>CM031238.1:434861039-435542855 GCA_018340775.1 Taxus wallichiana var. yunnanensis
GATGAATTGTGGATTTATCCACCTATATGACTCAGCCTTGGATCAGTTGCATTGATCCAAGGAATGTTGTAAGTTTTTTCAGGATGAACAAATTTTATTGACTTTACGAAAGTTACAAAGTATGACTGAGTTTTGAATGATCAAACCCGGAGGATAACTATGGCTGATCATGGTAAATGGAATTTGGTTCCAGATGTCGTAACTTCAGGTGAGGCCTGGACCTTAGGCCAGGTAAGATGTTTATGTTTTATATCTAAAGCTTAATTTATTGATGCCAAATGGAATCCTTTAAAGGAATGTTTTATCTTGTATGGGCTCTAACACTCGATTGGTCCTATTTTGGGGACCTAGACTAGATTTGTTAAGCTTAATAGTCTTAACCTAAGCTATAACCTTATGGTTAAAAGAATTGCTAATCTAACCTAGCCCTAAACTATGAGCTTAATACTCAAAGGTTAACTACACCTAGCACTATGGTAATGAGACTAATGTCATACCCTATGATCTAACCTAAGTCTCTAACCTACCTTAACTAATGCTAGGAAGGGGGACCTAACGAGGGTCGCAGTCATGGGCGGTGGTTTCCATGGCATTTAAGAGGGAGATAAGGTTGAAGGACATGGAATGCAGTCAGGTTTGGCGGAGGATAAAAACTACCAATATAGTCTTACGTGGTAGTATCTCTAAGGATGGGAATGTTTGTTTATTGTGTTGTGGCTATCACCAACTTTGGCAATTGGTGGCAATGGAAAATAGGCGGGAGAATGGAAGTAAATGAAATTAATGAGCCTTGGTCCTTGAGCGTGGATTTCTTGGGAAGGCATGCAAGTGGAATTTGGTTTAGTTGTTTTGTTTTCCATGCATTCCATTTTTTGCTCTGTATGAGCACTGGTTCTTCGAACCATCCGTCTACTCTGTGTTGCATAGCAAATTTGAGAGTTTCTAGCTTACTTCTCTATCGGGGGAAATATATAAGGCATGGAGGTAACAATATTTTGTTGTTTAATATTTTGTGGAAAAAGAAGAGAAGGTGTGAGAACATTCAGAGGTCTTCTTCGAATTTTAGCGACACTATCAAGCATGATAGGCCCTAACTTTTAAAAATATTTCTTTCCTTTAAATGATTTCATTAGAACAACTCTGTTCGGATGATTTTTGTACTGATTGGCTGGTTTGGTAGCAATGTATTGGTTGTCTTCTTTTCTTGTTGATTTGGGAATCCCTAGTTATTCATAGACCACCGATGAAATCTACTTTTTTTATCTTCTCTCCTTGCTATGAATACAATATGGGTTCAACTTCGTGTAGAAGTGTTTTACGTCTCTTTGTCTGATTGAGGTATTGAACTTCCGAACTGGCACCATGACGGATGTCGTACTTGATGATTTTGTGTTTGAAGATACCACGGAATGAACTGTTGTGTCAATTTGGCTGGTTTATTTGATTGTTTCTTAGTTGTATGAGCGCTACTATTACTTGAATGCTTCAGAAAATATATAGTTGGATTTGTCATGAAACTGTTAGTTCCTTCTATAAGCTCTCTTTGGTTCGGGCCATTGCACGAGTAGGAAATATGTTTGAATACTAAGCCTGTACCTTTATTAGATAAGGGTCTGAAGGTAAAGCTCGACTGGTTTAGTCGCATGAGTTGGAAATATGTTTGAATTCTAAGTCTATTTCTTTATTTCAAAGAAGTATGAATTTTCCTAAGTATACAGAGTTTTGTGAGTATAAAAGTGTTTGATTAAACTGTTGTTTTTGTAAATTTTACATGATCAAAAGAAGAAATGTAGACTATTGCTTTTGAATAGAATGGTGGTCTGAGATTAGATCATTTTTTTTTACATTTTATGTAAAGGAGACATTGTTGGCATTCATTAAATGTATAGTTGTAGATCGCAAGAATTTATTGGAAAATCAAGGTGATTCTATTTGATCTCGAGCACGAGTCTAAACGTACGTATTGCTTTTCTTGCCCTCCTTTCTCCTGATAGGATTAGAGTATATGTATATTACTTCATGGAAGTTATACTGACCTGATTTCGGGTAGGATAACGATCGAACTACTCTTCTCCTTAGTCTAGGTAAAGGAAGATAGTATTTATAAGTTTTGAAGTACAAAGGTACTCTCTTTTTCTCTCTCTCTTACGGAAGTTCTGAGTGTTCCTTTCTTTAGAATTTTCTATATGAACTCTTCAAAGACATGGGCATGAGATGAATAGACTCATTAAATTTATATGGAGAGAGTGTTAAGTGTTGAATCTTGTGAAGTCTCCTTTCCTTATCTTTAGCTATATTATTACCATGTTCGAGTAATTCAGCTTATCTACTTGTATAAAAGTAATATTGTAGTAAAAGTTTGTATACTTATCAATGTTTATGAAATGATTCAAAATTTTAAAGAAAATCCATCGATGAACTTGCTTGAGGCCATAATGTCTTTGCTTGAATTATTTATATGCAAATCTATTGGTTACATGCCTTCATAAGATTACATTCCTTGAATGGAGTAATTATATTAGGATTGATACTGCTCTTGGTTTTTGGATGGCTAGGTACTTAACATTCATTTTGTTTCTTCTTATTCTCTAATATAAGATGAATCATTCGAAAAGATTTAAGTTGAAATGGTAGCTATAATATGAGTTATGTTATAAAGTCATATTAGAATGGTAGAAAGATAATTAGCGTGATTCATGTTTATGGATTTGATGAAATGATTTCATTTAAACAAAGTTGTTTAATGGAAACAATTGGTGGAATGCAATTGTTTTAAGAATTAGTGCTTATCATGCTCGCTCACCGAACCGACCTGTGCTAGCAATTTTTGTAGATGGTCAGTGTAAGTGGTAAAGGCATGCATATCCGATATGATGCTCAAATTGTTTATTCTAATTTTTATGATGAATTACGACAGATCTCTCTAATTGTACTATAAGAAGAAAGTTACTCTTTGTTGATGTTTATTGTATTAAAATATGCCGTAGAGCATAAGTTGTAATCGTATAGGTTGAGATTAAATGAAATGGAGAAATGTTACCTACATGGCTGTGTTCTTACTTGTTGAATTGATATTATCACATCCGAATGAATGAGAGTGCATTCTTACTATTATATGCCATGGGATCTAGATGGATTCCCTAAGTAAGCCTTGTAAAATTCTGTGATTGAATACTTCATGTTTGACTGGTAATTCTTATATATATGAATAAGGCTAAATTGGAAATTAGACCACTACATTTTTAGGGAAGTTGAGGTTAAACTATGCCCCGATATGTAGCGATATACAGAAGAGTATTCTATTACTCCCAAACAATGATCTAAGTCAAAGCAATGTAATTGATGGATTTAAATAATCATGTCTTTTAGCAATAAGTCCGATATATTTCGAGTCTTCGGGGTTGATATGAACCCTTATGGGTTTAGTTATCTTCCTTATGGGAGAACTTAGGGCTATTGCCCTATTATGAGGAAATAAGGTTATTAGGAACCGATTGGCACCTTGACGAGATCTCAATCTTATTAAAAACCTTTCTCCGTGAAACTGAACCTAATTTCTTAAGTAACTCAATTGAATTCTTGGAGGTAAGTACATCTTTCCTAGGTCAGTATCATAGGATGTTGACACATGTCAATTCTACGGGTTATACCCTCAAGAAGATTAGGATCTTCTTAAGGATATAACAATGCAGTGACATTTAGCAACACTCTTTTACATTGATCGTTAAGATTTACACCCGAAACTTGATCAAGATTTTCCTTTGGGATTGGTTAGGACCATAGACAAGTTATGAGGCAGCCCTTTGGGACTCAGGGTACCTTGACACATGGGGTTAGCAGTGGTTGTTCCTTTATGTCAGCTTACCCTAGTCTCCAAGGACATCCTTATAACATGTGTATGATATTAATCCATTCAAGTGAAAACTAGGGAAAAGGGGACTAACGTGGTTAGTATAAGACAATCTATATAATATCGTAGTGGGGTGAAGGATGTATTCGGATTGACGAGTATGCTATCAAGGAATATAAGACATGATTAGTATGTTTCAAATCTTTGGCCAAAGTATCGCAAGCGGCTAATTGCGTTGTCCTATGTCACCTAGTCTAAGGGATGTGATGCCGATGAATAATGGTAACAATTATTCAGATAGGTTCCTTGGACAGAGCATTCTGAAATCTGGATTAGGGAAGAGAACCACAAGAGTGAAGTGTTCAGATGAAAATGCCAACTCTACGATACACATGAATAGATCGGTAGTTTACCGAGTCATGGAATGAATAGATCTGTAGTACACCGAGTCATTACAGCTGCATATGGTTATCTATTATAAGAATGATTGTTATGATCTGTGTGTTCTAAATTATGTATTTAGAACTAGAAAACACTAATAAAAAAATTCTTGTTCTAATGTACTAAAATGAGGATGTTACATCTTGGTATCAGAGTTGAAGGTTGCAGCTCTTGGACCTATTGTGTCCATAATCTGATAAAAACCTGAATTTTCTTGTAACAGAAAATGGTTAGAACAAGGGGAATGTTGCGAATAATGATCCACCTGAGGAAGGGGTGGCAACAACCCAAAAACTTGATGAGATCCTTGCTGCCCTATTAGACACAAGAGATTGTTTGGCTGTACTTGAATAGTAAGTAATGGGAAATGAGGAGGATGATGAAGTTTGTAACAACAATCACTACCTCCCGAGGACAACCCCAATATGTGTGTTGGTAATAACAATGGAAATGTACCTGTCCAACTAGAAAACAAAAAGGCTAGGTTGGCAGTGGAACTCACTAATGATATAAAAAGGATAATTCCACCTAAATTTGATGGCACCACATTAGGAGATGGAGCTAAGAACTGGCTCAAAAAATGGACAAGTAATTTGCAATAAGAAACTTCTCGTAGGAAACCAAAGCTATTTGGGGATCCTATCAGCTTTCCCATGAAGCATCTTCATGGTGGGACAACCGTAAAGCTGAGCTAAATATTGATGAGACCAACATCATTTGGGATCAATTTAAAGGCTATTTTAGGCAAAGTTGTCTGCCTACAACTTTTCTATGATCGAAAAATGATAGAATTCCGTAACTTAGTTCAAGGAAAGCTAACTGTAACTTAATACTAGGAGTAGTTTACAAAACTCCTCAAGTACGTCTTCAAGATATCAAACTCGATGAGAAGTTTAGAATGGGACTAAATCCCATATAGGAGGAGAGGTTGATGTTCACACCCAACCACTATGGAAGGGGTTGTTGAAAAATCCATAAGGCAAGAAATGAAAATTAAAGGCTATTTTTACTCATAAAGAGGAAGTGCGAAGAAGATTGCAAACCCTTCTTCAAATTCTCTTGCACCCAAGAAGGGGCCATGGAAAATTTTTGGAAACAGTAAGTTTCAGTGGATAATAATAAGAAAACAACAACAAATAAGCCTCGCTAGAAATGTAAGGGATAGTTTTGCCAAGAATTATAACAATGGGCAAAGCAGCCCTATAGAGGACAACATGATAATTTTAGGGTCTGGAAGTAATTTTGAGCCTAAAAAGGGACCTGTAGGAGGTTGTTATAATTGTGGCAAAGATCACTATGAAAATCAGTGCCCTTTGAAGAAGGATGATCATAATCAAGCATAAGATACATGTTGCAGTAGTAGCAAACAAGCAAGGAAAAAGCAAGTGACACCTATAGAAGTTCCTGGTAAGTTATTTGGCATACCTGTCACTATTATTTTTGATACAGGAGCTACTGAATGTTTTATTTCTAGTAAAATCGCTTCTAAACTTAAAAGAAAAGATGGAAAAATGGATAAATCTTGGACTATACAATATGGTAATAACTCTGTTCATATAGTGAGTATGTGTCTTTTTGGGGTAGTCCTTGACTTACCTAACTTTTCCATAGAAGTTGACCTCTATGTTGCACCTTTGGGATCCTATGACGTTGTCATCGGCGTCAATTGGTTAGCTGACCATAAATCAAAAGTAGAATGTTTTGAAAAGAATATAAAATGTTTAGATGATTGGCTGAAAACAACAAAGATTCAAGGTATAAAACAGAAATTTCAGTTAGGAAACTCACAATGCAACTTAAAAAGGCAAAAACAAAGGATGTACCTTATATGTAGTAAAGATATCTGAATCAGAGAAGAAGATGGTGATTCCATGAAATGATACCCACTTGTTACAAAGTTTCAAGGATGTATTTCGGAGGAATTACCAAGTTTACCACCCAAAAGGGAATTTGACTTCACCATTGAAATCAAACTAGGGATAGAACCTATTTCTAAAGCACCTTATTGGATGACTATTACAAATTTAGTTGAGCTTAAGGCACAATTGCAATAAATTTTTCTAAGGGTTTGATTAGACCAAGTGTTTCACCTTGAGGAGTGCCAGAATATTCATGAAGAAGAAAGATGGAACACTTAGATGGTTTATTGATTATTGTATGTTAAACAAAGCAACAATCAAGAATAGATAACCACTTCCAAGAATTGATGATCTATTTGATCAGATGCGTGGAGCATCAGTTTATTCCAAGATAGATCTTTGATCCGGGTATCATCAATTAAGAATTAAAGAAGAAGATATTCATAAAACAACTTTCCGAACCAGGTACGAACATTATGAATTCACGGTTCTACCCTTTGGATTAACTAATGCACCCGCAGCTTTTATGAACTTAATGAATAATATATTTCAAGAATATTTGGACAAGTTTGTGCTTGTATTCTTGATGATATTCTCATATATTCTAAAAGTGTTGAGGAGCACAATGAGCATTTGAAGATAGTTTTGGAAATTTTGAGAAAAAGAAAGTTATACGGTAAGTTATCCAAATGTTCTTTCTTTGATACTGAAGTTCACTATTTGGGTCATGTCATTAGTAAAGAAGGAATTGCAGTAGATCCTTCAAAAATAGTGGCAATAACCGAGTGGCCTGCACCAAAGAATGTACATGAAGTAAGAAGTGTCATGGGCCTTCACTGTTATTATAGAATTTTTAAAAATATTTTTCTAAAGTGGTCGCACCAATAACTTCATTACGAAGAAGGATAAGAAATTTATTTAGAATGAAAAGTTTGAATCTACTTTTAAAATTTTGAAAAGTCAGCTTGACTTCAGCACCTATATTAGTTATGTACCGGACCCTAATGGGGACTTTACCATTGTAAATGAGATGCTTCGGGAAGGCCTTGGAGGTTTTTGTTACTAAATGATCATGTTGTAGCATATGAAAGTAGAAAACTTAAGTTACATGAGATTAATTATGCCCCTCGTGATTTAGAGCTTGCTTGCTGACAATTGTTCATGCGCTTCAAGTTTGGAGACACTATTTACTTGGGAAACCTTTTGAGTTAAAAACTGATCATTTAGGGCTGAAATATATTTTCAAATGTCCTAATCTAAATGCAAGACAGTGAAGGTGGTTAGAGTTTTTCCTCAATATGATTTTTATATTAGTTACATCAAAGGAAAAGAGAATAGAGTAGCAGATGCTCTAAGTCATAGGAAGCACATTTCTACTCTTATAACATTAAGAACTCAGTTTAAAGATGAGGTGAAAAGTGCCTCGAGAATCGATAGATACTTTTAACAAGTAAAAGTAGCACTTGCTGCAGAACCAAAAGATGAAAGGTGTAAAGGTTTTCATTTTAATAATGAAGGAAGCTTATTTTATGAAAATAGATTATATGTACCTTTGTTGAATGATTTGAGAAAGAAATTGCTAGTTGAATTTCATAATTCGCCCTTTTCTAGACATCTGGGTATTACTAAAATGCTTACTGATCTAAAACAACAATACTTCTGGAAAGGAATGAAAAAGGATGTTATTAATTATGTGACTCATTTTCTGGAATGTCAGTGGGTTAAGGAAGAACACATGCACCCTGCTGGTTTATTATATCCCCATAGCATACCACAGTATAAATGGCAAGTAATAAGCATGGACTTTGTACAAGGGCTGCCTATGTCGAGAAATAAACATGATGTTATCTTGGTAGTTGTAGACAAACTAACAAAGGTAGCTCATTTCATCACTGGAAATCTAAAGGATGATTCTCCTGTGTTAGCTAAAAGATTTGTGCATGAAATTTTTAGGTTACATGGAGTACCAGAATTGATTATATCTGACAGGGATCCTAGAATGACATCAAGATTTTGGCAAACACTTAATACAACTCTTGGAACTAAAATAAACTTCAGTTCTGCATATCATCCAGAAACGGATGGAAAAACTGAGAGAGTAAATCAGGTGTTGGAAGATATGTTACGAATGTATCATGGATCAACGTATAAATGGGAAGAGTATCTCCCATTAGTTGAGTTTGCATACAACAACACATATCACTCTTCTCTTAAAATGACACCTTTCGAGGCACTTTATGGAAGAAAGTGCGAACCCCCATTAGTTGGGATAGTATTGAGGATAGAGTGGTAATTGGACCTGAAATCCTTACTTGAAATGGAACAATGAAAGTTAAAATGATTCATGAACGATTGAAAGAAGTAGATAGGTAGAAGAGCTATGCTGATCTAAAGCGGGTTGACTAAAAATTTGAACTTGGTGAAAAGGATTTTCTTCATGTTAAACCCGAAAGAGTTCTATAACTTTTGGCAAGGTTGCCAAGTTATCACCTCGTTATGTGGGACCTTTCAAATTGTCAAAGTAATCAATCCTGTAGCTTATTGATTAGCATTACCACTTGCTTTATCTTGCATGCATGATGTTTTCCATATTTCTTTGCTTAAGAAATACATTTCAGACTTATCACATGTTTTAAATTGGAATTCCTTGCAGGTCTAAGACCCATTAATAATCATGGTTAAACCCACATGAGTACTGGAAACTCACCAATTGCATTTGAGAAATCGTGAAATACAACAATGTAAGGTCCAGTGGGACCAGTTTAACGAAGAAAGTGCAACTTGGGAAAATCTGGAAGAGATGAAAATTACTTTTCCCTTTCTTTTTGAACAGAATGGAATCTGTTGACTAAAAAAATATAATTATTATGAATTTATCTTTCTCATGTCTTTATGTAAGCCAACTTTGAGGCAAACATTATTCAGGTTGAATAAATTTTATCATGATATTGATTTTTGGAATTATTCAAGTTGGAAATAGTAATTTGTTTGTGAACCAATGAATTGATTGACCTGAAGGTAAATCAAAGGATGTAATCATCGAGATGATGAATATTTTAGGAGGGAAGCATGTAACACCCTGAACTATTGTTACTTTCTCCAGAGCATTCAAGTATTGATAAATGATTTCTTCTGTATAAGGACATGTTCCTTTGGTTTTGGGAAGTCATGCTTGATATGGATTGTATCCTCTCTAGCTCTTAAAGATCTTTGATTAAACCAGAATATGATTGGACGCTTTCGTTTCTTTCATTCTTGCACTTGAGTTCAACCCGATTTCGGGATGAAATGTGGATTTATCCACCTATATTACTCAGCCTTGGATCAGTTGCATTGATCCAAGGAATGTTTTAAGTTTATTCAAGATGAAATTTTTTTATTGACTTTACGAGAGTTACAAAGTATGACTGATATTTTAATGATCAAACCCGAGGTTAACTTAGGCTAATCATGGTAAATGGAATTTGGTTCCGAGATATCGTAACATCGGTGAGGCCTGGACCTTAGGCCGTAAGATGTTTATGTTTTATATCTAAAGAATAATTTATTGATGCCAAATGGAATCCTTTACAGAATTTTTATCTTGTATGAACTCTAACACTTTGATTGGTCCTATTTTGGGGACCTAGACTAGATTCATTAAGGTTAATAGTCTTAACCTAAACTATAACCTTATGGTTAAAAGAATTGCTAATCTAACCTAGCCCTAAACTATGATCTTAATAATCAAAGGTTAACTACACCTAGCGCTATGGTAATGAGACTAATGTCATACCCTATGATCTATCCTAAGTCTCTAACCTACCTTAACTAATGCTAGGAATGGGGACCTAAAGAGGGTCGTGAGTCATGGGTGGTGGTTTCCATGGCATTTAAGAGGGAGATAAGGTTGAAGGACATGGAATGTAGTCAGGTTTGGTGGAGGATAAAAACTACCAATATAGTCTTACGTGGCAGTATCTCTAAGGATGGGAATGTTTGTTTATTGTGTTGTGGCTATCACCAACTTTGGCGCATCATGGGCAATGGAAAATAGGCCGAGAGAATGGAAGTAAATGAAATTAATGAGCCTTGGTCCTCAAGCGCGGATTGCTTGGGAAGGCATGTAAGTGGAATTTGGTTTAGTTGTTTTGTTTTCCATACATTCCGTTTTCACTTTGTATGAGCACTTTGTTCTTTGAACCAACCGTCTACTCTCGTGTTTCATGGAAACTTTGAGAGTTTTTAGCTTACTTCTCTGTCGGAAATATATAAGGCATGGAGGTAATAATATTTTGTTGTTTAATCTTTCGTGGAAAAAGAAAAGAAGGTGCGAGCACATTAAGAGGTCTTCTTCGAATTATAGCGACACTATCAAGCATGATAGGCCCTAACTTTTAAAAAAATCTTACTTTCCTTTAAATGCTTTCATTAAAACAACTCTTTTCAGATGAATTTTGTACAGTTGACTTGGCTGGTAGCAATGTATTGGTTTTCTTCTTTTCTTGTTGATTTGGGAATCCCTAGTTATTCGTAGACCCTGATAAAATCTACTTCTTTTATCTTCTCTCCTTGCTGTGAATACAATATGGGTTCGACTTATGTAGAAGTGTTTTATGTATCTTTGTCTGATTGAGGTATTGAACATCCGAATCGCACCATGATGGACATCGTACTTGATGATTTCGTGTTCGAAGATACCACAGAATGAACTATTGTGTCAATTTGGTTGGTTTATTTGATTGTTTCTTAGTTGTATGAGCTCTACTATTACTTGATAGCTTCAGGAAAATATATAGTTGGATTTGTCATGAAACTGTTAGTTCCTTCTATAAGCTCGACTGGTTCAGTCACACGAGTAGGAAATATGTTTGAATACTAAGCCTGTACCTTTATTAGATAAGGGTCTGAAGGTAAAGCCCAACTGGTTTAGTCGCATGAGTTGGAAATATGTTTGAATTCTAAGTCAGTTTCTTTGTTTCAAAGAAGTATGAATTTTCTTAAGTATACAGAGTTTTGTGAGTATAAAAGTGTTTGATTAAACTATTGTTTTTGTAAATTTTACACGATCAAAAGAATAAATGTAGACTATTTCTTTTGAACCAAATGGTGGTCTGAGATGATATCATCTTTTTTTACATTTTATGTAAAGGAGACATTGTTGGCATTCGTTAAATGTATAGTTGTAGATCGCAAGGATTTATTCAAAAATCAAGGTGATTCTATTTGATCTCGAGCCTCGAGTCTAAACGTATGTATTGCTTTTCTTTCCCTCCTTTCTCTATAGGATTAGATTATATGTATATTACTTCATGGAAGTTGTACAGCCCTGATTTCGTGTAGGATAACGATCGAACTACTCGCTCCTTAGTCTAGGTAAAGGAAGATAGTATTTATAAGTTTTGAAGTACAAAGGTACTCTCTTTTTCTCTCTCTCTTCTCGAAGTTATGAGTGTTACCTTCTTTAGAATTTTCTATATGAAATCTTCAGCATGGGCATGAGATGAATAGACTGTTAAATTTACATGGAGAGAGTGGTAAGTGTTGAATCTTGACAGAAGTCTCCTTTCCTTATCTTTAGCTATATTATTACCATGTTCGAGTAATTCAGTTATCTACTTGTATAAAAGTAATATTGTAGTAAGAGTTTGTATACTTATCAATGTTTATGAAATGATTCAAATTTTTTGAAGGAAGTCCATCAGTGAACTCACTTGAGGCCATAATCTATCTTTGCTTGAATTGTTTATATGCAAATCTATTGGTTGCATGCCTTGATAAGATTTCATTCCTTGAATGGAGTAATTATATTAGGATTGATACTGCTCTTGGTTTTCGGATGGCTAGGTACTTAAGATTCATTTTGTTTCTTCTTATTCTCTAATATAAGATGAATCATCTGAAAAGATTTAAGTTGAAATGGTAGCTATAATATGAGTTATGTTATAAAGTCATATTAGAATGGTAGAAAGATAATTAGCGTGATTCATGTTTATGGATTTGATGAAATGATTTCATTTAAACAAGTTGTTTAATGGAAACAATTGGTGGAATGCAATTGTTTTAAGAATTAGTGCTTATCATGCTCAGTTCACTGAACTGACTCATGCTAGCAATTTTTGCATATGGTCATCGTAAGTGGTAAAGACATGCAGATCTGATATGATACTCGATTGTTTATTCGATTTTTATGATGAATTACGATAGGATCTCTCTAATTGTACTATAAGAAGAAAGTTACTCTTTTGTTGATGTTTATTGTATTAAAATATGCCGTAGAGTATAAGTTGTAATTGTATAGGTTGAAATTAAATGAAATGGAGAAATTTTACCTACATGGTTGTGTTCTTACTTGTTGAACTGATATTCTCACGTCTGAATGAATGAGAGTGCATTCTTACTATTATATGCCATGGGATCTAGATGGATTCCCTAAGTAAGCCTTGTAAAATTATGTGATTGAATACTTCATGTTTGACTGGTAATTCTTATATATCATGAATAAGGCTAAATTGGAAATTAGACCACTACATTTTTTAGGGAAGTTGAGGTTAAACTATGCCCCGATATGTAGCGATACAGAAGAGTATTCTATTACTCCCTAACAATGATCTAAGTCAAAGCAATGTAATTGATGGATTTAAATAATCATGTCTTTTAGCAATAAGTCTGATATATTTCAGTCTTCGGGTTGATATGAACCCTTATGGGTTTAGTTATCATCCTTATGGGATAACTTAGCGCTATTGCCCTATTATGAGGAAATAAGGTTATTAGGAACCGATTGGCACCTTGACGAGATCTCAATCTTATTAAAAACATTTCTTTGTGAAACTGAACCTAATTGCTTAAGTAACTCAACTTAATTGAATTCTTGGAGGTAAGTACATCTTTCTCGAGGATGTATCATAGGATGTTGACACATGTCAACTTCAGAGTTGTACCCTCAAGAAGATTAGGATCTTCTCAAGGATACAACAATGCAGGTGACATTTGGCAACACCCTTCTACATTGATCGTTAAGATTTACACCTAAAACTTGATCAATATTTTCCTTTGGGATTAGTTAGGACCATAGACAAGTTATGAGGCAGCCCTTTGGGACTTAGGTTACCTTGACACATGGGGTTAATAGTGGTTGATCCTGTATGTCAGCTTACCCTAGTCTCCAAGGACATCCTTATAACATGTGTATGATATTAATTCATTCTGGAGTGAAAACTAGGGACAAGGGGACCGACAGTCGGATAAGACGATCTATATAACATTGGAGAGGGGTGAAGGATGTATTCGGATTGATGAGTATGTAGTCAAGGAATATAAGACATGATTAGTATGTTTCAAATCTTTGGCCAAAGTATCGTAAGCGACTCGATTATGTTGTCCTATGTCACCTAGTCTAAGGGACATGATGCCAATGAATAATGGTAACAATTATTCGATAGGTTCCTTGACAGAGCATTCTAAAATCCTTGATTAGGGAAGAGAACCACAAGAGTGAAGTGTTCGGATGAAAACGCAAACTCTACGATACACATGAATAGATCGGTAGTTCACCGAGTCATGGAATGAATAGATTGGTGGTACACCGAGTCATTACAAACTGATGGTTATCTCTGTTATAAGAATGATTGTTATGATCTGTGAGTTCTAAATTATGTATTTAGAACTAGAAAACACTAATAAATTCTTGTTCTAATGTACTAAAATGAGGATGTTACAATTTGTACAAATAGTATGAAGGGGCTTTTGGAAAATATGATCAACACTCCAAATCGACTTTCACAAGTTGTCACTTCCGATCATGGAGATACTTTCAATGCAAGGAAAGGGTTATCAAGAAATTTTGAAATCCCGATCTATTCTACATATTTTAGCAAATGGATTTTGATCTTCTATGGGTATACAAGTCAAAATAGGGGTAAAACAGGGTAGGATTAGTTGTTTTGAATGATTTTTTGGATGGGAGTTTAGATAAGACAAACCAAGGTCTACCAGACTCTTTGAGGATTTCAGAAAAATATGGAGAAACTTAATAGCATAAAGTATAAAAATGGTTAATCATCCCTTCAACCAGGATATGTGCATCAAATGGAGGCTCAAATCAGCACTTTTCCACACAATCTTTGATTATCTATCACAAAATCTGTAGTTAGAATGAACCAATGAAGAATTTAGCAATCTCTATTTAATCATGACCTAAGGTGCACCCAAAGGTTTACAAACAATCTCTCAAATCAAGGAAAGTAAAGTGATTTTAATTTTTTTATCTCTTTATCGATGAAAGCTCTTCTAAATGTGAGATTGCAAATGCCACTAAACTAATCACAAGAAATGATACCATGTATGACCAAGAGATATTTTAAACACAATACTGCAACAAGAAACAAAAACACAAATTTGAAATGCATTCTAAATGTAAACATTCACAAATTTTTCCCAAAGACAACACAAAATAACTCAAAAATGATTAGATTTATCAAGAGGGGAATGTTTTGAAAAGAAATATTAGATATTATTAATGGCTATACATGTGCAACCAAATTAACATGATTTGAAATCTAATATAGAGAGAGTTACATGAGTTTCTCAAGTGGTCACTTAGAGAATGGGCTTCTTCCTAGATTTTCCCATGAAATTTTTAGTTTTCTAGGATTTTTTAAACTCTTCCTATAACACCCTAAACTATTGTTACTTCCTCCTGAGCATTCAAGTGTTGATATATGATTTCTTTTGTAAAAGGATGTGTTCCTTTGATTGTGAAGTCATGCTTGATATAGATTGTATCTTCGTTGCATTTGAAGATCTTTGACTGAGCCAGGATATGCTTGGACTCTTTTATTTCTTTCATTTTTGCACCTGAGTTTAATCTGATTTCGGAATGAATTGTGGATTTACTCGCCTATATGACTTGGCCTTGGATCGAGGCATTGATCCAAGATATGTTTTAAGTTTATTCGGGATGAACAAAAATTATAGACCTTACAAAGGTTGCAGTAAGGTCCGAATGTGTTGAATAAGTAATTCCAGTCAAACTCAAATGATCGATGTTAAATGAATTGGTTCCCAATATCATAATATCGGGAAGGTCTAGACCTTGAGCCGTAATATATTTTGATATATTTATTGCTAGCTTATTATCAAGGCTAGATTGAATCCATTTCGGAAGGTATATTTGTTGGTTCTTATACTCGAAATTCTATTTGTTAGACCTAGATCGGTTCTATTCAGTTAATAACCTAAACCTAAACTATAACCTATGGGTTGGATTAGTGCTAATCTAACCTAGCCCTAAACTATAAGCTAAATGTTCTAAGGTTAGTGACCTAGCGCTAAGGAGGTTAGACTAAGTATCACCTTAAGGTCTAACCTATGTTTCTAACCTAACTAATGATCATGGATGAAAGGGACCTATGAAGGGGTGTGAGCCATGGGCGGTAGTTTCTATGGCATTAAATGAGATGGATAAGTATGAAGGACAAGGGATTTGGTGGAAGTTTCAAACGGCTAGTGAAATCCGACGTGGCAGAGTCGCCAAATCTGGAAATGGTCTTTGGTTTGTTTTTGTCCATCGCCAACTATGGCGGTCGGTGGCAATGGAGATTGAGTGGGAATTTCAGAGTTAATGCAATTAAGGAACTCGATTTCCGAGCACGGATTGCTCGGAAGGCATGCAAAATGGAAAACTAGTTGTTTGTTTGGTTTTCCATGTGCTCCGGTTTTCTCTCTATTTGATCACTGGTTCTTCGAACCAGTCTACTTGGTGTTGCATGGCAACTATGAGAATAACTAGCTCTTTTCTCTGTCAAGGAAAGTTTATAAGGCATGGAAATAACAAATTATTGTTGTTGAATCTAACGTGGAAAAAGAGGAGAAGGCTCGAGCTCTTTCAGAGGTCTTCTTTGGATTTTTAAGCGACATTACCAGGCATGTTAGGCCCTAACTTTTAAAAATCTTGCTTTCCTTCAAATGATTTCATTAGAACAACTCTGTTCAGATGATTTTTGGTCCAGTTGGTTTTTATGGTAGCATTGTATGAATTAGTTTGTTGTATCTTCATGCTGGTTCAAATATGCAGTTGAACCCTTGTTGGGTGTACATTTTGTTTCATTTGGTTGAATTATCTTGCTATGTTTTGCATTTCAGCTTAGATTTCATAGAAATGATTACAAGGATAATGTACGAATTCGACTCATTGGAGTCCATAAAAATGCTTTCTTGCTTAGTATAGACTTTTATTGAAGCCTTGTCATTAACACTATGGAGATTGATACAGTTGGAATTCTTGGAAATAGATAGTATCTTTCTACTTCAGTAGAAGTTTATTTGAGAATACTAAATGGGTACGACTCCTTTTGAGTCCTTGAAAAGTAACATACGTTTCTACTTCTGTAGGAGTTCAGTCGTGAATTCTGTATGTTATTGATATAGTTGGAATTCTTGAATTTGATATGTATCTTGTATTTCTACTTCAGCAAAGTTTATTTGTGAATACTACATGGGTTCGACTCCTTTTGAATCCTTGAATCGTATATTATGTGTTTCTCTTCTGTATAAAGCTCAGTTGTGAATACTGTGGTTATTGACTCAGTTGGAGTCCTGGATATGTAACCAGTGTTTCTCTTCTGTATAAAGCTCAGTTGTGAATACTGTGGTTATTGACTCAGTTGGAGTCCTGGATATGTAACCAGTGTTTCGACTTCTGTATAAGCTTGGTTGTGAATACTTATTGATATTGGCTCTATTGGAGTCCTTAATATGTATCTTGTATTTAGAATTCTGTAGAAGTTTAGTTGTGAAGACTGTTGGTGTTGAATTAGTTGGAAACCTTGAATGTTTTCGTATGAATTCGACTTCTGATCTAGACCACGCTGTGTTTACTTTTTAAACTCGACTCTATATGAGTCCTTGCTGTATTCGTATTATCTCGGCTTGGATGAAACTTTGTTGAAAATAATGATATGATGATGACTTTTATGAAGATCTTGTTGAGGTTATTATTTAAGACCTTACTTTGTATAATCGTAGGGATTTGCTTAGTTGAATGAAGCTATGCATATTGTGTTTCGACTCTGCGTGAATGTCACTATATTTCATATGGAAACGTTAATTGTTTTAATGTGATCTTGTTTCAAGTTTGACTGAAACAAAGAGCTCTTAAACGTGTGCCATGACAAAGGCTGATGGCATTGTATATTTTTCATGTTTGTTGAATAATATGGAAAGTTTTATTGAGCCTATTGGAGTTGGATTATTTATTAATGCTTGTTGCGTGAACTCTTGAATCGTTTAGTAGCTACAGGTGATTTTTTTTGGATTTAGATGGAACTGTAGTTCTTCTAGTAATCCCGACTGTTTAGTCGCAGGCGTAAATAAATATGTATAAAACTAAAGGAGTCGGTACAGTCCAGAATGTTATTGATTTAGGATTCTGATGGACCCTGTTCTTTCTTCTTGACTGTAATTTATATGTTGATGTATATGGTAAATGGAATAGGAAAAATTCTCTCTCTCCTAGATAGGAAAACTTGTGTGCTTTCTTCTTGCATCCTTTTGCGATCTCTATGGTAGGGGCATAACAAGAATAAACTGAGTTATTGTATGGAGAAACTGGTATAAAATGTGTGTTGTTGTATAAATGGGTATACTTGTCAATACCATTGAAATGTGTTATGATGATAAAAGAATTAAGACAGTGAGCTTGTTGAATGTTTTAATTGCCTTGAGAAATTGTTAAAAACAATTTTGTAGGAGTTTTGCTATCTTAGATTGGTTGTATTCATTTGTTCTTAGTCTCTAACATATAAGATGAATAGCCTGACTTATGTTTGGAATTTGAATAAATGATTTCATTTAAACAGGTTGTTTAATGAGAACAATTGGTGGATTGCAATTGTTTTAAGAATTAGTGCTTATCATGCTCAGTTCACCGAACTGACCCATGTTGACAATTTTTGCAGATGGTTGCCGTAAGTGGTAAAGGCACGCAGATCTGATATGATGATCAGATCGTTTAATTTGGTTTTATGATGAATTTCAATTTGATTCTCTAAATGTACTACTTGAAGAACGATGTTCTTTTGCTGTTGAGTATTGTATCCAATATGTTGAATGCATAAAATGTATTTGTATAGCTTAGAAATGAATGGAATGAGGTATTTGTTACTTATGTGTTGCATTCGTATCATGAGGGATTGATCTTCTTCGGTTTGAATGATTTTTAAGAGCATTGTTATTATTGTATATCTTGGAGACATTTGTGATTATCTAAGTAAGCTTTGCAAGGTTATGTGACTGAATACTTATGATTGTTTAGTAGTTCTATTATGATCTATTTAAAGCTAATTGTAATTTAGATCACTGATTTTTGAGAAGCTAAGGTTAAAATAAACCCTTTCAGGAAGTTGAATGGGAAGAGTAATCTGTTACTCTCTAACCTTGATCTAAGTCAAGACAACGTACTGAATGTTTTTAAAATCACTATATCTTAACACTAATAAGTAAGATATATTTCAGTTTTAAAGATCTGGAATAAACCCAAAAAGGGATAAGTTAGCAATCTTATGAGAAGACTTGGGGTTACTACCCAATTTCGTAGATTAGGATTATTGTGAAACAATGATCTCCTTGTTGAGACCTCAATCTTATTAAACTTCTCTTTGTGGAATGGGTCTTAATACGAAAGGCAAGTTTAAGATGAGGAACCTGTGGGTTGGGAAAAGACTACCCTAAAAGGAGTATCTCGAGTATAATTTTAACTCAACGTAAGTAACACCTTAAAGTTTAGTAGATCTTATCGAGGCGGATTTGAAGGTTGATGGCACAAGTTGATTACAGGGTTGTACCTTCAAGAAGATTAGGATCTTCTCAAAGATACAAAGAATGCAGTGACTTATGGCGACACCCTTTGCATTGATCATCAAGATTTACTCCTTAAACTTGAACAAGTTTTGACTCCGAGACTGGTTACCGACATGGTCATGTTATGAGGTTGCCTGAGACTCGGGGTACCTTGACACACGTGGTTAACTAGGGTTAACCTAGTATGTCGAGTATCCCTAGTTCTCAAGAGCATCCTTATAACGCTGCCATATTATTAATCCGCTTTCGAGTGAATAACTCAAAGCGGGAGAGACCGAAAAAGTTAGTATAAGACATTCTACATAACAAAGGAATGGGGTGAAGGACGTATTCTAGATTGACGAGTATTCCGTCAAGGAATACGAGACATAAGCATTATGTTTCAAATCTTTGGCCAAAGTATCACAAGTTACTGATTGCGTTGTCCTATGTCACCTAGTCTAAGGGATGAGATGCCGATGAATAATGGTAACAATTATTCAGATAGGTTCCTTGGACAGAGCATTCTGAATCCCAAATTAGGGAAGAGAACCGCAAGAGTGATGTGTTAAAATAAAAACGCCAACTCTTGATACTCATGAATAGATCGGTAGATTACCAAGTCATGGAATGAATAGATCGGAGGTACTCCAAGTCATTATAGCTGCATATGGTTATCTGTTATAAGAATGGTTGTTTTGATTTGTGAGTTCTAAATTATGTATTTAGAACTAGGAAGCATTTATCAAAAAAAAATTTACTTGTTCTAATGTATAAAAATGAGGATGTTACACTTCTAACCCTTTGCATGAAAAATTAATGCAATATATATCTTTCAATCTCCTTCGATCCTTCTCTCCCAAGAAAATAATATGCTAAAGGATCAAATTTGTTACAAAAATTCCTCATGATTCGCAGATAGGGACGTTCAATAGAACACATCCAAAAAGTTGCCAGTTGTCTTAAAAAGAGATGAATCATTGCAAAATTCACATCATTATCCATTTTGGAGGAATGTTTTTCATCTTCAAAGCATGTAAACCCCTTCCTTTCATTACTTCATCCTTATCCCTCCAAAATTTGACTCAGTAAATTTTGGATCTGATATTTCATGTTTTTAGATGGGTTAGGGCAAAAATTCATTTCTAAAACATCACTTATCTTTAAATTGATCCTCAAAATCGATTGCATTGGTCCTCGCAGCACAAATGACATGAATTTCTCAAAAATTGATCAAAATCGATGCAAAAAATGCATTTCCACACTTCCTGGAGATCAAATGGTGGCCAAACTGAAAAATGCACAGTTACCATTGATCTTCCTTTATCCTTTAATATGAGCCCTCCATGTGTCACAATGTGATTGGAAATGGGCTTTGGATCACCTTTTGAGATTTTAACACTTTTGGAAAAATGTAAAAATTTGAAATTTTTCTTCACCCATCGACCCTTTAAAAATGGGCTCACACATGTCCCAAAGTGGGCCCCATTGGAATAGCAGATCAATTCTACACATTTCCACCTTTTTAGAAAAAGGAAATTTTTCCAAATTATCTCTATGGTCTTACATCTCTAATTCTATCCCTGACATGTGGCGCAATATGACTGGATACAGAGTCACGGCTCAATTTTAAACATTTTGCCTCTTTTTGGAAAAAGGAAAATTTTCTATTTTTCCTCCGCGGCTCCACCCTCCCACAAGACACGTGTCCTCATATGATTGGCTGAGGGGTAGCGCTTCTCATTTCATATTTTAATCATATTCCATAAAGGAAAATTTTTAACATTTATTCCACCATCCCACACCTCCATCATTGACTCCTTAGATGAATCTTGACTTTTTACCTTCAAGCTCGCGGGTCCACTCAATGATTTTACCCTTTTCTTAACTAGAGGATAAAAATACAACTCACATTTTAAAGCATGGATCCCTTCCTGTGCTCGATGCTTGACACATGTCTTCATCCCATTGGCTGCAAGTTTGCGGTCCAACTCTTTTTCACCAAAGGCCGAAAAGTATCAAACTCCTCCACCTTTCCATCTCCCCACCTGCCATGTGTCCTCCTCTGATTGGATGCGGGCCTTAGGGGATTTTATTCATTTCCACACATTTTCCAAAGTTCCCTAAGGCACAAAAAGGACCCACCTATTCACCTTCACTCTGCCTACGACACGTGTACCTCCTATGGGGCCTGCAGAGCTGTGGGGGCAACTTGCAGTTTTTTCCAAAAACACAAAAATGTTAAGTTTTTAGAAATGACCCACCGATCCTTGTCCAATTAGAACAAGCCACATTTCCAATGAATGCTGAAGAAGAAATTGATTGGAAAATGATGCCCATCTGACCATCAAAACATATAAAATGCAATGGATACCCTAGAATTTCATTTTTTTCGCTAAGGACGACAAATTTATCAAAATTGAACCAACTGAAACATGTTTTTAAAGTATTTTTGATCATGGAATTGGATTTTCAATGGCATATAAGTGCAAATCAATCAATTTTGAACTTCCATGATTGGGTAAAAAGGAAAAATGAAAGAGCCCCTAGATTTTGGAAAAATTAGGGCACAAAACAAGGCACACATGTAGATTTTTTAAATTGGGGCAAAACAACAAGTTTGTGATAATTTCAAGGCATTCGATCGAGTGAAAATTTGAAGACTAGTAATTTGAGAGAAAAGCATTTCAAAGCACACAGAATGAAGGAAAAATTTAGGGAAAAATGGTGCAAGCTCAAAAATGGCACCAACACGGTGTGTTCCTTTGATTGTTGAAGATCATGCTTGCCATGGATAAATCATTTCTGCTCTTGGATTTGTTAGGCTGAAATGTTGTTGCTTGCAAGAATCCATTTTCACTTCTGATAGGTGAGTTATAATCTGGTAATGATGGTTGCAAACTTATCTCTTTTTAATTAATACATCCTTGGATCAATTCCATTGATCCAAGGTATGTTATAAATATTCTTACCTGATCTGAATGGAAAACTGACATTCAGAGGTTGAGAGACATAATAGAATGTGTTTCGCTCGAATGTTTCGCTTCGGGAATAGAGTTGCTTCTATCCTTTCATTCCTTTTAGAAACAGATGAGGTTAGGGTTAGGAGGAATACCTGTTGAATGTCGAGATGGTGTGCGCGTACCGTAGAGAAAGATCAGCCGACTGCAGAGACTCCTTTTGTCTTGGAAGGACTACCTGCAAATAAGAACACACAGGAAAGTTTTAATCTATCAAGAACAAAAACAACCTCAGAATGATGAATTTGGCAAGTTGCTGGTTTGTCAGGGGCTGATGAAGACAGTAACCGATATCGGTTTAGTAACCGGTGTCGGTCACAGAGAAAACGACGTCGGTCCCTTAACCGATGCCGGTGTCAAAAGTCTAGGATAAGAAGATATAAAAGGCTGCTAATTTGATTTTTAGCAACGTTGAGTATATTTATCAACTTATTGATCACAGAAGACAAAGTATGACAGAGAAAACAGGATTTGAAAACAAGCAAGAGGCACACGCAAATCTAGAGACTAATCCTAGGGTTAATTTTAGTTATCATGGGCTTATGCCTTTAGACGTAAGATGATGTCAGAATCCTAAACAACAAGACCTAGGGGAAATGTCAAGTTTGTTTTGGCTTATAAGGTTACCTCAATCGGGTGGAGGAATACCACGGAAAAGGGGGGATGTTTGAGCTGTTGTGTTAATTGTGAAGTGATTCGGTATGTGTTGTGCAGTGAAACTAAGGTTAATTTCCTGTCAATACCGTGGATATCACCCCCACGTGTATGACCTGTTACTTAATCTATGTTCACTAGAATTGAAGAACAACAAGCAGGAATGCAATGCACGTGTTTTAAACCCAAATCGAAAATTATATTCGATGAAGCAAGAGAGATGACTTTCACTAATGCGAAACTAGGAAAGCAAGACAAATTCTTTACGAAATATATAACAAAAGCAACAGCAAATATGCTTCCTAAAATGAAAATAAGCAAGAGAAAGAAACCCAAAATGGGTCCCACCGGGCGTGCCAAAATGTTTCGCTCGGAATGTTTCAGCTTCTGGGAATAGAGTTGCTTCTATCCTTTCATTCCTTTTAGAAACAGATGAGGAGGTTAGGGTTAGGAGGAATACCATGTTGAATGTCGAGATGGCGTGCACGTACCGTAGAGAAAGATCAGCCGATCAGAGACTCCTTTTTGTCTTGGAAGGACTACCTGCAAATAAGAACACAAGACCACAAGATTTTGATTAAACAATAAATGAGGAAACTGCCTTGGGCCCAGGAAATATAAAACTTCCTTTCGAAGGTGGTCAGTTCCCCTGCTAATATGAATTAACACAAAAGACTGCAAAATATTAATTAAATTATTTCGTTAAACTGGGTAGGGGGAAAGGCTGGTTTTCTGGTTTTTGATCAGAGGAACCGATGCTGGTTACTTTCATCGATAACCGATACCGGTGGGTTCTACGATCTTCTTGGTAGCTATGGTGTTTGTAATGGCTGGTTTTTGGATGGTATTAGGAAATGGGATGGTTAGAAGCAAAAGAATGACAGTTAGATGCAATGGCACGTTGGGTAGTGGATTCAGAAATGGATTTAGGAGCACTGAGATTCAAGAAGCATAAGAAATGTTATAACAAAGGACATGCAAGATGTGACTTACTGGTTTTGACCAAGATGCAAGTTGATCTCCTTGGTTGTAAACACTTCTGGTTTCTTTACTCGTCTCTGCTCTGTCAAGTGAAGATCTGGACTCATTCCTCGCCGCAATGCTACTCTCTGTTGATCCAAAATCCTTTTCGACCGATCTCCAAAATGAAATTCTGATCCATTGTTTTGGTTTGGGGAGCCCATTTACAGGGAACCGATGGCGGTTGCGTAACCGACGGCGGTCGAGTAGGAACCGGCATCGGTAAGGAAAAAGTAGGCTATTTTTAGTAAAATAGCCCACCTTCCCTGCTTTTCTCCCGAGAGATCAGTTGCGGGATTGGTCAAGTGGCTAGAAGGTCGGCTTTGGGTGCGAGTAAGGAGGCATTAGTTATGGATGTGAGTCTAGACCAAGTCATGGGTCTTAATTAGGTTAGTTTAGGGTTAGGGCTAGGTCATGATGAGGTGGCAAAGTGAGGTGGCGGGTAAGGTGATGTGGATTTATCAATTACAAGGTAATTAATAAATAATTGTGTAAAGTTTAGGTAATGAGGTTAGGTTGCGAAATGGGATGCGGGTCACAAGGGGTCGTAAGACATGAATTTGGTGTCTGAGAATGAACTTTTTTATGTTTACAAATTCTTTATTTTCTTGTAAGATCGTGCCCGCATTTTGTTGTATGTTTTGTGCTTAGATCTTCTTTATTGATATCAGCAGGGACGCTTAATGGCGTTAAGTGAAAAGAGGCCTGCATTAGGACTATTGAGGAAAATAAAAGTAAAAACCAAGTCCTATACTTATGAAATCTATCCTAGTGGGATTTTAAAATAAGGTAAGAGTACCTATCTCATATCTATGTCTACCCTATTAGGATGACATCCTATGTTTAACATTAAGTATTGAATACTTTTCCGTATACTACATATACTTGGTTCTCTTTCCATTAAGTGTTTTTCCGTATACTATGTATACTTGGTTCTCAAGGTATTGAGTGATCTATCTAAGGAACCTATCTGAATATTTGTTACCAATATTCATCTGCATCATGAACCTTAGACTAGGTGACATAGGACAACACAACCAACAACTTGTGATACTTTGGCCAAAGATTTCTAACATACTATTCATATTACTATTCCTTGATGGCATACTCATCAATCCGAATACATCCTTCACCCCACTCTATTGTTATCTAGAATGTCCTTTACTAACTTCCATTAGTCCACTTGCCCAAGGTTTAACCCTAGTTCGAGTTAACAACATATGTTATGATAGGGGAGGCTCACTAAGACTTAGGGTAAGTTGGCATACTGGGTCAACCTAAGTCAACCCCATGTGCCAAGGTATCCTAAGTTTTAGAGGGCTACCCCATATCTTAAACATGTTACTAACCAAACCTAGAGAGAAACTAAGATCAAGTCCAATGTGTGTAGATCTAGATGATCAATGCAGAAGGGTGTTGCCACATGTCAACTGCTATATGTTGTATCCTCGAGAAGATCCTAATCTTCTCGAAGGTACAACCCTACAGTTGGCATGTGTGTGCCAACATCCTACAGAATAACCTCATCGAGATGTACATACCTCAAGGAGTTTATTATAAATTTAATTAATTTGGATTATTAAAAATAGATTTCAGCAACCTTGCCTAACCCTAATCCAACACTCCTTAAGTTCTTCTCTACAATAGATTCAATTGATTGTTAAAGAACTTTCTTAGCTTAAGATTTCCTTTAATGTTATTTAATGGACTTAACAAGCCATCAACCATAACAGGATATCAACATCATAAGTTCCATTTATTGTGACTTAACCATTCAAGGAAGTGTAACAACCATCTAGGTTGTAACTAAGTAGACTTTATTAAATGAAGTCTAATGATTAGGAATCACGTCTTCCATTTTGTTTGCATTCTTAAGATAGAGGAAGAATCTTCCTTTACATGATTAAGTGCTAGGGCCTAACACCCCTATAAATCATTTACAAATTCAATAGTTATTACTTGAATGTTCATTCCACATCATATTACTATATTGAATTGTTTAGTTATGACCATCAAATTCTGTAACTTAGGAAGTTGCATCCTATTTAGGGAGATTATTCCAATTCCCACTATCAAACTTATCTAAGAATACCCCATTAAGCATATACATAATATGGAGTATATTAACAAGATAGGATTCCATCTATGTAATGAAAGTACAAGATAATTTACACATCCACTGTAAATAAATTCTCAACATTTAATTCATCTCTAAAACTTATACATTTAGGTATGCTACATAACAACTGCCTTCATTACAAAAGAATACTACTTTTTTTTTTTCAATACAATCTCAAGAATGATTCAGAGTTCTTCACAAAATCAGACTTAAATCAGCCAATGCATCACATAAGTTTTTTCCTTCCTTATCACTTACAAAGTCCATCTACAAAAATTGCTAGCATGGGTCAGTTCAATGAATTGAGCATGATAAGCACTAAGCCTTAAAAAGAAGTGCATTCCAATAATTGTTCCATTAAAACAACTCTTCTTTAATGAGACAATTATTACATCATAATATCAATACATCAATAGCAAAAGGAAAAGAAGTACATTTTAACCAATTGATTTCACTTCCAAAAAAAAGGACAAATATAATCCACTATATCAGCCTTACAAAATTAGAGTTTAATTGATCCTATCAATTATCCTTAGGAAAAAAACATATCATAACATCTCATTGTTCCCAATCTTTCATAATAGAATACAACATTTATCTTTGCTTCAAGCCAAAAGAAGGATTTAAATCATGGTTCTACTTAGGATGATTCATCTAGCTCCTAAGCAAAAGAAGAAGAGAATCATTACCACTATACCCAGACACAAAACATCTGAGAAACCGAATAGATTCAAAACATGATTTAACTATTTCTTTTAAAGGAAAACTACCTTAAAAATTTTAACATTTAAGATATTCATTAGAACAAAATTCTATCTTAATCCAAGAAGGAATAGAAAATCAAATGGTCTACCTGCAAGTTTAAATCTACTTCCACATATAGAAGTTAATTTTTAAAGATCTGAAACAATGTTCAAAATCAAGGTAGATCATATACATGAGTTAATCTCTACTCGAGTCCATCCAAGGAGAATTCACAAAAAGATAGAATACAAGAGACAAAACTTACTCATCTCAAACCAAACAAGTAAAGTCTTGTCAAACAAACAGTCTACCAAACAAGCTTACATTTTCCAGCTAAATAAAACCAATAATCTAATCTCTTCCAACATCATTTCTACAAAATATTTGAACAAGGAAGACCAAACAACTCATAAAGAAATCTCCATTTTTAAAGAGAATCAAAATAGAAAAGTTCAACCAATGATCTATACAGTAAGAAGAAAGCACACTGCCATATTCTTTACACTTCTTTACTTTCAATGAACATGAGTTTCAATTCCATACTCAAAATGAAATAAAAATAGCAGTCCTAAAACACAGTCGGTTCTAAAGGAATC
Organism: Taxus wallichiana var. yunnanensis; assembly: GCA_018340775.1. NCBI lineage: Eukaryota > Viridiplantae > Streptophyta > Pinopsida > Cupressales > Taxaceae > Taxus > Taxus wallichiana. Next base: position 434,888,162 of record CM031238.1, read on the forward strand.
ACATTCCTTTCTTTTATAAAGACACAAGGTGTATTTACTATATCCAACAAGAGATAGAAAAATAACCGATCAATAAGCCAAACAGGATCAGAAGCTTCAACAAATCTCAATGACTGAAATCCCATTATCCTTAGAAAATGTTTCCAGTTAAATCCCAAGGATATTTAAACAACTCGATTTAATCTACTCTCCCAGATTTCCTTGAGTAAGTAGTTTGATTAGAAGAGTTTTGAGCTTTAAACTCTTTAAGAAGTTAAAAACCCAATTCAAATACCAAAACCAAATCAAACTTGTCGATAATACTACTAGCTCAGAGCTCGAAAGTACAAAATTATTTTAAGCACAATGACAATGACAAGCTTCTCACAAAGGTACAGGACTACCCAAGTAATTATTCATGGGTTCAGGAAACAAAGTTCCCATCCAAGTTTATATCAATAACAAAGAAAACTCAACATACTAGAACAGAACCGACACATCATTCCTACTACAATTTCCAAACACTAAGTACTAAATTTCATGTACAGTGTCAAATTACAAAAACTCAACATGAGCTCAATATATGCACAAGATCTTAGTATGAGGTAACAATAAGATAAGATACAAATATCCATTAACAGTTCATATTCAAAACAAGGATTCCTATTTCCATCTCAAATGAAACACGAAGTTTCAATGAGAGTTCAGAATCAAACAAAAATAACAAGATAAGAGTGCAGTGAAATCATGAACTTCCATTAATAGTCCAAAATACCACAAGAGTAAAGCACAAGTACAGAGCCACATACGGCTTCAACAACAATCCCGAGTTACCCAAGATACCAACACTGGTTCAAACAACAAGTGACTCCAACACGAGTTCATATCAAAACGTGAAGCCCAAATACTAGCTCCAATGGAACTCAGGGTTCCCACAAAGTTCAGAGTCCACACAAGTAATAAAATATGAGTGTCGTGTACATTATAATCTTCCATTAATAGTTCAAATGGTCACTAGAAAATAACACAAGCTCTAAGCCATATACGGACTTCAACAATAGTCCAGGTCATCACAAGAATCAAAACATGATTCCTAAGTACAAGAATCCTCTAACAACAGTTCAGGAAAACACAAGTAATAAATTACGTGTTCAGAGCCATATACTAACTTTGAACAATAGTTGAAACCTAGGTTTCCAAATGCCAGTTCAAAACAACAAGAAGCTCCTACACAAGTTCATATAAAACACAAGAAGTCCAAATACAAGCTCAAATGGAACTCAAGGTTCCATATGGTTCAAAATCCATGTATTGCAATGAAGGTCAGTTCCAATACCACAACAACTTTGTATACACAATTCAGAAAAAGAAAACAGAGCTTCTAATGCAAGCTTCACATGCATGTATCATTATCAATTATCACAAAGATAGTTCCAAAACCAACGTAATTTTTTCCATGGGTTTATATCCAAGATGACAGATATTATAAAACCAACAACAAGAAACCAGATTAAACATGCAAGCCAAGAATCTCAAAAGAGAAGACTTGTTTTAATGAAACATTTATAAGAAAGCAAGAGATCTTAAAGATTAGAGCCTATCATGCCTGATAGCACTTCTACTAAAATCAAAGGAACCTCTAACCGAGCTCACAACTTCTCCTCTTCTCCACGAAAGATCAAACAACCATATTCTTTTTCCACAATGCCTCTTATATATCCCACGAACCAAAAATAGGTCTAAAACCTCAAAAATAGCCATTAAGTGTAGTTCTATCTGCTGGTTTGAAAAACCAGAGAGCATGCAGAGAAAAAATCATGAAGTATGCAAAGTGAAACAACCCCATACAAACCCATTTGCATGCCTTCCAAAATGGTTTGAGCACAAAACCAAAAACAATAAATTCCATTAATTCCTATTTTCCCACCTATCCTTCCTTGCCACCACCTTCCAAGTTTGGCAAATGCCAAATCAAATTTAACAAGGAATTCCATTTTTATGACACTTCCACATAAGCCTCCACCAAGTCAACTAGCCCCTACCAAAACTGGCAATACTTCTATGTAATTAAAACCTTATCAACAACTTAAATGCCTTGGAACCATCACCTATGATACATGCGACCACCAATTCCCCCTTCATGCCCATTAGTTTAGGGTAGACATAATTTCTTAGGTTAGATCTTAGGTTAGCTTAGGATATGTAACCTTAGGATATAACCCAATCAATAAATTACCACCTTAGGTAGTTTCCACATAGGTTAGATTAATTCCAACACAATAGTTTTTAGGCATTAGGTTAGATCATCACATAACCATATAGCATTAGGTTTTAGGGTAATTTAAATAACCTAGTAACCTCTCCATAATCCTTTAGCACAAAGCTTAGGTTAGGATAAAATTTAATTAATTAACATAGCTAGGTAGTAAATATATATATTCTTACCTAGCTTAGGATTCCATAGGATAGTCCCTTTAGTTTTAGGAACCAAAATATTTCCTAAGCCATGAATAGGCTATAGTTTGTTTATGTCAGCATTGTCCTACCACGATCGATCTCCAAAGATCCAAGCACAACATACGACTTGAATAGAAACACGTTCACACAAAAATCAAAGAACTTGTAATCAATCAAAGTTCAGTCATATGTCTTTTAATTCATGGAATGTCGATTTACCATTCGTTCAACAAAGCAGATTTAAAACATTCCTTGGATCACTAAAATTGATCCAAGGATGAGTCAAATTAATAGATAAGTTTACAATTCTTAAACCAGATTGCAACTCACCTACAAGAAGTGAAAAATGGATTCAAGGAAGCCATTCCAATTTAGTCAAAGGATCTTAAGAATAAAAGATGATTTATCCATATCAAGCATGATCTCCAAAATCAAAAGAACATATCTTTATAAGGAAATCCACATGTCAACACTTGAAATACAAAGGAGGAAAATAACAACTGACAAGGGTGTTACATGCTCCCCTCCTTAAAAGAATCATCATCCCGATGATTACCCCCTTTTTTTAACAATATACCTCAGGACAATCACTTCATTCACTTCTCTTACCATAAGTCAAAATATATTAGAATCTTATAGTTCAAGAAATCAACATTAAATAGTTGTTTATCCAAATCAAATAAATATCTACCCAAAACTGGCATATTTAATGTCATATAAAGATAAAATCATAAATTTTTATCAGTCAACAAAATCAATTCTGTTCAAATAGATATGGAAAAGTAGTTTTCATATCTTCTAGATTTTCCCAAGTTGCACTCTCTTCATTAAACTGGTCCCACTTGGACCTTACATTGACTTATTTCTCGATTTCTTAAATGCAACTGGTGAGTTTCCAACACTCGAATGGGTTTAACCATGATTATTCCTAGGTCTTGACCTACAAGGAATTCCAATTTAACACGTGTGATAAATCTGAAACATATTTCTTAAGCAAAGAAATATGGAAAACATCATGCATTCGTGACAAAGTAGGAGGTAATGCTAAATGATAAGCTACAAGGTTGATTACTTCAACTATCTCAAAAGGTCCCACATAACGAGGTGATAACTTGGCAGCCTTGCCAAAAGTTATAGAACTCTTTTTCGGTTTAACCCAAAGAAAGACTTTCTCACCAAGTTCAAATTTCCTATCAACCCTCTTCAAGTCAGCGTAACTCTTTTTCCTATCTACTTCTTTTCAAGCATTCATGAATCAACTTAACTTGTTGTTCCATTTCCATAAGGATTTCAGGTCCAATTACTTCTCTATCCTCCATGCTATCCCAACTAATAGGGGTTCTACATTTTCTTCCGTAAAGTGCCTCGAAAGGTGCCATCTTAAGAGAAGCATGATATGTATTATTGTAAGAAAATTCAACTAATGGAAGATACTCTTCCCACTTATACTATTGATCCATACAATACATCCGTAACATATCCTCTAAAACTTGATTTACTCTTTTAGTCTTCCATCCATTTCCGGGTGATACGCAGAACTAAAATTTAGCTTAGTTCCTAGAGCTGCATTAAGTGTTTTCCAAAATCTTGACGTCATTCTAGGATCTCTATCAATATGATTAATTCAGGTACTCCATGTAATCTAAAAATTTTGTGTACAAATATTTTAGCCAAAACAGAGAATCATCCTTTAGATTTCCAAAGCAATAAAATGAGCTACTTTTGTTAGTTTATCAACAACTACCAAAATAACATCATGTTTATTTCTTGACATAGGCAACCCTTGTACAAAATCCATGCTTATTACCTGCCATTTATACTACGGTATGCTATGAGGATACAATAAACCGGCTTTGGGTGCATATGTTCCACTTTTACACGTTGACATTCTAGACAATGTGTCACATAATCAATAACATCTTTTTCATTCCTTTCCAAAATATTGTTGTTTTATATCAGCAAGCATCTTTGTAATGCCAGGGTGTCCAGAAAAAAGGTGAATTATGAAATTCAGCTAACAATTTCTTTCTCAAATCATTAAGCAAAGGTACATAAACTCTATTTTCAAATCGTAAGATTCCTTCTTGATCAAAGTGAAAACCTTTATACCTCAAATCATTAGAATCTAAGTGCTGCTACTTTTACTTGTTGAAAGTAAGAATCAGATTCCATAACACTTTTTACTTCATCCTTAAACTGAGTTCTTAGTGTTATAAGAGCATAAATGTGCTTCCTACGACTTAGAGCATCAACCACTCTATTTTCTTTTCCTTTAATATAACTTATGTCAAAATCATATTGAGACAAAAACTCTAACCACCTTCATTGTCTTGCATTCAGATTTGGCTGAGTGAAAATATACTTCAGCCCAAGATGATCAGTTTTCAACTCAAATGGTTTACCAAGTAGATAATGCCTCCAAACTTGAAGTGCATGAACAATGGCAACAAGCTCTAAATCATGTGGAGCATAATTCAACTCATGTAACTTAAGTTTTCTACTTTCGTATGCAATAACATGACCACTTTGTAACAAAATACCTCCTAGACCTTCACCGGATGCATCAGTTACCACCATAAAATCTCCATCAGGATCTGGTACTACAAGAATAGGTGCTGAAGTTAACTGTTCCTTCAAGGTTTTAAATGTAATTTCACATTTCTCACTCCAAACAAACTTTTTATCTTTCTTCTGTAAGGAAGTTATTGGTGCAACTATCTTAGAAAAGTCTTTTACAAATTTCCTATAGTAGCCAACAAGTCCCATGAAGCTTCTAACTTCATGTACATTCTTTGGTGCAGGCCATTCTATTATAGCTACAATTTTAGAAGGATCTACAACAATTCCATCCTTACTTATTACATGACCCAAATAGTGCACTTTGTGTCATAGAAGGAACATTTGGACAGCTTACCAAACAACCGTCTCTTTCTCAAAATTTCCAAAACTATTTTCAAATGCTCATGATGCTCTTCTATGCTTTTAGAATATATGAGAATGTCATCCAAGAATACGAGCACAAATTTTCCAAGTATTCTTGAAAGATATTATTCATTAAATTCATAAATGTCCACAGGTGCATTAGTTAATCCAAAAGGTAAAACCATAAACTCATAATGTCCATACCTTGTTCTGAAAAGTTGTTTTATGAATATCCTCATCCTTAATCCATAATTGATGATATCCAGATCAAAGATCTATCTTAGAATATACCGATGCTCCACGCATCTGATCAAATAAATCATCAATTCTTGGAAGTGGGTATCTATTCTTGATTGTTGCTTTGTTTAACATCCTGTAATCAATGCACAATCTAAGTGTTCCATCTTTCTTTTTCACAAAGATCACTGGAGCTCCCCAAGGTGAAACACTTGGCCTAATCAAACCCTTAGACAAAATTTCTTGCAATTGAGCCTTAAGCTCTACTAATTCTATAGTAGTCATTCGATACGGTGCCTTAGATATAGGTTCGGTTCTAGGCTTGATCTCAATCATGAAATCAAATTCCCTTTTGGGTGGAAGACCTAGAAATTCTTCCAGGAAATACATCACTAAAGTCTCATAACAACGGATATCAATCCATGAAATCATTGTTTTCCTCTGCAGTTTCTGAAATTTTTACTGCATATAAGGTACATCCTTTATTTTTGGCCTTTTTAAGTTGCATAGCTGATAGTTTCCTAACAAAATCTCACGTTTCACACCCTGAATCTCTATTGTTTTCTACAGATCATCTAAACAACTAATGCATTTTTCAAAATAGTCCACTTTAGCCTTATGTTCTGCTAACCAATTAACACCTATGATTACATCATAAGACCCTAAAGGTGCAACATAAAGATCAACCTCTATGGAAAAGTTAGGTAATTCAAGGACTGCTCCAAAAAGACACATACTAACTATATGAACAACATTATTACCATAATGTACAGTCCATGATTTATCCATTTTTCTAGCTTTTCTTTTAAGTTTCAAAGAAATTTTACTAGAAATAAAACATTCAGTAGCTCCCGTATCAAAAATAATAGTTACAGGTATGCCAAATAACTTACCAGAACTTCTATAGGTGTAGCTTGCTTTTCAGCTTGCTTGTCAGCTACTACAACATGTATCTTGTGTTTGCTGATTACGATCATCCTTCTTCAAAGGACATTGATTTGTGTAATGATCCTTGCCACAATTATAACAGCCTCCTACAGGTCCCTTTCTAGACTCAAAATTATTTCCAGTCTTAAAGTTATTATTCTGACCTCCATAGGACTTCTGTCCATTGTTATTATTCTTGGCAAAATTGTTCCATGCATTTCCAATAGTCTTATTCATTGTTGTTTTCTTATTATTATCAGCTGAAAATTTACTTTTATTACCAAACTTCTTCCATGGTCCCTTCTTAGGTGCAAGAGAAGTTGAAGAGGGGTTTGGAACTTTCTTCCTTACTTCCTCCTTATGAGCAGAAATAGCCTTTAATTTTTGTTCCTACCTTATGGATTTTTCAACAACCCCTTCCATAGTGGTTGGGCTGTGAACATCAACTTCTCCCCCAATAATGGGATTCAATCCCATAATGAATTTCCATATATCCTGAACTTCTCATCAGTTTGATACTGAGGTACATACTTGAGGAGTTTCATGTAACCATTCCCAATACTCAGTTATTATTAGCTTTCCTTGAGCTAAGTTCTGAAATTCAGTCATTTTCTGATCATAGTAGAGTTGTGGTAGCCATCGTTGCCTAAAATAACTTTTAAATTGATCCCAAGTGATGTTAGTTTCATCAATATTTAACTCAGCCTTACGGTTGTCCCACCATGAAGATGCTTCATGGGAAAGCTGATATGCTCCCCATATAGCCTTGGTTTCCTCTTGAGAAGTTCCTTATTGCAAAGTACTTCTCCATTTCACTGAGCCAATTCTCAGCTCCATCTCCTAATGTGGTGCCATCAAACTTGGGTGGACTTATCCTTTTTATGTCATTAGTGAGTTCTCTACTAGCTAGTCTAGCCTTTTTGTTCTCAGGTTGAACAGTATGTTAACATTGTTATTATCAACACCCACATTGGCATTGTCCCTGGAGGTGGCTGATTATTGTTATCATCTTCTTCTTCCTCCTCATTGCCCATTACTTGTTTGTTCAAGCACAACCAAATGATCTCTTGTGTCCAACAGGGTAGCAAGGATCTCATCAAGTTTCTGGGTAGTTACCACTCCTTCCTCAGGTGGAGGGTTATTTGCAACATTTCCTCTTGTTCTCACCATTTTTTGTTATAAGAAAATTTAAGTTTAATCAGATTGTGGACACAATAGGTCCAAGAGCTACAACCTTCAGCTCTGATACCAAGATGTAACATTCCCATTTTAAGACTTTAGAAACAAGGGAATTTTTTTATAAAATAATGTTCTCTGTTCTAAATTCATAATTTAGAACACACATTCTTTATCAACCATTCATATAACAGATAACCATATGCATTGTAATGACTCGGTGTGCTACTGATCTATTCATTTCATGACTCGGTAAACTACCGATCTATTCATGTTTAACATTAAGTATTGAATACTTTTCCATATACTACGTATACTTGGTTCTCTTTCCTATTCAGGTATTGAGTGATCTGTCTAAGGAACCTATCTTGAATATTTGTTACCAATATTCATCTGCATCACGAACCTTAGACTAGGTGACATAGGACAACGCAACCAACAACTTGCTTGATACTTTGGCCAAAGATTTCTAACATACTGTTCATATTACTATTCCTTGATGGCATACTCATCAATCTAGAATACATCCTTCACCCCACTCTATTGTTATCTAGAATGTCCTTTACTAACTTCTCATCAGTCCACTTGCCCAAGGTTTAACCCTAGTTTGAGTTAACAACATATGTTATGATAGGGGGAGGCTCACTAAGACTTAGGGTAAGTTGGCATACTGGGTCAACCTAAGTCAACCCCATGTGCCAAGGTATCCTGAGTTTTAGAGGGCTACCCCATATCTTAAACATGTTACTAACCAGACCTAGAGAGAAACTAAGATCAAGTCCAATGTGTGTAGATCTAGATGATCAATGCAGAAGGGTGTTGCCACATGTCGACTACATCGTTTATATCCTCGAGAAGATCCTAATATTCTCAAGGTACAACCCTACAGTTGGCATGTGTGCCAACATCCTATAGAATAACCTCATCGAGATGTACATACCTCAAGGAGTTTATTATAAATTTAATTAATTTGGATTATTAAAAATAGATTTCAACAACCTTGCCTAACCCTAATCCAACACTCCTTAAGTTCTTCTCTACAATAGATTCAATTGATTGTTAAATAACTTTCTTAGCTTAAGATTGCCTTTAATGTTATTTAATGGACTTAACAAGCCATCAACCATAATAGGATATCAACATCATAAGTTCCATTTATTGTGACTTAACCATTCAAGGAAGTGTAACAACCATCTAGGTTGTAACTAAGTAGACTTTATTAAATGAAGTCTAATGATTAGGAATCACGGCTTCCATTTTGTTTGCATTCTTAAGATAGAGGAAGAATCTTCCTTTACATGATTAAGTGCTAGGGCCTAGCACCCCTATAAATCATTTACAAATTCAATAGTTATTACTGAATGTTCATTCCACATCATATTACTATATTGAATTGTTTAGTTATGACCATCAAATTCTACAACTTAGGAAGTTGCATCCTATTTAGGGAGATTATTCCAATTCCCACTGTCAAACTTATCTAAGAATACCCCATTAAGCATATACATAATATGGAGTATATTAACAAGATAGGATTCCATCTATGTAATGAAAGTACAAGATAATTTACACATCCACTGTAAATAAATTCTCAACATTTAATTCATCTCTAAAACTTATACATTTAGGTATGCTACATAACAACTACCTTCATTACAAAAGAATACTACTTTTCTTTTTCAATACAATCTCAAGAATGATTCAGAGTTCTTCACAAAATCAGACTTAAATCAGCCAATGCATCACATAAGTTTTTTCCTTCCTTATCACTTACGAAGTCCATCTGCAAAAATTTCTAGCATGGGTCAGTTCAATGAACTGAGCATGATAAGCACTAAGCCTTAAAAGAAGTGCATTCCAATAATTGTTCCATTAAAACAACTCTACTTTAATGAGACAATTATTACATCATAATATCAATACATCAATAGCAATGGAAAAGAAGTACATTTTAAACAATTGATTTCACTTCCAAGAAAAGGACAAAATATAATCCACTATATCAGCCTTACAAAATTAGAGTTTAATTGATCCTATCAATTATCCTTAGGAAAACAACAGATCATAACATCTCATTGTTCCCAATCTTTCATAATAGAATACAACATTTATCTTTGCTTCAAGCCAAAAGAAGGATTTAAATCATGGTTCTACTTAGGATGATTCATCTAGCTCCTAAGAAAAAGAAGAAGAGAATCATTACCACTATACCTAGACACAAAACATCTGAGAAACAGAATAGATTCAAAATGTGATTTAACTATTTCTTTTAAAGGATAATTACCTTAAAAATTTTAACATTTAAGATATTCATCAAAAAAAATTCCATCTTAATCCAAGAAGGAATAGAGAATCAAATGGTCTACCTATAAGTTTAAATCTACTTCCACATATAGAAGTTAACTTTTAAAGATCTGAAACAATGTACAAAAATCAAGGTAGATTCATACAGAGTTAATCTCTACTCGAGTCCATCCAAGGAGAATTCACAAAAAGATAGAGTACAAGAGACAAAACTTACTCATCTCAAACCAAACAAGTAAAGTCTTGTCAAACAAACAAACATCTTACCAAACAAGCTTACATTTTCCAGCTAAATAAAACCGAATAATCTAATCTCTTCCAACATCATTTCTACAAAATATTTTAACAAGGAAGACCAAACAACTCATAAAGAAATCCCATTTTTAAAGAGAATCAAAATAGAAAAGTTCAACCAATGATCTATACAGTAGGAAGAAAGCACACTGCCATATTCCTTACACTTCTTTACTTTCAAAGAACACGAGTTTCAATTCCATACTCAGAATGAAATAAAAATAGTAGTCCTAAAACACAGTCTGTTCTAAAGGAATCACATTCCTTTCTTTTATAAAGACACAAGGTGTATTTACTATATCCAACAAGAGATAGAAAAATAACCGATCAAAGCTAAACAGATCAGAAGCTTCAACAAATCTCAATGACTGAAATCCCATTATCCTTAGAAAATGTTTCTAGTTAAATCCCAAGGATATTTAAATAGCTTGATTTAATCTACTCTCCCATATTTCCTTGAGTAAGTAGTTCGATTAGAAATTTCTAAGCTTTAAACTCTTTAAGAAGTTAAAAACCCAATTCAAATACCAAAACCAAATCGAACTTGTCGATAATACTACCAGCTCAGAGCTCAAAAGTACAAAATCCGAGCACAATGACGAACACAAGCTTCTCACAAAGGTACAAGACTACCCAAGTAATTATTCATGGGTTTAGGGAAACAACAAGTTCCCATCCAAGTTTATATCAATAACAAAGAAAAATCAACATACTAGAACAGAACCGACACATCGTTCCTACTACTAATTTCCAAACACTAAGTACTAAATTTCATGTACAGTGTCAATTACAAAAACTCAACATGAGCTCAGATATGCACAATATCTTAGTATGAGGTAGTATAAGATACAAATATCCATTAACAAGTTCATATTCAAAACAAGGAGTCCTATTTCCATCTCAAATGAAACATGAGTTTCCAATGAGAGTTCAGAATCAAACAAATAACAAGATAAGAGTGCGGTGAAATCATGAACTTCCATTAATAGTCCAAAATACCACAAGAGTAAAGCACAAGTACAGAGCCACATACGGCTTCAACAATAGTCCCGAGTTACCCAAGATACCAACACTAGTTCAGAACAACAAGTGACTCCAACACGAGTTCATATCAAAACGTGAAGCCCAAATACTAGCTCCAACGGAACTCAAGGTTCCCACAAAGTTTAGAATCCACACAAGTAATAAAATATGAGTGCCATGTACATTATAAATCTTCCATTAATAGTTCAAATGGTCACTAGAAAATAACACAAGCTCTAAGCCATATACGGACTTCAACAACAGTCCAGGTCATCACAAGAATCAAAACATGATTCCTAAGTACAAGAATCCTCTAACAACAGTTCAGGGAAACACAAGTAATAAATTACATGTTCAGAGCCATATACTAACTTTGAAAAATAGTTCGAACTACCCAGGTTTCCAAACACCAGTTCAGAACAACAAGAAGCTCCTACACAAGTTTATATGAAAACACAAAGTCCAAATACAAGCTCAAATGGAACTCAAGGTTCCATATGGTTCAGAATCCATGTATTAAATAAAGAAGGTCATTCTAATACCACAAAAACTTTGTATACACAATTCAAAAAAAAAAAGTTCTAAATGCAAGCTTCACATGCATGTATCATTATCAATTATCACAAAGACAGTTCCAAAACCAACGTAATTTTTTCCATGGGTTTATATCCAAGATGACAGATATTATAAAACCAACAAACAAGAAACCAGATTAAACATGCAAGCCAAGAATCTCAAAAGAGAAGAATCGTTTTAATGAAACATTTATAAGAAAGCAAGAGATCTTAAAGATTAGAGCCTATCATGCCTAATAGTGCTTCTAAAATCAAGGAACCTCCAACCGAGCTCACAACTTCTCCTCTTCTCCACGAAAGATCAAACAACCATATTCTTTTTCCACAATGCCTCTTATATATCCCACAAACCGAAAATAGGTCTAAAACCTCAAAAATAGCCATTAAGTGTAGTTCAATCTGCTGGTTTGAAAAACTAGAGAGCATGCAGAGAAAAAATCGTGAAGTATGCAAAGTGAAATAACCCCATACAAACCCATTTGCATGCCTTCCAAAATGGTTTGAGCACAAAAACCGAAAAACAATAAATTCCATTAATTCCTATTTTCCCACCTATCCTTCCTTGCCACCCTTCCAAGTCTAGTGAATGCCAAATCAAATTTAACAAGGAATTCCATTTTAGTGACACTTCCACATAAGCCTCCACCAAGTCAACTAGCCCCTTGCCAAAATGGCAACTTATATATGCTTTTAAAAACCTTATCAACAACTTAAATGCCTTGGAACCATCACCTATGATACATGTGACCACCAATTCCCCCTTCATGCCCATTAGTTTAGGGTAGACATAATTGCTTAGGTTAGATCTTAGGTTAGCTTAGGATATGTAACCTTAGGATATAACCCAATCAATAAATTACCACCTTAGGTAGTTTCCACATAGGTTAGATTAATTCCAACACAATAGTTTTTAGGCATTAGGTTAGATCATCACATAACCATATAGCATTAGGTTTTAGGGTAATTTAAATAACCTAGTAACCTCTCCATAATCCTTTAGCACAAAGCTTAGGTTAGGATAAAATTTAATTAATTAACATAGCTAGGTAGTAAATATATATATTCTTACCTAGCTTAGGATTCCATAGATAGTCCCTTTAGTTTTAGGAACCAAAATATTTCCTAAGCCATGAATAGGCTATAGTTCATTTGCATCAGCATTGTCCTATCACGATCGATCTCCAAAGACCCAAGCACAACATACGACTGAATAGAAACACGTTCACACAAAAATCAAAGAACTTGTAATCAATCAAAGTTCAGTCATATGTCTTTTAATTCATGGAATGTCGATTTACCATTCGTTCAACAGAGAAGATTTAAAACATTCCTTGGATCACTAAAATTGATCCAAGGATGAGTCAGATTAATAGATAAGTTTACAATTCTTAAACCAGATTGCAACTCACCTACAAGAAGTGAAAAATGGATTCAAGGAAGCCATTCCAATTCAGTCAAAGGATCTTAAGAATAGAAGATGATTTATCCATATCAAGCATGATCTCCAAAAATCAAAAGAACATATCTTTATAAGGAAATGGAAACAATGTGGGAAGATTTGTTGGGGGTTGTTTAGTCTTGCATGCTTTGTGATTTTTCTCTCAGCATAGAGCCATCTGGTTCTTCAAACTAATAGTTTGATTTTCACTTTGTGGCTATTTTTAGTTTCCTTGGTCTATTTTCAATTCAAGGAAATTATATGAGACATTGGGGAAAGAGATTTTTTATTGTTGATCTTTCTTGGAGGAGAAGAAGAGTTAGAAGCTCAGCTGGAAGTCTCCTTCAAATCGGAAGAAACACTATCAGGCATGATAGGATCTATCCATTAATATTTCTTTCTTTTCTCTAAATGTTTCATTAAAACAACTCTGCTCTCATGAGATAAATGTTTTCGGTTATTTTTCGGTTATTTTCTCTCTTGTTGTAAGAATCTCTGTGCTTTTGGTTTTGGGACCCTTGCATGATAATGTAGTTTTTGGGTGTTTTCTCTGAGTAAGTTTAAATGTGAAAATACATTTGGAACTATAGAGACTTTAGTGTTTTGATTAAAATATGCGTTAAGACTGTCTTCTCGTAAAATAGTTTAAGTAAATGGTTTTTGTTTTGAGCTTCAAACTAGAAGTCTCTTTGGAAAGTAGAAAATAAGTGAATACTTTTCTCTAATGCATCTTTGAGTTTTAAAAGTTGTATTATTTCTCTTTTGGTCTGTTTGGGTTGATATTTCAACCCTTTTTCATGAACACGTATTTATATGAAGCAAGGAAATTATGTCTTGTTTCTTTATATGTACTGGTAAAATGGCATTGTTAAAACTAGATGTCTTTAATGGTTTAGAAAGTTAGTTGAATACTAATTTAAACTATATTTTATTTTGTGAATATTTAGTACTTCTTTTTCGGGACTGTGTTGTATACTTTGCGTAGACACTAAAATTAGGTCACACTCCCCTTTGGTCCCTCGAGAAATAAACACCCTTCATTACATTAAACTAGCCATGGCCCCCTTCACCCCACTAATATTAATTTAATTTAATTAATTCATTATCCTCACCATATTTATTATTTAAATATCTTAATTTAGATAATATCCACACATACACCTCACCTAGACACCTCATCTAGCCACCTCACCCTAAGACCTATTCTTAGTAAGTTACCATAACTAACTAAGACTTACCCAAACCCTAAAGATCAATGCCTAAATTCTCTCTAACCACATTCCCGCATGCTTACAAGAAGCTCCCAGTCTAATCCGTAGGTTAATGACACGAGATCCGATAAAATCAAGAGGATCTCCCTAGTTTAGTAAACCTAGGAAATCCCACCTTAACCAATGCCGTTACCCCTAACCATCACTGGTTAAGCTGAAACCACCGTTGATCACCTTTAAAACCCTAAAACAATCTTATTTCGAAGGTTGGAAAATTTTTGCAAACATTAGACCATCCACCGAGAGATATCACATCTTCTAAGAATGAGTTCCAGTGAGAACATGCATGCAGGAAGGAGATCAAGCATTTTCTCCCCATGACCATCCAAAGACTCGGCCCAACAAGTATTTGATCCAACCAAGCAAAAATGAATGCACATATAGCCCATGCAGAATCTCTCCTATGATTGGTGATCATTTGTAGTCTTCAACCTCTTACCAAAACCTCCATCCCTCACTCACAGCGTCAAGACTAGAATATGAGTAAGTAAAATGTTATACTCCTCTGGTTCATTTCATTTCATCATTATATTGTCACCCTTTTGTTCTCTCAGCCACCCAAAGACCTCCATTAATACTCACCCCTCCATATACCCATTAAAACCCCATCAAATCCCACCCAAACCACCCAATACCTCATTCCGACCAACCAAAAGTCCTTTGTGCAATCACAAAGGAGACCTAAAACTCATTTTGTGCCATTTTTAGTTTTTCCATAATGCTTGCAAATTATACCCAAATTTTGTCGATCACCTTTAACGGTATCTGTTTCTATATTTTCCCATACAATCCAAAACAATGACCTATCCACCTAATTCTACATCACCCCATTCAGCCGTGATCTACCTAAGACCTCTATCAGACCTGCAGAGACCTAGAACCGAGTTACACGACCTTCGGATCTTATTTTAACTTAGTACATTAGATTAGACCTTTCTTATTGTATTTTGGATGAGATACCAAAATCTTTTCAACTACGATAGGATTTACTTTATTTCCCACATTAAATTGTCTTAAACAGTGGACTGACAGTCGTCTAGGAATTATCACACTTCCCGGATCTTGCACACACTAGGCAGTTCACTGCACATATTGTTTAACTCTTTTTGGTGGTCTTGCTTTTCATTATAGGTAGTTCCTCCTAGCCAAAAGGAAGCTCTCACAATCAACCGTGGATTCAGAATTCATACACACATAACAACCCATCAACCAACATTTTAATAGGTATTCCTCCTACACCCGTTACCCTATCTATTTTGTCAATATCTCAAAGAAATGTCTAAGAATCAGGTGAAACATTTTGGCATGCCCGGTGGGACCCATCCAGGGTTCCTTGCATTTTATTCATTCCTAGGAAAATTTGTGTGTTTGTTTCCCTTCTGAAAAGCATACACATTAATTTTCTTCTTTGGTAACCCACCTTTTCTTTCTATTTGCTCTAAAGGAAACCTTTCTTTTGGTGTAATTAAAATGAACCATTTCTTCATGTTTTCTGCATTTAGTAAAAGAGCACCCCCTTCCTCTTCATCTATTTGTGTCATCAAACTTCACACTTTGATTTGGGCTTAAAAATAAGTGCATTGAATTTATATTTATCGCATTAGATCACATTAATTGAGGGGAAAAATACGCTGGAAGTCATGCCCAGCTGATGGTTGACAAACGAATCATAGAAAGCACATCTCTCTCACTCTCTGAGTAATACCAAATTGCACAAATTCAAAACAAATACATATTCTTAAACAACATCTTTCCTAGGAATGCCTATCAATGATTGCACTGATATGAGGATTGGAAGGTACTCCCCATCTCATTGCTCTGTCGAGTCATACTTCAGAGTGAATCCCCCCCACCATAACATACCTGAAACCTCACCTTTTAGATCTCCTTCTTCATAAGAAGCCATCCTCACCAAAAAAATCTATTCTACAGTACATGAGTTAGTCCTTAAATAGCATAAACTAAACAAACATAATAGAAAAGGAACTCCTAGGATCACATTTTTCTTAGTGTTTCTGCTTGGCTTGCGTTTTGAGGTGAGAGATCACATTATTCATTTTTCTTGTTCATCCTTACACGCTCCTCATCACAACTGGTGTATTCTAGCTTCACCCAAGTGTTCATGGACCATGTTCTCATCATTCTCAGAATTCTGGGTCTAATTCCACATTAGATTTTAATTCACAACCACCATTATTTCATCAACTTTGTTTTAATTTCCACGGTGAGCCAAGTGTCGATCCAGCGACCATCATCGATTACCCTCTTACTATCGTTGGTTATACCCAACCGATATCAGTTCTAGGTCCTTTTGTTAACCTACCCAAAGGGACATTTATTCATCTTCTTCCACTTTTCACAGTCCCTGTCATTGCTATCATTCCCATTGACATTATAAAACTCATCAAATTTGGCATACCTATCAGATTTGACCTTATACCTTTTTTCACTCACTGTCCATTTTCTACAGTGACCGGTAGTGGTTACCCCTAACCGGTGTTGGTTTTCCCTAACTAGCATCGGTTAGCCTATTTCACTTTCCAACCAACATTTGGTACCTAATCCACTTTTACCTTGCCCGATTCACCTGTTCCTCTTGTTTTTATGTATCATTTATAGGAAACAACCCTACTGCACGATCAGTACTTGTTCACATGATGCTGACCCGAAGAAAAGCAAGCGCACTCATATTTCACACATGTTATCAACCACTCCCACCTAGTCCTTCACCACCTTCCATTTTATCACCGAGTCATGGATCCTATCTAGCCTATCACTATTGCTCATTTGGAGATGAGGAGTTCACATGACTCCTTGACTAGAACCCTACAAATTTGTAGTTTTACCTTTCTCACTCATCCACTCAAGATGCCTCGGGTCGAGTATATATATGACATGCCTGTATCTATCCCCATGAATCTCACTCCCACTCCTACATCGGCCCCATCTCGGCTCTTTGTTTCTGTATCTACCTTACCCCTAGTTGTTTTATAGCTAATTCCTATACCTTCTATGATTTCCACATCTACCACCTCGGTGGCACTTGCCACATCCACCATACCCTTGACAACTACCCAAAACACAACCTCATCTCGCCCTAATGTATCACACATACCTATAGCTACAATACCACCTCCGGTGTTAGTGACCCCTACCCCTTTTCAAATTGTGGTACTTTCCATTCCACAACCATTAGCCCCATTTCAACTAGCTTTACCATGACCCTTCCACCTCCATATACATACTATCAGTAGCCTCATGTTTCATCTATTATTCACTTTGGGTACATACCCCCTATTTCACTTCCTTCTTCTCAATCAACCTACATGGAAACACCATATACTTGGAGTGCCACCCCCATTATATGCCCAACACCAACCCCCTCACGCTATAGGAGGCACCCAATCATTGTAACCTACCAACTACCTAATAAAACTCATGTTAGACAAGATTCGGACATTGGAGGCATCGGTTTTCATCTCCCGTAACACTCTCACCTATGATAAGATTTGTAATGAGCCTATCCACCCGTCCATTCATATCCTCCCATATCCCATGCATTGGGAGATTCCTAAATTCAACCATTTCAATAACAAGGAAGACCCGCGAAGCATTTGTGGTCATTCAAACACGGGTGCTATCTAATCACTCATGATGATGCTTTACTATTGAGGACCTTTCCCATGTCTTTGATTGGACCAACATTATATTGGTATTGTACATTACCTAGACACTCTATATTTTCATTTAATCAGGTAGCCCAAGCCTTCTTGGATCACTTCTCCATTAATATTGTCAAGAAGGTTACCATGACTGACCTATATTCCACACATCAATATGAAGACGAATCTATCACAGATTTTGTCACTCGCTGGCGTAGCTTGATCAACCAACTTACCTTCCAACTACCACAAATAGAACTCATCGAGCTTTTCACATGGGCTTGTGCTAGACATATCTCACCAACCTTGCAGGTCCAAACCTTCTGAACATTCGATGAAGCATTCACTATGGCATGAAAGTTAGAGATTCGGGCCATCGAAGAGAAGAAAATCCAATTACGCAATAAGAATTCAGCATTCAAGTCGAATGATACCTCTTCTTCTTCCAAACCACAAAATAATTATTCAAAATCTAAGGGCACCGCTAATGTAGTGGTACTCAAGGCCGGCCCAGCTCATCCATCAAATCAGGCTACCCCCTCATCTAATCTCTCACCCATTAGATTGTTCAATTGATTGAGAACAATGGAAACACACCCCAATTAGGGAACCTTACTCCTCTGTTTTAGAAAATATTATCAAAGCCGGAGCCATCACCCTTCCACATATAAAACCACACACTAGTTTTGACCCTACTCGCCCCATGCCCGCATGGTATAAAGAACATGACTTCTATAACTATCATCGAGTAAAGGGTCATAGTGATGGTAATTACATGAATTTCAAAAAAATTGTCCAAGAAATGCTCGCGAAAGGAAATTTAACCATGGATAATCTTAATGCACCTTCCAACCAAAACCTACAAATCTTCAAGAAACCATTTCCCAATCATGCCCCTTCATCCGATCAAACCAAAGTGAGATCTCAACTCATGATACCATTACCCACGAGGTTCATGCTATTTTTAATGACGTACCTATCACCTCCTAATTACGTCACATTCTTTACTGAGAGAGAAATCCTAGCACTGAAATCATCCTTCTATGTTGGAACCCACCACACCTATTCCTCTACCCATAGAGGAACACCTTTCATCTCCTTCATCACCTACGAAGGAGTCTTCCACTAACATCGAGACCATTTCACCTTTGACTTCTCCACTTAGATAACTAATACCTACAGTACTTCTTCAGCCCAAGGAGGAACACCTATCATCTCCTCCACTCATAAAGGAGCACCCATTACCTCCTCCACCCATAAAGGAGCACCCATTACCTCCTCCACCCATGAGGAGCACCCATTACCTCCTCCACCAACGGAGGAGCTCCCATCATCTCCAAACCCTATCACAGGACTTAGTGGAGATACCCTTACCTCTTGGTGAGCATTATCTGTCATCGGCTATCCTAGACCTTGTAAACCTACTTTTGGCTCTCTAACCCACGGAAGTGAAGCTAGCTAATTCCCCATATCTAAGACACATTTTACGGGAATTACCATTAGGTCCTCATCAATTCCACTTACAAATGTACAATTCTCACGTTTGGCTAATCGCTTAGATTATGTAGATAGGGCATTACTATGGGGGTGACTTTTGCTTCTGTCTCAATACGAGATGTAGATGTCACTTACTTGACACTTCCACTATCTACCCAAAATATTTTGACCAATCAAATGAATATAACCACCTCTATCACCATTCCTTCCATGACATCCATCATAACTCAACATACACCCTTACCCATAACCCAAACTACATCTAAACATAAACCCACACCTCAACATCTACCTCAACTAAACCTATTACCACCTTAGGGTCACCCCAACCACCACCTTTACTCATCACCTATCAAACTGGATTTAGCTACATCCTCCAAAGTCAACACCGGACTTACTCGCACCTAAATTAAAGAACCAAACCCATCAAACCGATATCGTGATCGCACCAATCACACCTTAACTTGTCCCATCTATCTCGGAACCTCGATTCCTAGCATGGTCAAGAAACCTCCACCCCTAAATAAGCCAAAAACACAACAACCTATTCCTTCCTCACAAACCTCCAACCTACCCGGGCACCCAACACAACTTACACTTACACCTGCCACATCTCGACACACATACCTCCAATAGCCTCAGCTATTTCTTCACTACCCACTACACTTCAATCGTTGTCCCTATCACCCCATGTGTGAACTACATCATCTACCTTCACATCACCCACGTTATCCCCGTGGGTAACTCGCCCTCTCCCCCATCTGATTTTCCTTCTAGACCTCATAAACCCATATCACCTTTACCCAAGAAGGTGCAACCCCAAAAAAACTCCGTTACCCTCTAATAAGATAGTCAAAACAATCACACACCCTCCTGCTCATTCATCTACCATACCCCTACCTAGACAAACACGACCAACACCCAAGACCACTCCAGCACCCAAAACCATGGCTCAACCCACTCCTCCTCCTACGCAGACTATTTCTCAACAATCCACCACACCTACACCCAAACCCATGTTCACTTCCCATTATGACCCACTAGCAAGGTCCTATGCAAAAATTTTAACCAACCTCCTTGAGAATTCTATCATTACATTACCGCCGCTCGGACCTTACAACCCCCTGAAATCTAAGCCAAAAGGGTTTGATGACACTAAAATTTATGCCTACCATCATGTGTCAAGGCACGATGTGGAGAATTGCAAGGCTTTGAAAACCTTCCTTATCCGGTTGTGTTCTCCTAAGCCAACTTTGACGATGACAACCTTCTCGATGAGGACCCTACCTCACCAACAACCATTCCCACACTGTCCACTCAATAACCACAACCTCCACCCCCACAACTGCTTGAACTACCTCCAAGACTTGAAATTAATATGGTTCGCATCAGAGAACTTGCCACACCACCACCCAAATGTCGTTGTGCCCAGCTCACCTCACGGGTTTTCTTCCCCTTAGAGTTTTTCCCATCATGTTGTTATACCACTCATCCTACACCTTCTCCATTTTCCAACTTCCCTCATATGGACATGATACATGTCACTACCCATGCTCAAAAGGAAAAAGGTAAGGAAAAGGAAACTGACCCACCAACTAATCCCATACCCAACATACCATCTGCACCCATGCCTACAATCACTATCCACACCCCACATATCCTATTTCCAATGGGGTTACACATCACACCATGCTCAAACAACTACACCAATCCCCCTCAAAATGTCCTTATATGATCTCATCCAAACCTCGAATCACATCATCAAGCTCTCATGGAGGTTCTTCAATATATTGAGGTTTTACCCAATAACCCTATACCCGTAGCCTCCATTATCACACCCCATCATGTAGCCTCTCTTACCAAATTACCACCTTCGTCTTCACCCCATCCTACTCACCAAGTATCCTCCCTTAGCTTCTTAGAGGAAGAGATTGCACCATATCAAATGGATGACCCAGGACCTAGCCCTCTTCATCAATGTCCACATCGATGATATATGTGTATAATGTGTAATGATTGATGGGGGTGCTAGCATTAACATCATTTCATCCCATGCTTTCGCTCAAATGCACATACCTGATAATTACATGCATAAGCATCCTGTCATGTTGCATTCATTCAATGATGCTATCACCTCCACATTAGGCACTATCATCCTCCACATTCACGTGGGCCCCCGCACTATTCTAGAACTATTCTACATCTTGGAGGGGGAATTCCAATATAACTTGTTGCTTGGCAGACCTTGGATTCATGTCATGGGTTGTGTTCCTTCCACTTTGCATCATTGTGTAAAGTTTGAGCATGAAGGGCACACCTATACTATCCCAGCTGATCCATCACCTTTCAAAACATGCAACATGCTTTACCAACCCAATGATGTGCTCATACCCATTAAGGCACCTACCTCTGTGACCACCACCACTTCACCTACACCTCCGCTTACCAATACAACCGCTACCTCAACTACACATGCCTCCTCCATTCCTACCACTACCACAACCTCCACGGCAAACCCATTAGCTTCCCAAGCTATTAACCTCACCTCCACATCAACCCCTAACACATCATCTATTCTAGCTACCTACATACCAACCACCGATCCCTTAGAAGGTATTTTTAATGCCGCACTCTAGGGGAATACCACTAATATAGTGTCAAACATTACTCACTCTACAAGAGTATAAAAGGCTTCACCAACACCCATGTTATGATCACCGTATAGGAGAACGTCTTCTATATGGTCCTCCTCACCTTTGTACTAGTCTCACATATGGGGGACTTGATACTACCACTTACACACCCGAACCACCATCACAAACCCGCCCATTTTCCATTGACTTCCAATCACTCACCAATCCTCGTTTAACCCACACCTTCCTGTGCGATGATGTGCGTAGAAGGGTTTTGGTTTTAGCTTTTATGAGCAAGGCTACCATACCGTTATTTCATGTACCACCCATAAATATAATGGTTGTAGTGGTATCGATTTCTAACCACCTACTAAATAAACCCGCATTGAACTCATTAAGGACACTAGCCCTTCTCCACCTTCTTCACCCACTCCACCTTCATCACCACCCTCACCGACGGAGTTGATGGATCCTGAATCCATCCCTCCTAACTTTTTTTTTTCATAAAACCATGTCCTTGGGACCTCTAACTTATCAACATGAGGGCGAGGCCCCTTCCAATCTTCCCTTCCTGTATCCTAAAATGATCGATGACGATACACCTTCATTATTGTTGTTGAAAGTCGGGATGATGAATGTATACTCACCTACCTTAGTGTAGAAGACTCATATATTCATCGGTCGTTACCCTCTAAGATGCAAACCATGTTGAATGAATCGACTATCAAGATCAACATTCACACTTAGGATGACCCACACATCCTAAAGATCGGTCAATCTTTATATGTTGTTGAAGAGGAATCCATAACTTCTCTTCTCAAGGATCATAACCATGCTTTCACTTGGTCTTACACATACATGCCCAGTGTTGATCCCACCATATGTAGACACCAAATTTGGGTCTTACGACACCCCCGTACCCCGCATATCACCTCGCAACCTAACCATACCTCACCACCTAAACCTTACACACTTAATTATTTATTAATTACCATATAATTAATAAATGCACATCTCCACCCCTGCCACCTCACCTTGCCACCTCATTATGACCTAGTCCTAACCTAAACCAACCTAATTAAGACCTATGACTTGGTCCAGACTCACACCCATGACTCATCACCCCTCACCCGCAATCAAAACAAACCTAATAATAACTTGACCAAGCCCACAACTGATCCCTCGGGAGAAAAGGAGGGAAAGATGGTTGTTTTACTAAAAATAGCCACTTTGACCTAACCGACATCGGTTCTACTCGACCGCCGTCGGTTACGTAACCACCATCGGTTCCCTGTTAATGACCTTCCCCAACCAAAAAGAAAGGATCCGGAATTCATTTGCAAGACAGAGACAAGTGAAGAAAAGAGAAGAGTTTGCAGAGAAGAGCATCGAGCCAAAGACTGCAACTGAGCAACTGGATCGCTGTCACCCTCATTCAAGCATTGGAAAATACTGAAGATAGCTTCATCATCTCACTTTCCAATACCGGATCATCCCAACTAAGCCTTACTATCACCACCACATTCCTTGGACCTGTATCTTAATCAGGAACCAGTAAGTATTATCTTGTAGTTCTTTGTTATCAATTTTTTTTAATTCATATCAAATGGGAGGCCGGACCTCCTTTGAAAGGAAGTCTAATATTTCCTGGGCCTAAGGCAGTTCCCTCACCTATTGTCTAATTAAGATCTAGTGGTCTTGTATTCTTACTTACAGGTAGTCCTTCCTAGACAAAAAGGAGTTCTTCACAATCGATCTGATCTCTCTACGGTACGTGCACACCTTCCCAACATTCAACAGGTATTCCTCCTAGCCCTAACCCTTATCTGTTTCTCAAGAGAATGAAAGGATAGAAGCAACTCTATTCGGAACGGAAACATTCTGTGTGAAACATTTTGGCACGCCCGGTGGGACCCATTTCGGGTTTCTTTCTTTCTTGCTTGCTTTCATATAGGGAGCATACTTGCTGTTTGTTTCTGCTAAATATTCACAAAATATTTTGTCATTTTGGTAAAAGAATTTGTCTTGCTTTCATATCTTTGCATTTAGTGAAAGTCATCTTCTTTGCTTCATCGAATATCATTTTCGATTTGGGTTTAAAACACATGCATCACATTCTTTCTTGTTATTTTTAATTCTAGTGAACGTAGATTAAGTAACAGGTCGTACACGTGGGGGTGATATCCACGGTATTGACGAGAAATTAATCTTACTCTCACTACACAACACATACCAAATCACATCATAATCAATACAATAGCTCAAACCTCCCCCTTTCCCGGTATTCCTCCGCCCGATTGAGGTAGCCTTATGAGCCACAACAAACTTGACATCTCCCTTAGGTCTTTCATTTAGGATTGACATCATCTGGCATCTAAGGCATAAGCCCAAAGTGATTAAAACTAATCCTAGGGTTAGTCTATTGGTTTGCGTGTGCATCTTGCTTGTTTTTAGTTTTGTTTCTCTATCATACACTATTTCAGTGATCACTTCAAGATAGTTTGATAGGTATTTTAAGCATTGTTATCCCCAAACCAGGTAGCTTCTTACACATCCTCTCTTTGCTTTCACGGTGGCCACACCGGTCCCATACTACCGACATCGATTAAGCTGGCCCGAATTAGGTTACATTTTGACCAACATCGGTTATCGACCGATATCGGTTATTGTGTTTAACGATTCTTGACACACCAACAACCTATCACTTCAAACATTTTGTTGTTGTTTTCATTCTAGATTAATTAAATCCTGTTGTGTCCTCTTTTCCATGGTTGTTATCACCCGAAAACAAGCAAGCAGCGACCATGGTTTCACATGCCTATTCCTTGCCTTTGCTGAGTCACCCCCTTCGCATCCTATGGGGAATCCTATGGATACCAGCAATTTTCCCAAGATCCTGTAGGAGATAAGGAATTTGCCAAATTTTTGATTTGGATCCTAGCCCGTACAATATTATTTGTCTCATACCCCTGAATGTGCACCCGACGGTCAGCTCTTTGTTGGTATGTCTATTAGTATCGCCGCTCACTTAGCCCCTTCCCCACCTAATAACTCTACCTCACCATCTTCATCCTTAGCCCCGTCTCCCAGCTCGGTAGCTTTGGTGGTTCATCTTGTCACCGATTGGTTTTCCTCTGGTTAATATGGGACCCCAAATATCACTACCGTCCTTTGCCCTACCTCATCTCTCTCAGGTTGCCTCTTTCATCACTTGCTCTCTACCACCTATACACACGAGCTTTCCCTCACAAGTTCTACCCACCTTTTCATTTCCACATATTCATCCGGTGGCCTCAACCTCTTATATAGGACACCCTTATTCAGCTGCCCCAATACATTCATCACTATTATCTTATCAACATTCAATCCCATCATTGTCTAGTAGCAGCGCTTGGACCAATCCTCCTCTGTTTACAATGACAGACACCATCATCTAACCCAACCAATGATTTAATCAAGCAGGATGATGGACAAGATGCAAAATCTTGAGGCTTTTGTTTCAGGAAGTCGTAACACCTTGACATACGAGAAAGTTTTTCAGGAGCCTATTCACCCTTCTGTCCCCCTTTATACATATCCTCCTCAATGAGAATTACTGAAATTTACTCGCTTTAATAGTAAGGAGGACCCTCAACCTCAACAACACTTGTGATCGTTCAGACATGCCTGCTATCGATTGCTCATGACGATGCCTTACTACTCCGTACCTTTCCCATGTCCTTATCAGGACCTGCCTTAGAGTGGTATAGTGCTTTAACCCAACATTCAATCTTCTCCTTTAACCAGTTAGCCCAATCTTTCTTGGATCACTTCTCCATCAATATTTCCAAGAAAGTATCCATTACCGACCTCTATGCCATTCGACAATTTGAAGACGAGTCTATCGCAGATTTCGTTGGACGATGGCGGGGCCTCATCAACCAACTTACTTATGCCTTACCTCAGGCCGAGCTCATTGAACTCTTTACGCGGGCCTGTGCTAAACACATTTCTCCCACCCTCCAAATTCAAACTTTCCGCACATTTGATGAGGCCTTTACTATGGCTTAGAAACTAGAGATTCGAGCCTTAGAGGAAGAGAAATTGAGGTTATGCAACAAAACCTCAAATTTCCGGACCCAAGACTCTACCACCAAACCCAACACCACCAATTCTCACACATCGGTTGCTTTGAAATCAAAGGGGGCCGTACACGCTATGATGGTCAAATCTCAAGCCTTTATCAATACCCGGTAAAAGCCACCTATAAGTATAAAGCCGAGCCCATCATCTATACTCCCTTGGGAGAAACTTATGGTGTAATCTTAGAAAAATTGCTTAAAGCGGGAGCTATCACCTTGCCTCTTGTTAAACCTCACTCTAGGTTTGATTCCAACCATGTTATTCCTTCTTGGTATAAAGAAAATGACTTCTGTAACTTCCATCGCATGAAGGGACACAGTCACGAAAACTGCAAGATGTTGAAAAACATAGTGCAGGAAATGGTTGATGCAGGGGATATAACTCTCGATAATCCTAATGCCCCAGCTAATCGAAATTTAAAAATTTTCAACAAACCATTTCCTAACCATGCATCTAACAGTAACACAAATCAAGACACCTCAGCCGAGGAGAAGAGTGTTCATGAAATCCATGCAGTTTTCAACTCCCAACCAAAAGCTTCTATCGAGGAAATTCTGAATCAGGCCTCTTCACTAACACAGGGATCTGCACCCCCTACACCACCATCAAGACAAGACGATAACCTTGCCATTCCTTTACCCATAAAGGAATTAACCACCCAGAGTTCTCTTCTCACGAATGAGTCTTCTTACACCACATCCCTGCAAGAATGTGAGCGGATGTTATCTAACTTATCTATTTCCCAAACATTTCCTTCCGCCACTCTTACTGTAAAAGAAGAAGGCTCGCCACTATTTCTGTCATCCTTAGAAGAGAAACCTCTCGAACCGACATCACCAAACTCCTTAATCATGATGGATCCCCTCAAACTTCCTACCTATTAGTTCTTCATCGCCTAAATCTTTTCAGTGACCGGTTGACCTCTTAACACCCATTGATACAGTGCCTCATTTACCCCCTGTATCACACCCACAGTGGACCAGAATCACAACCCACCTCTCTTCCATACAAAATTTCTTCTTCACACATGAAGATTGTCATCCGTTAGAAGATATACAGTCCTATGGGAGAGTTTGAGTACACCATGCTCTACTCAAATGCGGATGACCAATCCAGACACCTCTACTATATACCCGAGGTGTTTACAAAAGCTTAAAATGCCTATGTCCTCATCTTCACCCCCCTCATCTCTACCGAATACCTCATCCACCTCTATTAACCTAACCAAACCTTCCCCTACGCTTGGGACTTCACCATACCCACCTAACACACCCACCTAAATGGTTAGATTTATCCAAAAATAAAGCCGTCCATCCACTCAGGGAGATGACCCAATCTCCTCAAGTCCAATCTATGCCTCTGTCACAACTAAAACCCTCGCCATCACACCTACCTTCTATATTCGGACCTCACCCCTCCACCTTGCCTCAATACATCATACCTCCTGCGTTTTCTTTAAAATGACCTGCACCTTCTGCACCCATATAGAGATCCATGGGTGTATCAACACCATCACCCCAAATATCCTATCCACCTACCAACCCTAAACAAACTCCATCATCAAAGGATTTGTTTGTTGTCACTCCTCTTTCCCCACGGTTGTTTCCTACCACCATGTCATCTGTGGCCTCATCATCTAACCAGCTAAACATGACTTCTATTTCAAGAAGCCACGTTTAGTTAAATCTAATTATCAAAACCCCTTGTCTAAACCACCACCCCTACGCACCAACCATACCCAACCATTACCAAAACCCACCCAATCAATAGCCTCATCTTCCTCGACTTTGACCCTCTCGAAAGGATCTTACACCAAGATCCTTGATATGTTGGTGGAGAATGCGACCATTTCCCTACCCCCACTCAGACCCTACGATCCATCTAAACCTTGACCTATAGGTTATGATGAGTCTAAAATCTACGCTTACCACCGCACACCAGGACATGATGTGGAGGGATGCAAATCTTTGAAAGCCATCCTTCAGTCAGTCACCTATCTCGGATAGAAAGGTTAAGAAAGACAACTTATGAAGGGAGAAACCTTTAGCTTCAATCCCCTCTCCTATACCACCTTGTCCCCACCTCACCAAGATCTATCATTATTATGACCCCACCTCTTGAAGATAATGACTTATCCCTACCATCTTCCTCCTCTCATGTTCACGAGATCAACATGATTAGTATTGCTACTCGAGGGGAAAAACAATGGGAAAGCTAAAGAAATCACACCTGCGGCCTCTCTTTCTCCGTCCGCCATCCCGATCACACCACCACCTAAAGTGGTTATTCATGGACCTACCTACCCCATCTCTGATGGAGTTGCCCATCGTACCATGATCAAATAGCTTCACCAATCACCTGTAAAAATGACCTTTGTATGATCTCATTCAAACGTCTGAATCTCATCAACAAGCTCTCATTGAGATCCTTGAGGGATAGAGGTCCTACCTAACGAAACCTTTCCCGTTGCCTCCATATTAACACCCAACCACGTTGCTTCTCTCACCAAACAATCTATCACTTGTGTCCCTGTCATGGCCCAGTCTTGTCGGTTTCTCCAAAGATAAAATTGTCATCTTTGGTGCAGAAGATCCTGACCCCACTCTTTTCATCTCGGCTTACGTCTGGGACATCCGAGTACGTTGTGTTACGATTGGTGGGGGTGCTAGCCTAAACATCATCTCTTCCAAAGCCTTCCAACAAATGAATATCCCTTCTAGCTACATGTGTGCCAACCCCACCATGTTGCGTTCATTCAATGATGCTATTACTTCTACTTTAGGCACCGTGATCCTTAACATTCATGTAGGGCCATGTACCTTACCCGAACTCTTCTATGTCCTTGAGGGAGAATTCCAATACAACATGTTGTTAGGCCGCCCTTGGATCCGGGCTATGGGATGCATTCCCTCCACCTTACATAGATGCATAAAATTCGAGTATGAGGGGAAGTCATACACTGTAAAAGCTGATGCTCCCCCCTTCAAAACCTACAATATGTTATATCACCCTAATGATGTGCTTGTACCAGTCAAGGAACCCATTCATCCAACCCAACCATCTACTTTTCCCACACCTCAACCATCCACCTTAGCCACACCTATACCTTGACAGTAAATGAAACTGCTGCCGAAAATACTACTTCCTTCCCCGTGGACAACATCCCAACCTCATATCCCTTGGTAGATGTTTTTCAACGCCTTACGTTGGGGGAGTATCACCTATATAATGTTAGCACTTTCCATACCCCACAGGAGTACGGATAATTACATGCACATCCTACCTATGACCGTCGTGTGGGGGAGGTGATCTCCTACGGACCACCTAATTGCCGCACCAACCTAATGTATGGGGGTGTCGACGCATCCTCCGTTACCCCTGAACCTCCCCTTGGTGTGGTTCCCTTCCAATCTGATTTTCAATATCTAACAAATCATCATTTCACCCTCACCTTCTTGACTCACTGTGCTTGGAAAGGTTTTGGTTTTGGTCTCTATGAACAAGGCCGACATACAATCATTCCCGTGACTACACGTAAACACAAAGATCGTAGTGGTCTTGGATTTTCTGAAACACTTACACCAAAGAAACCTCGTGTCAGTTGTATCTGGGAAGACAATGACATTACCTCATCTAAACCATCATCACCTATTTTGCCATCTTCACCTGAGTCGATAGACCCAAAATCTATCCCTCATAACTTTTTTTTTTTTCATAAATGTTATCTTCTGGGTCCTCTCACTTATCAACACGATAATGAAGACCCATCTTCTCTTCCCCTTACGTATCTAGACATGATCGAAGAAGACTCACCTTGATTAATGTTGTTGAGTGCCAAGATGACGAATCTAACCTCACTTACCTTGGTGCGAATGACTCTTATATTCACCGCGCCTTACCATCTGAAACTCAAACCATGTTGAATGAGTTGACTATAGAAATCAACATCCACACAGAGGATGATCCTCACATTGTGAAGATCATACAATCTCTTAACGTATCAGAACAAACTACCTTCACTACCTTCCTCCGTGCCCACAACCAAGCTTTCACTTGGTCCTACTGCTGACATGCTAGGAATCGATCCTGACATTGCTATCCATAACATTACTCTAAAACCCAACTCCAAACCAGTTAAACAGAAACTGAGAAAAATGCATCCATGCATTTCCCTCTTGGTCAAAGAAGAGCTTCAACGAATCCTTTCTGTTTCCTTCATCTTACCTATTAACTATCCTCAATGGATTTCTAACATCGTACCTGTCACTAAAGCGATGGGGGACTTCGGATATGTACGGATTTCTAGGACCTTAACCTTGCTTGCCCAAAGGATGACTTCCCCCTACCTAGTATTGATCAACTTGTTGATCTCACTGCAGGCCATGAGATGCTTTCTCTCATGGATGGCTTCTCGGGATACAATCAAATTTTGGTAGCCCCGACCGATCAACATAAAACTACCTTCATTACTCCTTGGGAACCTTCTTGCTATCGTGTCATGTCATTTGGCCTTAAGAATGTTGGTGCGACCTATCGTAGGGCTATGAATTACATTTTTCATGACATTATGCACACTATCCTCGAGGATTATGTTGATGATCTTCTTAGAAAATCCAAACATCGCGAGTGAACATCTCGATGTTTTAAGCATTATTTTTGATCCCCTGTTACAATCTTGTGTTTGTCTTCAACCAAAGAAATGTTTCTTTGGCATCCTTTCAGGAAAACTCCTTGGCTTTATTGTCTCTTTGCGTGGCATTGAGGTTGACCAGCTAAATTCAAAGCAATCCTAGAAATGCCCCCACCCACTAACCTCAAACAATTACGTAGTTTGCGGGAAAAATCCAATCTATCCAGTGTTTCATTTCACAACTTTCGGATCGATGTCAACCTTTCCATCATCTCCTTAAAAAGACATTATATTTCAATGGAGCGAAGAGTGCCACCAAGCCTTTGAGGCTCTTAAAGCCTATCTCTTACAGACCACCCGTGCTTATCCCACCACAGGATGATCACCCTTTCTACCTTTACCTTTCTGCCACCGACCATCTTTGTAGGAGCCATGCTCGCACATCATGAATCGAGCATCAAGAACAAGAAGTTTATTACATAAGCCATACTATTGTGGATTACGAGACTAGGTATACACATGTAGAAAAGTTGTGCCTAGCCCTATCATTTGTGGCCACCAAACTCGACATTACATCTGAATCAAAAAAAAATTCATCACCAACGCTGACCCCATACATTATATGTACATCAAACCTCATCTAAACCAATGCATCGCTTTGATGGCTTATGCTACTCGCGGACCTCGACCTTGAGTTTGTACACCAAAATCGGTTAAAGGACAAACTATTACAAACCAACTCGCGGAAGCCCCTTTACAGGGAACAATTCACCAATTTTACTTTCCCGATGAGCTCATCGCAACTCTTTCACTCGGTGATGTGTCGTATCCAATGACCCTCTTCTTGATGGATCTAAATGCCGGCGCGGTGGAGGGCGGCGTTGTTCTCGTTCCTCTTGAAGGTGAACCTAGGCCTCTTTCATTCGGGCTTGATTTCCCGGCACTAACACACGGCGGAATATGAGGCCCTTGTTTTGGGTCTCCATGTTGCGTTACACTTAGGTGTGAAGTCTATTAATATTTTTGGTGACTCTCAATTGGTAGTAAATCAAGTTCTTGGCATCTACCAATGTAAAAATGAGGAACTTCAAAAGTACAAACATTACGTGGATTCACTTTTGACCTTATCTTCTCATTATTCTATCCAAACCATTCCCGCTCAACTAATAAATTTACGAGATACTATGGATTGCTTGGCCTCACCAATGACTCGAACATATTTTCTTGGTCCAAAAATATTTACCCCATCTTACTCAGTCCCGGATGTTTGTATGGTAAATAATGTATCTACTAATTCACAGGATACTTGGTATCACCAATTTCACGACTACCTTACAACCTCTGTTCTCCCACCTGACCTTACTAGGAACAGAAAATGAACTTTTCTTAAAAGTGTTTCTCGTTATGTCGTCATGGGGGGACTCCTCTATAAACGTGGCTTTGATGGCATCCTCCTTCGATGTCTAACTAGCGCGGAGGTCACCTATACCATCCAACAAGTCCATGACGGAATTTGTGGTGGACATTTTAGTGGCCTTTCCATGGCCAAACGGATCCTTCGCCTAGGCTATTATTGGCCTACTCTTAATAACGACTACTACAAATATGTTAAGCATTGTGTTATGTGTCAACAACATGCCAACCTTCAACATACTCCTAGCCACCCGCTACAGGTCGCACGAGATCTTTGGCCTTTCTCACAATGGGGTTTAGACCTTATTGGTGAGATTCACCCACCTTCTTCGCAACGTCACCGTTGGATAATCACAACAACTGAATATTACACTAAATGGGTGGAGGCCATTCCACTCATTTCAACCAAAAAAGAAAAAATCGTAGAGTTCATCAACCATCACATTATCTGTCATTTTGGTGTTCCTCATCACTTGATAACAGATAATGGAAAATATTTTTAAAATAAGTTGTTACAAGACCTTTGTGACAAATTTGGTATCAAACTTAGCTTCTCATCACCTTATTATCCATAAGAAAATGGTCAAACCAAATCTTTTAACAAAACCCTAACCAAAATTCTAATGAAAGTCGTTAACGATTAAGAAACAATTAGCTTTGATCACATCCCCTTTGCCCTTTGGGCTTATCATACCAACATTCATACCTCCACTAATGCCACACCATTCTCTTTGGTATATGGTATCGAGGCTATCTTGCCTCTCGAAATAAAAATCCCCTCCCTAAGGATATCTCTCCAGGATATTCTCACCAATGATAATTTCCACCAAAAGCGGTTAGCCCAATTAGAGCTTCTTGACGAGCGTCATCTTACAGCTCTTGACCACCTTCAAATCTATCAAAAGCGCATCAAGCATGCTTATGATAAGAAAATTCATGAGCGTACCTTTTAGATTGGCGATCTTGTCCTCAAAGAGAATCAACATGTGACCAAACTAGAAAAGAGCAAACGTGGAAAATTTGCTCCTAATTGGATTGGGCCTTACATTATCACTCACACTTACGGATCAGGCACTTACCATTTAGCTTCACTTAATGGTAAACCTGAGCCTGAACCCCTTAATGCCTTGCATCTCCGACCATTCTATTGTTGAATTTAGTGTTACATCACTTCTTATCTACCTTGCGCTCGTCCCTTGAGCTCATTTACCACCTCATACACCTTTTTTTTGTCATGCATCTCAAAGTAAAATCCAACCCACGTAGTTTGATCATCACCTCCTCTTAAAGATGCCTTCTCCTTTTTAGTCTAGTCCATGACTTAAAAGTATCAAAATAACAAGTTCTCAATTATACAATTCTGGGATATTCTTGAGTCAAACTTCCTACAAAACTAGATGCTTCATGTCAAACAGACATCTAGACCTCTAAGCTATAAACTAGACTGTTCCCTCGAAGGACAGCTATGTGCAAAGCCACATCTGCTACTATAAGTAGACTGCTCCCTCGAAGGACAGCTATACACAAAATCCACATCTGCTACTATAAATAGACTGCTCCCTTGAAGGACAGCTATACAAAGTTAGCCTCTATCAGAAGCTTCTCGCATTGATCAGCTTCGTGAAGACCTCAAGAACAACAAAATGCATATCCCATATAGACTTCCCGCATCGATCAGTCTATATCCAGAAAAATAAAAGCAATATTCAAAAGCACTTTTGAGTCATGGACTTGTCTATTCAGGTTTGGTTCTCTTTTGTCAGAATAATCACCTTATAACAAGTTCTCTATGCCCCAACTATACCATCCACCTCACCTCACCATTCTTCAAAACAACAAAACTCAAGGGACGTGATGTATATCCGATATATTATGATTATACAACTCTTTTCACCTATCGACTTCTTGCCTATGCAAGGTACCTATGGATTCAAGCTCATCCTATGATAATACGTGATTTATTTAGCTCTTTTCAACTATGGGACATTTTTACCTCTTTTACCCGAATCTGGGATTATATGTTGACCTTAATTAGGACATGGTTCCCTTATGCTTGGGTAAGCTAACCCTCGCTTCACCTATACCTTACCAACTCCAACAACCTTACCCTATCAATATCAAAAATTTACCAACCAACAAATTACCTCAACACAACCAAATTGCCTAAATTCATCTCTCCTTGGTCCTAAGGGAGAACTACATCGATCCGAGGGCCCTCCTTGCTTTGTGTAATGGGCTATATAGGTAGCACTTAGAGACATGGGGTATCCCAAGGTTAGCTTGACCATCCCCTACCATAACCTATTATGTGTTGTTAAAATATAAATGATTTCGCATATTTATATTGATAACACTCACCTTAGTCTTTTATCAATTCAAAGCATTCAAAACATAAACATTCTTATTATTATCATAAACTAAAATCAACCTACATATTCGGTTTATTTAGATGTTAAACAAATACATCTTCTCTATCATCGACGTGTGCGGTCGGCATCCTTATTTATTCTTCTATCCCTATGAAATTCACTTAGACCCTTGCGCCTCATCCCAAACCGGTGGTGATCATGATTGTCAATGCCGATCACCTGGCCTCTCTATCCTCAAAGGTGCCATTGCTATTGGTTCCTCCCACTAATCCGCCATCTCTCCTGTAACATATGAATATGCCCTCTCGCATGGAGGAATCTCACCTCTAGTCTCTCCACTCATGATCACAAGAATCGCTAACAATCCCATTGTCTCATTCACCTACGTTTGAAGTTGGTGAACTAAACCCTACTGAGGTGATCTCTCTCCATTGTAATCACAACTATGTCGGGATGATCAGCCCTCTCACGTGTACCTCGCAGATCTGCTACCCACCATAATCTATAAGCCCTTGTCACTCTTGCATCCATTACCTGTGATCGGTCATGTCTCTTGTCTCTCCTTCTCTAGATGTGTCGGCCGGGAGGTGAGAATGCTGCCTTGGCATTGATCCTCATGTATGGTCTATAAGCCATGGGTATATCTGAACAAATCTAAATTATCACCGCATGCGATCTAGAGGAATCCTCTCGTACTCACCTGGCCTGTGTCCCGTGATCCACCTCAATCACTCTACACCCCTCAAATCCTCAACTATGTTCTCCATCACCATATAGTTCTGTAAGGCCTCAAAGGATATCCAATTGTCACCATCTCCCACATCTTCCTATAATACTCGACGTCATCTGTCACGGCCTCGGATCTCACCTCTTGCTCTGTCTGGACCCATCGTCTGAATCCCAACCTCTACACTCCTGTCTCTCTTCCTGGATTGGTCGGCCTATTGGTCGCACACACATGTGCTCATAGGCCCAATAATGTAATAAGTATGCACAATCTAGTGTGGTCTGTGATTTCACTGTAGGCCCATAAACCCCTATATAGCTCTGCCAGATATGTGGGTGCCCATGCCAAAGTCACGCTCCTTTCTATCATTTCCCAAATAATACACATCAATGATTTTGGAAATATTCCCCCATTCACCCTTGGTAATGCATAATACCCCATCGCTATTATTATTAATACCGCTTTACACCTGACCTTGTTGCCTCGAGGTGTCTGTAAACATTATACCATAAGTGAATGTCAAACCTCGCTGTGTCAAATCTCGTGCAGTTGGACTAAATACTACTGTTATCGCTCCCTGCGCCGCATTAGGCCCTACCTGATACACTGGTCTTCCTGTAATTGGGAGTCTCAAAATTTGAAACACATCTTCTAACATCACTGTCATCTCCCCTGTTGGCAGATAGAAGGTATTCTTTTCTGGATTCCATCTCTCAATCAATGCCTGCAACATAGCATGATTGCGTGTGATTCGTGAATAATAGCGGATTCCACTTAACCCCACATGGTTTATCAATGCCCACTCAGTTGGTGTTACATCCACTCGGACCCATGACAACAAAGCTAGCACCCTATCATTCATCCTCAACCCTGCCTCTGCCTACATACATCAAATCAACAAACAACAAATCAATAAATAAAATCCCTAGGTGTTTTTTATCACATTCTGGAATTTTACACAGTAACCAATATCGGTTATAGATAACCGATACCGGTTACCTAACCGATACCGGTTATCTTTAAATGATATCGGTCACTGTCAATTCTATACAACCTGCTTAAAAACACCACCTACGATAATTATTCACTCGTTTACCCCTCTCTGTACCTCTGAAACATACCTTAAACCCCGATTACCTACCCCATAACACTCACCCCATCCCAAAAACTTACCTATCACCTTTTCTTTTTCATCTCTACCCACTTACCTTCTCTCATCCTATTCATAAAAATGTAAGAATTGAATTCCAACCAAAACTTATACCTCTTGGGATGCAGCAGCTTGAGGTGGAACCTGTCTTCCCTCTCTTCTCTACCCATTGGATGCTTCTCCTTGTTCAGCCATGTTCACCACCCTCTTCAATATAACTTTCCTTTCTATCTTCTTAATCTAAGCCCATGATTACTTTACCTGTCTCTTTCCTCCTTATCACTCAATTCTCCCATGCAATTACTTGTATAAGCCGTCAACAACGTCGCATTCTCGTATTTAACTTGTTGCATGACTCTAAAAATAAGAACTTAAGTTACCTCCCAAGCTTTTCTATTTTTAGAAAATCTCATTTTAGCATAACCGATATCGGTTACCTAACCGTATCGGTCGAATGACTACTGACATCGGTTACCTAACCGATATCGGTCACCTCTCTCCCTTTGGTTATCCTAGGCCATTTCTTTGTTTTTTGCAAATTTTTGGTGGTGCTCCTCTTTTTTCTTTGCATAACGACATAGTTATCAATATCTATCATCGAATACCATCAACACATATGAAAAACTTCATCAACATCATCTATATATATATCAAATGTCAATACCATTGACAAAACACATGAAACATTCTAATACATGCATCAAATCAAAAATTTTACACACCATGTGGAGCAAACTCATCTATATATCATCATCAAATCAATGTCAAAATATATAAATTGCCCAACATGGGGCCTCTGTGATCTAAAAATATAAAGTCGGCACATAGGCCGTTGTCTCTGTTAAAATCTCGACTCGGCTCGCAGGCCGGTCTCTCATATCAAAAATATACTCGGCTCGCAGGCCGGTATATACAACAAAAATGAATAAATAAATCCTATGTGGGCACGTAGGCCTCTATATACACACTCGGTTCGCAGACCGGTGTCTCTATCAACAAATCCTCTATATACCCATCTCTGCTCCTGGGGTGACTCAGCTCTCTCCCCCTCCCTCGGCTCGTCTCTCAGCTGGCCCCTGTGCCGGATCTCGCCTCCTACATCAGCTGACCCACTGGCCAGGTGTGGCGGCCCCCCTATGACTGTGACTTTAAGATGTCTCTACCCTGTGAGCCGCATATGGCTGATAGTCGGCACCGGTACCATCTAGCATGTCCTGATAATATCGGGCCTCCACTCTCGCCTCCATATATCGGGCCCGTGCCACCATGGCTGGTGGGGCTGGTCCCCGGCTCCTAATAGAAGTGGAGCCCCTTCTTACACCTTGTGCACGAGGTGGTGCACACTGTGCTTGTGCCTGTGGTACACACTGTGCCTAAGGTGGTACTGTGTGCTGGTGCTGCTTGCTGTGCTTGTGCTGTGTGCTGTGCTCGTGTGCACTGTACTGCTGCGTGCCGTGCTCGTGCTTAAGGTTGTTCTGTACTGCTGTACTTGCCTATGCTTGGGCTAACTGCCCCTGTAGCACCCCAATCTGTGCTGTGCTGTGCAGCAGCAAGCTACCCTGTAATAGCTACACTTGGCCCAAGAGACGGTCCCTCTCCGCTATAACAGCTGCCAAATCTGGCTGTGCGGGCTATGCTCTCATGACTACCCTCTGCCCTACCCACCACACCAAAAATGAACTTGTCACCCTGGCATCATCCATTTGTATCATCTGCGGTCTCTCTACGACCTAAAGCGGGTCCAATGGCTGCGGCGGCAGAGTAGTGGTGCCTCTACATCCTCCCTCCGATACTGTGGGAAGGGAGATGGCTCATCCTGTCGTAGACCCAACTGTCGGCATACCCTCTTTAGGGGAATCCGCTCATACTCCCTGGTCTCCGTCCAGCTATCCAGAAGATATACTGGATCCATCGTAGCTGCGCTCGGGCTCCTCCTTGGGGCTGATGGCCTCTGTATGGCCTCCATATAATATCGAGTGCGGTCAGGCCCTCTAACATATGCCGGTAGTATGCCACATCTTGCCCTGCAATCACCGCTCGTGGCTGGCCCACGACCCCCAACCACCTTTGAAATCCATATCTATACACTACCTATGGCCCTGGCTGCTGGGGAAACCCTACTGGTTGTATATAGATGATATGCTCATAGGCCCAGCAGTGTAACAAAAATGTCAAACATATACCAAATCACCTCATACGGCGATAGCCCCAAAGCTCTCTGTATAGCTGCATCAGATACATCGGTGCCCATGCATAGCAAGTGTGCTTCTCCACCATCTCATGTAATACTCCCATCAGTGCCCATGGGAAGTGACCTCCCTCTGAGTCTGGGAGGGTGAATTAGGTGATACCAATCATCATTAGCATGGAAATCCATGTCTCCTGTCGGTGTGCACGATACATATCACCGTAGCAGATGCTCACGCTATGATATGTAATCAATGGGGCTGCATCCCCGAATACCTGCAAGATGTTGTCCATTTCTTTCTCTGCATCCACCTGGAACACTACCTCACCAATGATCGGTAGTCTCAGGATGCGATACACATCCTCAAGTGTGACCGTCATCTCTCTAGTAGGGAGATGGAAGACATTGGTTGCCGGATCCCATCTCTCGATGAGGGCAACCATCAAGTTGTGGTCCCTATCCATAGCCCTATATCTCTGGACTCTACCAAGTCCACCTCTTGTATGATTTGCCTCTTTGTCTTGTAGTTATATGTGGCCGCATCCACCCCGGTAGAGGTGGCATCCAATCCAGCATCATCGGTTCTTTGGCGTGCTGCAAAACAACACACTCCATCAGGCCTACCCTTTACAAAACAACTACCTTAACCCTCTATACTCACTCCCCCACCCAATAACCCAAATATCACTAGCCCCACCCAACAAACACCTACAATATCCCCTTTACCTATTCCACAACCTACCAACTACCCCACTCATACTCCACCCACTTTATTCTCGTCCTCTAACTATATCCCAGCCCATTTAACCCCTCCTAATTCATTCACAACCCATAACCTATCCTACCTTTGCACCGCCCCGACCACCCGATTACCCCCACCCCACTCACCTTTCCTAGCCACTCTACCTTCTCCCCCTTCACCCCAAAACTCTATCCTACCCGCCTACAACAAATCAATATACCTACTTTCACAACATTACCTCCTACCCATAATGACTGGTACCGGTCACACATGACCGCCGTCGGTCGACACATGACCGACGCCGGTCTCGGAACCAACTAGCCTTTAGTTGTGATCGCTGCCGGTCGCTTAGTGACCGATATCGATCCACTATCGAGTTCGGGGCCGGATCGAAAACGTCCCCCCGAATCCCCTTTTTTTATTTTTACCTATCTACCCAACCCAATTGCCTACAAACTTACCCACCCTACCATGTTGACTTACCTAACATATCTACCCACTCCATTTTATGATTTACCTTCATTTATTCATTATTTTATCACGTTTTAGATTCCTACCCCAAAACCCACATCCTAGCTAAATTCATCAACTTCACACAAATACGGATTTAGAACCTACCAGTACGAGTACACGTCATCGCGGTGGGATAGGTGGTGGTGGTCCAGCTCCTCCCACACCTCCTGCTCCTCTAGGTTGTGCCATAGCTCCAAATCTCCTCAACAGGGTCCTCCACCAATCAAACTCTACCTCCTGATCGTTGGGGCCTACCAATCACTCACTCCTCCACTCAACTAGTGCCAACTCAACCCACAAACTCAACAAAATCAATTCAAAACTCAGACAAGCAAAATGTTGGTACTCAAATTGACAATGTGAAAATGACATGCCATATTTTTCTTTTTATAGGTTTTGACATATAACCGATGCTTGGGTTACGGCGCATCTAGAAAGGCTGGTATCGGTCTTATGACCGATATCTCGAGTCACTCATAACCAAAATCGGTTACCTACTTAACCTAACTCCCACCCTTATCCACCAATCTCCATTTTTCACCACCTCGCCTACCCCCGGCTTTGCTAAATAGCCTTATTTTGAATTCATCGGCCCGACCTAAGGCCACAACCAACCAATCGGCCCAACCCAAGGCCGCACCCAACCAATCGGCCCGACCCAAGGCCGCAACCAACCAATCGACCCGACTAAGGCCGCAACCACCAAATCAGCTGACCCAAGGCCACCACCCACCAATCAGCCCGACCCAAGGCCACAACCCACTAATCGGCCCGACCCAAGGCCGCAACCAACCAATCGGCCCGACCCAAGGCCACCACCCACCAATCGGCCCGACCCAAGGTCACCCACCAATCGGCCCGACCCAAGGCCACAACCAACCAATCGGCCTGACCCAAGGCCGCACCAATTAAGTACCTCGACCAAGACCCATAATTTACGATTCTATCATGTAGTTGTTTGTTCCATCGAGCTCACCTATTCGTGTTTTAGCATAACTAGGATACTTGAATTGATCAGCCGACCAGCATTTCCTAGACCAAGACCGTGCCATTTATCTCAACCAAACCAACCATTTGGTACTGCCAAACATGCCTAAATGTTCCGGTACCTTACCGTTATATCCCCTGGAGCTACTTCCTATGCCTTGGATACCATGATTATATCACCCTTGTTTGGATAAACTATCGACCTTTGCCTATGAATTGCTTGTTTGCTCTTCACATTGTGTACCCTGGTTACACTACTACATTTCAACGTGCATTTACTTCCTTGAACTTACCCCACCATCTTACCATCATCTCAACACCATTCACCCTTTATTAACCCTATCCCTGATTTCATGTCACCTCAATCTTTGATAGATTTGAGGGGGATTACCTATACCCTTAAGCTGGGGCAACCACTTTTTATTTTTGTCAGTGCAGCTTTACACGACAAGCTACATGACAACAAGGGGCAAATGTAGAAACCAAATTTGGGTCTTACGATGCCCTGTACCCCGCATATCACCTCGCAACCTAACAATACCTCACCACCTAAACCTTACACACTTAATTATTTATTAAATACCATATAATTAATAAATCCACATCTCCACCCCCGCCACCTCACCTTGCCACCTCATGATGACCTAGCGCTAACCTAAACCAACGTAATTAAGACCTATGACTTGGTTCGAGAATCACACCCATGACTCATCACCCTCACCCACAATCAAAACAAACCTAATAATAACTTGACCAAGCCCACAACCGATCCCTCGGAGAAAAGTAGCGAAAGAGGGCGGTTGTTTTACTAAAAATAGCCACTTTGACCTAACCAACATCGGTTCTACTCAACCGCCGTCAGTTACGTAACCGCCATCGGTTCCCTATTAATGACCTCCCCCAACCAAAAATAAAGGATCTAGAATTCATTTGCAAGACAGATACAAGGAAGAAAAGAGAAGATTTTGCGAGAAGAGCATCGAGGCAAGGCGCAATGAGCAAGCTGGATTGCTTTGTCACCCTCATTCAAGCATTGGAAAAGATCAAGATAGCTTCATCATCTTGCTTTTCAATACCGGATCATCCCAACTAAGCCTTACTATCACCACCACATTCCTTGGACTGTATCTTCATCGGGAACCAAGTAAGTATTATCTTGTAGTTCTTTGTTATCATTTTACTTTAATTCATAACAAAAGGGGCCCACCACCTTCGAAAGGAAGTCTAATATTTCCGGGCCTAAGGCGGTTCCTCTCACCTATTGTCTAATTAAGATCTGGTGGTCTTGTATTCTTACTTACAGTAGTCCTTCCTGACAAAAGGAGTTCTTCATAATCGATCGATCTATCTATGGTACGTGCACACCTTCCCAACATTCAATAGGTATTCCTCCTAGCCACGACCCTTATCTCGTTTCTCAAGAGAATGAAGGGATAGAAGACACTCTATTCCAAAACGAAAACTTTCTATGCGAAACACCATAGTGGTCCACAATATTTTCACTATTCCCAATGCCAAACCCATCAAATAGAAGTTGAGGAAAATGCACCCTCGCATTTCCCTTCTCGTCAAAGAAGAACTTCAGTGCCTTCTTTTCATTTCCTTCATCTTACCCATTGATTATCCTCATTGGATTTCTAACATTGTCCCTATCACTAAGGTGACAAGGGGACTCCGTATTTGCATGGACTTTCGTGACCTCAACCTAGCATGTCCGAAAGATGACTTTCCCTTACCTAGTATTGACCAGCTAGTTGACCTTACCATTGGCCATGAGATGCTATCACTCATGGATGGCTTCTCGGGTTATAACCAAATCTTTCTTGCCCCAGAAGATCAACACAAAACTACGTTCATCATCACCCTTGGGGACCTTTTTCTATCGAGTCATGCATTTTGGCCTTAAAATGTCGATGCCACATATCAATGGGCTATGACTTACATCTTACATGATATCATACATTGTATATTGGAAGATTATGTGGATGATCTCTAGCCAAATTTAAACAACTTTGCTCCAAGTACCTCAAAGGCATCCTCAAAACCATTTTTACCATTTCATTAAATATTGTGTTTGACTTCAACCAAAGAAGTGTGTCTTTGTAGTTCTCTCGGAAAGCTCCCGGATTTATTATTTCCTTATGTGGTATAGAAGTTGACCCGATAAAGTCAAGGCCATTCTATAAATGCTTCCACCCACTCACCTTAAACAACTCCATAGCTTGCAAGGTAAGTTGCAGTCTATTCACCATTTCATTTCATAATTATCGATCAGTGCCAACCATTTCATCATCTGCTCAAGAAGGATGTATCCTTTAAATGGGATGATTACTACCACAAAGCTTTTGAGGCCCTAAAACAATACTTTCTCTAACCACCCATACTCATTCTAGCTAAAGATGATCAACCTTTCTACCTTTACATATCAACTACGACCACTCCTTGGGAGCCATGCTCGCTCATCACGATGAACAACACAGGGAGCAGGTGGTTTATTATATAAGACATACTCTTTTGGACTACAAAACTCGATACACCCATCCCGAGAAACTTTTCTTAGCCTTAGTTTTCATTTCCACCAAACTCCATCATTACCTACTTAACCACAAAACCTATGTTGTGACCAACACTGACCCCTTACACTTCATGTACACCAAACCTTATCAAAATCAGCATGCCGCATGATGGCTTATGCTTTTAGCTGATCTTGACCTCGAATTCATTCATAAAAAGTCCATTTAGGGATAGGATATCAGCGACTAATTGGCCGACGCCCTATTTCGGGGATCAACCCTCTAATTTTGACATTCTAGATGATTCAATTGCTACCCTTTCCCTGGACAACCCCCTTACCAAATGAAACTCTTATTTGATGGTTCCAAGTGTCAGTGTGGGGGTGGGTCTTGTATTATCCTCATTCCACTTGATGGTGAGCCCATGCCTTTGTCTTTC
This sequence comes from Taxus wallichiana var. yunnanensis, assembly GCA_018340775.1. Classification (NCBI taxonomy): domain Eukaryota; kingdom Viridiplantae; phylum Streptophyta; class Pinopsida; order Cupressales; family Taxaceae; genus Taxus; species Taxus wallichiana. Next base: position 434,932,350 of record CM031238.1, read on the forward strand.
AAACTTGATTTTGAATGTATAAACAATATTTCGAATACGAAGCGCTCGTACTAGGTCTCTAAGCCACCTATGCCCTAGATGTCAAATCAATCAACATCTTTAGTGATTCTCAATTGGTCGTAAACCAAGCCAATGGTATATACCAATGCCTTAATGAGATACTTCAAAAATATAAACATCATGTAGACGTACTTTTGACCACCTTTGACCGTTACGCCCTTCAAACCATCCCATGTTCAACCAACAAATTTGTAGATACCATGGCCTGCTTAGCTTTTCAAGTACCCGCTTCGCCCACCAATTCTAAAATCTTTGTCATCGTACAATGAATCCAATCACATTCTTATCTACCTCATGATGTTTACTCCATCAAAACCATCACCTCCAACCCAAGAGACCTTTGGTACAAACAATACTCTAACTATATTTCTCTATCCATCTTACCTCCTGATCTCACCCATAACGGACAATGCACCTTCCTTAAAAATGTCTCTCTTTACGTCATCCTATAGGGACTCCTCTATAAGCATGGCTTTGATGGTATTATCTGATGATGCCTCACAATTTCTGAAATTCCTTATACCATTAAGGAAGTTCAAGATGGCATATGTGGAGGTCACTTCATTGGCCTTGCTGTTGCTAAGCATATTATTCACCTAGGCTATTACTGGTCGACCCTTAACCATGATTTTTGCGACTACATCAAACATTGTGTAAAATGATAACAACATGTCAATATTCATCATACACCTATTCATTCCTTACAAGTCACCCGTGACCTTTGTCCCTTCTCTCAATGGGGTTTGAATCTTGTCGAGAGAAATCAATCGCCATTCTTCCCAACGCCATCAATGGATCATCACTGCTCATCTTGAATACTATACAAAATGGGTGGAATCCATACCAATCATCTCCACGAAAGAGAAAATATGTGAGTTCATTAACCACCACATCATTTGTCACTTTGGTGTTCCTCATTGCCTCATCATTGACAATGGAAAAAAATTCAAAAACAAAACATTGCAAAAACTTTCATGATGCCTTCAAATTCAGCTCGGTTTCTCATCACCCTATTACCTAGAAACCAATGACCAAGCCGAATCCACTAACAAAACCCTAAAAAAATTATTATTAAAGTGGTTAATGATAGTGGGAAGGATTGGCATATGCACATTCCTTTTTCCCTATGGGCATATCACACTAGTATTCGCACTTCCACTACTACCACACCATTTTCTCTAGGGTCTACGGTATAGAGGATGTTCTGCCTCTCAAAGTTCAAATCCCCTCACTCCGCATTTATCTCCATGACATGCTCAATGATGATGACTTTCTTCAGGACCATTTAGCACAACTAGAGTTATTAGATGAATGTTATCTTAATGCTTTGGATCACCTTCAAGTTTACCAAAAATGTATCAAACATGCCTACTACAAACGTGTCCATGCACGAACCTTCCAAGTTGGTGACCTTGTCCTGAAAGAAAATCAACAAGTAACCAAAGAAGAAAAAAAGTAAATGGGGAAAATTTCCTCCTAATTGGATTTTACCATACATCATGACTCATACCTATGGATCAAGTGCTTATCATTTATCTTCACTCGATATTAAACTTGAACTGAGCCCCTTAACGCCTTACATCTTTGACCATTATATTGTTGACTTATAGTCCTACCTCACCTTTTGTATCTTTCCATGCTCATCCCTTGAGTGCTATCAAATTCATACACCTCACCAATGATTAAACAAGAATCATGTGAGTACCCGCCACTTGTTATCTTCTCTTGAATATGTGTACCATGGCACTACACATAGCATGATTCTCATGGATACTTTTCATCTACCTTTAGATGAGATCCCATGGTCATTTCACCCTACCTTTTGCACAAGAGTCCTATTCTCCACCTTGGTCTTGTCCATGACTTCAAAGCCCTCACATGGGACACAACTCCTTGAGTCAAACTTCTAATAAAATGATGACTCCCTTAAAAGGACATCTATCTCTCGACAATCACCACTATAAATAGACTGCTCCCTCAAAGGACAACTATGTAAAGCTCTTTCAAAAAAAAAAAAAAAAAAAAAAACACGAGAGCAACCGAAGCTTCCCGCATCGATCAGCTTTACGAAGACCTCAAGGAGTTAAATTCCTCATCCCATATAGACTTCCCACATCGATCAGTCTATCTCAAATACAAGTAAACACAGAAAACTTTTTAGTCATGGAATTTCCCATTATGACCTCATATCTCTTGCCCAAATAGCATGTTACCTCATACCATACAAAATTACCCACTTTTCACCCTTCAAACCATACCCACTCCCATTTCCCACTGCCTCAAGGGACTTCTTGGAAACTATGACATTTGGTGATCATGTGACTACTTTTCACCATAGAACAATCAATCATGCAATGTCTTTAGGGTCTTATGTTCATCACCTCTTTCAAGGTGTGATCTACTCAGTAAGATCCTCGCCAATCAGGTGGATTTATTTCCCCATCATCTCTTTTAGCCATCCTTGTTTACATTTTGATTACCTTATACAAGACTTGGTCCACGATGCTTACTTTTGAGGTAATCTATTTTCTTATTTTTCTACAATCAATATCACCTATCTCACTTTACCTATAACCCACCCACACCTAACAAACCTAACCTACCACCTAATTTTTAGACCCTCTCATATTCTTCCCTAACTTATGGGAGAAATACATCGACCTAAAGTCCCTTTTCGCCAGGACTATGTAGGCAGCACTCCATGGGCATGGGGCCCCTAGAGGATAGCTCGGCCATGCTTTACCCTAAACAATTCATTGTTCCTCTTCCTAACATTACATCCTACCCCACTTAGTTTCCTTTTATATCCCAAATTGGAAATTAAAACCAAACAAACAACAAGTTGCTTAACATCTTTATCATCAGCACAACATGCATTTACTATGTCTACCATTTCTCTAACATCATCATACATGTAATATAAAGCATCTTACACATGACCCATATCATCATTCATTACACAAAGTAATGAATCAAAAACTTACACCAGCTTGACTCAACCATGCCTAAACCAACCTGACTCCACCATGCCTCTGACCTAACTCAACCATGCCTATGACCTGACTCGATCCATGCCTAAGACCTAACTCAATCCATGCCTAAACCAACCTGACTCCATCATGCCTAACTCACCTAATTTCTATCCATATCAAAACAATAAATCAAAATCTCATCAACACATCAACAAATCAAGAAATATCATGTATCTCATCATATAAATAAATGTGTATCTCAATACAATATACATGGCTATCTCATCATGTCCATCATCTCAAAATCATCTACGTAGGCCGATATGTAATACAAAATCTCTTCACCGCGTAGGCCGGTATATGCTCGAAATATACAAAAATCTCATGCATCCTCATTTTTTTGGCATGCGGGTTGATATGTGATAAAAATACAACTATCTCTCAAAGACGCAGCCAAGTATATATCACAAAAATGACTATCATACATAAAAAATAGGCACCACATATCGGTATCTCGGTAGATGTCCTCAATCTCTATATCACTTGCACCCTCTACCTCCCGGGTCCCTACCGGTGCCTCAATTGGAGTTGGTATTCATGCGCTAGTATCCTCTACCTTCTTTGGCCTCGAGAGCTCACTAACCCCCTATGCTTTCCACATTATAAGTGCGGGATCTTGTCGTATCACTTGATGCCTGCCGTGTGCCTTGTACTCGACATAGGATATGAAGTCTATCCCAGCCGCCATTAGCTGGTCTTAGTAGTATCTAGCCTCACCTAGGGCATCTTGTAACCTAGATATAGGCACGGCCTATGGTGGTCCCATAGGTCTCGGCCATTGTACCTGTCCTATGGGACCCTGTCGTGCTCCTGCTTATGAACTGGGACCCGGTCCTAATGCTTGTGGTGGTGCCCCCTACCCCTGTGCCTATATCTAGGCCTACAAGACCCCAATATCTACTCCGAGCTATGGGAAACTAGATCATGTAAACCCGCCACTGTGCCTCTAAGGCCGCCACCTAACTATTACCCTCCTCTCCATCTCCATCCCCACCACTAGCCATCTGGGCCTGCAGACTGGCCACTTATACATGTAGCTTTGCTACCTCTACCTTAGAGCTCTCTAGCTATGTCTGCACTATACCCAACTGGGTAATCGGAGTAGCCCCACCTTTTGTAGGGAATCTCTCTCGCACCATGATGGTGGCTAGATCTGGTTGCCTCGGTCTGGGTGGTATGGCTCACAAGTGCACCACCCACCATTATCTCATGTACTATTTATGACCCCAACATCATCTATCCACTGGTCTACTGCCTACTCCTCCTACCCTATGGGCACTGTAGGTTGTGGTAGAGGTAAGGGCATCTCCACATCATCTCTTCGATACTATGGGAAGGGTGGAGGTATGTCCTGTAATATCCTGAACTTCCGTCAGACTCTGTCCACTAGGATCATCTCTGCTCCCCGGCACGGCGACCCTGTATCCATCTCACAAGTTGGAGCTCAGCTAGCTCCTCGTGCATATGCCTATATGAGGGGAATCCCACATACGGCCTCCATATAATGTCCACTCCAGACAAACCCTCTAGTAACTACCGAGAAATAGGCCACATCATGTGTGGGAATCTCAAGATCTCTTCTCTCTAATAGTGATACCCATCACCTATACCCCACCCGCACAAATCTCGGTGGGAATGCATCTACTCAGGGCATCCCTACTAGCCACACACAAACTATGTGCTCATATGCACAGTAGTGTAGTAAGAAGTTACAACATAAACTGAACTTGCGCAGCCACTCGTATGCCCATAACTCTTTGTACAGCTTTACCAAGAACGCTGGCACCTAGGCAAAGCAAGTCTCCTCTATCATTATTTTTGGAGTACCCCCATCAACAATCGGGAAAATTTCCACCGTCTACATATGGCGGTGTAAAGCAACACATTGCCTCCATCAAAAGAACCACTAGCCTCATCTCCTCTAAATGGGATAAGTACATCTCTCCATATCGAATGCTTTGCACTGTGGAATGTTAACTCAGCCATCCCTCTTGCCAAACACCATCAACATCAGCTCCTCTGAGGCCTCATAGGATATTGAGTAGACCTGTGTACCCAATATGGGTAGCCATAGAATCTTAAACACATCCTCTAGGGTGACAGTGATCTCACCCGTCGGCAGGTGGAATGTGTTGGTTGCGGAATCCCGTCTATCGATGAGCGTAACCATCAAAATTGATTTCCAAACTAGGTGTTGATATCACTGGACCCCACTCAAGCCCACTGCCTCCACATGTTGCAGATCCTCTGAGGTCGTTGCACCATGCATTGTCACGAGAATGGGCGGAACCCTGTCCCGCATATGTAGCTAAGATCTCCCCTACATCCAATACAAAAAAACATTAACTACATTTACCATACCTATACTTACCTACTATCATTTTCCTGCACCCTATTTTCACCCTACCCATCTCAACCACCTAGCCCACACCACTTTTGGACCCTTGTCCCCCAAAACCTGACCGGTACCAGTTCCCTTGAACCGACCCCGGTCACCCCTTAACTAGCATCGGTCACCTATTTGGTGATTGATACTTTGTTCAACCTTCATCGACATCGACCATACTTGGTCGACGTCGGTCACTATCACGGTAAAAACCCATGATCCCCAAAACCCCTTTTCTCAAAAACCTCCCCCTTGCCCTTTTACCCACCTAAAATGACCTAAACTACCCTTGCACCTCAACCCATCCCCCCTCTCCCATTTATTACCCTCCCCATTCCTATTTTTACCCACTTTTACCCCCATTCCAAAATTTAATCTTTTCCCCACCCACAAAAATAAAACAAACAAAACCTACAAACACCAATTTACCAATCACCTAATCTATCTAACCAACTACACCTAGAGTTGGATGCTTACCTTGTCACACTACCATCATCTTGGTGGCACATCCAAGCTAGCCCAATCCCTCCCCGGCCTCTGCCATCACCAAATCGCTACCCGTAACCTCTACCCAATCAAATCCCTTGCATTGATCCTATGGACCCCATTTCTCTCTAACCAATCATTTGTTGTTCACACCGCCAACTCAATGCTCTGTTCCATCTAGACACTTTTCTCTCTTTTCTCTCTTTTTTTCATTTTCTCACTTAGCTAAATGACAAATGAATAACAAAAAACATGTATTTTTGTTTTTATAATAAACCTGACCTAACCGACGCCGGTTTACCCTTCACCAACATCAATCATGTGCCCTACCTTACCGTGGTCAATTCAACCTATACCGACGTCGGTAACCCTTGACCGAATTGGTCGCACTCACTTGCATATTGCCCTACATTTTACCCTCTTACCTACCCCTCCTTCCTTTATTTACCTCACCCAACCTTCACCCTACCCATTTACCCCACCTAACCTTTACCCTGACCATTTACCTAACCCTCTGGACCTCCTCATTACCTTGCCTACCCTTGTCCTCCTTTGGGGACTTGTTATTTTACCCATACCTTGGCCCTACCCATGCCGTGACCTAGATATTTAGACATGGACCATCGCTAGTGACCTTTTACCTCATGTGTTCGCTATACCTTGCGGCACTATTACCTGTGTTGATTGATCTAATGACCTTACCTAGCCTATTGTCATGACCGTTTATCCTCACCTTATCTTTGGTGTACCATAACATACCAAAATGTTCCTGCACCTAACCTATGTTGTATTTCCTAACCATATCCTATACCTTGATACCATAATCACTTCAACCTTTTTAGATAAACCTATTGACCTTAGACGATGTACGCTTTACTCGCTCTTCAACCCAAGAGCATGCTGCGGTTTATATGTGTGCATGCATTTGATTTATTCTACCTTTGACCCCGACCCATTACCTAGATTACCCGATTAGAACTTGCTCCTTTTTCCCTTATTACCCACCTTCCTTTTCATCACATTTACCTTTTATCAAACCACTCATCGATTCTACCTTCTACCTTGTTAGTTTCTAGTTTGAAGGGGATCACCTACACCCACACATGGGGCAACGACATCTTATTTTTGTTAGTGTCACTTAATAATACAAGATACGTGAAAAAAAGGGGAACAATATAGAAACTAAAATTAGGTCACACTCTTCTTTGGTCCCTCGACAAATAAACACCCTTCATTAAATTAAACTAGTCATGCCCCCTTCACCCCACTAATATTAATTTAATTAATTAAATTAAATTAATTCATTATCCTCACCATATTTATTATTTAAATATCTTAATTTAGATAATATCCACACATACACCTCACCTAGACACCTCATCTAGCCACCTCACCCTAAGACCTATTCTTAGTAAGTTACCATAACTAACTAAGACTTACCCAAACCCTAAAGATCAATGCCTACATTCTCTCTAACCACATTCCCGCATGCTTACAAGAAGCTCCTAGTCTAATCTACGGGTTAATGACATGAGATCCAAGAAAATCAAGAGGATCTCCCTAGTTTAGTAAACCTAGGAAATCCCACCTTGACTAACGCCGGTTACCCCTAACCATCGCCGGTTAAGCTAGAACCACCGTCGGTCACCTTTAAACCCCTAAAACAACCTTATTTCGAAGGTTGGAAAAGGTTGGTGAAAATTAGCACATCCCTGAGAGATATCACATCTTCTAAGAACAAATTCTAGTGAGAACATGCATGCAAGGAAGGAGATCAAGCATTTTCTCCTACACAACCATCCAACACTCACCCCAAGTAAGGATTTGATCCAACCAAGTAAAAAGGAATGTGCATGCAGCCCATGCAGAAGATATCCTATGATTAGTGATCATCTGCAGTCTTCAACCTCTTACCAACACCTCCATCCCTCACTCACAGGCGTCAAGACCAGAATCTGAGTAAGTAAAATGTTATACTCCTCTGGTTCATTTCATTTCATCATTATATTATCACCCTTTTGTTCTCTCAGCCACCCACAGACCTCCATTAATACTCACCCCTCCATATACCCATTAAAACCTCGTCAAATCCCACCCAAACCACCCAATACCTCATTCTAACCAACCAAAAGTCCTTTGTGTAATCACAAAGGAGACCTAAAACTCATTCTGTGGCATTCCCAATTTTTCCATAAGTAACTTAAGTGGTTATACCCACCACCATTGGTCATCCTTAACCGGCATCGGTTTCTGTATTTTCCCATACAACCCAGAATAGTGACCTATCCACCTAATTCTACATCACCCCCATTCACCTGTGATCTGCCTGAGACCTCTGTCAGACCTGCAGAGACCTAGAACCAGTTACCTGACCTTCGGATCTTATTTTAACTTAGCCTTGTTAGATTAGACCTTTCTTATTGTATTTTGGATGAGATACCCAAATCATTTCAACTACGATAGGATTTACTTTATTTCTGCATTAAATTGTCTTAAACAGTGGATTGACAACCATCTAGGAAGTATCACACTTCCCGGATCTAGCACACGCTAGGTAGTTCACTACACATATTGTTTAACTCTTTCTGGTGGTCTTGCTTTTCATTACAGGTAGTTCCTCCTAGCCAAAAGGAAGCTCTCATAATCAACTATGGATTCAAAAGTCATACGCGTGCAACAACCCATCAACCAACATTTCAACAGGTATTCCTCCTACACTCGTTACCCTATCTGTTTCGTCAATATCTCAAAGAAACATCTAAGAATCAGGTGAAACACTTTTCTTTATAGTATGAACTTGAACTTGTGTTAATACAAAGATAACTAGAGGAATGTGGTTTATGACATTGTATGCGTCCTGAATTTCAACTTGTATAAGAAATGGGAAGTAATAACTTGATTTTTCTTTGTACTAAACTTTGCTACTTCAAATTTTATATTTGACAGAGCTAGGTAAATTATGGTATTTAATGTTATTGATACGGTTTGAGCTCGTAAGGAAAATAGAAGTAATGTTTGACATTAAACTTCGCGTTTGGTTTTGTATTCTCTATTGGAACTTTTGAAAGAACTTATGGGTTTTAAAAAGGGTTTTGGAATTCAATTGTTAAAACAGTGGTGATTAAGCTCTCGGTTCAGATCCTTTCTGTTAAGTCTTCCTTTAAAAGTATGGAAGTTGGGTTTGGTTAAATGGGTGAAGTTTTGTTTGTTTGAAATAAATTGTTGATTGACTCTCTCCAAGTTGTTAAGGTGAATACCTTCTCAAGTCTGTTTGACCTTCTTAAGTTTGATTCTCTGTCCTTTTTGAACTTGGATGAGGTGATGCGAACTTACTCACCAGAACTGGAAACTTCTTTGTAGTTTGTTAATGCATCATGTTATGAGAAGACTGTGGAAAGTTAATGGGATTCATTTGATGTGTAAGAAACTTTTGGGACTAATATTTTTGGTATGTTGAACAAACAAAACCATTCATGTTTGGTTACTCTCTTTATATCTATTTATTTGTGTGGAATCAATGTCTTGTCGATTTCACGATCTGTGAACAGCTGAGCTTTGTCCCTTGGAAAGGAAAACTTACACCTTTCTTTGACTGATTGTTTTCAAGGGCAGAGTCTTGTTTCTCTTTCGATGCATCTTTAGGTAACTACTTCTGATGGTCTCCTCTCTATGCACACAATAGATAATATGACCCTTCTCTGGATGGATATGAGTAAGAAATAATCCTTTTGTAAATCTACTTGTTTGATGGAACATATGGTTTTAAATCATTGACTGATATCTCCAATAATGTTGAATAATTCATAAGGGTTGCAAGTGAGTTGATAACTATTTTAATTCTCTTCCTTCTTGGATTGGATTGAGATCCCTGTTAGTAGTTGTTGTCTCTTAAATGATGAATCTCTTTATTGGCTTCCTTGTTTGATTCAGTTATGTACTTTCTGAACCTGATTTCTATCTCTTAGAAGAATGGTGAGTTTGTGGATAGTCTATATTGATTCTTCTTCTTATTTATTTAAGTTGTAGGATGTTGACTCTCCTTTTCTGATGATGCATATGAGAATTTGGTTTAACCGAATGATAAAGGAAATTGTAAATTGTGTACCTTTTAGTTTGTTCTCCTTTATTTTTATAAAAACTTGTCATAGGTTTAGTTGAATCAATTACATTACTTTTATTAAGTAATTGATTAATAAATATTATTAATTGCTCCTAGTACTTAAAAGGTATTTAATAAAAAAAAAAAAATTATTTGAAATGAAACATTGATGTTGGTAAATACTTTTCTAGTATTGATAAGAGACCTAATCTAAGAACCTAGGTTACATTATTTGACCTAGAATTAGGCTGCCACATCTGAATTGTGAATCTCTTATTTATTTAAGTTGTTGGATGATTCATCTTAAAAATGTTACGATGCTAAAATGAACTTGATTGTACATGTTTTCTGGAAACTTGGTAAAGATGACTAGGAGGTATTTGATTATGAAAGTAACTCTTTTTGTTTATATAGTAAAGTTAAATTTTGTATTTCAAATTTAGAAAGAATTATGAAATAATTAAATGACAAGAGCTGTTGTTTGATATAAATAAGTAATTTTTGGGACAATACTTATCTGATATAATGCAGTAGTTTTTGATTATATTATGATATTTTCTTAAAAGTGAATTCAAACTTATTATTTGTACTTCTTTTCAAGTTGTTATTACTTATGCTTATTTTTATGATACATTAATTGTTTCATTAAAGCAGAGTTATTTTAATGGAACAATTAGTTGAATGCACTTCGTTTTAATGCTTAGTGCTTATCATGCTCAGTTCAATGAACTGACCGTCATGCTAGCAATTTTTGCAGATGGACTTCATAAGTGATAAAAGAAGGAAAAAACTTTTATGATGTATTGGCTGATTTAAAGTTTGGCTCTTTTGTAAAGAATTCTGATTCATTCATGAGTTGTATTGAAAAATAAAAGTTGTATTCTTCTATGATCTTAATGTTGTTTGACATGTAGTATGCCTGAAATGCATAGTCTTGTAAAGTGTATATTTTTATCATGATGAATTGAAAAGTTTGGAGACTGACTTCAAATTGTTGTGTAAATTCTCTTGTACTTTTTATGAAGGAAATTGGAATGTTATCTTGTCGATATTCTTCATATCTATTTGTATACTTATTACTTGTTATCATTTAATAAGTTGGATGAAGGGAATAATTCAATCTCCCTTACTAAGATGTAACTTGCTAAGTTGCATAAGATGTCATTCTCTATCTAAAAAATTATAGTATAATAATGGAATGTGTAATGGACATACAATTAAACTATAGGAATTGTGAAAGATAAAAGGGTATGATAACCCTAACACTTAATCATGTAGAGGAAGACTCTTCCTCTCTCAAAAGAATTAAAACAAAAATAATGGTGTTTATGATCGTTAATCATTGTACTTCATTTTCTATGAAGTCTACTCTAGCTAAACCTATGTGGATGCTACACCTTCTTTGAATAGTTAAGTTACATTAAATTAACCTTATGATGTTTGCTGTCCTATTTTTGGATAACTGCTTGCTTATGAAAAAGTTAATGAACATAAAAGAAATCATGAGTTAATGAAGTTATTAATATTAATCAGATAAAATATGGAAGAACTTAAGGAATGTTGGATTTAGGGTTTTGCAAGGTTGTTGTAATATGAAACTTAATCCAAATTTAATTATGTGTCAATGACCTCCTAGGGGTATGTACATCTAGATGAAGCAGTTCTGATGGATGTTGGCACATTCCAACTGCATGACTATACCTTTGAGAAGACTAAGGACTTCTCGAGGATACAATGTTACTGATTGACACGTGGAAACGCCCTTCCAAATTTGTTCATCTAGATCTACACACATCTGGACTTGAACTTATTTTATATCTAGGTCAAGTTAGTAGCATGATTTTAATAGGAAGTAGCTTTCTATGAATCAGGGTACCTAGGTACATTCGATCGACTTAGGTTGGTTCAGTATGACCATATACCCTAAGTCATCATGAGTGTCTCCCTATAATAAAATATGACGCTAACCTAGGTTAGGGTCAAACCTTATGCAAGTGGACTAATAGAAGTTAGTAAATACCATTCTAGATAACAGAAGAGTGAGGTGAAGGACGTATTTCAATTTGAAAAATATGCCATCTAGGAATAGTAACATGAACAATATGTTGGAAATATTTGGCCAAAGTATCACAAGTTGATGGTTGTGTTTTCCTATGTCACCTAGTTTAAAGAAACGAGATGTCAAATGAATATTGGTAACAAATATTCAGATAGGTTCTTTAAACAGATCACCCAGTACCTAGAATAGGGTAAGAAAACCAAGTATGAATAGTATACCTACAGTATTCCATACTTAAAGAAAAACATGAGACAATGGTTAGAAACCGAGTCATGAAATGAGAGATCGGTAGTTTATCGATTCATTTACAGTTGCATATGGTTATCTGTTATGAGATTGATTGGCATGGAATGTGTGTTCTAAATGATGTTTTATTTAGAATAGAGAACATTGTGTAAAAAAACCCTTGTTTCTAAAGTCTTAAAATGGGAATGTTACACTTTTGTGTATCCTTAACTCTCTTCTACTACTCTCACTTTTAATATTTCTCCTTCAGATATTGAATTTCCCCTTGAAGACTCCTGATTACATCCATGGTATCTTGATAGACTTCCTTCTGATGGGTAGGGTCTAGATACTTCCCATACACCACCTCTTCTCTTGTAATTAGTGGTCTCTACTTTGGTATCTCCTTGGCATGTGCAAACTCATCTTGCATCACCACCAAGGTACAAGATCTAATTCTACCTCACACGTCACTCTTGGTATCCACTATGAGTCTTATTTCTTAATTCTTACCATCTCGACACCTTTGTCTTTCCGGTTTTGTTGGCTCATATGTTCTTATATCTCTTGGCACTCCTCATGCCTCGTGCTTCTTTCCGCACAAAGATCATTTTAGTAGGTTAGGAAATTTGTGTTTATAGCTCTTTGTAGACCCATAATTGTAACAAGTTCCATATAGAACTCACTTCTTCTTCCCCGTGGTTACCATGACCTCTAAATCCTTCCCAAAATCCTCTTCCATGAGCTCCTCCATCTATGTGTTCTTCAAAGTGATGACCATCATCCTTGGAATTGTTTGCAATGTTGGTTTGGCACACACCAATATCAATGAAATCATGTATCTGGTCAATAAATCTATAATCCTTGGTGTCATGAGTAGTAGAGGTGAAAATATTACAATAGTAAGACACATTCTTGCGAGATCACGTGCTTTAGTAGCAGACACCTACTTGCATCATGATATCCATGGAAAATCTCATGGTCTAGCATCATGGCATGTACTGATCTCTGAGGACAACTATCCTTTTTGTGCCCTCTACCTCACAATCCATGCACCATAGGCCACTGCGAGTCTCATGCTTTGAGTTCACAAACATCTTCTCCAAATGTTTTTCTATTACAACAATCTGAGCTTCAAGAAAAGGGCTAACACCGGTATCTACACTTCATACAGCCTCAATGTGTAGGGCAGCCTCTAAGGCCTCATGTGGGTCTATGAAAGTCTTGTGTAGAAGTGCTCACCTGAAAGGTGTTATTAGTCCTCCAAAAAACCACTGAGCATGTTGAGAAGGATCAATATCATAAGACAATTTTGTTAATAGTGTCTTAAAACATGCATCATACTCCCGCACACTCTCGTCCATACCTTGTTGAATTTCCTTCAGTGTGCTAATGCTCTTCTATTCAAACTCAAGAATATAAAACTTCGCTATGAAGGCATTACATAGTGCGGTGTAATATACCAATGTCTAGTGGAGGTCATACTTTTCGGTACCAACTATGTGTACATCCCTATAACGTTATTGTAAATTGACTTACCTTTCATTCTTGGGTTGTGATCCCCTTCACGCGCCATAGCAGCTCACACTTGTGTACATGCTCTGCAACATCCTCAAAACCTTTGTAATTTGGTAGATGCAAAGACATTTTAAAAAATACTTGCTAAGGTGGTTGAGGCCCTTTTCCACTAGATCCAAAACCTTGATTTCCTCCGGTGTTTCCTCTACCACTAGATCGACTAGATCCACCGATTACTGTACCCGATCCACCCGGATCCTCCGAGCCACCAGGTCCACTAGTTCCTATTCCACCAAATCTACATGATCCTTCTCTCATGGTTAGAAAGGGTCCTAAAGTTGTCATTTATGTCCCCACTTGTCATGTTAAATTACATGCCAACAAACTATGATATTGCACCGCTACCATATGTGTTTCCCATGCCACTTCTAGACGTGATACCTAAGATTTTTATACCCAAAATATTCCTAAATGTTGCCCTGAAAATATACCTCCAAACACAGGAAATGATTGTGTGGCCATAAATGTGCCAAATGAAAAGTTATACCTCCTTCGTGATCGATCGAAAACTCCCACCAATACCAACTAGGTTGGTAATACTTATCTCTAGATTTGGAAAACTAATCACCAAGGGCTGGTCACCAGGTGGATTTAGATGTATGTCAACGATTCTCCTTTCTCCAAGTGATGAGCTCTCATCAAAAGCTAAAGAGGTATCTCTCCTGTGCTTTCCAAGATGGGGTAGCATAGACTTCTTAGGATCCATGTCCTCTATGTGAACCTCAATGCCTTCCCTCAACATCCTCCTCCATAAATCCATCACTCCTGTAACTTCACATTATCTATCTAAATCCCTCTCACGAGCTTCATTATACTTTATTCATTTCTCTCCCATATCCCCTATAACATTATTGTAAATTGACTTACCTTTCATTCCGGGGTTGTGATCCCCTTCACGCGCCATAGCAGCTCACACTTGTGTACATGCTCTGCAACATCCTCAAAACCTTTGTAATTTGGTAGATGCAAATACATTTTAAAAAATAATTGCTGAGGTGGTTGAGGCCCTTTTCCACTAGATCCAGAACCTTGATTTCCTCCGGTGTTTCCTCTACCACTAGATCGACTAGATCCACCAGTGCCTATACCCCGATCCACCAAATCATCTAGATCCACCAGTCCACTAGTTCCTATTCCACCAAATCTACATGATCCTTCTCTCATGGTTAGAAAGGGTCCTAAAGTTGTCATTCCTTATGTCCCCACTTTGTCATGTTAAATTACATGCCAACAAACTATGATATTGCACCGCTACCATATGTGTTTCCCATGCCACTTCTAGATGTGATACCTAAGATTTTTATACCCAAAATATTCCTAAATGTTGCCCCGAAAATATACCTCCAAACACAGGGAATGATTGTGTGGCCATAAATGTGCCAAATGAAAAGTTTTACCTCCTTCGTGCGATCGAAACTCCCACCAATACCAACTAGGTTGGTAATACTTATCTCTAGATTTGGAAAACTAATCACCAAGGGTTGGTCACCAGGTGGATTTAGATGTATGTCGACGAATCTCCTTTCTCCAAGTGATGAGCTCTCATCAAAAGCTAAAGGGGTATCTCTCCCGTGCTTTCCAAGATGGGGTAGCATAGACTTCTTAGGATCCATGTCCTCTATGTGAACCTCAATTCCTTCCCACAACGTCTTCCTCCATAAATCCATCACTCCTGTAACTTCACATTGTCTATCTAACTCCCTCTCACGAGCTTCATTATACTTTATTCATCTCTCTTCCATATCCTTTTCATCCATAATTTCCACCATATTTCTCCACCCTAGCTTCCTTACCCATAACTCAAACGAAGCTTAGCCAACCATAGGAAATGCTTCCAAACTCAATGTAATGATCAGGATCTTTATAGCTAAAGGTATAACATGCAAGAATGATCCTCTTGGATCTCTTAAAAACTCAAACTCAACAATATTTAGATAGGAATACATATAAATCACATACTCCAAGGTGTAACTCATCAACACTCTACTACACCATTGATAAACAACACGTGTCCAAGTCAGATCAGCATCTTGCACCCTATGATACTCATCTTGGGTCCATACATGAGATCTATAGTACCATCTCGATCTAGATGCATATGATGAAATCCATTCATAAAAATTTACTGGAAAACAATAGAATAAGGTCTCATACAACTCATGATACATATGCTCTTCTACCCATTAAAGTGCATCAAACTTAGGTTCAATACTAAATCTCTAAGAAAACTTCATGATTTTAAGCCATGCTTCGATCTATCTAAGGTGAAGCATTCTTTCATCATGTAAAATTCTCATAAAAAATTTGAAAAGAGGTCCCGACAATAGAACCAAGATGTATTCATTTATTTACCCTTAATACCTTTACAAAACCCAAGTACGTCACCTATCACTCAAGCGGGCGTTGGGCGCTCACCCGAGGAACGTGCAGGCACCGAGTCCCTCCTTTATGTGAGATTTGTGAGATGGTACCACCATTAATGGAGGATGATTTACAAAAGCATAAGTACATTTAATTATTTAAATAGGTAGAAAATGCAACTGGAAGATCTAACATTAGTGCATCACAAAAGATAAAGAACATTGCAAGAAGCATAATAAAATGGATCTAGAACGATGATAAGTCAAATGACATGAGGGTTTACACCCTTAAGAAAAATATACATAATGAACCCAAAGATATATTGATTTAACATAGTTCAGGTAGCCACATTACAGTCAAAAGGGTCATCTCAGACCATATACAGTAAATGACAGGGACTTAATTCCCATAAATCCTTCCCGGTATGAGACCCTAACTATACTTTTCCCATTTTAACCCTTATTACAGATCCTAGTGCCATACAGAGGTTTATGGCATCCCTTACAACCCTTAGCACTACATTCTCTAAACCCTAGCATTACTACAACACATTGTTACTCTACTTCTTATTCTCTATGCGTTCCCTCTATCTCCCATCATCTCTTGCATTCTGTCTTTTTCTATTTCTTTGTCCCTCTTCTATCTTATTCTATATTCTCCCGCATCTTCTCTAGCATGAGAATCTCTTTTATAGGATCAACACCCACCGCCATGATTTCTCTCTTGAACAAATCACATGCCAAGTTTCGATGTGGTCCTCCAATGGTGAATGATTATCCCTTTGCAAACCCTCCACTCTCTACAATACTATCTTCCGGGAATATTCCTTGCCTAGAATATCCTTTTCTTCACCTCCAATGTTCTAGGATGACACCTTATCCACTCATCACACCTAGTCGGTCTTCACATTTTTCTCAAATGCCTCTAGAATGCAAAATATGGCTATATCTTTTAAACCCATATTCTACTTCTCGTGTGTGTCTTGGTTTAACTTAAACCCTTCTTAAACCCCCTTTTCCTACACATTTTCCCCCGATCGCCTTCTTCTTCTTACTTGGTCCTATACATGCACACCCTTTGGTACTTAGCCAATATTTCGATCCCAACGTGCACCTCTATATCTAGTTCTTACATGTGGATATTAGCCTTCGAGACACCATTGTAATTGATCATGCATTTCCGTAGTAATAATAAAAGCATTTTTGTGGCTATTCTCTTCCTTAACATGTTTTTATATTTATTTCTTGCCTTTCATTTATATTTTGTGCTTGTTTTTCCATTCTAATTCCCTTGCAGTCCCTTTTCCTTTTGGTGTCTTATAAAATTGATTGTATGAATGCATTATGGTCTATGTTGTGCATGCATAGCCTCCTCGATGCTTTATCCTTCACTTCCTCTTGATAGAGATAGTGTTCATCCCACTTTTTCAAGTTTTATCACCTCCCTTATTTTTAGTCTTTCATTTTTGTTATCCTTTTATCCCTAGTTCCTTGGCATTATTATCTTAGGTTTCCATTCAACATTAGGAGTAGCAAGAGAAGTAGAAGTAGGTAGAAGAATTGACCTTATCTGGAGGTCTATTTCAAGTGCACAAGGTCCCACAACTTGGAGATAGACCCATTTTTTACTCAAATAACTTAGTTCTTCTAAATATAAGACATGGGTGCAAGTTTAAGGAACCGATGATAAATATATCCAAGAAAGGACATAAGCATAAGTTAGGGTACACATAATACCGTGATGATCCAATGAGAAATAACGAGGTGAAAAATGTGAAGATAGAAAGAATCAATACCACAACACTCAAATGGTAGGAGGAGCTAGAGCGGAAGGGATGAAAGATCTCGAGAATGACAGTTAGCCTAAGAAAGGATGGAAATATATACAAGCAAATGTGTGAGATCCCAAGTGGGGATGAGATCCCAAGCAAAGGTGAGAGATCAATCCAAATAATGAAATAATATGTAGTTAAGGTACTATAGATAACTAGTCATGAGGGTAAAAATTGCAAGGTATCGATGATGATGTCATCAACTTGGTGTATGATGTGATCTCTAGCTTGAGACATGAGGTCATATTGGTATGGCCAATCAAAATATAGATATAGATAGAGTGGTCCACCATGTCAACACCAATAGAATAATGTTAATGAATACCCATCCATAACGAGTGCGTAATATGAATGACATGTCCACGCAAGTAACACCAACACGGTCTTACGAATTGTTGATGAAATTCAAATCTCATGGGAAATAGGGTTTTATTTATCCAATCCTCTAGTTAGGTGAAAATTTCACACCAAATATCATCCATATTAGGATCAGGAGTAGGGTTAGGTGGAGGCCCATATATAGGTTATGGTCTAGTCGATCTTGGGGAAGGTGGTTAGTTATAAGAGGAGTCACCTCTACGCTTCCCATCATGGGAAGAAGACTCGAGAAATTGATGTTTGCTATGCATAACCTGAAATTTAGTGTTGGTATGCATGTAATTCTCATGTTGAGAATAAAAGAGGGGATCCAAAGTAGAAGGATGTGTAGCCTTCCTATTTTGATATCCTTTGACCTCATATTTGAGCTTATTCATGTGTCATCGATAAGTTGTACATTATGAAACATCATATCTCAGGGCCTCATGCCATGTACAATATGGCTTGGTCATAAGGAACCAAGGTGTAATAAGGGAAAGAGATAGGGAGGAAATTTCATAGGATATAAGGGCTAATGAGAGTATGTGGGGAAGGTGCTAATGCAATGGGTGAAGATGGTGTCGATGGATTTATTTGTGGCTCAGGTTATTAAGGCACAATAGATGGTTTTTCAAACATAAGGTCATCATCAACTTCGTAGTTGAAAGTAGTGATATGATCATATGATCCTATAAGGGAAGATGGGTCAACTAGATGGATGGTAGAGTATAGAGGGGTAGTATGTGGTAAAGAGGCTAGTGGAGAGATTTGAGGCTTGGGAACTAGATGGATAGGAGAAGGATCAACCATACTTGAGGAATCTTCTTGTATGAGGATGACATTTATGTTGTGAGCATGTCGGGTGTGAAGGATCTCTTGGTAACACAAGACTTCCTATCAAAAATATGAACAAAACTAGCCAAGTGGGGATCATCTAAATAATAACCATCATTGTAGTCCGATATGGGGGTAGTTAATGTAAAAGTGTTGAATACGGTCTCGAATATGACCACATGATCTATAGGAGGCTATGATGTATGTGAGATGATATTAGGAACTAAGGGATCCTTCTTGTGGGAACGTGGTCACAAGTAAGGAGGTAATTGATATATGGTAAGTTATGGAATATTGGAAGTATTAATGTAAATCGTGATATCATCATCATTAGAATCCAAGAGGTTGGGAGGTGTATGCCCAAAAAATTTGGGATGAATGACATTACCACCAAAAGAATCTACAAAGTTAGTTGAGACATTGATATTCATGAAAGGGGATGAAAAATAACTTGTCTAATGTTGGGAGTTTATATGTCCCCTTTTGTTGGATTTTTTGCATTTGCAAGGATTAGGATCCCCTTGAATCTTATAAATAGATCCTAAACGAGAGAATTTTACACATTGAAAAGTAGAGTGGGAAAATGCATGCATGCGATGAGTTTGAATCCATCCTACAAGGATATTATAAGATAATGAAAAGTTAAAAATCACAAATTTAACATGTATAGTCCTAGGAGGAATAGCAATGGGTAATAATATACATAACATGGGAGGCATTTGTTAGCATTCATACCCTTGGCAAGTGCTACGCATAGATTTTAGGTTATTTATGGAGTAGCCAAGAGTCTTAATGAAGTCTAATTAGACAACACACATGTTGAATCCTTCATCAATGAAATAATTTTTGACCATAGTGTGGCCAATCTATACTGAGATGAAAATTTTGGATTGTTTTCACAGGAAATATCTCATCGGGGATCATGGAGGCTATAAGAAATTATATGCATGATTAATAATTTATGGAAATCTTAGTATGAATGGAGAACTAATCACATTGATGGCGAAACTTTCCTATAAGCCATGTAATGTAGGAATTTTACCAAAAGTGTGAGGAAAGGGGATGTTCATGTTAAATAAGGCTATCGTGAGATGATTCCAGGTGGCAAGGTGAGGTACTAATGAGTTCCAAAAAAGGGACTTGGATAGTAACCTAGGAAAGTGTTGTTAGAGGATCCCAATCATTATTACTGAGATATGAAGTGGGTTGAGAGTGATGGGATTACATAAGAACCAAGCAAAAATAATCATGTGTAATTATGGAGACTTCAAAACTTGTATTTTTCTTAGCTTATATGCCATTGGACCCATAAGTTTTATTTTGATAAGGGCTAATATTTTCTGTAGAAGTAGTTTTAGATGTTATTGGCCTTGTAGGAGATTTTCCATAAGGGTCGATTAAATTTATAGTTGCAAAAGAAATTTTAGGCACAATCAACTCTTTAGGACATTTCCCATAGGGGTTTATGGTGTTTTTAGTTTCAAAAGTAGTTTTAAGCACCAACTACCTTGCAGAGATTTTCCACAGGGGTTGATGGAATCTAAAAGAGGGAGATTTATATCTTGAGAGGACTGATTTTGAGGTACATAAGGGTAAAAAAATATGATTTTAAGGATAGAATGATGTTGGATATTTATGTTCTATATAAGCTATGACATGCCCAACGTCTTTCATGGCGACCATGCTTTTAGGAGGATTGTCTGTCTCAACTATATTAGTCATAGCATGTTCTTTTTTTTTGGAACTCTCACCTATATTATGGTTAGGCATGGGATTAGAGAAGACCTATAAATTTTAATTAGATTGGTTAATTACTTTGTGATGATATTTTTGTTGTTTTACATCATGGGATTTGACCGCTTCAGTCAAACATTCCCAAGTGATGGTGTCATGTTCAAATTAGGATCCTAAAAAGAATTTGGTGAAAACTATGTATAGTGTATGAAATTTCTCATGGGAGTGACCCCAATTATCATACCACAAAAATTTGAATTCATCATGCCATTTAGTAACATTTCGATAATGATCTAATATCATGCTAAATAACTTAGGTAAACAACATTTTAAATCTTGCTTTCTTAATGGTTGATGATATTTAGGCTGATTTTTGTTGTTAATTTGTTGGTCAATGTTGAAGATGATCCTATTCAAAGAAACACCGTGAGAAAGAGTATCATATACTCTATTATCTATGTAATTCTTATTCTTAGGACATTGTAGGATTTGGAATAAAAAAATTTGGGTTGTGTCTCGGGAGGAACTCTTTCAAATTCTCTTATGAGGTAATATATCCTTTAAGCTTGTTTAAATGATTCTTCTAAAGAGGTGGGAGAAAATGACCTCACCTTGTATTGAATGCGAGGTTCAAGAGCTCGTAGGAAAATTTGGAAAATGATATCACTAGGCATTTTACATTTTACTTGCATAGATAGGGTTTTCCAATGTTTTATAAAGTCTTGTGCTGATTCATTTTTATATTGTTAACAGTTGATGAAGGCATTAATGTTATTCTCAGGTAATG
This sequence comes from Taxus wallichiana var. yunnanensis, assembly GCA_018340775.1. Lineage (NCBI taxonomy): Eukaryota > Viridiplantae > Streptophyta > Pinopsida > Cupressales > Taxaceae > Taxus > Taxus wallichiana. Next base: position 434,954,179 of record CM031238.1, read on the forward strand.
CATGATACTAAAATTCATTCACTAGGTTTGTCACCAAGGAATTTATCTCAACTATGGAGTTACGAGGTAAGGTATGATACCCATCTAAAGCATCCCTAGTGAGGGGTTTAACTAAGAGAATTGTGGTAGTGTATGAATTGGATATGATCCAATCCTTATAAAGGTTTCAAAAGGCCTTAATGTGAAGGGAGGGATTAGTGGACCCATCATAGGAGATGGAAGGAGAAATACCCCCAATATCCATGCTAGTAATGTAATGTTCTAGAGGCTCTTGTTGGATTATTCATAGGATTTTTGTGGAGAGGGGTTGGGTGATAAGCACCCCATTAGGCCCATTTGGTAAAGGAGGGGACATGGTGCCAAAAGAGTATGTTGTAGGGTGATTGACTAGTTGATCAATGTTGGATTACATTTTAAGGAATCGATTTGTAGTAGTGGATTATTTTTTGTTCATCTTATCAATGAGATGGAGGATATGGTTAGTATGGTCGGAATTGGGGGTATTTTTTAGATGCACCTACTTTGATACATTTCCCTTTTTCTACCCTATCCACAAGCTATTTGGAGATGAATTCAAGGAGATGTTTATTGATCATTTCTTTTAATTAATATTTGTACTGATAAAATTACACGTAAAATTTATAAATCTTAGGAGGGTGATCACAAGTGTTGTTATTTTTATTTTCCTCTTCCTTATCCTAAAATAGACCCTTGTGGTGGGTAGGAGTTTTCTTTCTAGGGACTCTTACAACATAAAAATCTACGGAGAAGGGGAATTCAGTTTTAGGGTGAAAGGTTTTAGGAAATATGTACACAAAAAAATTAGAAGAGCCTAGGCCTAGATACTCCATGATGGACTGGTGATTTTGCTGAGAACAAGTCCTAAAATGGGACTTAGTGACACTATCATATGTGTAAGAAAATTTACACAAGATTGATGGTGTCGGGAGACAAGTTTGTAGGAACATATGGTATCATCCCTAGGTGATGGTGTTTAGGTAGGCTATTTTTTTAGGTTTTCTAATTTTTAGTAATTTGAAAAGAGGCCAAAATTGGAGGTGGATAATTTTAATGAGATGTGATCAGCCGGGAGGTATGAATGATTTGTGTCGGGTTTATCATAATGTATGGTGGTCGTGAATGTGTCTTAATCACTTGCACTCCTAGGTCTTCCATTCTACCAGATACGAGGCGTAAAAGAGGAGACACACATGCACCAACACACAATTGATTTATTTAAAAGGGGCTAAAGTGAGCGCTAAGGTCACATATGTAGAGGGTAGTGATCCCTATACTAGGTCAACCTAGGGTTTCCAAGGCCTATTGTCAAGATAAAGGAGGGTACCCTTCTAGGATATTGGTTAATGGGGGAGAGATATAGATCTATGTAAATATAACACAAGTATACACAATCTATACAACTGAAATATAAATAAAGGAAAGCTACAAAGTTAATCATGTAAGAGAAATATGCTAACTAGCATCGATGTACATACAATACTAAGATAATATAAAGCAATGAGAAAGGAGATGAAATAATTTATGAAAAATGATAAAGATGGTTAGAGTAATTACATGCAAGGTGGTTATTGATGAATCTATGTCTCTAGAGAAATAGTACACTAAAATAGAATTGCTATGGGTGGGTAAGGGGAACACCATTCCTATCCTACACTCACTATAAATGACCCAATAATGAAAACAGGTCCAAAACCAAGAAGAGTTTCCAATCCAAATCAAATGCATGATATACCAAGAGTATAAAAATAATATGTAAAGATGGTGAAAAAGAGTAGAGTAGATGTTTATTCATTCATGTCATTCCTTTCTTCCATGATATTTCAAGGTGTGATGTAATGCATTTGAGTGATTGTGTCGACAAGGGAAAAGCTAACACTAGCACCATTAGCCTCGACAAATGGCATCAAAAATGACAACCCTAATGTCAAGTGGGTAAAAATGTGTCATGGGTCAAGGGAAAGTTAATTGAATAAGTGTAAATGAAAAATTCAATGATTTAATAAAATCATAATTAAATCTAATTTAAACGTAACATATATGATAAAATATAATAGATATATAAATATTAAGCACTCAAATAATGCAACACTATGAGAAAATGGGGAGAGAGATAACTTAGCTGAATCCCATGTAATATGGGACTGATATGAGTGAAGTAAAGTGTTGAAAGGGTTAGAATTGTGTCGCAACTACTCTCTATAAAATCTAGATTCTAAGAATAATTTTAGACACAAAAAGCCTAGGGCTGACATGGGCGCATAGGCACCGATGACTATTCCTAGGTGTCGGTGACTACATAGAAGGTCAGAATATACTTTTTCTTGTGTCACTAGGGTTTCACTACCACTTCTTATTGATCACATAATATTCACACTTATATCACCGAGGATACATGTAACCTACAACATAAACCCTCGATACCAACATAAGTGCACAAACACATCAAATTGGAATGAAAATGCAACATGCGAAGTTGGACTGACCCCGACAGATCCACCCGATGAGTAGAATTATGACTAAACATTGCACTACATTCTAGAATCCATGTAGTTGTTTGTTCTTTTGTGTGTAATAATGTTCTTATGTTTCCCTCATGCCAATGATGCAAAGATAACAAGATATGGCTAGATAGAATGCAAATGTGTGATACGGAATTGAGCACTTCCCCTTCCTATGATGTGTATATAACCTAAAAATGGATCCCTTGTAATGGTGGTGATAATATGTAGATGATATTACCCATTATAATTTTCAACTGAGAATAATAGAGTGTATGTTGTGTACATATATGGATATCTTGTTTGAATTTCAAACTAGTGACCTAAATGGTCGACTATGAGCTCAAGATAATGATAAGAAAACTAGAAAGGCCAACCAAAAATGTCAAAAATCATAAAAATAACAAAGAGAATAGGGTCTCCCAACATGGATAGTAGCACCTTAGCTCTAGTGTCTAAAATAGGCATTAGTGTCCTTAGATAAATGATGGAAGATGTGAAAATGCTAAAAGACAAGGATCCTTATGAACTACTAGAACAAAGTACAAAAGTGATATATGTGAGAGAGGAAAGAAATAAAAATAATCAAAATAAATAGATGCACAAAGGATTGTGTTATCGGTGAATACTTTTCTTACTTAAGATCCATGCATATAAAAAAATAATGATGACATAGTAAAATAGTAATATGTGCATGATTTTGAGTCTACATTTTCCCCTTTATGATATTTAAATAAAATTAGAGTAGTGTAAAGGAAGTAATGAACATACATATATATAATTTGTAGAAAGCATGTTGCAAAGTGTGAGTGGAATGTAGAAACTTGTATCATGGTGAACCATCAATCGTTGTGTTTTTACCAATTTTCCATTAATGGAGATAGTGAACCATTGTAAGGAGAACTTGGAGAAATATTTGAAATGATTTAGAGATTTTGGTTATTTTGAACTGTTGTAAAAGGAGATTGAATAGGTAGGGAGTGATCAATTCTCATCCCGATTTTGTTTGTAAATGGGAGGATTTGGGCATCTTTCCGCGAGAGGAAGAGTGTTGGGGAGAGAGGTATACTTTTACCCTCCATCTATGACTACATCCCCAAGAGGTCAAATTATTGTAGATGGGTAGAGACCCAATTTAGTTCCCGTTATTCCGTATTGAAAAAAGTGTTTGTCTTGATTGAAGAACCCATATAGTAGTAGTATAGGAAAGGAAATCACATCTCATTGCCCCCACTCCTATAACAATGGCTGTTCTGATTTGAATAGTGTTATATGGATTCTAAGTTAGGTTATCTAGAAATAATAGAAATGTAAAGTGACTCCAAATTTAGGTCATCTAGAAGTGATAGTAACTATGATGCAACTCCTAAGTTAGGTAATTTGGGAGAAATAGTAAATGTGCTTATTGTACTGATTGATTGATTTGATTTGAATGATAGAAAAATTACTTTGAGCTTTGTTTACTTAGTAAATTACTCATGGAGAGTTTTTGTGATTTTCACCTAGATTAGGTCATTTAGGGAATAGATTTGGACCAGAGAAAGTATTGATTGATGTATAGAATGATTTGTACCTTTTTTGAATGAGATCATTGCAATTTGTAATAGTAATATGGTAGGATTGTCGAGTGATTGTATTATAACCCGAGATGGATTATGAGATGATCCCGATCATATGCCCCCTTTCGTAAAAAGGGTGAGGGGAACAAAATGAGAAATGAGTTGGAAGTAAAGTATATAAGATGTGTCTTCTAGTTATTGAGAAATAGTATGGGATAATATTTCCAAATTATAAGTATATATTGATTAATACATGTGTCGAGTTGAATATGATATTTAAAATGTGTACAGATCTTGATAGAGAAAATTATGATCCGTATGGCATGAATGACAAGTCAAATAGAGTTACGAGGATCAAGATATGAGTGAAAAAATGTAAAATTTATTAGTTAGAAAAGTGGTTGTAAATGGGGACAATAGTATTCGAAAAGTGGAAATACTATATGTAGTAATAGTGAAAAGGTGAATTATAGCTTCATTTGAGCTAAGAGTAGTTGAAATTTGGAGCTATGAGATGTGTGGATGCCATGTGTTAAAAGAGATATCTTGAATAGATTCGAGAGATTAGCAGAGTTGTGATGTTACACATGACCAATGAGTTGGTATGGATGATCCTTTTTGAAAATTTCATCAAATATTCTTATTTTTGTCAATTTTTGAAAAAAATACATTTATATGTTTTTCAAAGCATTTTTGGCCTAGGCAAAAGCAAATCTGGTCATTTTTTCCCTTAGAGACACTGACAACTAATGACAAGCATTAGTGACCTAATGTTTGGTGCTCATGACTTGCTCTTGGTGTTGGCATCCCAAAGTAGAGTTTGGGAACTATACTATGATATGTTGATATTATGAGAAGTTTGATGTTATGATTAATGATTTTTTGCAGATATATAGTTTTCTAATGGAAGAATTATGTTACGTTTTATGTTGTAAAAAGATGGATATACACCGAGAGAGTTTCAAGTGGATTTTAATTTGAGTACTTTGCTTACTTTCAGGTTTTCGATGTAGAGTGGGATATATTGGACCGTGATGTCTCGTGGAGCATTTCTAGATTTAAGGAGGTACCCCATAATATGTTGATGTTGAATGCTTTGTGTGAGTGATGGTCCATAGATACTTTTACTTTCAAGTTTCCTATTAGTGACATGACAAAGGACCACCGAGGCTATATACGAGATGATGTGGTTACCAATTAAAGGAGAGAGAGTACCGGTGATGTATATAATGGATGCTTGGAATTAGATGAGGGCAGCGAGGTGATATTTTATAGGCACATGGGTATGGATAGAAACTCGTATCATTTTAGATGTGATATTGAGATCTAATGTTCCACAATTGGGAAAGTTTATTATAGTGAATATAGTGTTTTTAATGATAGTGTGGGGTGGAAAAGCTGGTATATTGTATAAGAAGCGTTATATTTGTCAAAGGATAGAGGATCATGGGACTAGGTATGCATAGCACAAAGTGTGTTCTAGCCCACTTGTATAGAATCTTATATAGACTCACTCATGAGGATCATGGGGGTGGAATTGGAGCTATAAATTTTTACATGCATGGGAATATGATCATATTGCCATATTGAGGCCATTTAGTGGGCCACAAGACAATTGGTGAGACCCGAGATATTTGTAGCGAGATGGGTAGGTACCCATAGTAGGAGGATGGATATGACCACCTATAGGTCGATGCTAGATCGATGGGATATGAGGCCATTATATGGAGATAATATAGAGACTATGGTGGATGGGTAGAGGATGATGTAGAGCTATGGTGCATTCAACGCACCATGTGGTTAGAGGATAAATTCCTAGGGGTGACAGAGTTATTCCAGGGTGTGAAAGTGTTTCACCCGATTCTTAGATGTTTCTTTGAAGTATTGATGAAACAGATAGGGTAACAGGCGTAGGAGGAATACCTATTTTAATGATGGTTGATGAGTTATTGTGAGCGTATGACTTCTGAATCCAAAGCTGGTTGTGAGAGCTTCCTTTTTGCTAGGAGGAACTACCTGTAATGAAAAGTAAGACCACCAAAAAAAGTTAAACAATATATGCAGTGAACTACCTAGCATATGCTAGATCCGGGAAGTGTGATACTTCCTAGATGGCTATCAGTCCACTGCTTTAAACAATTTAATGTGGTAAATGAATTAAATCCTATTGTAATTTGAAATGATTTAGGTATCTCACTTAAAACACAATAAGAAATATCTAATCTAACAAAGGCTAGGTTAGAATAGGATCCGAGGGTCAAATAATTGATTCTAGGTCTTTGTAGGTCCGCATAGGTCCGAGGCGGATCACGGGTGAATGAGGGTGAGGTGGAATTAGGTGGGTAGGTCATTGTTCTGGGTTGTATGGACAAATACGAGATACCAATTTCAGTTAAGGGTGATTGATGGTGGTTAGGTGTAATCGGTGCCGATTCTTGTGGAAAACTAGGAATACCACAAAATGTGATTTAGGTCTCCTTTGTGATTGTACAAAGGACTTTGATTGGTTGGGATGAGGTATTGGGTGATTTGGGCAGGATTTGGAAAGGTTTTAATGGGTATATGGAGGGGTGAGTGTTGGAGGAGGTCAATGGGTGGCTAGGTAAACAATAGATGATAATATAATGATGAAATGGAATGAACCAAAGAAGTATAACGTTTACTTACTTGGATTCTAGTCCTGAGACACCTGTGAGTGAAGGATGGGGGTGCTGGTAAGAGGTTTAAAGGCTGAAGGTGATCACCAACTAAAGGAAATCTTCTATATGGGCTGCATGTACATTCCTCTTTGCTTGGTTAGATTAGATCATTGTTGGGATGGTTGTGTAAGAAAAGATGCTTGATCTCCTTCCTTACATGTGTGTTCTCGCTATAATTTTCTCTCGAAGATGCTATATCTCTCTATAATGTGCTAATGTTTGCCAAAATTTTCAATCTTTTTCCAACCTTCGAATAAGGTTATTTTGGGGTTAAAAGGGTAACCGATGGCGTTTTCACCTTAACCAAAGTGACGGTTAGGGGTAACCCACATCAATTAAGGTGGGATTTCCTAGGTTTAGTAAACTAGGAGATCCTATTGATTTCCTCGGATCTCATGCCGTTAATCCATGGATTAGATTGGAAGCTTCTTGTAAGCATGCTAGAATGTGGTTAGAGAGAATGTAGGCATTGATTTTTAGGGTTTAGGTAAGTCTTAGTTAGTTATGGAAACTTACTAAGAATAGATTTTACGGTGAGTTGGGCTTGGTGAGGTGTCTAGGTGAAGTGTATGTGTGGATATTATTTAAACTAAGATATTTAAATAATAAATATAGTGAGGATAATGAATTAATTTAATTAAATCAATGTTAGTGAGGTGAAAGGGGCCATGGCTAGGTGAATGTGATGAAAGGTGATTATTTGTCGAGGGACCAAAGGGTAGTGTGACCTAATTTTAGTGTCTACATTTTTCCCCTTTTGTTGTGTAGCTTGTATTGGTAAGCAACACTAACAAAAAAATAAGATGTGGTTACCCCATGTGTGGGTGAAGGTGATCCCCCTCAAACCAAGAACCGACGAGGCCAAAGAAAAAAATTGCTAAGTGGTTTGATAGAAAGGTGAATGTGAGGAAAAGGTTGGTGGGCATGAGGGAAAAAAAGGTTGAAAGGTCTACTTAGGCAATTCTAGGTAATGTGTCTAGGTCAAAGGTAGCAATAGTCAAATGCATGCACATGTATAAACTACATCACGCTACCAAGTTTAAGAACATGAAAAATTTACATCGTCTAAGGTCGATAAGTTTATCCAAACAAGGTTGAAGTGATTTCGGTATCCAAGGTATAGGATATGGTCAAGAAACACAACATAGGTTAGGTGCAGGAATGTTTAGGTATGTTCCGGTACACCAAAGGTAAGGTCAAGATAAATGGTCATGGTAATAGGCTAGGTAAGGTCATTAGGTCAAAAACAAAGGTAACAATGCCGTAAGGTATAGCGAACACATGAGGTCAAAGGTCACTAGCGATGGTCCAGTCCAAATATCTAGGTCACAACACAGGTAAGGCCAAGGTAGGGGTAAAATAATGAGTCCCCAAAGGAGGACAAAGGGAGGGAGTAAATGATGAGGTCACAAAAGGTGAGGTAAATGGGTAGGGTAAAGGTGGGGTGAAATAAATGATCGGGGTGAAGGTGGGTGAGTAAAAAGGAGTTAGGGGTAGGGTAAAGGGGTAAAACATAGGGTGATCTGTAGGTGAGGGTGACTGATGCCGATCATGGATAACCGACTTTGGTATAGGTAAACTGATGATGGTTAGCTAGGGGCACGCGACCGATGTCGGTCAAGGGTACCCAACATTGGTTAGGTCAGTTTGTTATACAAACAAAAAAATGTTTTTTTTTATTCATTTGGTATTGTTCAAGTGAAAAAATGAAAAAAAGGAGAAAAGAGAAAAAGTGTCTAGAAAGAATGGAACAGTGAGTCGGCGGTGTGATCGACGAGTGATTGGTTGGTGATTTGTGGGTCCACGAATCATTGTGAGGGATTCAATTGGTGAGAGGTTATGGGTAGCATTCGGTGATGGCGGAGGCCGAGAGGGATCGGGCGGGCCACCGTATAGTGGCCATACATGCCACCAAGACGGTGGTAGTGAGATGAGGTAAGCACTCTACTTTATGTGTATTTTATTTGATAGATTAAGGGATTGGTTGATTGTTGTTTGTAGGTGTTGGTGGTTTTTCATGTTTGTGGGTGGATAAAAATGGAATTTGGGAACGGGGGTATAGCGGGTAAAAATAGGAATGGGGTGGGTAATAGATGGGATAGGGGAGGTGGGTGGAGGTCCAAGGGTAGTTTATGTCATTATAGGGGGTAAAAGGGGGCGGGGAGGTTTTTTAGAGAGGGGTTTTGGGAAATCATGGGATTTTCTATGACAGATGACCAAAGACGTTGGTCAAGGTTGGCTTGATGTCGGTTAGGTAGAACCGGTATCATTCACCAAATAGTTGATCGATGCCAATTAAGGGGTAGTCGAGATTAGTAAGGGTGAATCGGTATCGGTCACCAAATAGGTGACCGATGCTGGTTAAGGGGTGACCGTGGTCGATTAGGATGAACCGGTATCGACGGCCGAATATTGGGCACAAGGGTCCAAAAGTGATGTGGGCTAGGTAGTTGAGATGGGTAGGGTGAATATGGGGTATAGGAAAATGATAATGGTTGAATATGGATGATACATGTAAATTAATGTTGTGCTTGTATTGGATGTAGGGGATAACACAACTACATATGCGATAGGGTTCCACCTCTCTCGGTGACAAGTAGACGACACAACAACTCCTGAGAGCCGTAGTATGTGGAGGCGGTTGGGTTGAGTGGGTTTTTTCACTATAGACATGTAGTTTGGTAGCCCATTTGATGTTCATGCTCATTGACATATGGGACTCCGTGACTAACATGTTCCACCTGCCGATGGGTGAGATTACTATCACCACCCCGGAGGATGTGTTTTGGATTCTTTCGGTACCCATATTGGGTGTATAGGTTTATTCTATCTCCTCTGAGGCCTCCAAGGAGCTGATTGTGACTATTTTTGGAGCGGGGTGACTGATCTAAGACTCCATAGCACCAGTTGAGCTATGGGGAGATGTACATAGCCCATCCAGAGGAGACGAGGCTAGTGGTTCTATTGATGGAGACAGGTGCTACTGCATGCACCGACAAATGCGAGAGGGTGGAAATTTTCCCTAATCACTGATGGGGTACTCCACGACATGATGGACGATGAGACCCACTTTTCTTGGGCTCCAATGTTCCTTTTGTAGCTATATAGAGAGTTGTGGGCATACGAGAGGCTATGCAGTTCATCCCGTGTTGTAAATTTTGCTGCCTGTTGTTGGGCATACGAGCACATAGTTTATGTGTGGCCTATAGGGATGCCCCGAGAAGATGAATTCCCAACATTATTTGTTTGGGTGGGGTATAGGAGATGGGTGCCGGTGTTAGGAGAGCAGTATCTTAGAGGCCCACACATGATGTGGCCCATTTCAGTAGCTTGGAGGGGTTGATAGGAGTGGACATTATATGGAGGCCATATGTGGGATTTCCCTCATATAGGCATATGCATGAGGAGATAGCTGAGCTCCATCTAGAGAGATAGATACAGGGTCACTATGCCGAGGAGTATGAGATGATCCCGATAGAAAGAGTTTGACAGAGAGTTCAAAGCTAGTACAGGACATTCCTCCATTCTTCCCTCAGTATTAGAGAGATGACGTGGAGAGGCCTTTACCTCTACCACAACCTACAGTACCCACAAGGTAGGAGGATCAGACAGTGGACCGGTGGATAGATGACATCGGGTGCATAGATAGGTACGTAGTAGTGGTGGGTGGCTCAGTTACGAGCCATACCACCTAGACTGGGGCAGCCGAATCAAGCTACCATTATGGTTCAAAGATATTCCCTATAGGGGCAGGTAGCTATGCTGATTACCCAATTGGGTATAATGCAGACATAACTGGAGGGATCTGAGGCAAAGGTAGCAGAGCTACACATATAGGTGGCCAATCTGTAGGCCCAGATGGCTGATGGAGGAGATGGAGATGATCAAGTGGCAGCCTTATAGGCTTAGGTGACAGGTTTAAAGGGCTATTTGGCCACATCCTAGGCATATATTGGGGTCTTACAGGCCCAGATACAAGGACAGGGGTAGGGGGCACCACCTCAGGAACCGGGAGTAGGTCCCAATTCATAGGAAACCACGGGTAGGGTGCTTTGCAGGGCGTACAGGGGGCCGAGACCTATGGGACCACCATATCCGTGCTTATATCCAGTTACAGGATGCCCGAGGTGAGGCTAGATACTATAAGGACCAGATGATGGCGGTCGGGATAGACTTCATACCCTATTCCAAGTACGTGGCATAGCAGAATCTAGTGAGAGGATGAGATCCTGCACTTATAGTGTGGAGAGCACAAGGGGTCAGTGAGCTCGAGGCTCGATCGGGCAGAGGCTACCAAAGATATGGAGACTAGCTCCAATTGAGGCACCGGTAAGGACCCGGAGGCCGAGGGTATAGGTGATATAGAGATGGAGGACATCCACCGAGATGCCCGATGTGTGTTCACCTAATTTTTTTGATGTATGATATGTATTTTTTTATTATATAATGGCATGTGTGCTAATGACATTGAGTATGTATGAGTGATTTTAGATATTTCAAGCATATACTTGCTGCGTGTTTGTATTGATTCATTATTGTATTATATATATGAGACCAACCTATGTGCTTGATGACATTTTGTATTGTATATCAGCCTACATGTCGATGATTTTGAGATGATGGACATGATGAGATAGCCATGTATATTTGAGATACACATTGATTTATATGATGAGATACATGCTATGATTTGATTTGTTGATGTGTTTATGAGATATGGATTTGTTGTGTTGATATGGATGGAAATTAGGTGAGTTAGGCATGATGGAGTCAGGTTGGTATAGGCATGAATCGAGTCAAGTTGGTTTAGGCATGGATCGAGTCAGGTCGGTTTAGGCATGGTTGAGTTAGGTTATAGGCATGGATCGAGTCAGGTCGATTTAGGCATGGATCGATCCAAGTTATGTTTAGGCATGGTTTAAGTTAGGTCGATGTAGGCATGGTTGTGTTGAAAGTAAGTGAAGTTTTGACTCATTATTTCATGCAATCAATGATAATATGGGTCATATGTGAGATGTGGTATAATCTATGCATAGGGATGATAGAGAAATGGTAGGCATGATAAATGTATGCTATGACAATATTTAAAATATGAAACAACTTGTTATGTATATGGTTTAATTTCCAATTTTGGGTATAAAAGGGAAAGAAAGTGAGGTGTGATGTAATGTGAGGAACATGGAAGATGAATTGTTTAGGGTAAAGGATTGGTCAAGCTAACCTCCAAGGGCCCCATGCCCTCGGAGTGCTGCCTACATAGTCTCGGTGAAAAGGGACCTCAGACCGATGTAGTTCTCCCATGAGCTAGGGAAGAATGTGAGGGGGGTATGAAAATGAGTTGGTAGGTTTTTGGGCATGATGTGGGTTTAGGATGTGTTAGGTGTGGCTGGATTATAGGTAAAGTGATGTAGGTGAGGGTGATTGTGGCGAAAGAAGTAGATTACCCCAAAAGTAAGTGTCGAGGACCATGTTCTGTATAAGGTAATCAAAATGTAAACAAATATGGTTAAAAGATAAGAGGGGGCAATAAAGCCACTTGATTGGGTAGGATCATACCGAGTAGAACATACCTTGGTGGAGGTGATGAACGTAAAATCCTGAATACAATGCATGGAGTGTTCCACAGGTGAAAAGTAGTCGTATGATCACCAAATTTCTAAGTTCCAAGAAGTCCCTTGAGGTAGTAGGAAATGGGAGTGGTTGTGGGTTGAAGGGTGAAAAGTGGGTAATTTACATATGGTATAGGTAGCACGCATTTTGAGCAAGAGAACCTAGATCACAATGGGAAAGTCCGTGACAAAAAGGTTGAGTGTTTTGACTTATAGTTGAGATAGACTGATCAATGTGAAAAGTATATATGGGATGTGTTGTAAATATCTTCCCCCTGGGTAGATATAGACAAGCAGAAGAATATGGAAATCAAAGAAATTCAAAGCCCGATGTTTATTGCGCCAAGGCCCCATGGCGTAGGTAAATGGTGCATGACAAGGTGTCGACATGAAAATGGATGCCCATGGCGCGGGTAATGGCGCATGACACAAGGTGTCGACACAAAAATGGATGAGCCCATGGCACAGGTAAATGGCACATGACAAAAGGTGTCGACATGAAAATGGATGCACCCATGGCACAAGTAAATGGTGCACGGCATGAAGGTGTCGACATGAAATGGATGTGCCCATGGCACGTAAATGGTACATGACGAGAAGGTGTCAAACGAAAATGGATGCGCCCATGACACAGTAAACGAAAGCATGATAGAAGGTGTCGACACGAAAATGGATGCGCCCATGGCGCAGGTAAATGGCGCACGACAGAAGGTGTCGACATGAAAATGGATGCACCCATGGCACAGGTAAATGGCACACAATAGAAGGTGTCGACACGAAAATGGATGCGCCCATGACGCGAGTAAATGAGCACGAAAAAGGTGTCGAAACAAAAATGGATGCGCCCATGGCGCATGTAAGAGTATGTCGACATAAAGATGAATGCACCAAGGCGCACCTTTAGGAGGCGCAACATCTTGAGCGCTGACAGGAAGCAAACCCTGGTGTAGATATTCAGATGGCCATAACTTTTCATAGGGAGCTCAGATTCATGCAAGGTTGGACATTCTTGTTTTGCCCCTCCCTTCTTCTCTTTGGAAGGTGAATTTGTGGAGTTTAAACCTCCCATTTAAAACTGTAATGAAACTTTTCCTCTAGGTATTTTTAGTGTGTTATATCAATCTTTGGAAGAAAATAATGCATGTCTTTGGATGATTCTCAACCCTCTCTATGTTCATTTTCATCCTCTTGATCTTTCACTACAAATCTAGTTATCTCTGTGCATGATCTTTCTTTACATTTTAATGGTCTGTGTTTATTGGTAAGACAGTGTTCTTCATTCCTCGGTGTATCACCTTTGTTAGTTTAGGTTTTATTTTCATGCATCTTCTTACCTTATCTCCTTGGAAAGTTAGTTTAGGTTTTTAAGTAAACCCTCTACATTTTTACGTGTGCATCTGAACAGAGGAATAGGAACCGGCCTTCATCCGAAGAGCTTTTCCGATTTCGCAAGGTCCCACACTTGGGAAAAGCTCCATGTTATGCAATCGCACTAAGAGTCTCAACCCATCGATTTGCAGACATTCAGGGGTGCTGTGATTCACCATCAAAAGTTTTGGCACGCTTGGTGGGACCAAGAGGTCATTCCACAAGATTTGAAGGAATTTTCAAGAAATTTGGACAAAAATTACAGGTTTTACAATTTCATATTTTTCACCCTCTAGGATGAACATTGAAATCGATTTTTAGAGACTTAACTTGCTCAAAACAAGTCAAAATTTCACCAGTTGATAGATCAGGGGATAATCTTCAAAAGGGTATTCTTAGATTTTTGAGATTTTGACTTTCAAAATTTCATGGTTTTTGGTATTTCAGATTTCGGGATTTCGGAAGTCTGGCATTTTTTTGGGTTTTGAGGTCATGTCATTCCAAATCAAATTCCAAACCCTAAAATCTCAAAAATACAAGTCTTTCAAAATTTTGAGTTTAAATTTTGTCAAGTTTGGTGTGTAACTTGGTAGAATCTAGCCTTTCGAGGCTCATTATCTAACACATCTGGCAACTCCAAAGGGATAGAATTCAACGGTGTAGCAAACAAAGTTACCTAGGCATATGAGAAGAATTTGAACCAGGTCTGATACTCGAGAAGAGGGGCTATTTGTCCACTTGAAACTATCACCAGGAGGAGGAAGGAGAGGAAGAAGACCACAAAGGTCACCATCTCCACCTAACCGTACTTTGTCTACACCTCCACCTAGTAGACCTTTTCTCGCATCAACCAGGGTTCTCAGGCCAATCAGAATGGCGCAACCATCGAATCCATTTGTCAATTTCACTGGCAGTAGCCTACTTGCCCTCAATGTATAGAATCTAGTTCCAATTGCAGCATTGAAGAACATTCCATTTTTTACTGGAGAAAATCATACCACTCCTGGTGATCATGTCAAAGACATTGCTAATGTTTGTGCAATCCATGAGATAAATGAAATGGATGTTGCTGTCAAATTACTAGCATCTTCATTCAAAGGGAAGGCTTTGCAATGGTTTAGGATCCTTGGAGCTGGTTCTATCCAAAATTGGAATCAGTTATGCATAGTTCTCTATGAGCAATTTGGAGAAAAGGGAGACAATTTGTCTCTACTAGAACAATTGACGACTATCAAGAGATCTCCCCATGAGCAGCTAACTGACTTAAACTTCAGATTTCAAAGGTCTTGGGATAGAATTCTAGTGGCCATTAGGCCAACAGCTGAAGGTGCTTTTCTATACTATTTTAAAGCTTTGAATTCTGATATTTCTATGTTAATTCAATCTATGGGAGGCACAACCTTACCTACTGCTTATAGCATTGCCATTAGGGCTGAAAACTGTCTTATTCAAGCTGGTAAGTCGGCTCCTGAGGCCTCCCATGACCTTGTATCCAAACTTAGAAAATCCAAGCACTAGTCAAGCACCCACTTTGGCTCCTATTCCCACTACTAGAAATCAAATTTCAAATGAAACTTCTACTTCATCCTCTAGTGCTTCAAATGAACTCCAAGATGTTATGAAACAATTGCAGAACCTTGGAAATGAGCTGGTGACTATCAAAAGATAACAAGCTCAAAGTGCTAGACCGTATCAGCCTCAAGCACAGTACCAGGCTAGGCCCCCATACCAACAAAATAGACCACCAACTCAGGCTGCAAATCAAAATCAAAGCCAAGTAAGGCCTCCCGCTAATAGACCATTTCAGCCCTATAACCCCAATGTTGCATCTACTTCTAAAGCATTAGTGCCAGTCCAAAACAACATAGCTCAAGAGTATGATTGGTGTTTCCCATGCAATGAACCTCACAACCAATCTATGTGCTTCAATGGTGCTTTGAACCAAGCCTTGATGGTGACAACTACTGGTGTAGAGGGTGAAGTGAGTCAAGAAGAAAATCAGCAACAAGGGACATCTCAACAAAACACAGCTCCAAATGATACCGCACTTGCGAATGGCGTAAGCCGAGGATTTTTGTTGCATAAATCAAACAACTTTTCGAGTGTAGTAGCTAACACAAGATCAAAGAA
Organism: Taxus wallichiana var. yunnanensis; assembly: GCA_018340775.1. Taxonomy (NCBI): domain Eukaryota; kingdom Viridiplantae; phylum Streptophyta; class Pinopsida; order Cupressales; family Taxaceae; genus Taxus; species Taxus wallichiana. Next base: position 434,970,063 of record CM031238.1, read on the forward strand.
GAGGAATATTGGTGAAGGGTAGTCATTGGCTCCAAGTGATCTACAACCTTCCATCACTCCACAAGGTGTTGGTAAGCAAAATATAGTCCCAAACATGCAAGGACAACCCAAACCACCTTCCAAACCAACTCAAATGCCAGTTGTTGCTGCCCATGCACAAGAAAGGAATGCACAAACTAAAGGACAACAAAGAGATCTTTCATCCCCATTTAGCATCATTGATCAAATGAAGAAGACAAATGTGAATATATCAATGTGGGAATCTTTATCCATCCCGTGCCAAAGAGAGATTTTCTACAAGCTGCCATGAAGGACCTGGTCAACTTCAAATCGGTAAGTCCAAATGCAAGAGAAGGTGCTCACAAATGCTTCCTAGCTTGAGGGAAATCATGGAGGACAGCAAGGTAAATTTTGAAACCCCCTCCATTCTATGTTTCATTAATCATTGGTAATAAACTAGTACACAATTGCATGATTGATTCTAGGAAAGTAGTTCACATGCCCAAGCAAATAGATGATCGGTTGGGTCTCCAATATGAAGTCATATCAAAAGGGGTAGTGCAATTGGATGGAACCACAGAGCAATGGTGGGAGTGATTAAAGGTTTGAATCTTACCTTGCATGCATGCCCCAACATTACCATTTTGCAAGATGTGTCGGTGATAGATTTGCCACCACTATTTGCCCTATGCTTGTCGAGGGATTTCACAACCAAAATTGAGGCCACTTATCTGTGATCGACTCACACATGTTTTTCGAACAAGATATGGTACTACGGTCACAATCAGATCTGAACCAATTGCAAAATTTCATATTGAGCCTCATACTCCAAGCCAAATCAATGCCAACCTGCTCAAAGCATTTGATCAAGAAGATTATCCGAGCACGATGAAGTGACACGAGTTGGAAGCATCCCAGTTTGACTCTTGATGAATGGGCAAGCAAGGTACATGCTTTTGATCCCTACCAAGAAGTACAAGAATTTGAGCTAGGAGTCTATTGTATACATGAGGGAAACCAACCTATTCGTAACATCACCAAAACAGACCATAAGGATGACAATAAGGTATGGAAATTATTTTTTGATGGATCAAGGAGTAGGCAAGGTGCAGGAGGAGGAGCTATGCTTGTTTCACCTCAAGGCATCAAATATTATTCAGCTTTCCGTTTCTAGTTTTCCTGTTCAAACAACATAGCTGAATATGAAGCATTGATTCATGGACTTCATTGGGCCGGGAAAAAGGGCATAAAGAACTTGCAGGTGTTTGGAGATAGCGAGCTAATCGTCAATCAAGTCAAGGGACAACATGCTACAAAGAATGACCTGCTGAAGAACTACAAGAACAGGGTATGGGACCTCGTTGAGGATTTCGAAGCTTTCAACATCATGTCCATACCCAGGAAGAAAAATGAAGCCGCGGATAGGCTCACAGCAGTTGGAGCAACATTTGATGTGGTTGAAAACGTCAAAAGAGAAATAATGTAGCCACATGTCCATGTGATTGTGAGGTCAGCTGAGCCCAGATAATAACACAAGTCGGCAGTGTTTGAGAACAATCAATAGATCGTCAATTTCTTATAATAAGATGCTGAATTCTCAGCTAGGAATCAAGTCAAATTAGAGCAGCGATGGGGATCAAGTAGTCCAGTGCCATGGACAAACAAGCTTCCCAAGGGTTTAGTAACATTGGAGTTTATCTTCAACCCTAATGACCAGTTTCATAAGGAAAAGGCTAACATACAGGTCAAGAGAGAAGATTCAGAGCCAATTCTGGTTGGGGAAGGCAAAACACTTCAAATTGGTAAAGTGGCCACTAAGCAAGAGAAATCAGATTTCATACAACTTTGCCAAGAATTTCTAGATGTCTTCGCTTGGAGCTATGAAGACTTAAGAGGTTTCAACTCAAGTTGGCACAACATACCATAGAATGGATCCGATGCTAAACCCATTAAGTAGAAGCGAGAGACAGTCAACCCTCACATTGAGCCTCTAATGAAGAAAGAGTTAAACAAGCTAATAGAGGCAAGCATTATATTTCCGATCAAGCACTCAAGCTAGGTTGCAAATTTGGTTCTGGCAGTCAGGAAGAAGAGTGGAGAAATTAGGCTATGTGTAGACTTCCGAGACCTTAACAGGCATCTCTCAAAGACCATTACCCACTTCCTTCAATGGAACAAATATTGCAAGTAGTATCTGGTTAAGAGAGATTCTCTCTCCTAGATGGCTACTCAGGGTACAATCAGGTAATGGTGAAATAAGATGACTAGTTCAAGACGGCTTTCACCACCAAATGGGGCACCTATGCCTACAAGAAGATGCCATTTGGGCTATCAAATGCTGGAGCCACTTTCTAAAGGGCAATGGATATGGCATTCAAGGGATTGATCAATAAAATAGTTCTGATATATCTTGACGACATCACCGTATTCTCTAGAAATGTAGCATATCACCTTCTTCATCTAAGGAAGGTATTTCGAGGTGTAGAAGACTTGGGGTATCATTAAATCCCAAAAATGCATATTCTTGGCTCACGAGGGAAAATTCTAGGCCATATTGTTTCAAAGGAGGGTTGATGATTGACCCGAGAAAGATTTGAAGCAATTCGAGCATTGCCATTACCAAGTCACAAGAAGGCTCTTCAAAGATTCTTGGGAAGGATCAATTTTGTCTGCAGGTTTGTTCCAAACTTTTCAGCTCTAGTAAAGCCAATAACACTGATGTTGAAAAAGAGCATGACACTTAAGTGAACATCTAAAGGTAAGGTAAGTTTTGAGGCAATAAAAGAGGCTATATCTCAAGCTCTGACTCTCGTCAATCCATACTTCTCCAAGGACTTCATGTTATATGCCTTTGGTGGTGGAGACACAATTTCTACAATCTTGGTACAAAAAAACAAAGAAGGATTAGAATAACCAGTTGCTTTCTTCAGTCAAGGCCTAGAGGAATACGAAACAAGGTACTCTTTCATTGAAAAGCATGTCCTTGCAGTGATTAGAAGCTTAAAGAAATTCAAGCACTTGGTCTCAAACAACAAGATCCAATTGTTGGTCTCTCATGCGGGAGTTAAGGACTTCCTTCTAAACAAGGATCTGAATGAGAAATGTGTAGGATGGATAACCCATGTCATGGAATATGACATCGAGATTAAGGTCACTAAACTAGTACGTGGAAAAGGACTATGTGAACAACTAGCTTTGAGTCGGAAAGTTGAAGCAGGTGATGAAAAAGAGACTGCCTTGGTACTGCAGGATGGTCAAGAACAAGAAAATGATGATGTGCCCACTCCTTGTTGGACTCATAATATGATACACTTCCTACAGATAGGCCTATGCCCTCCAGAAATGAGCAAAGCAAAGAGGAGATACTTCAGATTACAAGCCATTCCATATGTGCTTGTTGATGGTGTTTTGTTTAAAAAAGACATCAATGGAGTTCTATTGAGGTGCATTGGGATAGGTCAAATTGAGAGGGTGTTACAAGATTTTCATGATGGAGATTCCGGAGGACATTTTGCCCCATGGGTAACAGCTCTCAAGATAATGAAGGCAGGGTATTATTGGCCCACAGTGTTCAGTGACTGCTATACATGGATAAGAAAGTGTAAGAAATGTGCACTCCTCACAGGCAAAGAAAGACTAGCAGCACTCCCATTGTACCCAATTTTGGTTGACCAACCATTTATGCAATGGGGATTGGACTTCTTCGGGTCATCAACCCAAACTCAAGCCAAGGCCACAAGTGGATTCTCACGGCAATGGACTATTTCACCAAGTGGACCAAAGTAGTAGCGCTCAAAGAAGAAAATGAGTCTAACATACTAGACTTTTATGAAGGAATAGTGACCAGGTTCGGTGTGCCAGCCACTATTATATCGGGCATGCATTGGCATTCATAGGTTCCAAGATTACAGAATGGGCTGTCAAGAATGGAATCTATTTGAGCACCTCTTCAAATTATTACCCGCAGGGTAATGGACAGGCAGAGTCCACGAACAAGAATTTTCTAAGAATCATTAGAAGGACTTTGGATGAAAACCAAAGGACATGGCATACCAAGCTAAAATCAGCATTATGGGCTGATAGGATAACACCAAAGAGATCTACAGGTAATTCTCCCTACAAGTTGGTCTATGGGAAAGAGGTAGTATTGCCTATATCATTAGAATTGCTAGCATTGGAACTCATGAAGCAGTTGGAGTTGTCTGAGTTTGAACCAATGGAGGCTAGGTATGCAGAGTTGATGGAATTGGAAGAAATAAGAGAACATGTAGTTTAGATGCTTGAGAAGGATCAGGCCTTAGTAAAAAGATGGTTTGATAAGAAGGCAAGAGCAAAGACCTTCCAGGAAGGGGACCTAGTTCTGAAATGGGATGCAGATCGGGCAAAACCAGGAAGGCATTCCAAGTTTGATGCCATTTGGAGTGGCCCCTACATGGTCACGGGATGTAAAAGTAGTAATGCCTTCCAATTGTCTACATTAGATGGAGAAGAACTCCCGATTCCGGTTAACGGAATCTATCTTAAACATTGCTACTAAAAGGAAAAGGTTTACCCTTGTAAATATTAGCCTAGATTTCAATTCCTCTAAGTGCGTATGCACATTGTCTTGTTGTAGTTAGGTTTCAATTTCCCTAAGTGCTTTGGCATAGGTTTTGTTTCTCTCAGGTTGAATTTCTATAGTTCAACGTGCTCTCAAAGAAGGAGTTGCGATATCGATTGTGCTCGGGATCAAATATCGAGTTGGCTTGAGTTATTTCTTATGACTCCATGCCCAATGGATTGCTAAAAGGCCACTGATCTTCTACCTAGCAGGCAAGTGATCCCGTTGAGTCACCAAATTGTTGTAAATATCTTCCCTCGGGTAGATATAGACAAAAAGAAGAATATGGAAATCAAAGAAATTCAAAACCCAATGTTTATTGCACGAAGGCCCCATGGCATAGGTAAATGGCACACGATAGAATGTGTTGACACGAAAATGGATGCGTCCATGGCGCAGGTAAATGGCGCACGACAGAAGGTGTCGACACGAAAATGGATGCGCCCATGGTGCAGGTAAATGGTGCATGATAGAAGGTGTCGACACAAAAATGGATGCGCCCATGGCGCGCGAGTAAATGGTGCACGCATGAAGGTGTTGACACGAAAATGGATGCGTCCATGGCACGAGTAAATGGCACACGACGAAGGTGTCGACATGAAAATGGATGCACCCATGGCGCAGGTAAATGACACACAATAGAAGGTTTCGACACGAAAATGGATGCGCCCATGACGCAGTAAATGGAGCACGAAAAAGGTGTCGAAACAAAAATGGATGCGCCCATGGCGCATGTAAGAGTATGTCGACATAAATATGAATGCACCAAGGTGTACCTTCAGGAGGCGCAACATCTTGAGTGCTGATAGGAAGCAAACCTTGCGCAGATATTCAGATGGCCATAAATTTTCACAGGGAGCTCAGATTCATGCAAGGTTGGACATTCTTGTTTTGCCCCTCCCTTCTTCTCTTTGGAAGGTGAATTTGTGGAGTTTAAACCTCCCATTTAAAATCGTAATGAAACTTTGCCTCTAGGTATTTTTAGTGTGTTATATCAATCTTTGGAGCAAATAATGCATGTCATGGGATGATTCTCAACCCTCTCTATGTTCATTTTCATCCTCTTGATCTTTCACTACAAATCAAGTTATCTCGTGCATGATCTTTCTTTACATTTTAATGGTCATGTTTATTGGCAAGACAGGTGTTCTTCATTCCTCGGTGCATCACCTTTGTTAGTTTAGGTTTTATTTTCATGCATCTTCTTACCCTGTCTCCTTGGAAAGTTAGTTTAGGTTTTTAAGTAAACCCTCTACATTTTTACGTGTGCATCTGAACAGAGGAATAGGAACCGGCCTTCATCTAGAGAGCTTTTCTGATTTCACAAGGTCCCACACTTGGGAAAAGCTCCATGTTATGCAATCGCACTGAGAGTCTCAACCCATCGAGTTGCAGACATTCAGGGGTGCTGTGATTCACCATCAACAGGATGAATAAAATTTAACTCCTTGAGGTCGTCGTGAAGGTGATCGATGCGGGAAGCTTCGGTGCTCTGGTTTGTTTTTTTAGAGCTTTACATAATTTTCCTTCTAGGGATTAGTCTATTTATATCAGCAATTTTTCGAGAGGAAGATGTCCTTTTGAGGGAGTCATCATATTTTTAGTAGAAGTTTGACTTGAGGAGTTTGGTCCCATGTGAGGTCTTGAAATCATGGACAAGACCAAGGTGGAGAATAAGATTCTTGTTCAAAAGGAAAGGTGAAACGACCATGGGATCTCATCTAAAGGTAGATGAAAAGTATCCATGAGAATCATGCTATGTGCAGCGCCATGGTACACATATTCAAGAGAAGATAACACACGACGGGTACTCACATGATTATTTTTTAATCATTAGTGAGGTGTATGAAGTGAATAGCGCTCGGGATGAGTGTGGAAAGAGACAAAAAGTGAGGTAGGGCTACAAATCAACTATAGAATGGTCAAAGATGCAAGGTGTTAAGGGGCTCAATTTTGTGTTTACCATCGAGTGAAGACAAATGATAAGAACTGATCCATATGTATGAGTCACGATGTATGGTCTAAGCCAATTAGGAGAAAACTTTCCCGTTTACTTTTTTTCGCTTTGGTTACATGCTGATTTTCTTTTAGGACAAGGTCACCGACTTAGAAGGTTAATTCATGGACACATTTTTCATAGGCACATTTGATATGTTTTTGGTAAACTTGAAGGTGATCCAGAGCGTTAAGATGGCGTTCATCTAATAACTCAAGTTGTGATAAATGGTCCTGACGAAATTCATCATCATTGAGCATGTCATGAAGAGAAATTCATAGTGAGGGAATCTATACTTCAATAGGTAGGAGTGCATCTATAATGTAGACCAAATAAAAGGGTGTGGCTGCAATGGAAGTGCGAATACTAGTGCGGTATGCCCATAGGGCAAATAGAATGTGTGTATGCCAATCCTTCCCTGTAAATCGTCAACCACTTTCATAAGAATTTTGTTGAGGGTTTTGTTAGTGGATTCAGCTTGGTACATTGGTTTGTGGATATTAAGGTGATGAGAAACTAAGTTGAATGTTAAAGGCATCACAAATTTTTTTCAATGTTTTGTTTTTCAATTGTTTTCCATTGTTAGTGATGAGGTGATGTGGAACACCAAAGTGACAAATGATGTGGTGGTTAATGAACTCACATAATTTCTCAGCATTCGTGGAGATGAGTGGTATGGCTTCCACCCATTTTGTATAGTATTCGGTAGCAGTGATGATCCATTGATGGCATTGGGAAGAATGAGGATTGATTTCTTCGACAAGATCCAAACCCCATTAAGAGAAGGGCCAAAGGTCACGGGTGACTTGTAAGGCATGATTGGGTGTATGATGAAGATTGGCATGTTGTTGGCATTTTACACAACGTTTGACATAGTCACAACAATCATGGTTAAGGGTCGGCCAGTAATAGCCCAGGTGAAGAATACACTTAGTAACAGAAGGCAACTTAAGTGACCTCCACATATGCCATCATGAACTTCCTTAATGGTATAAGGAATTTCAGAACTTATGAGGCATCGTAAAAGAATATAGTCAAAGCCGCTTATAGAGGAGGCCTCCTAGAATGACGTAATGAGAGACCTTTTTAAGGAAGGTGTGTTGTTTGTTATGGGTGAGATCGGGAGGTAATATGGAGAGAGAAAGGTAGTTGAAGTATTGTTTATACCAAAGGTCACTCAGGTCAGGGGTAGTGGTGCCGATCGAGTAAACATCATGAGGTAAATAAGAAGGTGATTGGAGTCATTGTACGGTGACAAAGATTATAGAATCTACGGGTGAAGTGGGTAGTTGGGAAGCTAAGAAGGCCATGGTATCTATAAACTTTTTGGTTGAACGTGGGATGGTTTGAAGGGTGTAACGATCAAAGGTGGTAAAAAGTATGTCTACATGATGTTTATACTTTTGAAGTATCTCATTACGACATTGGTACATACCATTGACTTGGTTGACGACCAATTGAGAATCACCAAAGAAGTTGATTCATTCGACATCTAGGCCATAGGCGGCTTGAGACCTAGTATGAACACTTTGTATTCGGTAATATTGTTGGTACATTCAAAATCTAATTTGAAAGAAAAAGGCATGGGTTCACCATCAATAGGAATTAGGATAATACCAGCCCCACCCCACATTGACAATTGAAACAATCAAAGAAGAGTGTCATTTGGTAAAGACGTTCATCCAGGGAAAGGGTAGTAATTGACTCATCTGGAAATTCAAAATTAGAGGGTTGATCCCTAGAAATAGGTGCGTTGGCCAATTGGTCAGCAATATATTGGCCCTTGATGGAGTTTTGATGAATGAATTTGAGGTCAAGATTAGTTAAAAGCATAATCCATCATGCGACGACTTGCTTGATTTTGATAAGGTTTGGTGTATATGAAGTGTAAGGGGTCGGTGTTGGTCACAACATAGGTTTAATGGTTGAGTAGGTAATGACAGAGTTTGGTGGTAACAAAAACTAAGGTTAAGAAAAATTTTTGGGATGGTTGTATCGGTTTCATAGTCTAAAAGAGTACGACTTATTTAATAAACTACCTGCTCCCTATGTTGTTCATCACGATGAGTGAGCATGGTTCCGAAGGAATGATCCGTAGTTGATATGTATAGGTAGAAAGGTTGATCTTATTTAGGTGGGATGAGTACGGGTGGTTGGAGAAGGTATTTTTAGGGCCTCAAAGCCTTGTGGTTATCATCATCCCATTTAAAGGAGACATCCTTCTTGAACAGATGATGAAATGGTTGGCACCGATCCGATCATTGTGAAATGAAATGGTGAATAGATCGCAACTTTCCTTACAGGTGCTATGAATTTGACAAAGGTTAGTAGGTGGAGGCATTTTGAGAATGGCCTTGACTTTAGCAGGGTCAACTTCTATACCACGAGAGGAAAATGATAAATCCCATAAGCTTCCACAGAGAGAACCATGAAAACACACTTCTTAGGCTAAAGTCGGATGCAATGTTTAATGAGATGATCAAACATGGTTTTGAGGATAGTTAGGTGCTCGGAGCAAGTGTTTAGACTTTGCCAGAGATCGTCCATGTAATATTCCAATATACGATGCATGATGTCATGGAAGATGTAAGTCATAGCCTCGCTAATATGTAGCACCAAATGTTTTTAAGGCCAAAAGATATGACTCAAGTAGTAGAAGGTCCCCCGAAGGGGTGATGAACAAGGTATTGTGTTGATCTTTTGGGGCAAGAAAAATTTAATTATAACCCGAGAAGCCATCCATGAGTGTTAGCATCTCGTGACTAGTAATAAGGTCAAGTAGGTGGTCAATACCGAGTAAGGGAAAGTCATATTTCGGCATGCTAGGTTGAGGTCATAGAACTCCATGCAAAGTGGAGTCCCCCTGTTGCTTTAGTGACAAGGACAATATTAGAAATCCAACGGGTAAGATAAAGGAAACAAAAAGAAGGTGCTGAAGTTCTTCTTTGACGAGAAGAGTAATAATGGGAGGGTGTATTTTCCTCGCTTTTATTTGATGTTTTGGCATCGGGAATAATTACAATATTATGGACCACTATGGTGGGGTCAATACTAGGCATGTCTGCATAAGACCAAGTGAAAGCATGGTTATGATCTCTAAGAAAAGAAGTGATGGCTTCTGTTCAATAACATCTTTAGGATGTGCGGGTCATCCCGAGTATGAATGTTGATCTCGATAGTTGATTTGTTCAACATGTTTTGCATCTCGAAGGTAATGACCGATGAATAAATGAGTCCTCTGCGCACTAAGGTAGGTGAGTATAGATTCATCATCCCGACATTGAACGATGTTAATTGAAGCCGTATCATCGTCGATCATTTAAGGATACATGAAGGGAAGAGTGGAAGGGGCCTCGCCCTCACGTTGATAAGTCAGAGGCCCTAAGGAAATGGTGGTGTGTGAGTGTTTCTAAAAATTTAACCAAATTTAGAGCAAGGAAACTACCACCTAAAAATAACTTCCTAACCTAGCTAAAAATGAGAAACTATACCATCATGAAGAAGAAATGAGCGAGTCCTACCCTTAACATTAATAACTTTGAATATAATCAAAACACAATGTAAATTCATGAACTCTATTCCCCTTAATTGCCTAAATTAAAAATTTAAAATGGATCTAAATAGTCCAAATGGAAATTAAATTATATTTCTTTCTTTGATCCTTTAATGGATGCTTGGGTGTGAGGCTTGGCTCTTCAAGAATAGAGGATGGAGGGCTCAAGAATGAAAAAAGGTTATTAGTATGAAACTATGTGCTTACTTTTGTCTCTTGAGAGATTTAGGTGTAAGTGTAAAGGTAGGAGGAGGGCTCTTTATATAGCCCAAAGGATAAAGGATTCAACACATCCTCATGAATGTGGGATAAATGGAGATGTAGAGTTAGTTATGGATAAGGGGGGTTTAGATGGGGTTGAGTTAACTTTAGGAGGGTTTAGTTTGTCCTCAAGTGGCTCATGTGGATAAAGGGGGTGTATTAATTAATCAAGATGTTTAATTAATACATGTGCAAGCTTTTATAAGATTTTAGATGGATATTAGTGTGATTTGGACCATTAGAAGGGATTTAAACCAATTAAATAGTGATTTATTGATTTAATGAGAAGGGAGGCTAATTAATTAATAATAATTAATTAGACTAGATAGAAGGTGTTAATTAACGAAGGGTTGTTAATTAGGGTATGTGTTGGATAGGTGACTTAATTAATTAGCTTAATGTAATCAATTAACGACAATGGAAGAGAAGATGAGCGCCATTGACAATATGTCGTCAATTTGTGGGAAAGGAGATAATTAGCGCAATTTAAGTATTTAAATTGCTTAGGCATAATTATAGGTGTCTACATTTACCCCTATTTGGGATGGCATAAGTAATGCCACTTCAACGATAGTAGACGAAAGAAAATTTTGAAGGGATATAAGAAAAATTAGTAAGAGGGAGAGATGCCCCCTTGAGTGTTGATGGGGTGATGGAAGAAGTTGATCGACGATCAAAAAAGGTGAGAGATAGGCAGAAGAATGGGGAAGAGGCGGGATGCCCTAATGAGAGAGAAAATTAGGGTGGAAAGGGAAGTGACGTAGAATAAATATGGAAGAGGGGAGAGAAGAGCGTAGCCTTTAGCCGTTGTTTATTTAGAACAATTTTGATGTCATCATATTGCCATAGGAACTACATCATCAGCCCTCGTGAAAATATAAGCATATGAAAAGGTAGAATGACATGAAAAGCCATACTACGAAAAATTTTCCATTTATGAAAATACCAAATCCATGCGACATACTGATAATGCAATGTAATACAAGAAGGAAACAAGATCATTTAATAGGGAAAATAAGTAAGAACACACATATCCAGCCCAAAAATGGTCAAGATAGTTGTAAAAATGTTTTATTATCAAGTGATGAAGAGATCCAAAAGTTTTGATTGATGACAAGGGTTAAAAATTATGCCCCAAACAAGGGGAAATGAAAATGTACATGGGGTCTATGAAAAGCGTTAAGTACTGGCACAACGAAACAACACCAGAAATAAAAGTGCCCCAGATTATAGATGAAGCAAGTAGCTAGCTTTATGAATGGTTGTGAATTCATTGATCCGTGATTCGTATTAATCGAGGAATATGTGAGACAAATCAGCAGGATATGGAGAAAATACCATGCGCAAGACACAAGTTTCAGCCAAAATAAGCAAGCTACCATTTTTGTAAGGTTTTTACTTTTTAGGATTTTGAAAAATTTTGCCCTTTTTGGATTTTTTGATATATATATTGTTTTTTTACTTTCCAAACCATGGTGACAGTAGAAGAAAGTAGAAGAAGAAATCGAAGGGCCTAGGGGCAACGAAAGTGCCACTAGCGAAGAAAGGAGAAACAAACAACAAATAATGTCCTTGTTTAATGGAAAAATTAAGAAAAAATAATTATTTGAAAAATTATAATTATTTACAAGGGTGTGTAGAAGAATAAAAATCAATAGGGAGCAATAAAATTGTCTAAGGGAGAAGAAAGGGGTATCGAACAACAAAAATGCCCCAATACGGTGAAAAATAAGAGAAAAATAATTATTTAATAAAAATAATTATTCCACAGTGAATAGAGGAGAAAACGACGATCAAAACGGGCCTTCCAGCCTTCCGACGATGAAAAATAGGTTAATATACCCCCACCAGGGGTAAAAACATTAACCAATTCATTTTAACCAAGCTTGAGAAAATTTTACTGTGAGGCTCTAACACTGAGGAGAACCATGGTGATCATGCACGAGACCGTTTAAGGCACGCAGATGTAGTCCAGGGTACCAGTGACACGTGGACAATGGCCCCTTTGTGAGTATTAAAACCTCACTCATTAATTTTTGTCATTAATGCCCTAAAATTAGGCTTTAGGCATAGAAAAATGCGTTAGCGTGCTGTAGGCACAGTGTTGGATAGGGCATGCGGGTGCCTTTTTGGGGGTGCAGGCATCCTTTTAGGGGTGCATGCACCAAAACAGAGATGCGCACACGTGCTTTGAGATAGATCACACACACCCACGTGCATACGCACACACAAGCACATGTGTGCGCATGCACACATCTTTGGAAGTGGGGTGCATATACAAAAATTGTGGCACGAGGCATGGAGGGGGAAAGAACACACATGGGGGCATACGTGCCCAAGTCACAGAACCCAATGTGTGGCAAACACACCAAAAAGGGCGTACGGAGTTCTGAAAGAGGGCACATACACCAAAAATGGCATGCAAATGCCCTAGATAGGTGGAATAAAGATAGTAAAGTGTCCAAAAACATGACACTTAGAAGAATTTTTAGGGTTTTTGGATTAACCCTAAAAGATGAGATATATTGTCAAAGGAAATGCAAGGAACCGATGAGCGGCATGTTATTTTGTAGAGACAACTACCGCTTTACGGATGTGGGAGTGACATACCCGGATTGCAAAGCTAGAGGGTAGTATGCGCCAACGTGACCGACGAGCCATGACTATACTACTTGAGGCGGTGGGGCTAGGCCCCGTGGCTCGGATGCCCTCCATCATACTAGATCATGACCTTTTGACTACGCTAGCCAAGCAATGGCATAGTGAGAGTCAGTGTTTCAAACTGCCCACAGGAGAGATGATGGTGACTATTGAGGACGTTTGGTAGATCCTTCACGTGCCCATGATGGGCACGTTGATCGAGTATAACTCTAATGCAGGGCTGATTAGAGCAGCTTGCAGTGCTCTATTTGGTGTTGACGACATCCCGCACGATGGGATGACTATAGCCTTACATGAGTGCATCTCGAACCCACATTGCATCGGGGACCTCTCTACATTATGGCTCTTATCAGTGGGTTCCTACTCACTGATAAGACAGGGACTTCATTTCCGAGAGGATTACTACCGTTGGTCCATGGCATTTACAGTGGTGAGAGATATTGTTGGGGCAGTGTATACTGGCCCATTTATACTAGGATTTGCACCTGATTACATACCGTGGTTAGAATACCACGGGGCTAACATCATTATTATAGATATGACCATGGGTTCACATTACTATCGAGCACCCCATGGGCCCCTTTCATGTTCGAGATTCGAGGAGCCATCATACATGGTACAGGTAGCGGTGGTGGAGATGTACGTGGCCATCTTGGTAGCCTATTTAGATATAGGTGGGAGTTGGACGAGTTGGTAGTGATAGACATCATTTGGCATCCATACAGGCACTTCTAGTGGCTAGAGGATGCCACAAAGCTTAGCGTGTGCTTGGTGGAGAACTTTCTTATTGGCAGCTGCAACTATATCATGGAGTTATATTGTGTAGAAAAGTGTCTGTGGCAGCTGACAGTGGGTATAGGGATTCCCTTAGCCGGATATCTCGGCATGCTCACGGGATTTCAAGAGGCAGACCATGGGGCGTCGTAGGGGCTAGTTTCACATAGGTAGTCCCCTAGGCATGGGACCCATTATGATAGGTGAGAGACCCGGGGACCATAACTAATTATGTAGCATGGTATGTGATAGTATTACCCTAGCGTCTCACTATTCCATAGGCAGCTTGGGTAGTAGGCATTCGCCGCCTATAGAGATATGGCATGGGGTAGAGTGCGAGCTAGAGAACCGGCACTAGATCCAGACCTAGAGGATCCCTTAGATGGTATCCCACATGATGGACAGGGTGCCCCATAGGAATAGGGACTAAAGCCACGGGGCCCAATACATGCGATAGTATAGCCACCCAGAGGTAGAGTCTTTTAGAGCACTTGGGGACTAGTCCCTAAGGCACACATAGCCTCCCAAACCCGGTGGTACAAATAGCCACAAGATGCAGTGCATGTTCGAAGCTCATATCCAAGAGAGACGTGGCTAGAGCGGAGAGAGATGAGGCTCGAGGCTGGTGCATGATGGCTGTAGTAGAGAGAGATGAGGCCCGAGCTCACATTGTGAATTTACTTTCGAGTGGGATCGGGGCTTGGGCCTAGGATGGCCCAAGAGATGACAAAGTAGCATGGCAGAGCCAAATCTGAGAGACAACAACATAGGGGCTCAGATATTGAGCCTCCTTCATTAGTATCACCACAAGTGCGCATGGTTGTTGCCTAAAGAGACCATGTGTATGCATGATCATAGGAATTATTAGCATAGAGGGACTAGGTCCACGCTTAGCTACAGGTGATGACTACAGAGAGAGATTGATAGGCTACTACCTCTAGATAGGCCGAGGCAGACCTAGGCCAAATGACAGAGCAGTGAGGTATTTCCCTTCAGCAAAATCACCTCCGGAGATGCAGACCTGATATGCGACACCGCTAGGCTTGGTGGTGAGGCCCTCTTTTACAAGACTACATATTACAGAGTGGTTCCGCTAGATTAGCAAGTGGCACTGCCACAGCTATCAGTGTCGAGTGCATTAGGCTCTTAATCATGGAGATCTAGCCATTTGACCAAATCAGTTAGATAACCTTTACCGTAGTAGCTTAGGCGGACTAACGTCATCCGAGCTTGTAGTGTTCCGTCGTCCAGAGGACAAATCGGGAGGCCCTAGGTGAGGGTGAGAGTTGTGGTTGAGATTGACATTTTTTTTATAGAGATTCTTTTATGTATGCCTCTTATGAAGGCCAATTTTGATGTACAGTCTTGTTATACATGTATTTTTATGATGCCTCATGATGAAGGCTTGATTCTTTCAGATACATGCCCCTTTTTTATGGCATTGTGTATCAATGATGTACTTGTATTGAGTACCTATCTGGACATTGTATGTATGTGTACAGAAATTTTGATGTATCATCTTTGTATGCCTTTGAAGGCATTTTTATGTAGATGTATATTTGACACACATGTATATATATGAGGATTACTTTTTTTTTCTCGGATACACATGGTTATGAGATGACGTATTTTATTGTTTTTGTACTCGATGCATCTAACACGAGTGGGCATAATTCTATGATGTGAAATACCCCTTTTTCATAAATTACTCTATGTTGATTCTCATTGCATGTTGCGTTTGTTTGATTCAACACTTATGGATGTGTTATGACATGAGTGGGCATACATTGATTCTTATTACATGCTGCATGTTTTGATTCAGCACTTATGGATGTGTTATGATGTTATCTGATTTTGTACTTTGTATGTATCTGATTTTGATGTTTGATGCATACATATGCTGTGGATGTTAGATGATATATCTTTAGATGATATCAAATGTATTTCTCATGTGTTATTCTGATGTATATGGACGGGATGATATGATGATATTGGTGCGGGGGGGATAGATTTTTGATCATGCGTAACCCCTCTTTCCCCCATTGATGAAACGATATGCGAGGATTAGCTTAGCATACATGCATGATGTAAAACTTAGCATTTTATTTATATATGATGTATAGATGATGTTAGATGTGATGATAATGATAACAAAATAGAGCACATGCAATAAACACAACCAAATGTTAACAAAGAACACCAGGAATTAATGCAATACACCATGATTCACCGTGTTTTATTAATATTTAACAAACACAATCAAATTCTTAAGAAAGAACATAATGAATTAACACATTACATCATGATTTCCCAAGATTTACCATCATGTGAAAATGTACCGCAATATGCACAAGCAAAAATAAATCTAATCTAAGCAAGAAAAGATGAATTCTAACAAAGTACACCCAAGCAACAAACAACTTAAAAGCAAGAATACAAAACAACTATACAAGCAACAAGCAAAGCAGGAAGCAAGACAATGCAAGTAACTATTTTAGTAAGATATGTTTTCATGTGTTGTCGTGAAAATGTGCAACAGGGAAATTGACAATTTTTGAGCATGACAACTATACACAAATGTCAAAATTTTCATGTTTTATCATTCCCAAGAACCCCAAGCCAAATCCGTTAGTCTTTTCACCCTCTATTTGATGCCAAATTGGTCCCTAGGTGATTTAGGAAATTCTATTCATTCCCCCTAGGTGATTTTAGGGAGTTTTAAAAAGATGTTATCTTTTGGCAGTATTGGGAAGGGCTGTTGTTGGCCTTCCCAGGACTGGATTCAACCTCCTGGAGTGGAACATAAGGAAAAATTAAAATTGGACATGAATTGAATACATTAGAACATCATGGAAATTATTTTAGAAGGCTTTGGGAAGTTTTGAAATACTTGGAGCAGTTTGAGAGAAAAACAAGGTTCTCAAGCCTAAATTACACAAGCCTAAAATAGCTGCTTGGATTCAGAAGAAGATTCTGAGAGCTTCGGATGGATTTGGAAGTGAAAAAAAAAAATCTTTGGAAAGAGGACTCTAAGACCTACATGATGGTGAAATAATATTTTTCACAACACCTTGGTGCATATGATTGGAAGGTAGTTTTTCTCAAGCACAAATGGAGTCCCAGATCAAAAATCAAATTTTTTAGGGATCATATGGTTGAATTAATACATGATACAAAAATAATTGGATTTAAAATTCCATTTCTAGTCATGATAATATAAAATTTCACCAATAAATTCCACCGGTGCTCAATTTATTTTCATTCCAAGTTACCCTCTCAAAGGCAGTTTAGGACTTAGTCATTTTTTTGAGAGGACACGTGTCGATACTTTCAGGAGCTGGTGGGATTTCATGTGCCCGATGTCCCTAAGGTCAGGTAAATCAGCCCTTGGAAAATGTACCCAGCCCTCATGTGACCTCTGGGACCCTCATATGACCTCCAGACTTGACAGATCAACCCCGGGTGCTTATTTGGAGAAATTCCCTGCCATTGGATCGGGCACCACATGTCAGCTCTAGGACCACCTTGGAAACTTATGTCCCTTATAAAACTGATGTGGGGGACATCAAACCTTGAAAAATTCACCCATCCCACATAGGAGTCTTCTAGACACTCACACAACCCACAATTCGGTCCTCGGGTGCTTATTTGGAGCATGCGCTCCCTACCGTTGGATCGGGCACCACGTGTCATGCTCTTGACCACCATGGAATTTGATGTCCCTTATGCACTTGAGGTTGGGGACATCATACTTTGAAAAATGCACCCATCCCCCATAGGGAGTCATTTGGACACCTATGTGGCCTCTTTTCAGCTCCCAGTGCTTTAAATCCTCTTTTTCCCCCTTCATTCCCTCAGCCGTTGGATCTAGTGCCACGTGTCACCGTCTTGCTCATTAGTGAAATTGATGTCCCTCACATCCCTGAGGTCAGGGACATGAAGCATGGAAAAATGCACCCAAGCCCTACCTATGCATATCTTTTTGAAATTTTTCCAAGTGTCGCTTTTTCTTGCTTCTAACTTCTAACAGTTATATGTGCACTTCATTCCTCCATACTTCCTCTACAACATTCTTCCATCATTCCACCATTGAAAATGCTCAAAACTTCTCATCCAAAGAACTAAAACACATTCCCCATAGTGATGTGCAGGTCTCGGAAGGAATCCTCATCAAACACAGAAGGAAAAGCACAGAGCACAGAACGAGAAAATAGAGAAAACTCCATAGGCATGAAATGAGAAGTTGAAGAAATCTCCCAAACAGATGCATGAAACAACAAGATATATTTTTCTGCTCATTCCTATACCCAAGGCCATCAATAATACACCTTCAAAGTCCCCCCATGCGTGAGAGAGCATCCACAATGAAGAAATCTCCTTTCTGGCTTAACGAAGAAAGAAGTGGGATTTCCCGTCAAACCGGTTGCCGGATCAAAGTAAGATTACATGTGAAGCACCAGAAGAAAAAACCCACATCAAAAATATAATTTTATTCACAAATGGAGGAGAAAACTAGACCTGTAATTTTGAGGTCCATTAATGGCTGCCATACCCAGAAGCACTGCAGTCTGAAAATTAAAACTTTAAAATCTCCTGGATTATTAAGCGGGCGCACTGAAATTTCTAGGGGATGATATTGGGAAAAAACCCATATCAAAAAACTTCATTCCATGTCAATCTGACTCCTAGAGGCCAAATTTCTAAAAATAGTAGGTCTACTACATAGGAACTGCTATTTCGGGAAAGTCATTAATAGAAGAACCTGTGAAGGAGATGAAGATATCAGAGGTGCACTATAGCTGAGAATTCACTAGAATAGAAATTTTTGGCACTTACTAAAAATAGTAAGTGGGCCCTCGAACACTTGCTAAAAATAGAATTTTGATCCTGAGAAGTGAGGGACATAGGGAGAAAGGGGAATCAAGGTCACAACACTCAGCTAAGGATCGAGGGAGTTACTTTTTTCACACTTACTAAAAATAGTAAGTTACACTCAAAGCGAAGTTTTGGCACAATGGGATGTACAATGCTAATCATTCAGGGGGACATCATTGTTCTAGAGCATCCTAGCCATTTTCACAAAGTGAATTCAAGATCCACCTTAGTTCATTCAACCAGGGAGTGTTCAGGAGTGAATTTGGAGGAGTTTCACAATGTGCAAGGAGTTCAAAGATTCAAAGTTTCACTGCATTTGGAGCTTTCCATCAACGAGGATCAATGGACTTCATCGAGTGACATCTACTCTTCTCTCTCTCTCTCTCCTCTTCCCCCCAACTTTCTCTCACTTTCAAATGTTCTAATTCTTTGTTGGGGTTTTCACTTTTGATATGCTTTTAAGTCACTTAAAAGTGACTTTAGAAACATAATGTAAATTAAGTCACCTTGCTATTATAAAAGGGATTAAATATTTAAAGTGGAATATAAACAGTCTTAAGTCATATTAAGGTATTTGAAAGGTTATGAGGAAGATGAAGAGTCATATTCTATTCTATAAATTGCAACGCAATTCCCATTTCAAAGTGTTGGTGATTGATCTTGTAAACTCAAGAGTATATTGCACCTTGAGAGAACAAAGGAGATAGCCATTTTCTTCTGTTCCCCCCCTTCTCAATTTCTTCCATTTATCCACTATGTACAACTTTTGTCTAAGCAATCAATACAAGAAGGAGTTTCTAGCTTTCTTTGACTAAGGGTTTTCATGATACTTTGTGTTCATCAAAATCTATTTGGTCTTATTGCTATTTACGTGGTTGTTTCTTCTCATGAATGCATGTGTTGAAGTTTCTAACGGTGCATGAAGGAATCTAATTTTCTACCTACAACATTAATTCTCTTACCTCTTTTCTCACTCCCCTTTCCCGATCTATAGACAATGACTTCACTAGCAAGAGATTGTTAGCTTTTCCACAGGGTCATTGGAGTGCCCCTATTGGATCCCTAGTCAAAAGACGACAACATAAATCCACACTTTCTCATGCATGCACATATGGTAGCTGCACCGGTTAAGTAGAGGGACTTATATTCCTAGAGTGTTGGCAAGAAATCCACAAGTTTTTCCACCTAAAAATTTTTCGCCAATAGTTTTTGGCACCCACACGGTGGGAGCCAAAAACTGTTGGCGAGAAAATTTTTTGGGGAAAAATTGGTGGTTATCTTGCCAACACTCTAGGAATCTAAGTCCCTCTACTTAATCACTGCATCTTCCGTATGTGCATGTCTATGAAAAGGGGATTTTTGTGGTGGCATTTTGATCGAGGATCTAATAGGGGCACTCTACTGACCTTGCGGAAATTTCCTGCATATACTTGCGAGAGATGACTCCGCAAGGCCCAATGGATAAGGCACTAGTCAACGAATTATATGGTCTAAAATTGAGATTCGATTCCCATGTCATGTTTTAATTTCACTTAGTGCATGTCATGTCCCCAAGCTAAAGCTAGCTATTGTTGTGAAAATGTACAACAGGGAAATTGACAATTTCTGAGCACGACAACTACACCCAGATGTCAAAATTTTCATGTTTTATCATTCCTAGGAACCCCAAGACAAATCCGTTAGTCTGTTCACCCTCTATTTGATGTAAAATTATTCCCTAGGTGATTTAGGAAATTCTATTCATTCCCCCTAGGTGATTTTAGGGAGTTTTGAAAAGATGTTATCTTCTGGTACTATTGGGAAGGACTATCGTTGGCCTTCCCAGGAATGAATTCAACCCCCTGGAGTGGAAAATAAGGTCCAAATTAAACATGGAAATGAATTAAATACATTAGAACATCATGGAAATTATTTTGGAAGGCTTTTGGAAGTTTTGAAATACTTGGAGTAGTTTGAGAGAAAAACAAGGTTCTCAAGCCTAGGCGGTACACAAGCCTAAAATAGTTGTTGGGATTCAGAAGAAGATTCTGAGAGCTCCAGATGGAGTTGGAAGTAAAATGAAACATATTCAGAAAGAGGATTCCAAGACCTACATGATGGTGAAATAATAGTTTTCAAAACACCTTGGCACATATGATTGGATTTATAATGTCATTTCAAGTTAGTATCATATAAAATTTCACAAATAACTTCCACCAGATCTCAATTTATCTTCATTCCAAGTTACCCTCTTAAAGGTAGTTCAGGGACTTAGTAACATTTTCAAGAGGACATGTGTCAAAGGCCACAGAGCTGGCAGGATTTCATGGCACCAAAGTCCCTAAGACTAGGTACATCAGCCATTGAAAAATTCCCCAGCCCTCATGTGACCTCTAGGACCCTCATATGACCTCCGGACTTGATGAGATTAGCCCCAGTGTGCTTATTTGGAGCATGCCTTCCCTGTCGTTGGATCGGGCACCACGTGTCAGCTCCAGGACAACCATGGAAATTAATTTCCCTTATGCACCTAAGGTGGGGAACATCATACCATGAAAAAATCACCCATCCCCCATAGGGAGTCTTCTGGACACTCACGCGACCGCCAGATTCAGCCCCTAGGTGCTTATTTGGAGCATGCCTTCCCTGTCGTTGGATCGAGCACCACGTGTCATGCTCTTAACCACTGTGGAATTTTATGTCCCTTATACACATGAGGTGTGGGACATAAAACTTTAAAAATGCACCCATCCCCATAGGGAGTCAATTGGACACCCATGTGACCTCCTTTCAACTCCTAGTGCTTTAAATCAACTTTTTCCCCCTTCATTCCCTATCGTTGGATCTAGTGCCATGTGTCACCGTCTTGCTCATTGGTAAAATTTATGTCCCTCACATCCCCAAGGTTAGGGACATGAAGCATGCAAAATGTTCCCAAGCCCTACCAAAGCATATATTTTTGAAATTTTTCCAAGTCCGCTTTTTCCCAGCTTCTAACTTCTAATAGTTATATGTGCACTTCATTCCTCCATACTTCCTCTGTAACATTCTTCCATCACTCTGCCATTAAAAATGCTCAGACCTGCTCATCCTAATAATTGAAACACATTCCCCATAGTGATGTTCTTGTCTCGAATGAATCCTCATCAAGCACAAAGAGAAGCACAGAGCATAGAAGGAGAAAACGGAGAAAAATCCATAGGCATGAAATGAGAAGTTGAAGAAATCTCCCAAACAGATGCATGAAACAACAAGATATATTTTGATGCTCATTACTCTACCCAAGGAAATCAAGAAGACACCTTCAAATACCCCCCATGTGTGACAGAGCATCCACAATGAAGAAATCTCCTTTCCGGCTTAACGAAGAAAGAAGTGGCATTTCCCACAAACCGGTTCTTTGGATCGAAGTAAATATTGTACGTGAAGCACCAAAAAAAAACCCACATCAAAAATATAATTTTCTTCGCAAATAGAGGAGAAAACTAGACCTACAATTTTGAGGTCCATTAATGGTATCGTGCACCTAGAAGTACTTTGCCAGTTGAAAACAAACTTTAAAATCTCCCGGATTATTAGCGGAGGCCCCAAAATTTCTTAGGGATAATATTGGGAAAAAACCCATATCAAAAACTTCATTCCATGTCAATCCAACTCCCAGAGGTCAACTTTCTAAAAATAGCAGGTCTACTACATAGGAATTGTTATTTCAGGAAAGTCATTAACAGAAGAACCTGTGAAGGAGATGAAGATATCAGAGGTGCACTATAGCTGAGAATTCACCAGAACGGAAATTTTTGGCACTTACTAAAAATAGTAAGTGGGCCCTCGAACACCTGCTAAAAATAGAAATTTGATCCAAAGAAGTGAGGAATGCAGGGAGAAAGGGGAATCAAGGTCACAACACTCAAAATTTAAGGATCGAGGATTTACTTTTTCACACTTACTAAAAATAGTAAGTTACTCTCAAAGAGAAGTTTTGGCACAATGGGATGTACAAGGCTAATCATTCGGGGGACGTCATTGTTCCCGAGCATCTTAGCTATTTTTCACAGGGAATTCATGATCCACCTTAGTTCAATCAACCGGGTAAGCATTCGGAGCTAATTTGGAGGAGTTTCAAAGTGTGCAAGGATTTCAAATATTCAAAGTTTCACCGCATTTAGAGGTTTCCATCAATGAGGATCAACGGACTTCATCGGGTGACATCTACTTTATTTCTTCTATCTCTATCTCCCTCTCTCTCTCCTCTTCCCCCCAACTTTCTCTCGCTTTCAAATGTTCTAATTATTCGTTGGGGTTCACACTTTATGATATGATTTTATGTCACTTAAAAGTGACTTTAGAAACATAATGTAAATTAAGCCGCCTTACTATTATAAAAGGGACTTAAATATTTAAATTGGAATATGAACAGTCTTAAGTCATATTAAGGTATTGAAAAGGTCACGAGGAATATGAAGGAAGATTCATATTCTACTCTATAAATTGAAACACCATTCCCATTTCAAAGGGTTGGTGATTGATCTTGTAAAATCAAGAGTATATTGCACCTTGAGAGAACAAAGGAGATAGCCATTTTATTCTATTCCCCCCTTCTCAATTTCTTCCATTTCTCCACTATGTACAAATTTTGTCTAAGAAATCAATACAAGAAGAAGGATTTTCTAGCTTTCTTTGACTAAGGGGTTTCATGATACTTTGTGTTCATCAAATTCTATTTGGTCTTGTTCTTATTAGCGGGGTTGTTTCTTCCAATGAATGTATGTGTTGAAGTTTCTAACTAGTGCGTGAAGGAATCTAATTTTATACCCGTAACATTAGTTCTCTTACCTCTTTTCTCACTCCCCTTTCTCGCTCTATAGATGAAGAATTCCCTAGCAAGAGATTTTATCTTTTCGCGAGGTCATTGAGTGCCCCTATTGGATCCCTAGTGAAAGACCACCACAAATCCACACTTTCTCGTGCATGCACATATGGAAGTTGCACCGGTTAAGTAGAGGAGTTACATTCCCGAGCATTGGCAAGAAATCCACAAGTTTTTCCACCCGATATATTTTCTCGCCAACATCATGCACCAATGTTCTATTGTTTAGGTTTTTGTGAAACAATTTTCTTTTTTTTTTGACTTTTTGTGAAACAATTTTCTATTGTTTTTGTGTTTTGTGAAAAAAAATTCTATTGTTTTTGTGTTTTGTGAAACAATGTTCTATTGTTTTTTCATTTTGTGACGGTTTTCCAAAGCTATGTGTAGGTAACCAAGAAAGCATGGATGCCCCAGGTGTTAGATGGAGAATATACAAGGGCGAAGCCATGTGCTTATGAACAAGAAGGTGAAGTCGTTGAATTTCCCCAATGTAAGATGGGAAATAGTGAAAGACAATACCCTTCATAGACAAATAGAAGAAGGCAAAGCTAGATCAAGGCTTGATAGGATGGTGCGCACGGGAATCTCGAAGGCAGAACCAAGTCTAGGTCAAAGAACACCACCCTCCTTACATAGGATACTTGTGAACAACAAATCCTCCTAAAGTGCTCGGAAACCAGCCTTCACCTAAGGACCTGTCCAAAGTGCCACAATGGTGTGGTTTTTACTAGTGGATGACCTATTTTCTCTTTTTCTTTTTCTGATGTATTTGATTTTTTTTTTTTTAACCTCCTTGTGTCATGTTTAAGCATAGAACCACTTAAGATGCATGGCGTTCATGGGCTCCAAGAGATCATCACCATTTGGGTGAGCCATTTTGTATGCCCCTATACTGTACTTGGTGACTATGACATAGGGTCTTAACCAATGTGGTTCAAACTTCCCTTTCTTTTCTCACTCTGCTCTGGTGTTGAATTGGTTCTTCTTCATAACTAAATCACCAACCTCAAATTGATGAGGGATGATTCTCTTGTTGTAGTTTCTGAAGACTCTGTGTTGATATAATTTCAAGTGATTAAGAGCATGAATGCACCTCTCATCTAGGAATTCTAACTCAACCAGTCTTGCCACTCGATAATCTTCATCCTTATCCAGATAATCCCGAAGAGAAATTATTAGGGATGGAATTTCAATCTCTAAAGGGATGATAGATTCTGTCCCGAATACTAGGGAATAGGGTGTTATACCCATAAGAGTGTGAATGGACATTTGGTAAGCCCAAAGGGCTGGATGGATTTGTAGGTGTCAATTTTGACCTATTTTTCTAACCATCTTCTCCATTATCCTTACCAAAGTCTTGTTTATTACCTCATCTTGTCCATTACCCTAAGGGTAATATGGCATGGACCATTTTAATCTGATTTGGAATCATTGGCAAAGGCCTTTCATATTTTTGTTCTTAAATGAATTCCCATTATCAGTAACAATGGCTACAGGAATACCATATTGGCAAATGATGTGATTCATGATAAATTTAGAAATTTGTGCTCCTGTGACATAGGTTAAAGGGATATGTTCCACCCATTTTGTAAAGTATTCTATAGCTGTGATGATATGTGTATGACCATCATATAAGGTAGGAGTAATTTTTCCTATTAAATCATGTCCCCACTTGGAGAATGGCCATGGGGTAGTGATAGGTTGCAATGGTTACGATGGAGCATGAATGAAATTTCCATACTTTTGGCAAAGTACACATTTTATAACATAATTACAACAATCCGTTTCCATGGTAGGCCAATATTAATCTAACCTCAATAGTTTATTAGCTAAGACCATTCTATTTGTATGTGCTTTGCATACCCCTTTGTGCACTTCTTTGATTTCCTAGATTGACTCAAAATCGCATCCGACAACGTAATAGATTCCCATTGTAGCCATGAAGAAAAAGTGTACCTCTTAAAAGGGTGTAATGGGATATTTGATGAATCAAGATTTTCTTTTCAGAATGGGAGATATCGGAGGAAGGTGTTTTCCTTAAGATAGGTGAAGATGGGTTTGTACCATGGGGAATGGGGACCGACAACCTCACAAGCCGGGCATGATTCTCGTATGTCATACGCGAGTGGCATAGATTTTCTATGAAGAATGGCATATCATTATTCCATGGAAGAATATAAACCATAGATCCCACCATTGCCATGGCATCCACCGATCTGTTCTGTGCTCTTGGGATTTTCTCAAAGGTGATGTGCACAAAATACTCCTTTAGATTTTCCACTAACTTTTTGTAAGGTATGAGCTTTTCATCCTTAACCTTATATTCATCATTAACATGTTTGATGATTAACTGTGAATCACCTACAACCTTAACATGATGAACATTCCACTTGATGGCTAGCTTCATCCCTACAATGAGTGCTTCATATTCTACAATGTTGTTCATGCAAGGGAAGGCCAGGTGAAAAGCCTATGGTATAGGATCACCCAAAGGAGTAATAAGGACCACTCCACGCACCGAACCATGAAACATAAATGATCCATCAAAATGTATCTACATGATAGATTCTTCAATGTAGAGCAAGGAGGCATCTAGCAGATCTAGACTCAAAGGTTCTATGCTTTACAAAGGTGCTTCCACTAGCTGGTCCGCAAGTACTTGTCCTTTAACCGATTTTTGATGGACAAATTCTATGTCAAACTCACTGAGTAGAATGATCCAATTATCCATTCTTCCCATGAGGGCAGGTTTGGACAACAAATACTTGAGTGGGTCGACCTTGGATATGAGCTTGGTTTTAGTATTCAATAGGTAATGGCAATTTTTTGAAAGGTAAAAACAACGGCCAAGAAAGCCTTTTCGATTTGAGGATAATTGAGTTCATAGGTGATGAGGGTGTGACTCAGATAGTACACCACTTTCTCCTTATGGCCAAGGTCATATTGGGTGAGCAACGCACTAATAGAAAATTGTGTAGTAGAAATATAGAGCAATAGTGGTTCTCTTGGAGTGGGAGGCATGAGGATAGGTGGATTAACCAGGTATTGTTTAAGCAAAGCAAAGGATTTTTTTGCTCGGGTCCCCGGATGAAAGTGACATCATTTTTAATAAAATGGGTGAATTAGTGACATTTATCTCGTAACTCGGGAGATAAAGCGGTGAATGGCTTGAATTTTCCCCTGTAAGGCACGCAGTTGCTTGATATTCTCAGGTGGAGGCATTTCAGTGATAACAGACACTTTAGCAAGGTCTACATCAATACCTCGTCTTGACACAATGAATCCCAATAGTTTCCCAGATAGCACACCAAAGACACATTTCTTTGGATTCATCCTGAATTTGTATTCATGCAAGTGTTTAAAGATGTGCCGTAAAATGATAGGATGATCCTCTCTTGTTTTGGACTTTCCCGGATGTCATCCATGTACTCTTCCATGATGTCCTAAAAATCACTATCATGGCCCTCTAATAAGTTTCTCCTAAATTTTTAAGACCAAATGACATCACCTGATAGCAGAAGGTGCCCCAAGGGATCGTAAAATCTATTTTGTGTTGGTCCTCTTTAGCGATCTTGATTTGATTATAACCCGAAAAGCCATCCATGAGTGATAGCATTTCATACCCTGTTGTTGAGTCAACAATCATGTCAATGTTGGGCAGGGTAAAATCATCTTTAGGGAAAGATTTATTGATTTTCCTAAAATCCATGTAGATTTAGATACTCGATAGGTTTCTTCTAGGATAGGAACAATGTTTGATATCCATTCAGAATAATCAATTGGTCTGATGAATCCGACTGCAAGCAATCTTTCCAACTCTTCTTTAACCAACAGGCCACTCTTGGGTGCATTTTTCGAGATTCTATTTGATAGGCTTAGTGTCTGCATGCACAACTAGGTTGTGCATGACCAAAGTTGGATCTAAGCCAGGCATGTCTTTGTAAGACCATGCGAACACATCAATAAACTCTCACAGTAGCATAGTGAATGTCTTTTGTTCTCTAGCCAAGAGTGATGCTCCCAATTTTACTATCTTGGGGTCCTCTTCTATACCGATATTGGTATCAATGGTTTCTTAACTAGCAATTTTGATAATTCCTCCATACGTGTAGGATCAGGAGGCAGGTTGAGATCTTCATCCAAGGATGTCTCCACGAGATTTTCATCCTTAGCGTGGTCACTTTGTTTTTCCTTTGATTTTTTTATTTGTTTGTCGGCCAGTGCCTCAAATAGGTTTTCACTGTGTGACTTAGACTTCAATTTTTTCTCGAGGCTTTTCTTTAGAGATTTTGCCCTCACTTTTCTTTAAATTTTGCTAACCACGAAGTTCACCTCCTCCACCCAAGTAGGAATAGGTGTCTAAATTGATAAAGAAACCTTTCTTATGATCTCCAATGGGAATTGTATCCCTTATGCCCATGAATTCTGCAATAACCTCATCATTCTCAAATAAATCTAGTGGCATGTGATGTTGTTGGTCCTATTCAACAAGGGAAGGGTATACAAGGTCAAGGGTTGGTTCCATTGGGGTTATGGTCAAGATAGCGTGGTTCATGAAAAGGTTTGCGGAGGCCGATCCTTATATTGGCTACAATGAAAATCCATATCATTTTCCGAGATAGTCGAGCTATCCTCATGCTTAGAGCAAGTTACTTCTTGATTGTTGGGGCATGATCCATAAGGGCAAATCCCAATGCCATATATTTCTATCTTGAAATGTGGAAGAGGAACCGATTCTCTTTTTCCTTATTTGTTCCTCCCACATCCTAGGCCTTTATAGCCCATGGAGTACATCATTCTCGCTATATTTTTCATATTCCGGGTTTGATAATAGGATGGCTGAGTATCCTCGGGGACCCAAGTAGTAGGTGGATCAAGAAATTTCTCCTCGGCTAACAAGCCTCCGGGATGGAACGACCCAATAGTTTGTTCCTCTCTAGGTCTCTTGAAGCGATAAACCTGGGTCGACCTCTAGTCTTGGGTGACAATGAGAGGTCTAAAACCAAGAGCGCTTGTTATACATTATACTCTCTGCAACCATAGTCGAGGATTTTCATCTCCCATGAATCAAATGGATATGTTGAAGTAGATTCCCCATGAGTGCAAGAACTAAGAGAATCTAAATCCACACGGGATTCCATAGCCTCAGACTGAAGAGGGACAACTATATCTATGGAGGGACATGCATATGTACCCTTTCATGTAAATCTATTGAGAGCTCTACAATGAGAAAAATTCTCTGAATCTCTTGGTATTATATCTGTATGTCCCTCATGCTTCAACTTAATGCATTGATGAAATGTGGATGGCATGGCATGTATGGCATGAATCCATGGTCAGCCTAGAAGCATGTTATATGGAAGTTCCAAGTCTAAGACATAAAACTTTGTCTGATAGAAAGTGGGGCCCACTTCCATGGGTAGCGTGATGGTGCCTACTGATTCCCTTTCTATGTTGTTGTATGTGGTGATAGTGATGATATGGGACTCAAGATCTTCCTCTATATGTCCCAATTGTTTGACCAACTTAAGCATGTAGATGTTCAACCCAGATCCATTATCCACAAGCACCCATTTGATTTTCCTGCGGGTGACAACTACCTCAATGTACAAGGGAAGATTATGTGTAGGATTCTCGATAGGGATCTCCCTATAGTTGAATGTGAGATGTTCATTTGGTATGATATTTTCCACTGTGGCTTGAAGGTCTATATGATCGAATTCTAAAGGCACTCCCGACCCCTAAAGAGTTTAGTACAGAATGTCGTTATGCACATTGGATATCTTGAGAAGATCCAAGATTGAAATCTTAGCAGACATCTTTTCAAGTTGTTCTAAAAGGTTATATTTACCAATGTGTAGGGTCGATGGAGAAGGTTCCAGAATCATGAGGCGGGCACACCTTGTTACTATCGCAAAGATAGTCCTTTCCCTTGATCTGGATAGTATTGACATGGTCAGTAGGAGAGTGAATACATCTGATAAGTGAATCATAATGATTGTTATCTCTTTTGGTGTACAAGTAATTCATGGATTTATAAGTTTGGGATGACTCTCCTTGATCCGGCTTTGACTTTTCCAACTTATCATGCTTGGGGAATGGTTCTTTATAAATCCCCATTTTCTCGTTAGGTGTTTTTGTTTTTCTAGGGTTATCCACCTCTATCTCCCCATTGTCAATGAGGTCCTAAATATAATGGTGAAGCCATAGACATTTGTCTGTCTTATGTCCTTTAACACGATGCATTTTACAATATTCATGCTCCTTATACCATGAAGGTTTAGGAGCATTTTTGTCAAATGGTTGTGTTGTAGGATAGGTCATCATGTGGGCCACATCCAATTGTTTTAGTATGACTGACAATGGTTCATTGAGAGAGGTGAATGTTCTTCACTTTGGTGGTGGTTGAATTGGGCCCTTGGTCAGTTTAAAAGGTTGACCAGTTTGGACCATTTGAACATGTTTGGAATCAGTGATTCCATCTCCCACCACATTTTTGTTTTTGTTAAAGATATTCAACTTTTCCATGGGTTTGACACTTTGGTTGTCTTTAGATTGGTTTTTGAGGGTGATTTTGGAAATGAGATCCTTTTCTATCTAAATCCATTTCTCGATAACCTCCTCAAAAGTATGAACACAATGCATTTGGAGGTGGAAAGCTATATCCGGGTTGAGATTGGGAATGAAAATACTAACCAGCTACTTTTCAGGGAAAGCACAAGGGAAGCGACTAGCTATCCCTCTCCACCATTGGAGGAAGTTGGCGAAGGTCTCATTTGGGTGTTGTTTGGTGCCACACAAGTCTACCATGGTGACATCACTCTCTATGTTATACGAGAAGTGACACACGAATATTTCTACCAATTTTGGCCAGGTGAAAATTGATCCTCATGGTAAGCGTGTAAACCACTCCAATTCTTGACCTCTGAGACTCTTAGGAAAAATTCTGATGAGGTAATTTTCAATATAAGACACCTCTTGACATGCCATGTAGAATTATTTAACATGATCCCTTGGGTCTCCTTTTCTTTTGTATTTGTCAAACTTTGACATATCAAATTTCTTTGGAAAGGGTTGAAGGGTCATTGTCTTGTCAAAAGGATAGGGGCATAATTCTTCGTATTGATATTTCCTAATGCTCCCTATATTTCTCTTTTGTAAGCTTGCAAGCATCGCTTTCATTAACTACACTTCTTATGCAAGTAATTTTTATTTATTGGGAGAAGCAGGGATGTAAACATGATGGTACCATGTGTCTTCTTCTCCTTGGTTTTCTCGATGGAGTTCATTGATTTTAACCTTAGGCCTCAAATTTTGAATGTTCTTGTTTGCGTCTTTCTATACATGGGAAGTAAGCAAAGCTAGTTTTCAGCTTAGGTTACTGATTTGTTGTTGGATTGTGGCTTGGTTTGTGGCTTCTTCTTCTAAAGGTTCCTCCTCTTCATATTGTGGAGGTTCTTCACCTATCTCATGTTCTATCTTGTTTCTTTGTGGCACTTTGATAAAGGGAATTCTATGCCCGACCACTTTATCATTTTCTGCGTAAGAGGTAGAAGCTTTTCCATGCATTAAAATATCTTCCATATTGATAAGGGGACATTCTTCCTCAGTAGCATTATTCGCAGGTAGTATTGTTTCATTTTCGATGGGAAATTTGGCCCCTAATTCTATGACTGTGCCAACACTCTATCTTTGTTTCTAAGAATGAATTCATCTAGTAGAGTGAGGTTGAAATCAAAGTCTACATGTGGTGATTCTAATTCATTTCCACTATAGTCGACCATCTCTTCTGTTTCCTTTTCTATAGAAAACAACGGTCCTAGGTCATGTCCAATGAAGGGGTTTCACACTTGTGTGTTAGGGGTTTCCCAAGCTTGCGCTTGTTTTTCCTCATATGTTTGTTTCTTTAATCCTAGACATGTTCTAGGAGCCATGTTTTCGTGATAGTTTTACTAGGGTAAGTTGTAAATGTGTTCAAAGATTAGTGATTAAACCTAAGTGAAATGTAAACGTATTTGTTAAGATTATGTATAAATCAACAAGTGTGAGAATACCAATGTGATAGAGTGATAAATCACTAGTGATACAAGCATTTGGTATCAAAACCTGTTTTAATTTATCACTAGTGAAACAACCTGCAAGGACAAATATATGATTACATAAACCTACAAGAATGTTATCACATCAACACTCTAATTTTAGAAAATGTAAAAGGATGCATGCGCTCCTTTTTAGCGCTACACACGGATTAGGGCGTATGTGCCACCAAAGGTTGTTTTCGGATCATAGTGTACCTGTGCCACCTAAGAGATGTGTGCACCATGAAAACACTATACGCACCACTAAAATAGTACCTGTGCCACTCTATGGAATTTTTAGATCTATTAAATGCCTATGCCACTAGAGAGGTGTGTGTGCCACAAAAACAGCGTATGCGCTACTTTGAGAAAAATAGATAGAATAACCACATTACCAGAAAAATGTGCCTATGCCACTAAAACCACATGTGTGCCCTGGTTATGGCATGTGTGCCAATCTGACAGGTTTCAAAATGCAGTGAAGGTATAGTATGAAATGAAATCTACGCATGAGTTAGTGCACCTACACGCTGGTTAGGGTGTGTGTACGCCAGGGTTAGTGCGCATACGCTAGGGTCGAAGACAGAGTGATAGGTTTTAATAGTGCACCTACACCACCAGAGAGATGTGTGTGCCCCGAAAACTATGCCTACATCATAAAAATTGAGCCTACGCCCTAAAATCATGCTTGCGCTAGACCTGCAACAAAAATACGGCAGCAAACACAAGAAAACTCACAATATCTCAAATTTTGACAAGTTAGCTTAAGAATGGAAATAACCCATTAAAATTATGGCTATGAACATGAAGTTACACATATCAAATGAGCAAAAATTCCAAGAAAAATGGACATTAATTACTACATGTGCATATCAAAATTTAGCCAAAACAATGAAACTTAAACTAAGATGCCATGGGACTAAGTGTCCCACTAAGTCGTTCCCAAATGTGTGCAAGTGTTCCTACAAATTTAACCAAATTTAGAGCAAGGAAACTACCACCTAAAAATAGCATCCTAACCTAGATAAAAATGAGAAATTACACCATCATGATGAAGAACTGAGAAAGTCCTACCCTTAACATTAATAACTTTAAATATAATCAAAACACAATGTAAATTCATGAACTCTATTCCCCTTAATTGCCTAATTTAAACATTTAAAATGGACCTAAATAGTCCAAATGGAAATCAAATTATATTTCTTTTTTGATCCTTCAATGGATGCTTGGGTGTGAGGCTTAGCTCTTCAAGAATAGAGGATGGAGGGCTCAAGAATGAAAAAGGCTATTAGTATGAAACTATGTGCTTACTTTTGTCTCTTGAGAGATTTAGGTGTAAATGTAAAGGTAGGAGGAGGGCTCTTTATATAGCCCAAAGGATAAAGGATTTAACACATCCTCATGAATTTGGGATAAATGGAGATGTGGAGTTATTTATGGATAAGGGGGTTTAGATGGGGTTGAGTTAACTTTAGGAGGGTTTAGTTTGTCCTCAAGTGGCTCATGTGGATAAAGGGGGTGTATTAATTAATCAAGATGTTTAATTAATACATGTGCAAGCTTTTATAAGCTTTTAGATGGATATTAGTGTGATTTGGACCATTAGAAGGGATTTAAACCAATTAAATAGTGATTTATTGATTTAATGAGAAGGGAGGCTAATTAATTAATAATAATTAATTAGACTAGATAGAAGGTGTTAATTAACAAAGGGTCGTTAATTAGGGTATGTGTTGGATAGGTGACTTAATTAATTAGCTTAATGTAATCAATTAACAAAAATGGAAGAGAAGATGAGTGTCATTGACAATATGTCGTCAATTTGCGGGAAAGGAGATAATTAGCACAATTTAAGTATTTAAATTGCTTAGGCGTAATTATAGGTGTCTATAGGTGTTTATGAATTTTTTTTTAGGAGGGATAGATTTAGGATCCATCGACTCCATCGGTGAGGGTGGTGATGGTGGAGCGGGTGAAGAAGGTGGAGAAGAGCTAGTGTCCTTAATGAGTTTAATGTGGGCTTGTTTGGTAGGTGGTTTGGGAAATCCGATACCACTACAGTCGTTATGTTTGTGGGTGGTACATGGAATAATGGTATGGTGGCCTTTCTCATAAAATCCAAAACCAAAACCATTCCATGCACATCGGTGTAGGAAGGTGTGGGTGAAACGATGATTGGTAAGTGATTGGAAGTCAATAGAAAAGGGGTGAGTTTGTGGCGGTTGTTCGGGTGTGTAAGTGGTAGTATCAACTACCCCAAAGGTGAGACTAGTATGAACATGAGGAAGACCATAAAGGAGGGTGATCGTAGTGAGGGTGTTGGTGAAGACTTCCATACTCTTGTGGAGTAAGGAATGTGTTGACACTATATATACGGTACTCCCAGAGTGAGGCATTGAAAAACACATTCCAAGGATCAAAGTGGTTGGTATGTAGGTAGCTGGAATGGATGATGTGTCAAAGGTCAATGCAGAGGTGGAGTTAATGGATTGGGAAACTAATGGGCCAGTGTGGAGGCTATGGTAGTGGTAGGAATGAAGTAGGTATGTGTGGTAAGTGGAGCTGTAAATAAATATGTAGCGGTTGTGGAGGTAGATGGCTTAATAGGTATGAGCACATCATTGGGTCGGTAAAGCATGTTGCATGTTTTGAAAGGTGAGAAGTCAAATAGAATGGTATAAGTGTGTCCTTGGTGTTCAAACTTTACACAATGATGCAAAGTGGAAGGAATGTAACCCATGACACAAATACGTGAGTCTCAAAACAACAAAGTTATATTGGAATTCCCTTCCAAAACATAAAACAATTTTGGAATAGTGCGGGGGCCAATGTGAACATGCAAAGGTGACAGTACCTAGTGTAGAGGTGATAGCATCATTGAATGAATGCAACATGACTGGATTTTTGTGCATGTAATTGTCAGGTATGTGCATTTGAGTGAATGCATGGGATGAAATGATGCTAATGCTAGTGGCCCCATCAATCATCACACGACGTACCCATATGTCATTGATGTGGATAAAGATAAAGAGGGCTCGATCTGGGTCATCATTTTGGTGTGGTTCAATCTCTTCCTCTGAGAAGCTAAGGGAGGCCACTTGGTGAATAGGGTGGGGTGAAAATGAAGATGGTAATTTAGTGAGAGAGGCTACATGATGGGTTGTGATAATGGAGGCCACAGTGTAGGGTCATTGGCTAAAACCTCAATAGATTGAAGAACCTCCATGAGAGCTTGACGATGGGATTCTAAGGTTTGGATGAGGTCATATAAGTAAATTTTGAGGGGATATTGGTGTAATTGTTTGAGCATGGTGTGATGTGTGATGCCTTTAGAAATGGGGTACGTGTAGCCGTGGATAGTGATTTTAGGTATGGGTGCAGATGGTATGTTAGGCATAGGATTGGTTGGTGGGTCATTTGCCTTTTCTTTACCCCTATCCTTCGAGCACATGTAGTGACATGTATCATGTTGATATGAGGTGAGTTGGAAAATGGAGAAGGTGTAGGGTGAGTGGTATAACAACACAATGAGTAAAAACCTACTTTGGAGTAGAAAAATGTGTGAGGTGAGTTGGGCACAATGACATTTGGGTGGTGGTGTGGCAAGTTCTATGATGTGAACCATGTTAATTTCATGCCTTGGGGTGGCTCTAGGAGCTATGAGGGTGGAATTTTTGGTTGTTGAGTGGGTTGTGTGGGAATGGGTGTCGGTGAAGTAGGGTCCTCATTGAGAAGGTCGTCATTGTCAAAGTTTGCTTCCAGAGGACATAACTAGATTATGATGGTTTTCAATGCCTTATAGTTCTCCACATCATGCCCTGGCACATGATGGTAGGTGTAAATTTTAGTATCATCAAACCCTTTTGGCTTGGATTTGAGGGGCTCATAGGGTCTCGAGTGGCGAAATGTGATGATAAAATTCTCGAGGAGGTTGGTTAAAATTTTCGTATAAGACCTTGTTAGTGGATCGCAATGGGAAGTGAATGTGGGTTAGGGTGTAGGTGTGGTTGATTATTGAGGAATGGATTTTAGAAGAGAAGGAGCGGGTCAAGCTATGGGTTTGGGTGCTAGCATGGTTTTGGGTGTTGGTTGTGCTTGTTTAGGTAGGGGTATAGTAGATGGATGGGTAGGAGGGTGTGTGGTTGTTTTGACTACCTTATTGTGGGGTAGTGGAGTTTTGTTTTTGGGTTACACCCTCTTGGGTAAAGGTGATGTGGGTGTACGAGGTCTAGAAGGAAAGGTAGATGGGGGAAGAGGATGAGTTACCCACGGGGATAATGGGGGTGTTGTGAAGGTAGATGATGTAGGTTGTGCAGGAGGTGTAAGGGACAAAGATTGAAATATATTGGGCAGTGAAGTAACAACTGAGGGTATTAGAGGTATGGGTGGTAAAAATGTTGCATGTGCTGTTGGTGTAAGTCGTGTTGGGCGTCTCGAAAATTAGAGGTTTGTGAGGAAGGAATGGGCTTTTGTGTTTTTGGTTTATTGATGGGTAGAGGTTGGTTGACCATGTTGGGAAGCTGAGGTATTAAGATAGACAAGATAGGTGAAGGTGTGATTTACACAGCATTGGTATGAGTTCTATGGCTTTGGTGATTTTTTTTTAGTGTTGGAGTAGGTGTGGTGTTGTCTTTGGAAGATGTAGCTAAATCTAGTGTGATAGGTGGATGAGTAAGGCTGGTATTCGGGGTGACCCCTAAAGTGTTAATAGGTTTAGTCGAGGATGATGTCATAGGTGTGGGTTTGGGTTAGATATAGATTTGGCTATGGGTAAGGGTGTGGTTTGACCTATGACAGTGTCGTGGAAGGAGTTGTGATAGAGCTAGTTGTGTTTGGTTTGATTGGTCAAAATATTTTTGGGTAGATAGTGGAGGTATCAGCAAGTGACCTTTACATCTGCGTTGATACCGGAAGCAGAAGACCATAGTAGGGATCTGTCCACATAATCTAAGTGATTGGCCAAATGTGAGAATGACACCTCTATAGGTGGGGTTGATGAGGACCTAATGGAAATTCCTGTAAAATCTGTCTTAGAGACGGGAAATTGGCTAGCTTCAGCTTTCTGTGGGTAACAGAGCCAAAAGTAAGCCTCGTAGGATTTTGTGTAGCAGATGGAAAATTCTCACCAAGAGGCAAAGGTATCTCAACTGGGTCTATGGTAGGTGTAGAAGGTGATGGAAGCTCCTCTGCAAGTGGAGGAATGGATAGGTGTTCCTTTGTGGGTGGAGGAGGTAATGGGTGCTCCTCTATGGGTGGAGGCAGGGTAAAGGTTCTCTCGCGTGGAGAAGCCAGGGGTGAGATGGTCTCGATGTTAACGGAAGAGTCCTCCGTAGGTGATGAAGGAGATGAAATGTGATCCTATGTATGTGGAAGAGTAGGTGTGGTGGGTTCTAATGTGGAAGGAGGAGTTCGGCTAGGATTTCCTCTATGGAATGAATGTGAGGTAATTGGGAGGCAACGAGTACATCATTAAAGATAGCGTGAACCTCGCGAGTATGGGTATCATGAGTTGAGGTCTCACCCGTGTGATCAAATAAAGGGGCACGGTTGGGAAATGGTTTCTTAAAGATGTGTAGGTTTTGGTTAGTAGGTGCATTAGGATTATCCATGGTTAACTCACCTTTCTCAAGCATTTCTTGGACAATATGATTGAAAGTGATGCAGTTTCCGTCACTATGACCCTTTACTCGATGATAGTTATAAAAGTCATGTTCTTTATACCATGTGGGCATGAGGCAAGTAGGGTCAAAACCAGTGTGTGGTTTTATGGGTGGAAGATTGATGGCTCCATCTTTGATAAGCTTTTCTAAGACATAAGAGTAAGGTTCCCCAATTGGGGTGTATTTACACTTCTCTCTTTTGAATTGAAAGTTTGGACGGGTGAGAGATTAGATGAGGGGGTAGCCTGATTTGACGGATGAGCTAGGCCGGCCTTGAGTACCACTGTGTTAGTGGTGCCCTTAGCCTTTGAATAATTATTTTGTGGTTTGGAAGAAGAAGAGGTATCATTCGACTTAAATGCCAAATTCTTATTGTGTAATTATATTTTCTTCTATTCGATGGCCTAAATCTCTAACTTTTGTGCCATAGTGAATGCTTCATCGAATTTTTAGAAGGTTTGGACCTGCAAGGTCAGTGAGATATGTCTAGCACAAGCCCGTGTGAAGAGCTTGATGAGTTCCATTTGTGGTATTTTGAAGGTGAGTTGGTTGATCAAGCTACACCAGCGAGCAAAAAAATTTGTGATAGATTCATCTTCATACTAATGCATGGAGTATAGATCAGTCATGGTAACCTTCTTAACGATATTGATAGAGAAATGATACAAGAAGGCTTGGGCTACCTGATTGAATGAGAATATAGAGTTTCTAGGTTACCCACTATACCAATCTAATACAGTCCGTGAGGGACATGGGAAAGTTTCTCAAGAGCAAGGCATCATCATGAGTGATTAGATAACACCCATGTTTAAATGACCAAAAATGCTGCTACAAGTCTTCTTTGCTATTATCAAACGATTGAATTTAGGAATTTCCCAATGCACGGGGTATGGGAAGATAGGAATGGATGGGTGGATGGGTTCATTGCAAATCTTGTCATAGGTGAGAGTGTTCTGAGAGCCGGAAATTGATGCCTCTAATGTCTGCATCTTGTCCAACATCAATTTTATTAGGTCGTTGGTAGGTTGTGATGATTGGGTGCCTCCTGTAGTATGAGAGGGTTGGTTTTGGGCATATAATGAGGGTGGCACTCCAGTGTATGGTGCTTCCATGTAGGTTTATTAAGAAGAAGGTAGTGAAACAGAGGTACGTGCACCAAGTGAATAATAGATGAAATGGGAGGTGGATGATAGTATGTATATGGAGGTGGAAGGGTCATGGTGACCCTAGTGGCAATGGGGGGTAACGATTGTGGAATGGAATGGACCATGTTCTGAAAAGGGGTAGGGATCACCAACACCAGAGGTGGTAGTGTAGCTACGGGTATGTGTAAGACATTGGGGGTAGATGAGGTTGTGTTGTGGGTAGTCTTCAAAGGTATGGTGGATGAGGTGGGTGCCACGAGGTGGTAGTCGGGCGGTCATAGCGGGTATAGGACCTAGCTGCAAAACGACCGGGGTAAAGTAGATGCGGGCGAAGACAGAGCGAGATGGGGCTGATGCATGAGTAGGAGTGAGAGTCCTGGGGATAGATGGGGCATGTAGTATATCAACTCGACCCAAGCATCTCTAGTGGATGAGTGGGAAAGGTAAAACTACAAGGCGACAGGGTTTTGGTCAAGGAGTTGTGTAAATGCCTCATCTCCTATAACAATAGTGATAGGCTAGATGAGATCCATGGCTGGTGATAAAATGGAAGGTGGTGAAGGACTAGGTGGGAGTGGTTGAAAAATAGTGTAAAATATGAGTGTGCTTGCTTGTTTTAAAGTCAAGACTATGTGAACCAAGATCTGATTAGGTAAGGCTATTTCTCTGTAAATGACATAGAAAAATAGCAGGAATAGGTGAATTTGGCAACAAAAAGTGGATTCGGTACCAAATGTGGGTTTGAAATTGAATCAAGTTAACCAATGCTAGGGCACACCGACCACCGGTCACAGTAACCATGGTCATCACTTTGGAAAATGGATAGTGAGTGAAAAACCAAGTAGAAGGTCAAATCTGATAGTACGCCAAATATCATAGTGCTTTATAACGACACTTTCGGGAATGATGGTAGTGACAGGGACTGTGAAAAGTGGAAGAGGATGAATAAAAATTTCCTTTTAGGTAGGTTAACAAAAGGACCTGGAACCGATACCGGTTGGGTATAACCGATGATGGTCGAGGGTAATCGGCGCGCCATTCTTGTGAAATTGAAATAGTGATGAAAGAAAAGTGGTTGTGAATTAAAATCTAATGTAGAATTAGACCTAGAATTTTGAGAATGATGATAATATGGCCCGGCACACTCGGTGAAGATGGAATACACCAGCTATGATGAGGAGTGTGCAAGGATGAACAAGAAAAATGAAGAACGTGATCACTCACCTCAAAATGCAAGCAAAGTAGAAACACTAAGAAAAATGTGATCCTAGGAGTGCCTTTTCTATTATATTTGTTTAGCTTATACTATTTAAGAATTGACACATGAACTCGTGAAATATAATTTTTTTGTGAGGATGGCTTCCTACGAAGAAGGAGATCTAAGAGGTGAGGTTTCAAGTATGTTATGGTGGGGGTAGGCTTCACTATGAAGTACGAATCGACAGATCAGCAAGATGAGGAGTACCGCTATCCTCAAATCAATGCGATCATTGATGGTGTTCCCGGAAAGATGTTGTTTAAGAATATGTGTTTGTTTTGAATTTGTGTAATTTGGAAAGACTCGAGATAGAGAGGGCTATGTGCTTTCTATGATTCATTTATCAATCATCATTTGGTCATGACTTCCAATGTATAGGTTACCCACAATTAATGTGAGATAATGTGATAAATCGAATACAATGCACTTATCTTTAAACCCAAATCGAAGTGTGAAGTTGGATGACACAATAAGATGAAGAGGAAGAGGGATGCTCTTTACTATAATGAAGAAAACGTAAAGAAATGGTTCTTTTTAATTACACCAAAAGAAAGGTTTCCTTTAGAGCAAATAAAAAAGAAAAGGTGGATTACCAAGGAAGAAAATTAGTGTGTATGATTTTTAGAAGGGAAAAAAACATAACTTTTTGTAGGAATGAATGAAATGCAAAGAACCCCGAGCTTGGTCCCACCGAGAGTGCCGAAATGTTTCACTTGATTCTTAGACATTTCTTTGAAGTATTGACCAAACAGATAGGGTAACATGCATAGGAGGAATACCTATTTTAATGTTGGTTGATGAGTTGTTGTGCACGTATGAATTTTGAATCCACAACTCAAGGTTGTGATAGCTTCCTTTTGGCTAGGAGGAACTACCTGTAATGAAAAGTAATGCCACTAGAAAAAGTTAAACAATATATGCAGTAAACTACCTAATGTATGCTAGATCCGGGAAGTGTGATACTTCCTAGATGGCTATCAGTTCACTATTTTAAACAATTTAATGTGGTAAATGAAGTAAATCCTATTGTAATTTGAAATGATTTAGGTATCTCACTTAAAACATAATAAGAAATATCTAATCTAACAAGCTAGGTTAGAATAGGATCCAAAGGTCAAATAATTGGTTTTGGGTCTCTGTAGGTCTGACAGAGGTCTCAGGAAGATCATAGGTGAATGAGGGTGAGGTGGAATTAGGTGGGTAGGTCACTATTCTAGGTTGTATGGGAAAATACAGAGACGAATTTTGATTAAGGGTGATAGACGACGGTTAGTGTAACCAGTGCTAAGTTCATCGTGGAAAACTAGGAATGGCAAAAATGAGATTTAGGTCTCCTTTGTGATTGCACAAAGGAATTTGGTTGGTCAAGAT
This sequence comes from Taxus wallichiana var. yunnanensis, assembly GCA_018340775.1. Classification (NCBI taxonomy): domain Eukaryota; kingdom Viridiplantae; phylum Streptophyta; class Pinopsida; order Cupressales; family Taxaceae; genus Taxus; species Taxus wallichiana. Next base: position 435,011,141 of record CM031238.1, read on the forward strand.
GAGGTATTGGGTGATTTGGGTAGGATTTGGCAAGGTTTTAATGGGTATATGGAGGGGTGAGTGTTGGAGGAGGTCAATGGGTGGCTAGGTAAACAATAGATGATAATATAATGATGAAATGGAATGAACCAGAGAAGTATAATGTTTACTTACTTTGATTCTCGGTCATAGATGCCCGTGAGTGAAGGATGGGGTGTCTTGGTAAGAGGTTTGAAGGATGAAGGTGATCACTAACTAAAGGAAAGCTTCTACATGGGCTGCATGTACATTCCTCTTTGCTTGGTTAGATCAAATCATTGTTGGGATGGATGTGCAAGAAAAGATGTTTGATCTCCTTCCTTGCATGTGTGTTCTCACTAGAATTTACTCTCAGAAGATGCGATATCTCTCTAGAATGTGCTAAAGTTTGCCAAATTTTCCAATATTTTTCCAAAATTCTGCCAACCTTGAGAATAAGGTTGTTTTGGGGTTAAAAGGGTAACCGACGGTGGTTCCAGCTTAACCAAAGATGGTTAGGGGTAACCTGGTGTCAATTAAGGAGGGATTTCCTAGGTTTACTAAACTAGGAGATCCTATTGATTTCCTCGATCTCATGTCATTAATCCGTGGATTAGACTGAAAGCTTCTTGTAAGCATGTGGTAATGTGGTTAGAGAGAATGTAGGCATTTATTTTTAGGGTTTAGGTAAGTCTTAGTTAGTTATGGCAACTTACTAAGAATAGGTTTTAGGGTGAGTTGGGCTTAGTGAGGTGTCTAAGTGAAGTGTATGTGTGGATATTATTTAAACTAAGATATTTAAATAATAAATATAGTGAGGATAATGAATTAATTTAATGAAATTAATTAAATTAATATTAGTGAGGTGAAAGGGGTTGTGGATAGGTGAATGTGATGAAAGGTGCTTATTTGTCGAGGGACCAAAGTGGAGTGTAACCTAATTTTAGTGTCTATAGCAAGTATAAGGATATTTTGGCATGGCACAAGATGTTCCCCTAGAACCATATATATGGTTGACATATACTATAGTGGTGAGATGACCAGGAGCGAATATGGGTCTCGAGAGGAGCACAACCAATGTACCGTTGTCTAGATGAGGTAGTTGTGGTTATAAATCCCATACAAATTGACAACATGGGGTGCACCCATGCCTATAGAAAGTGTTAGGTGACACATTATTGGGTGTTGTTATTCCCAATAATGGTGTATGTTGTTGGTGGACCCTAAGTTGGAGAAGAAGAGGGGAAGACACATGCGCCAATATAGGTATAGAAGCAACGAGAGTGGAGTGTAAGTATTTTTATTATTTCTTGATTGATATATTATATGCATGTAAATATGCGTAATAACGAATGTGGGTTGTGGGATTGTAGGTGATTCCTATTGGTCACTGATTTTGGATTCATCAATATGCACGCCGACATAAAATGTTCCTCTAAATGTGCTCATGGGAGGTGGTATGCTAAATAGAGTTAATTTTACCGCAGAAAAATATGCCCATTAGTTCAAGATGGTGGCTATAGCAGCAGCCATGTGTACCATGTTATTGGGTGAGCATGATGAGGCTTGTGTAGATAGTGAGTGATATAAATAGGTTGTATGAGGAGGATCCCTAGCTTAGGATGTTTTTTCTAAATATGTTGAGCTACGGGTTTGATTTTTAGAGTAGATAGATGAGATTGCTATATTATGGAGATAGTTGGAGAGGTAAACAGTGCCGAGTTCATTAGAAAATATTAATCGGTGAAGCTTCTAGTTTAAGAGCTCGCTGCTATTGTATATAATTATAATGAGGATGATACATGATATATTTCTTATGTTATAGTGATGCATGGGGCCCTAACGATTATATGTGAAAACTTATGATTGTAGATGACATATATATATATATATATATATGGATATTGATATCATATGTGTTATGGATGTGCCTTGGTATATGATGTGATGATTATTTCTTGCACTTTGAGTTGATTTTTATTATTGAAATGGTTTCTTTTATTTGAAATATATGGTTATATGGAAATAAATAAACAAGTAATGATTAGAATAAAAATTTTGTTTGAATGAAAATGGAGAGCATATTATGGGATGAAAAGAAATAGATGTATGCGAGGTAATACAATAGATAATGTTAAAGAGAAAGAGAATAATGATATGTTGGTATTGGTATGAGGAGAGAATGTAAAAAAATTGTTGTAATAAGTAGAAATGTATGGATGTGATGTAATATGGTATAGAAATAAAAGTAGTAATAAAGATGTGTTGATAATTAAATAATGACAAGATGTAGAATGACGGTCATACTTACATGTGATGGGAATGAAGGGGGATAGGAGTTATTTGCCCATAGTGTGAGAATGAGGTTAATTTATAAATTCCCCTCGATACCAAGAATTAACCATAGAAAAAGAGTGTGTCATCAAGAAATGGGTTTGTCACGTGTGAAAAGAGGTGATAGGAAAGATATGACATGAAGCACAAATCATGAGGTGTGAAAGGAGAGGTTCATGGATGTAGTATTCCCTTAACAGTCATGTGTGAACTGTAACACAAGAGTGCATCAAAATGTAATGAAATGGAAAGTGGATATCATCTACCGATATTAGAGTCTTGTAAGGCACAGATGGAGCATGTGAAGCAACAACAGTGTGAGAATAAGTGCCAAATTAGATTCTAGATGGAATAGGACCAAGAATAAAACATGTGGTGGTTGGAAATGTGAAAGAAAGAAGCTTAGGACACCAATGAGGTAGTGTAGCAATGTGTGAAGAATGAGATAAGTCAACCATATGTGGATTATATGGAGGACATGTATGGATGATGACCTTAGGATGTGGACTGATGGAAAATTTAGATGGAGGTGAAGGAGATAAGTGCATAGAGGTGGAAGCACACTCATGCAAAATAATATAAGGACATATCTCACGAGAGGGTGAGTGGAAAGAAATGACACCTTTGTATTATAAAATGCATTATATCGATGGCTATTGATGTGATAGAAATTTCAGAAAGGGTAGTCACATTGGCATCGTGCAGCGGTGAGATGGATAATGCTTTGAGTAAGGTAAAAAGATTAAGAACTTGTCAAGTAAAGACCAAAAAAATCTTAAGGTTTTGTACTATGTGAGAATTGAAAAGGTTTGTGAGTAGGCATTGGAGAAGAATTAGGTGTATGATTTATGTGGAGGTGGAGATGGTGACCATAGAGGAAGCTTGATAGATGGAAGAGGATAAGTAGTAGAAAAATAAGTAGTAGAAGAAGTAGAAGGGAGTGCTATAACATGTGTAATAATTAAATCTTGTTCTAAATCAATAAATTTGTAGCATAAGAGAGTAAAAGATTCACAAGTACCATAGAGTAATTTTTCTTTTAATGCAATAATTAAGCCATGAAAAAGAAAATTACTTTTCTAAATCAATGGGATCAAATAATAACTAATGCATACACAAATTAAAATGTAAAATGTAATCTACAATTGGCTCTTTATTTCCTTGGTGTAATGAAGGAAATCATTCATATGTAACCTTAGGACCATTGTTAGAAATAAATTGTCTCGATAAAAAACATCCTCCATATCGTAATAAGTGCTAATTGACCCATAAGGAAAATGAGTGTACCATTGAAGAGCAAATTAACAATATTATGAAACAATGCTTTGAGTAATAAGAAATCATTAGAATAAGTAGACATGGAAGAATGATAATGCTTAATATGTAAATAAGGATTTCAGTGCCATCAAAACATGAGAAATTAGGCACGATGAAGTCCTTTGGAAAAGTAGAATTATAAATATTTTCAGAAATAGGATTTTCATGTAAGGAATTATTGTCGATGGAAGCATAGTAGGATTTACTTTCAAGAGTGAGAGTATGATTTTTAGATTTCAGGGTACCAACAACATGCATGAGAGATAAAATTTCATGTGTAGGAATTGTAGGTGAAGTAAGAGGAATATTCAAGGGTGGATCTTGCCATTGTGAGTGATCATAGAAATATGAGAAGGAGTGGATGTGAAAGGATGAGAAGATGGGAGAGGAGGGGAATAACATGAAGGCTCTATAGGAATGGTAGATGTAGACTCAGAAGAAATAATAAGAGGTGTATTAGTGGTAGGAGTATAATCACAATGAGAAACGACTTTAGAAGAACTAAAAATAAGTGGAAGAGGAGGTAAGGAACATGAATTATCTATAAGAATGGTTGATGTAGATTTAGAATAAAATATATGAGGTGTACTAGTGGTAGTAGTAGAATCATCATGAGAAACAAGTTGAGAAGTAGAAGAAATAGGTGAAAGAAGAGGAGAGGAACATGGAAGATCTAAGGGAATGATAGAAGTAGATTCAGAAGATATGGTAAGAGGTGTAGAATCATCATGAGTAACAACTTTAGAAGAGAAGAAAGAGGAGTAGTAAATTCACATTCAATAGTCATAAGATAAGTAATATCATTACTAACATGTTCATGATAAAAGTATAGTCTACATCACTATTAGACATATTTTCACAAGAAAGTAGTTCATCAAGACTATCATCAACATAAAAAGAAGTGGTAGGAGAAATAATATCATATCTATCATTGCATTCATTAGAAACAATTTGGGAATTAGGAAGAGTAGGAGAGAAAAAAATTTTCATCCATCTTGATTATTAATAGAAACAACATCATGCACATGTACCTTTTCAATATTAGAAGTATAAGTATTGGCATACATATTGTCACAACCAAGAACATAATCAAGCAAATAATATTGAGTACTACTATCATGTGTTATAAGAGGATTCACATAAGGTGTAACAACATGGGTGACTATGGGAGAGAGGAAAAAATGACGTAAAGTTTTTTTAGGAGAGACTATACAAATGATAAAGTTGTGAAAGTTAGAAGGATGGGATATTTGGAAAGTAAGAAGTTGTTTGTGAAAGGAAGCATCACATTGAGGGTTTTTGTAAAGGTCATGAACTTCGTCTTCTATAGCAACAACATATAAGACATGTTTCAAGCATGTAAAAACATTTGATGCTTAGGATATGAGAACCTCTTCTTAGCCATGATGAGTTTGGGGATCCTAGGAAATAAGTTTAAAGAAAAGTGGGTTCACCAAATGATTTAATAAAATCAGAATTAAAGCTAATCCTAGAGTAAGATATATAATATAATATAATATATATACAAATATTAAGCACTCAAACAATGCAACACTATGAGAAAGTTGGGGAGAGATATGAATTAGTTGAATCCTACACAATCTGGAACTGATTTGAGTTGTGTAAAGTGTTAAATAGGGCTAGAACTATGTCACAATTTCTCTCTATAAAATATGGATTCTTAGAATAATGATGAACATGTGTTCCTGGGGCTCGACAGGGGCATCTAGGAATTGGTGACCATTTTTGGGTGCTAGTGACTATGCAAAAGGTCATAATCTACTTTTTCTTACATCACTAGGGTTTCACTATGACTTCATGCTAATCACTTGATATTTACACTTGGATCTCCGAGGATATATATAACCTGCAACACAAACCCTCACTACCTAAAATAGATCACAAACACATTAAATTGGAATGAAAATGCATTATTTGAAGTCAGAATGACCCCTTGGTCACCTAGTGAGTGAACTTATGACCGGCACCGTATTGCTACATTCTAGACTCCATGTATTTCTTTATACTTGTTTTTTTAATAGTGTCCTTAGGTTTCCCTCACACTAATGAAACTAAGATATAGGGATATGGATAGATAAAATTCAAATGTGTGATATGAAATTGAGCACTTCCCCTTCCTATGAAGTGTATACAAACAAAAAAATCAGTCCTTGTAATGGTAGTGATAGTATGTAGATGATATTTCCCATTAGAGTTTCTAGCCATAATAATAGAGTGTATGTTGTGTATATATATGGATCTTGTAGTCATTTTTATGTCCTTAGAATAACCTTGTAATCCCATGTGCACTGGAATATCACCCAATGGGAGCCGAGTGCTCACTCCGAGGTATGCGTCGACGTTGAACCCTCCTTTATGTGAGTTTTGTGAGAATACATTTCTTAAGGATAGAACCTTAGATGCAAAAAGGTAAAGGACCATGCATTCATTTTGAGAGCCTAGGATGAGTTATTATATCAATACATTCATTTATAATCAAAAGAAACATCATACAGATAACAAATCTAATCCATAACATAAGGAAATGGCACTAGGTTTTACATCCATGAATATTATATTATTAAAACATAACCATATATTCATATTGATCATACTTTAGTAGCCACATTACATTCACCAAGTCCATAACATGCTAATGCATCAATGCAGATAAGACTCATGCATCAGAATCCCTAGCTATGCTTTCCATATTATAAAAATTTCATAGAGCCATCCCCCTAAGTATGTTATCACTCCTACAGTCCTATTAATGAGAACCCAAACCTTATGGAACCTCCTATTATTTTTACAGAGCTTCTCCCTTCTCTATGTCCATCCCTCTTCTCTCCCTTGACAACGTGCCCCTTTCTTCTACCTGAGAATCTCTATATATAGATTTAGCATCCACCATCATGCCTTCGTTCAGAAGTAGATCACCTTCCAAGTGTCCATTTGGTCCTCCAAAGGAGCATGCTTTATCTTATTTGAGATCTCCACTTTTGTAATGATGTCTTTCTGGATCCTTCCATCACATGGAATATTCCTTTCTTGGTCACCAAGTCACCAAGTGACACCTTATCCACTCCACATGCTTGGTCGGGTCACACTTTCCTCATGTGCTTCTTGGAATGCCAAATATTCTTAAGTCCTGAAACCCTTTTCTTTTCCTTGCGTGTGTGCCATGGTTTCTACTAAACCCTTCTAAAACCCTTGTCTTGCATGCTTTTTCATGTGTGCCCTTATCCATATTTGTCCCACATGCACACGTGCCCTTAGAGACTTAGTCAATATTCTAAGGCCCAACATCACCCCATACTAAGCTTGTTCTCCATCCTCGGAAACATCATTCCTTCAAATAATAAAGAATGGTAGGACTCTGAATAGTTGGAACAAAGAATGGAGGAAAGAAGAAGAATATGTTTATTGCTGAAGGAGGAGTGGGAAATCCTTCCTTATATCTACCTTAATATTCTCCCAGGCATCTACTTCATTCTGCACTTCCTGGAGTAGGTCACCACAAGAGCACTTACCTCATTGAAACTCATCTCATCGCCCTTGGTACCCATTATATCAACGATCCCTTCCATTTTTTACCAAATTCATCAATCACGTCCATCTTGTGGGTGATATGGGGATATAACTCTTTAGCCGCTTTTTATTGAGCCCTACAAGGTCTCGATAGCTTCCGAATTATTTTCCACCTTGGCTAGAATCTTATGTCACTCTTATCTATTCCCCTTATTTTTCTCTAAAACTCCTTGAGATTTGCCTCATGCATAGCAACTAGGATACTTGCTACGTAATCCATGTTGGCACAATTATTATAAAAACTTCAGCTACCTACGCAACATATTTTACAACGATGAGTAGTTTGGAGTACCAGAAACTACCTCCACAACCTTTAGCTTCTCTTCCTTCTCTTGGCACGTCAGTGCCTCTTCTGATGACTCTAAGGTGAGTGGATGCCTTTCTATTGTAAGGATGCGAGTTAAATCTTCTAAGCACTGCAAGGTCGATTCATATTTCTTCTCAAACAAGCTATGTATGGATGCTTTAAGATAATAGCATCTGTAATCATTTATACCTTCTTTTAGACCTCTCACACCTTTGTCTTCTCCTCTCGTAGCTCACGCCTTAGTCCGTGCACCGATCAAATATTATTGCTTTAGGATTTTATTCTTTTCAATGAGCTCCTCATTTTTCTTCTCCAATTCCCCTTCTAGGAATCTCACCTAGTCATTCCATCTGAAAATTCTCACCTCAACTTCCACTGAAACCTTGTTGAGTGCATTATAGACTTGTTCATTAGATAATTGTTGAGAATTTACTAGCGGGTTTATCCATTTTTCCTCTGGAATTTTCATCATCGCCCCTTGGCTTATTTTGAATTAAGGCTCATCAACATGGTACTCGAATTCCCAAGATAGCATCTTCCTGGTTTGTGGGTACGTGCCTTCCTCATCAAATGAAGACATCACCAGGAGTTATTATGTTGGCATAGTGCTTTGGAAGTGCATACGTAGCACGCATCGGGATCAAATTGATATATCCCATTCCCTTCCCTTTTGATATAACCATACTCTTCCCTCCTGTGCATGCGCCCTTTGGCAAGTTCACTGCTAGGTATGGATCCCCTCCCATGCTTCTGTACTCCTTTCCAACACTCTCATCTTCTATTTCCTTGAGTATCTCATCTGTTCCACTCCACCTCTTACTCTACTAACTTCTTGATTATGCCCTCTACTTCTCTATCTATGACCTCTTCTACTGCTCCTTAGTGAGGCTAGGGGTCCTCTGATCCTTAGTGTTCACCTCCTCACTAACCCCCTTGCCTTGGGTGTCCTCCTCATCTCCATTCTTCTCTTCATTTCTTATTCTTCTAAATCATGTATAACATACACAAGATGATTCTAAACTTATTTATCCTCATCATTTTCCTTCTCACCCCTATAGGCCTCCAAGCTCTCCATCTCCTCCGAGTCTTCCTTCCTCACTACCTTCTATTTCTTCCTAACTAGGGATTCTTCCTCTTCCATGGTAGGTGATTCCCTTTTGGGAGACTCTTCTTATTTTAACACATCTTCCTTAGGTGTCTTCTCCTCATCCTTGATTGGAGACTCAATCTTGCACGTGTAGGTGCTTAGCTTGGTTCCCGACTCAAGCGCACCCATAGATTGTGTTGTCTGCACACTTGGTGATTTCTTTTCCATCACTTATTTCTCCAAGGTCTCCTCCCTTTCTCTTTTCTTTGGTGCATCCTTCTTCAAACTACGGGATCCTTACAGATGGAGACATCATTCTCTAAGTAGGTTCCCTTCTAAAAATTAGGCCTCGATGTGTAAATACACCCTCGTTGCAGTCCTCCCGTAATTGGAAGCGCCAATGGTTTCATCATTTATACTTTTTGGGAGATATACTTCTCCACATCCATGTGCTTCTTTGGGTATATGAGCTTCTGCACAAATCACAAGTGGTCTTGGTCCACTTCTCTATGGTCAAAACTTATCCTTTTAGCTTCCTCAAGCGCTTAACCCTTGCTTGGAAATACTACGCAGTTGAAAGAGAAAGGTAGTTTGCACCATGGACTTTCGGTCCCATCTATCAGAGTGCATCTGCCAATGCGAAGTTCCCGTATATAACAAACTCATCCTCTCCATCTACTAGCATGGGAAAATATTTGGATATTCTCCATTCTACCCCAAATATGTTGCACATTCACTTATACTATTTCTCCATACACACCTTATGGGTGGACATTATGGTATCACAAGTATACTTTTCAAATCTTTTTGTAGGTGAGGGATCTTCGTATGGATACTCCCATATGAACTTATCTAGCCCATCGGGCACTCCAATTTCTAAGAATATAATTGTGAGAAGGAAATTTTTGAACATTATCTTATCTCCTTGCATACTATTGATAATATCATCTGCAATATAAAGTGCGAGACATGTTGTAGATGGTTCCCTCTGAAATATTTTAGCATACATTCAACCATGCCTTGTTTACTTGCGTTGACCTCTCTTGACCATTTAGCTTGGTAACCAAGCACATGGCCATCCTCATTACAGGGTTGGGGATATCTGCGATATCAAAGTAACATGAACCCTTTTTGTAATCATAGGCCTCCACAGTCTCCTTGATGGCCTCCTTATCCTCCAAGTCATCATCTATGGAGTCCCCTTTACAAACCAAGCCAATAAAATTTGATACGAGCTGAGGAGTTATGAACATTTTTTGGCCCACAAAATAGAAGTGGTCCTCATGCACACACGACATCCACCACTAGAATAACCACTCGGGCTTTCCAAAATAGGGCAACTCATAAATTTTTAGCAAACCGGCCTTTCCAAACTACACCTTCACCTCATCATTATAGATTGGCATTCCCTCTGGTGTCTTCTTTTCCATCGATGGACCACTTCCAACACCATCTCTTTCTCCGTGATGCTTGTGTAATGATTTTAGATGCTCATGGCCATCTTCTTCATGTGTGATACCCACTCTTTCCCCGACAACACTATATTTGGGCTCTACATTTTTGCATACCACTCCTCATTAAAACTCATGATGGTAGTTGTCTATTTTCCTTTTCCCTTGCTCTTCTTTGGTGAAATAGTTTCCTTCTTTGGTGTAATTTTAGTTTTTGGTTAAAACCTAAAATCTTATTCCTTCTCTTCCTTTCTCTGCTTAATCATGTGGCTCAACTCTGTGAAATAATCCTTCTACTTTCATGCCCTAGCTACAGAACCCTAACCCGGAAAAACTCTTCCATAGATGACGACTTTTCTCGAAAATTTCTTCCTTATTCCCGTAATCCTTTGACTCTGCTGTTGATAGATCATCTTAGTCACATACTCAGATTTCTATGATTCTCCCTTCACACAAATATTTCTTCGTGGATTCCCTAGTTCACAAGAGCTTCTTCAATCTCGTAATGGCAAGGTAAAATAATAATTTTCATGACTTCATACTTATATATTTTTGCTCTTCTCCCACAATAAATGCTATGCCACCCACCAATCTACTTTACCATTAAATGCATATTTTTCTCTAAAGCCAACCTTAAGCACCCTTACCCACATGCCCAATCCTGTGAGAAACCATCTACAACCTTCTGGCGTGCAAAAAATCCTTACTGACTCAAGACTCTTAAGCACACATCTACAAATACCAAGGCACTTCTTCTTTCCTTGAACTAATTTTTTACCTTGCCTACCTCATATTATTCTTGCGCTTCTTACTCTTTATATGTGGTATTTGTTAAGCTATCTTGACACCAAAAATTATTTTCCACCATTTCCACACATGTTCTTCTATTTTATGTGCCTTTGATACTTCAAATCGGGCCTTACAAATTTCACTAAAACCTTTTTCCTCACTTCACACTACTCCACCCCACACTAAATAAGATGTGCATTCCTCTCCGCATACACAGACTTTTGAAAGTAATATGGTTACCAAAGGCACATGACACAAAACAACATAAATAGAAGGGAACAAGCAATGAGAAATGGAAACACAAGGAAAAGAAAATCCATAAAGGGAAATCCTAAGATAATTGGTAATACTACCTTATTTACAAACACAAGGAAGGTTTATTTATAGTAGGGCTTCAGCCTACTCCCATTGAAATGGCTAGGTAGTTTCATCCCATCCAATGTTTGTAACTGGCATGTGCTTGACTCAAGGATGTACAAGATGATGTATGGGCCCAACTAATGGAATTTCAACTTCCTCGGATGGCGCAGAAACTTGGAATCATATAACAAAACCATCTACCCAACCTCAAACTACTTATTCTTGATATGATGATCATGTCATGCCTTTTGTCTATCCTTTTTAATCTTTTGACTCCATCTAGCAAGTGATTTCCTTTCGTCCAACTACATTAACTTTTCAATCCTTTCCTTGAGTGCTTGCTCATCATCCAATCCAAATCTGAATTCAACCGATAAAAAATCATCCACACCAAACACCAATTGAAATGGTGTGGCCTTGTTCAACCTCTTGTAGGTTTTCCTGTATGCCCATAAAATGAATGATACCTTGTCATCCCAATCTTGTCTTCTAACATCACAAATTTTGGTCAATGTGTGACTTAGTATCTTTTTAAATACCGAAAATGTTCCATTTGATTGAGGGTGATAAGGGGTAGTCTTATGATGGGCCACCATAAATTCTACCAACAAGATCCTAACTATTTCATTTAGAAAGTGTGTACCCCTATCACTTGTTAAACTCAACGGACACCCATATCTGTTGATTATGTTTTCCCATAAGAATCTCACCGCTATCACTATGGTAAAATCCTTTGTTGGTGTTGCCTCTACCAATATTTTCAAGTAGTCGGTGCAAGTGATTATGTAATGTAAGATAGACCTTTGTGCAAGAGGTGAAATTGGTCCTACAAAGTAAATTTCCCATTTTTCAAATGGTTTAGCACTAGCTATAGGCCTCAAGGTCATTTTATCTCTTTTCCCTGGCTTGCGAAGGTGTTGTCCTCCATGATAAGTGTTTGTGCTCTAATACGCATTGGTGCAAAATCTCATCATGACCTTTTATAGAAACTCAACATGTAAGGTTGATATGGATAAATCCTTCATTTCTTCTCTTAAGATCTACAATATCCTCCAAGTGAGGGCACACGCCACAACCAAAACAAAAGATTGCATGTCCGGCATGGTATCCTTTTTTATGTGTCCTCCCCTGTAACACCCTTTTCGTTATTTTTTCTACGGTAAAAATGGTTTACAGAAGTCACACCGCTTACATAGGATCTTAGAGAAGAAAATACTTATCCAATCAAGATGATTTCCAAAATAAACTTCCTTACTTATGTGATTTTCCTTATAAGGATATGATCTTTTGATTTTTGGAAATAATCCTTGGATCTTTTCTAATTTGATCAAACCGGTGTGATCCAATCCATTTTTTAGGAATGTTTTTTGTAAACTTGTAATGCTCATCCTTGGATCAATTTCAGTGATCCAAGGAATGTGAATGGTAAAATCAACATTCCATGAGTTAGGCTACACGCTGGACTAACTTTGTTGTTGCAAGTTCTTTTAATTTTGTGTGAATGCACTTCCATTTAGTAGGATGTTGGCTTGGGTCTTTGGAGGTCGACCATGATAGGTCATTGCTGATAACGATGGGAATGCAACTATTCACAACTAGGAGAAAGATATCTAGGAACCTATTAAGGATTTACTTCCTAATCCTAAGCTAGGTGAAAGTATTCCTACCTAAGCTATGTTACTTGATATAATTTTGTTGCTAACCTAAACTTGATACAAAGGGTTAGAAGGGTTGCTAAGTATTAAAACTATAACCTAACACTACAAAGTTATTTGGTGATCTAACCTAGTTTCTTTAAACTATAGTATTTTTGGTTCACTCATTTGTGGGGTTATCTAACCTATTTGCTAAAGATCTATGTTAGAGGTTAGTGGTTAGTGTTACATCCTAAGGTACTAATGTAAATCCTACCTAAGATCTAACCTAAGCAATCTAACCTATCCTAAACTAATGGATGCGAATTGGAACTAAAAGGGTCACATGTACATTGGCAATGGTTTCTAAACATTTATGAAGGTGATAAGGTTTATTTATTTCCTATGGACTGCCAACTTTGGCAGAGGCTAATTTGGATGGCGGAGGCCTAGGTGGCAGTATCACTAGAAATGGAAATTCATGTTTTATTTGATTTGGAACTCACCAGTTTGGTAGGTGGTGGCAAGGAAGATTGGGTGGGAGATTAGGAAATTAATGCAATTAATTTTCTTGTTCGATGAGCCCAACCACTTTGGTAGGTATGCCAAGTAGATTTTTGGTTGAGTTGTTTCACTTGCATGCTTTCCAATTTTCATTCTACTTGCACTCTGGTTTTTTGAACCAGTAGTTAAACTATATTGCATGGCTATTTTTGTGGTTTCAAGTCTATTTCTATTTCATGGAGAGTATATGAGGCAATGTGGAGGAAGTATTTTGTTGTTTTGGTCTTTCGTGGAGAAGAAGGGAAGAAGTGAGCTCAGCTAAGAAGTCTTCTTCGATTTTTCGACAACACTATCAGGCATGATAGGCCCTAACTATTAAAATCTCTTTCTTTCTTCTAAGTGTTTTCATTAAAACAAATTTTCTCTATTAATATCCACATTCATGCTTAGCTGGTAAAATGATAGATGGGTTTGTAAGAAAACTTGTATTCTATGTTTTTGGCGTCTGTGTGTTCATGATTCTGTGGAAAGTTTTCTTCACACTATCTTTTCATAAAGGAACCACGAATACTTAAACAAAAATGGTGACACTGGTTGTTTCTTCTTCAGTGGTTTGAAATGTTTGTTGGGTGAACTAGTTGTGTCTTGTGAATTCGAACTAGTAAGAATTCAGTCTTATTAAACTTGTATGCAAGTACTAGCTTCAGTTGGGAAACTTGTTTAGTAAAGAGGACTATAACTGAGATTCTCAGGGTTTTTAGCATATGTTTTGATCCATAGATAAATAGGATATGAATATAACCATATAGGATCTAGGAATTGTATTCTTCTTGAGAAAAATCATTGACTGTTAACAGGTTTCACGTGCACTTTAGGTAAACCTATATATGTCTTGTTGTTTTGTATTTTACCTTGTGGAACTTTGATGGTAGCAAAGTTCACATGCATGGATAAACCATATATAGTTGGTTTCTGTGTTTCTCCTTGTGAAAACATGGTTTGTTATGGAAACTTGCATGCATAGGAAAAGCAATATAGGGTTTAGTTTGTATTTCATTCTGCTAAACTTGATTGATTTTGGAACTTGTGTTTGTTATCATTTTGGATAACTTGACTATAACTCAAGTCACTTTGGCATGGTGCTTGTGGAATCTTGTTCTTTTGACCACGTTAATGGTATTTGGAGATTCTTGTAAACCCGACCTGAGATTCATCCTTTCTGAGCTTTGTCTAAGCATCTTACATTCCGTTTTGTTCGGAAATAAGGTTGATAGGATGTTAATGGAAAATGGAAGCATTTCTTCTTATTTCAAACTATATGAAATACTTTTCACTGCTCTCGGTCTAGCCTTACAGTGCTGGCGTATTATATAGTTGTGGTTGTGGTATTGATATCCTTCACTGTACTCACATTTATTACTTGATGTTCTTAATGGAATAGAAACCTGAACATTGTGTTGGTTCAGGTATTATGGTCTTTTGATCTTTTAATACACTTTTAAGGGAACATATAGTTACCCTAATTTGGTTACATACATTTGAATGGTCTTGATTCTTCAACGATGTTTATACTTGGCATTGTGCCAGAATTGTAAACCATTCCTGGACTGTACATATTATTCTTTGATGTTTGATATTGTCTTTTGATTGGATACCCGTTGGCATACCGTTAAGATGGTTCTACCTTGCCGAACTATTGGGCAGTCTTAAGTGTTAGCCATTACTCAGATTCCTACCTCTTGTTGGGTCTAATAAGGGTATATCATGTCTTGGAAGATTGATTGTGGTCTAAACTTGTTTTGAATGTGTCAAACTGCACTATTGAATTTATAGGATTCTATAAGTAGACATTGATAGCATGATTTCTTCTTATCTGTGGTTGTTAAACCAATGGGAGAATGTTTGGTTTTTAAAGAAATATTCTATGTGAAGCTCACTGATTCATGAACTTGTATGAGCTTGACTGTTTTATTATCTCTAATGGAAAGTAGAAATTTATGCTTTTGAATGAGATGATTTAGAAAGGAAGTTAGTTTTGGTACTCTATCTCTTTCTTTGGAATGGTCATTGTTCTCCTTTCTTGAAACTCCTGAATGAACTTAAACTGTATGAATGTGAGAAGGTAAAACTGTTCTATTACGTTGAAGGAAATTATTTGAGTTTGGGATCATATTTTGGTAAGACTCCTTCTATAATGCAGTTGGGTTAAGTACATTGATTAGAACCTCTTGTTTCCTATTCTTAGTGAAATGAGAAAACAATGTTTATTAATCTTGTATACTTTTCATTTGACTGATGTGATGTGGAATGAGATTAAAGTTAGATTGGAAAATGAAATTGTAACTTATAGACGATTGCCAATCCATCACTTCTCCTTGGATTTCTTTCATTTGGATCTGTTGATAAATATATTATATTGTTATGTCTTAAAGTAGAATTACTTTAAAGGAATAGTTTAAATCATGGCCTACTCCGGTTTTGCCTTGCTGATGATTATGTACTTTGGAAATGGAATACTTTCTTTTCTTCTTTACTTGAAAGATTATGCTATAAACATTTATGAATCTTATAGTAAAGATATGTGTTGTACTTTATTGAAAACTTGGAAACAATGATATATTATGTTTTGTTGTTTGGTAAAGATATTTGATGAAATCAATTATACTTTAATTTATAGGACAGGTATTATAGTTTATATCCTATTCCTCCTTGTGTTAAAATATGTTTTGTATTGCTCTTCTTTTATTGGTATTACTTACGCTTGGGAGTATGAATTACTGGTTGTTCATTAAAGTAGGGTTGTTTTATTGAAACAATTAGTGGAATGCACTTCATTTTAAGGCTTAGTGCTTATCATGCTCAGTTTCGTTGAACTGACCCATGCTAGCAATTTTTAGATGGACTTCGTAAGTGATAAGAGAAGGCAAAAACTTATACGATGCATTGGTTGAACTATGTTGATTTTTGAGAAGAATTCTGATTTGTTCTTAAGTTGTATTGAAAAAGAAAGTTACCTTCTTTTGAATAAAGGTTGTTGTCCTGCAGTATGTTTGTAATGCATAAGTTGTAAATGTATAAGTTTGAAAATGAATTGAAAGATGGAAATTTACTTGCATAGATTGTGTAAATTATCTTGTTTTGAGGATAATCTTCTTGTTATCTATATGATTGGATGTGTATTCTTGTTGGTATTATAAAAAGGAATTTAGAGGAATTTCCTAAGTAAGCTATAGATAAATAAGTGGTTGAATACAACATTCCTATTTAAGTATTTCATTATATCATGTGATGTGAAGTAAAACTATAATAAAAATTATTGTGATTATAAAGGACATTATAGGGTGGGCTAATCCCTAGAATGTAACTATGAAGAGGAAGACCCTTCCTCTCTAGTAATGATCTAAAGAAAAGAGGAAGATATGATTGTTAATCATTAAGACTTAATTATAATAAGTCTGATATGTTTCAGCCTTGTAGGTTGTTACACTTCCTTAATTAGTTAAGTTAATTAGAATAAAGGAACATAAGTTGTTGTTGTTCTATTTTTGGATAACGGGTTGTTAGGTCAAATCTATCAAATCTAGAAGCAATCTTAAGTTAATTAAAGTTCTTAAGATTATATGAACCTGAAATGTAAAAAGAACTTAAAGAGTGTTGAACTCGGGGTTGGTTAGGCTGCCGAATTTTGTCGTCTAATAACCCAAATTTAACTTAACGTGAGTAAATTCTTGGAGGTATGTACATCTTCACGAGGTTGTTCCATAGGATGTTGACACATCAACTACAAGGTTGTACCTTTGAGAAGATTAGGATCTTCTCGAGGATACAACAATGTAGTTAACATGTGGCAACACCCTTCTGCATTGATCGTCAAGATCTACACACCTTTGAACTTGACCAAGATTTTCCTCCAGGACTGGTTAGTATCATAGCTAGGATATGAAGTAGCCCTTTAGGACTCAGGGTACCTTGGCACACGGGGTTAACCTAGGTTGACCCAGTATGCCAATTTACCCTAAGTCTTTATGAGCCTTTTTATATCATGACCTATGTTGTTAACCTGAACTAGAGTTAAACCTTGAGCGAGGGGACTGACTGAAGTCAGTATAAGACATTCTAGATAATAGTGGAGTGGGGTGAAGGACGTATTCCAGTTTGATGAGTATGTCGTCAAGGAATAAGTAATATGAACAGTATGTTAGAAATATTTGGCCAAAGTATCGCAAGCTTGCTTGATTGTGTTGTCCTATGTCACCTAGTCTAAGGATCGTGATGCCGATGAATATTGGTAAAAAATATTCAGTTAGGTTCCTTAGACAGATCACTCAGAACCCAGAACAGGGTAAGAGAACCAAGTACACGAAGTATTCAGAAGAATACTCAAAACTCAATGTTACACATGAATAGATCGGTAGTTACCGAGTCATGGAATGAATAGATCGGTTGCTCACCGAGTCATTGCAGCTGCATATGGTTATCTGATTATATGAATGGTTGTTATGAAATGTGTGTTCTAAATTATGTATTTAGAATAGAGAACATTATTCATGCAAAAAAAAAATTCCCTTGTTTCTAAAGTCTTAAAATTGGGAATGTTACATCTTGGTATCAGAGTGAAGGTTGCAGCTCTTGGACCTATTGTGTCCATAATCTGATAAAAACTTGAATTTTCTTGTAATAGAAAATGGTTAGGACAAGAGGAAACGTTGCGAATAATGCTCCACCTAAGGAAGGAGTAGTAACAACCCAAAAACTTGATGAGATCCTTGCTGCCCTGTTGGACACAAGAGATCATTTAACTGTGCTCGAGCAACAAGTGATGGGTAATGAGGAGGAAGAAGAAGCTGGTAATAACAATCAGCCACCTCCTGAGGACAACCCCAATATGGGTGTTGATAATAACAATGTTAATGTGCCTAACCAGCCAGAAAACAAAAAGGCTAGGTTGGCAACTGAACTCACTAATGATATAAAAAGGATAAGTCCACCTAAGTTTGATGGCACCACATTAGGTGATGGGGTTGAGAACTGGCTCAGTGAGATGGAGAAGTACTTTGCAATAAGGAACTTCTCCGAAGAGACCAAAGCTATTTGGGGAGCATATCAGCTTTCCCATGAAGCATCTTCATGGTGGGACAACCGGAAGGCTGAGCTGAACATTGATGAAACTAACATCACTTGGGATCAATTTAAAGGTTATTTTAGGCAACGATGGCTGCCACAACTTTATTATGATCAGAAAATGACTGAATTTTAGAACTTAGCTCAAGGGAAGTTAACTGTAACTGAGTATTGGGAACGGTTTACGAAACTACTCAAGTATGTACCTCAGTATCAAACTGATGAGAAGTTCAGGATATGGAAATTCATCATGGGGTTGAATCCCATCATTGGGGAGAGGTTGATGTTCACATCCCAACCACTATGGAAGGGGTTGTTGAGAAAGCCATAAGGCAGGAATAGAAGTTAAAGGCTATTTCTGCTCACAAAGAAGAAGTACGGAAGAAAGTTCCAAACTCTTCTTCAGCTTCTCTTGCACCTAAGAAAGGACCATGGAAAAATTTTGGTAACAAAAGTAAGTTTCCAACAGAAAATAATAAGAAAAAAACAATGAATAAGACTGTTGGTAATACACGGAACAATTTTTCCAGAAATAATAATAACGGGAAAAACCCTATGGAGGTCAGAATGATAACTTCAAGACTAGAAATAATTCTGAGCCCAAAAAGGGACCGGTAGGAGGCTGTTATAACTGTGGAAAAGATCATTATGTGAATCAATGTCCTTTGAAGAAGGATGATCATAATCAACAACACAAGATACATGTTGCAGTAGCTGACAAGCAAGCTGAAAAGCAAGTTACACCTATAGAAGTTCCTGGTAAGTTATTTGGCATACTTGTAACTATTATTTTTGATACTGGAGCAACTGAATGTTTTATTTCTAGTAAACTTGCTTCAAAACTTAAAATAAAAGATGGAAAAATGGATAAATCATGGACTGTACATTATGGTAATAATTATGTTCATACAATTAGTATGTGTCTTTTCGGGGCAGTCCTTGACTTACCTAGCTTTTCCACTGAAGTTGATCTCTATGTAGCACCTTTGGGATCTTATGATATAGTCATAGGTGTAAATTGGCTAGCAGAGCATAAAGAAAAGGTAGACTATTTTGAAAAACATATTAGTTGTTTGGATGATCTATAGAAAATAGCAGAGATTCAAGGTGTAAAATGAGAAATTTCAGTTAGGAAATTGTCAGCTATGTAACTTAAAAAGGCCAAGAATAAGGGTTGTACCTTATATGCAGTAAAGATTTCTGAATCTATGGAAGAAAACAATGGTTTCTTGGAATGTTATCCACTATTACAAAACTTTGGTGACGTGTTTTCTAAGAATTACTAGGACTACCACCCAAAAGGGAGTTTGACTTCATGATTGAAATCAAACCAGTCTCGAACCTATTTCTAAAGCACCTTATCGAATGACTACCATAGAGTTAGTAGAGCTTAAGGCTCAATTACAAGAACTTTTGTCTAAGGGTTTGATTAGACCAAGTGTTTCACCTTGGGGAGCACTAGTGATCTTTGTGAAAAAGAAGGATGGAACACTCAGATTGTGCATTGATTACAGGATGTTAAACAAAGCAACAATCAAGAATAGATACCCACTTCCTAGAATTGATGATCTATTTGATCAGATGCATGTGAGCATCGGTATATTCCAAGATAGACCTTCGGTCTGGATATCACCAACTACGAATTAAGGAAGAGGACATTCATAAAATACTTTTAGGACAAGGTATGGACATTATGAATTCACGGTTTTACCCTTTGGATTAACGAATGCACCTGCAGCTTTCATGAACTTAATGAATAATATCTTTCAAGAATACTTGGACAAGTTTGTGCTTGTATTCTTGGATGACATTCTCATTTATTCTAAAAGTGTGGAGGAGCATCATGAACACTTGAAAATAGTTTTGAAAATTTTGAGAAAAAGACAGTTATATGGTAAGTTGTCCAAATGTTCTTTCTATGACACTTGAAGTTCACTATTTGGGTCATGTTATAAGTAAAGATGGGATTGTTATGGATCCTTCTAAAATTGTAGCTATAGTCGAGTGGCCTGCACCCAAGAATGTACATGAAGTTAGAAGCTTCATGGGCCTTGCAGGTTATTATAGAAAATTTGTTAAGGATTTTTCTAAGGTGGTTGCACCAATAAATTCATTGTAGAAGAAGGATAAGAAATTTGTCTAGGATGATAAATGTGAATCTGCATTTAAAAATTTAAAAAGTCAGTTGACTTCAACACCTATTTTAGTTGTACCTGATCCAAATGGAGACTTCACGGTTGTAATGAATGCATTTGGGGAGGGTCTTGGAGGTATTTTGTTACAAAATGATCATGTCATAGCTTATGAAAGTAGAAAACTTAAGTTACATGAGTTGAATTATGCTCCACATGATTTAGAGCTTTCTTCCATAGTTCATGCACTTCAAGTTTGGAGGCATTATCTAGCTTGGTAAACCATTTGAGTTGAAAACTGATCATCTTGGATTGAAGTACATTTTCACTTAGCCAAATCTGAATGCAAGACAACGAAGGTGGTTAGATTTTTTGTCTCAATATGATTTTGATATAAGTTACATTAAAGGAAAAGAGAATAGAGTAGTGATGCTCTAAGTCGTAGGAAGCACATTTCTACTCTTATAACATTAAGAACTCAGTTTAAAGATGAAGTAAAAAGTGCTATGGAATTTGATTCATACTTTCAACAAGTAAAAGTAGTGCTTGCTGTAGATCCAAAGGATGAAAGGTATAAAGGTTTTCACTTTGATAATGAAGGAATCTTACGTTATGAAAATAGAGTATACATACCTTTACTTAATGATTTGAGAAAGAAATTGTTGACAGAGTTTCACAACTCACCTTTTTCGGACACCCTGGCATTACGAAAATGCTTGCTGATATAAAACAACAATATTTATGGAAGGGAATGAAAAAGGATGTTATAGATTTCATGACTCATTGTCTGGAATGTCAACGAGTAAAAGTAGAACATATGCATCCAGCTGGTTTGCTATATCCTCATAGCATACCACAGTACAAATGGCAGGTAATAAGCATGGATTTTGTACAAGGGTTGCCTATGTCAAGAAATAAACACGATGTTATTTTGGTAGTAGTTGAAAAACTAACGAAAGTAGCTCATTTTATTGTTGGAAATCTAAAGGATGATTCTCCTATTTTGGCTAAAATATTTGTACATGAAATTTTCAGATTACATGGAGTACCTAAATTAATCATATCTGATAGAGACCCTAGAATGATGTCAAGGTTTTGGCAAACACTTAACACAGCTCTTGGCACTAAATTGAATTTCAGTTCTACGTATCATCCGAAATGGATGGACAGACTGAAAGGGTGAATCAGGTTTTAGAGGATATGTTATAGATGTACTGTATGGATCAATAGTAAAAATGGGAAGAGTACCTTCCCTTAGTTGAATTTGCATACAATAATACATATCATGCTTCTCTTAAGATGGCACCTTTTGAGGTGCTTTACGGAAGGAAATGTAGAACCCCTATTAGTTGGGATAGCATTGAGGATAGAGAGGTAATTGGACCTGAAATCCTTACGGAAATGGAACAACAAGTTAAAATGATTCATGAACGCTTGAAAGAAGTAGTAGATAGGCAAAAGAGTTATGCTGACTTAAAGCGGGTTGACAGAAATTTGAACTTGGAGAAAAAAAAATTTCTTCGGTTAAACCGAAAAAGAGTTCCATAACTTTTGGCAAGGCTGCCAAGTTATCACCTCGATACATGGGACCTTTTGAAATAGTTGAAGTAATCAACCCTATAGCTTATCATTTAGCACTACCACCTACTTTGTCACGAATGCATGATGTTTTCCATATTTCCTTGCTTAAGAAATACGTCTCAGATTTATCACATGTGTTAAATTGGAATTCCTTGCAGGTCCAAGACCCAGGAATAATCATGGTTAAACCCACTCGAGTCTGAAACTCACCAGTTACATCTAAGAAATAGAGAAATAAGTCAATGTAAGGTCCAGTGGGACTATTTTAACAAGGAGAGTGCAACTTGGGAAAATCTGGAGAGGATATGAAAACTACTTTTCCATATCTGTTTGAATAGAATTGAATCTATTGACTGAAAAATTATATGAATTTATTCTTTAATGACGATAAGTAAGCTAGTTTTGGGAAGATATTTACTTGAATTGAATAAAAGGTTATTTATTACTGATTTCTGGAACTATAAGGTTTGGAAATACTTGACTTAGGATAAGAGAAGTGAATGAATTGACTATCCATGATGTAAATTGTTAAAAGAAGTAATCATCGGATGATGATTCTTTTTAGGAGGGAAGCATGTAACACCCTTGACTATTGTTATTTTCCTCCTTTGCATTCAAGTGTTGATATGTGATTTTCCTTATAAGGATATGATCTTCTGATTTTTGGAAATCATGCTTGATATGGATAAGTCTTTTCTACTCTTAAGATCCTATGATCAAACTGGTGTGACTTCTCTGAATCCATTTTTCAGTTCTGGTAGGTAAATTACAATCTGGTTTAAGAGTTGTAAACTTGTCTTTTGTCTGACTCATCCTTGGATCAATTTCAGTGATCCAAGGAATGTTTTTAGTAATGCTCTGTGAAGTGAATGGTAAAATCGACATTCCATGAGTTAAGCTACATGTTGGACTGAACTTTGTTGTTGCAAGTTCTTTTACTTTTGTGTGAACGCACTTCCATTCAGTAGGATGTTGGCTTGGGTCCTTGGAGGTCGACCATGACAGGTCATTGCTGATAACGATGGGAATGCAACTGTTCACAACACAAGAGAAAGATATCTCAGGAACCTATTAAGGATTTACTTCCGGAATCCTAAGCTAGGTGAAAGTATTCCTACCTAAGCTATGTTACTTGATATAATTTTTTTGCTAACCTAAACTTGATATAAAGGTTAGAAGGGTTGCTAAGTATTAAAACTATAACCTAACACTACAAAGTTATTTGGTGATCTAACCTAGTTTCTTTAAACTATAGTATTTTTGGTTTACTCATTTGTGGGGTTATCTAACCTATTTGCTAAAGATCTATGTTAGAGGTTAGTGGTTAGTGTTACATCCTAAGGTACTAATGTAAATCCTACCTAAGATCTAACCTAAGCAATCTAACCTATCCTAAACTAATGGATGCAAATTGGAACTAAAAGGGTCACATGTACATTGGCGATGGTTTCTAAACATTTATGAAGGTGATAAGGTTTATTTATTTCCTATGGACTATCGACTTTGGCAGAGGCTAATTCGGATGGCAGAGGCTTAGGTGGTAGTATCACTAGAAATGGAAATTCATGTTTTATTTGATTTGGAACTCACCAGTTTAGCGCGGTGGTGGCAAGGAAGATTGGGGGAGATCGGGAAATTAATGCAATTAATTTCTTTTTCGAAGAGCCCGAACCACTTTGGTAGGTATGCCAAGTGGATTTTTGGTTGAGCTGTTTCACTTGCATGCTTTCCGATTTTCATTCTACTTGCACTCTAGTTTTTCAAACCAGTAGTTAAACTATATTACATGGCTATTTTTGTGGTTTCAAGTCTATTTCTATTTCATGGAGAGTATATGAGGCAATGTGGAGGAAGTATTTTGTTGTTTTGTCTTTCGTGGAGAAGAAGGGAAGAAGTGAGCTCAGCTAAGAAGTCTTCTTTGATTTTTCAGTGACACTATCAGGCATGATAGGCCCTAACTGTTAAAATCTCTTGCTTTCTTCTAAGTGTTTTCATTAAAACAAATTTTCTCTATTAAGATCTATGCATTCATGCTTAGCTAATAAAATGATAGATGGGTTTGTAAGAAAACTTGTATTATGTGTTTTTGGCTTCTGTGTGTTCATGATTCTGTGGAAAGTTTTCTTCGCATTGTCTTTTCATAAAGGAACCATGAATACTTAAACAAAAATGGTGACACTGGTTGCTTCTTCAGTGGTTTGAAATGTTTGTTGGGGTGAACTGGTCATGTCTTGTGAATTCAAACTGGTAAGAATTCAGTCTTATTAAACTTGTATGCAAGTACTAGCTTTAGTTGGGAAACTTGTTTAGTAAAGAGGACTGTAACTAAGATTCTCGGGTTGTTAGCATACATTTTGATCCATAGATAAATAGGCTATGAATATAACCATATAGGATCTGGGAATTGTATTCTTCTTGAGAAAATCATTGACTGTTAACAGGTTTCATGTGCACTTTAGGTAAACTTGTATATGTCTTGTTGTTTTGTATTTTACCTTGTGGAACTTTGATGGTAGCAAAGCTCACATGCATGGATAAACCATATATAGTTAGTTTCTGTGTTTCTCCTAGCAAAAACATGGTCTCTTATGGAAACTTACATGCACAGGAAAAGTAATATAGGGTTTAGTTTGTATTTCATTCTATGAACTTGATTGATTTTGGAACTTGTGTTTGTTATCATTTTGGGTAACTTGACTGTAACTCAAGTCACTTTGGCATGGTGCTTGTGGAATCTTTTTCTTTTGACCATGCTAATGGTATTTGGAGATTCTTGTAAACCCGACCTGAGTCATCCTTTCTGAGCTTTGTCTAAGCATATTACATTCTATTTTTTTGGAAATAAGGTTGATAGGATGTTAATGGAAAAATGGAAGCATTTCTTCTTATTTCGAACTGTATGCAAATACTTTTCACTACTCTCGGTCTAGCCTTACAGTGCTATTGGTGTATTATGTAGTTGTGGTTGTGGTATTGATATCCTTCACTATACTCACCATTTATTACTTGATGTTCTTAATGGAATAGAAACCTGAACATTGTGTTGGTTCAGGTATTATGGTCTTTTGATCTTTTAATACACTTTTAAGGGAACATATAGTTACCCTAATTTGGTTACATATATTTGAATGGTCTTGATTCTTCAATGATGTTTATACTTGGCATTGTGCTGGAATTGTAAACCATTCTGGTACATATTATTTTTATTTGATGTTTTTTTATTGTATTTTGATTGTATACCCATTGGCCTACCATTAAGATGGTTCTACCTTTCCGAACTATTGGGCAGTCTTAAGTGTTAGCCATTACTCAGATTCCTACCTCTTGTTGGGTCTAATAAGGGTATATCATGTCTTGGAAGATTGATTTTGGTCTAAACTTGTTTCAATGTGTAAAAAAACACTATTGAATTTATAGGATTCTATAAGTAGACAATGTTAGCATGATTTCTTCTTATCTGTGGTTGTTCTGAACCAATGGGAGAATGTTTGGATTTTAAAGAAATATTCTGTGAAGCTCATTGATTCATGAACTTTGTATGAGCTTGACTGTTATATTATCTCTAACGGAAAGTAGAAATTTATGCATTTGAATGAGATGATTTAGAAAGGAAGTTAGTTTTGGTACTCTCTTTCTTTGGAATGGTCATTGTTCTCCTTTCTTGGAACTCCTGAATGAACTTAAACTATATTAAGGAGAAGGTAAAATTGTTATATTACGTTGAAGTAAATTATTTGATTTTGGGATTATATTTTGGTAAGACTCCTTCTATAATGTTGTTGGGTTAAGTACTTTGATTAGAACCTCCTATTTCTATTCTTAGTGAAGTGAGAAAACAACATTTATTAATCTTGTATACTTTTCATTTGACTGATGTGATGTGGAATGGGATTAAGTTAGATTGGAAAATGAAATTGTAACTATAGACAACTTCCAATCCATCACTTCTCCTTGGATTTCTTTCATTTGGATCTGTTGATAAATATATTATATTGTTCTGTCTTAAAGTAGAATTACTTTAAAGGAACAATTTAAATCATGGCCTACTCTGGTTTCGGCCTTGCTGATGATTATGTACTATGGCAATGGAACTCTTTCTTTTCCTCTTTACTTGAAAGATTATGCTGTAAACATTTATGAATCTTATAGTAAAGATATGTGTTGTACTTTATTGAAAACTTGGAAACAATGATATATTATGTTTTGTTGTTTGGTAAAGATATTTGATGAAATCAATTATACTTTAATTTATAGGACAGGTATTATAGTTTATATCTTGTTCCTCCTTGTGTTAAAATCTATTTTGTATTGCTATTCTTTTTATTGGTATTACTTATGCTTGGGAGTATGAATTACTGGTTTTTCATTAAAGTAGGTTTGTTTTATTGAAACAATTAGTGGAATGCACTTCGTTTTAAGGCTTAGTGTTTATCATGCTCAGTTCATTGAACTAGACCCGTGCTAGCAATTTTCGTAGATGGAATTCGTAAGTGATAAGAGAAGGAAAAACCTTATACGATGCATTGGCATAACTATGTTGATTTTTGAGAAGAATTCTGATTTGTTATTAAGTTGTATTGAAAAAGAAAGTCACCTTCGTTTGAATAAAGGTTGTTGTCCTACAATATGTTTGTAATGCATAAGTAAATTCTTAACCAAAATTTAACTTAACGTGAGTAAATTATTGGAGGTATGTATATCTTCAAGAGGTTGTTCCATAGGATGTTAAAACATGTCAACTGCAAGGTTGTACCTTCGAGAAGATTAGGATCTTCTCGAGGATACAACAATGTAGTTAACATGTGGCAACACACTTCTACATTGATCGTCAAGATCTACACACCTTTGAACTTGACCAAGATTTTCCTCCGAGGATTAGTTAGTATCATAGCCAGGATATCAAGTAGCCCTTTAGGACTCAGGGTACCTTAGCACACGGGGTTAACCTAGGTTGACCCAGTATGCCAATTTACCCCAAGTCTTTCTAAGGATTTTTATATCATGACCTATGTTGTTAACCTAAACTAGAGTTAAACCTTGAGCGAGGGGACTAACTCAAGTCAATATAAGACATTTTAGAAAATAGTGGAGTGGGGTGAAGGACATATTCCATTCGATGAGTATGTCAATGAAGGAATAAGTAATATGAACAGTATGTTAGAAATATTTGGCCAAAGTATCACAAACTGTTGATTGTGTTGTCCTATGTCACCTAGTCTAAGGATCATGATGCCGATGAATATTGGTAATAAATATTTAGTTAGGTTCCTTAGACAGATCACTCAGAACCCAGAACAGGGTAAGAGAACCAATTACACAAAGTATTCGGAAGAATAGTCAAAACTTAATGTCACGTATGAATAGATCGGTAGTTCTGAGAGTCATGGAATGAATAGATCGATTGCTCACCAAGTCATTGCAGCTGCATATGGTTATCTGTTATATGAATGGTTGTTATGAAATGTGTGTTCTAAATTATGTATTTAGAATAGAGAACATTATTCATGTAAAAAAAAATTCCCTTATTTCTAAAGTCTTAAAATTTGGAATGTTACACCTGAGTCAATTCTTGATAAGTGATTAGGTCCCGAGTTACTTTTTACCGGTTTTACCACAATCCGAAAACTTGAATTATTGAAATAACAGACCCAACGACATATGCACCCTTGAAAAAAATAGTATTTACCAAATAATTCAAAGTGCCATGTGATCTATGTAGAATTTAAATGCTTTTTTCCAAAGACATACTACATGAACTTATGCAACGCGCGTTGATCATTGACAATGCCTCACGCTTAGTAGTAGTGCAATTATTTTTTTCTAGTGTTAAATTCCTCCTGGAAAAATAAAGAGGGTGATCAACAATCCCCTCACCAGGTTGTGCTAGAACTACTCCAATGGATTTCCCCAAGGCATTAACATGCACATGGAAAGGATTATCCCAAGAAGGAAAATATAATATGGGCATAGTGACAAGCCTATCCTTCAATGTGTCAAATTCCTTCTAATGTACCTCTCCCCAGTGAAATGTACTCTTGTGTTTAAGTAATTTTTCCAAGGGCGCGATGATCTTGGAATAACCCTTTAAAAACTTCCTATAGTACCATGTATTCCCAAGGAATTCATGCACAATGCTCTGATTGGTAGGCTCCCACAATATCATAATAAATGCAACCTTGGTGGGATCCACCAGTAAGCCTTCCTTACTTATAATATTCCCCAATAGGGTTCTGAATGGAGTAGCAAAGACACATTTCTTAATGTTGAGGGATATCCTCAACTACCAAAATCTCTCAAACATCAACCTAAAATTGTCACAATGGTCTTTTACTAGCCCATACACAGTCCATTCATCCAGGTAGACCTGAATAAATTTATGGATGAAGTGTTATAAGGATTTTACCATGATGCACGAGAAAAAAATAGGCATATTCTTCAGCCCAAAGGCATGACCACGTAGGAAAAAATTTCCCATTCAAGGTGACAAATTTTTTTCTTCTCCTGTTATTCCTTTGCAATTCTAACTTTGTGATTCCCTAAGAACCCATCCGTAAAAGAATAGACCTCACGCTCATCTACTCCTTCCAAAATTTCTTTAGTGAAGGGGGTTAGAATAGGGTCAATGACACACTTTGCATTCAAGTCCCTGTAATCAAAACATATCCTTATCCTTCCATCCTTCTTAATTATTATGATCATTGGAATCACCCATTATGATTCCTCCATAGCCTCAATGATGCTTGATTTTATCATCTCGTCTATCTCCTCCTTGAATTGTACGTGTATGTAACTTCTTGGTCATGACCGTTACTAAGATGGATTCCACTTTTGACATTACAAATGTCAACATGTGATTTGTCTTAGGAAGGTGTATTATTTTGACGTTGAAAATCATGTCTACAATGGATAATTTATTACTATTTAGAATTCATGCTAGCTGTAATTCTGTTTACTTAGAAGTGAATCCATTATGCTATGTGAAATATAGGTTATAAATCTATACTGTTGTTTTCACATTTTCCATATGCTAACAACACACCTTGAATCAATTCCATTGATCCAAAGTATGCTTTGGTTCTTCTTTATTGTCATATTGTTAAGTAACATGCTGAATGAAACATATTATGGAACCGAGCAAGTATTTTTTGTAAATTGTGAAGGACCTAGCTTCAAGTGTCCTTACTCAGCATCATGCTACAAACTGTAAATTTGGACCTCTTTTATTAATGTTTTGTAACATTGATCAGCGTGAGGATATTAAGGATCTATTGTGGGCTAATAAGGAAAATTCCTTAACCTTGGTCGAATGGTTGTTGCTATTTGGATCTGACCCAAACTGTAATGTTGCCCTATTGGATTTTTGACCTAAGGTAATAATACTTACCTAGGACCTATTAATAAACTATTACAGTTGACACCTAAAACTAGGTTGTGGTTTCCTACCTTATATAAATTCTAATATAAGAGGTGATGACCTAACCTAATGAGGTATATTATATGGCTAGGAGTCTTGAACTAACCTAAGATAAATCCTAATGACCTAAGAACTAAGGTGGAAAAACCTAACCAATGCTAATGTAACCTTAACTATTACTAAGATGAAAGGGGACCTATGGGTTACGTGGCAAATGAAAGGTTAGAGGAAGTGGTTTCTAAGTTATTAATGTGAATTGATTTCATTCCTTACATCTTAAATTCTCCACGATTGGCGAGGCATAAAAATATGGTGGGATGCCTAGGCTGGCATCATTGTTAAATGTAAAACAAATGATAATTTTTGAAATTTGTTTCACCAAATTTGAAGTGGCGGTGGCATAAGGAAAGAGGGGAAAATAACATTCAATGAATTCAATGTATTCAATACATTCAATGCATTTAATAACCTTGGGCTTAGTAGAGGAAACCTCTTAGGAGTTAGACAGGAGGAATTGGAGAAGTTGTTGGTCCTTTGGATCCTTCTGGTCTTTTCTCTGCATGAGAGTTTAGGTTATTCAAACCAACATGTT
Source organism: Taxus wallichiana var. yunnanensis (assembly GCA_018340775.1). Lineage (NCBI taxonomy): Eukaryota > Viridiplantae > Streptophyta > Pinopsida > Cupressales > Taxaceae > Taxus > Taxus wallichiana. The sequence goes on from CM031238.1 coordinate 435,041,349, forward strand.
TTTTTCACACATTGTAATTGTAGGTATCTTTGGACTATTTCTTAACCTATGGAAATGTAGAGGAAGTTGGGAGATTTGACTATGCATGTTGGTTGAAAATAAGGGACTCTTGAGAATCTTAGCTTGAGATCTTCTACAAATCAACAATAAATTTTATCAGGCATGATAGGCTCTTCTTGTTAAATAGTTTTTATTTTTATGAAACGTCTTCATTAAAATAATTATACTCTTAGAAATGAAGGGTTTTGTGGAAATGCCTTGGTGTGTTTTTGGCTATGATCTTCTACTTGAGTTTGTTGTTTGGAAAAGGTGCAATATGGGTATTTTCTTGATGCATGTATGAGTAAATCATGTTTATCTTATTTGAAACTAGAAAATTACTTAAGTCATGTGGATTTTTGATCTCCTATGCTAAAATGGTTTAAGGAAAATAACGTTTGTTTTAATATTTGGTTAGAGTTCTCTCTCTTTGCTGAGAAAAGGTAAGAAAATAGATGTTTTCAGTTGAAACTGGAAGTGTATGTGAATTTTATCACTGCTACTAAGATTATGTTAAAATGGGTGTTCGATTTGTTGCTTTCTTGTGGATTTGAACTTGTTGAAGGAAATAGTGATATGTTTACTATTTCTGAGTTAAATATGTTTTAAGCCTATAAATCTTGTGGGATTATTAGAAAGGATTTCATTCAGTTTTGATTTTCCTTGCTTGAAATCTGGTGATTTATGCTTTAACTCCTTTCCTAGGACTAAACAATAATGTTGTTGTTTCGCTTACCCATGTGTATGAAATGGTTTGTGGAAAAACCTTGATTTACTTATGTAGATTTTGTTGTGAAAATTAACTATTTTAGTGGAAGTTGGGATTAGTTCGGTTTGATTAATTGAATGAATGAGTTGGAAAGTTTGATTTTATTTTGTTATACTCTTATCCGTTTTTTGATTTTGAGAATCAACTTGGGTGAAGTCACTTGATTTTTCATCATTTAAATCAAATCTAGGTTGGAGCTTCTTTTCCTTACCTGTTGATTGTTCTCTTGATCCCCGTAAAATGGGTTTGGGAAGGTAGAATTTCATTTTTATCCTCATTTTATGTAATATATTGAAATAAATCAAGACCTCTCTTGAATTTCCTAATTCTTCGTTGTTCTCTTCCACTCTCTGATTGGAAAAGGAGAAAGCTTCTTTGTTGATGCTTTCTATGTTGAAAAGAATTAAATAATTTTTTTGCTGAGCTTGTTGCTTTAAAAAATTACATTAGTGTGCTTTAGGATCATTATCTTTATTTGAGGAGAAGCCATCTCTTTGGCTCTATATTGCTAGTTTCAGTTGTTATTCTTATATCGATTCAATTTACATTTTGTTGTTTGTGCGGTGGTGGTTGTGGAATTTGGATGTTGTTAAGTAAGGAGTCATTCAGTATTCTTGGAACATCAATTGTGTCTAACCTTTTAATAGAATGGATTATTGGAATCTTCTTTCTCCTTCTGAGCTAGCTATGCATCGTTGTTTTTCCTTGAAATTTGAAAGGATTTACTTTCTATTATTTATCTTCTTAGAATTGTTGAATGCAATGTTGTCTTTGTTGAACACCAAAGGATGAATTAAGTTGTTTTCTTTTTAATTTTTGTTGTCTCTTATCTTTATTAACCAAGTTGAGGTTGAATGGGTAATGTAGTTGTTGTCTCTACATTTCTTATTCCTATTGATTCGATAAACTGAAATTGATTTGAAAATTGATTTAAGTGTTGGAAAGATGGGAATTCTAGTTATAATATGTTGTTGGTTCGTTCTAAATTCCATCCTTTAAAGGAAGAATGAATTTGACCCTTTATATTAAATGATAATTATGTTAAAAGATAAGTATTGTGATTCAAAGTCTCTTTAAAATAATTATCTTCTCGAGAACTCAGTAGAGTTAATATTATTCTTGAACCTTTGTCTAAATCAAGAATTAACTATAGACATTATAGTATGAAACAAATAAGTAATTGGGATGTAATATTACTTATCATTGTAAATTTTCTTATGAAATTGCTGATTTAAGAATGTTGATTGATCATGATTCTTACTTAAGGTAATGTGGATCATTCATCGTGATCTCCCTTTTTTATCCTTATTTCTTATGTGATATCTATTTGAATTGCTTAATGTTTCATAAAATCAGATTTATTTTTATGAGACAGTTAGTCAAAAGCACATTATTTTAATGATTAGTGCATATCATGCTTAGTTCGACAAACTGACCCATGCTAGCAATTTTTGTAGATGGATTCCGTAAGTGATAAAAGAAGACAAGTTCTTTTATGGTGCTTCCTGTGTTTACTAAAAGGATGAAACTTTAATGAGGAATTATTATTCTTTTTGAGATGTAATTGAAAAAGGAAATAATTGTAAAATTTACTTAATCTTGTTGATGTGCATTAAGTGTTATTGATCTTGATGTGCCATTATCTTTTGGGCTTACTGCAAGGGGGTTGTAAAGTTATTCTTATTCTATTGTATTAATATCTATTTAAATTATTTCAGTTGGAATCAAATGAAATAGAGTAAAAGAGAATTGATACTCTACTTGTCTCTTAAATGCAACTTCTAAGTTGGCATGTTGTTGTCACCCTCAAAATCACCCCTCATTTTTAAGTCAAATTAAAAAAATGAGCTCACGCCCTCGTAAGTGTTCAAGTAAAGTTGGAAGTATGAAAAGATAGATAAATTCATGCTTTGAAGTTGTTTAAACTCTCTAGTCGACGTGGTTCAATAAATTTTCCATTTCCACGTCTAAACACGTGAAAATTCTATTATTGTCCTCATTTGAATTAAATTGCCAATCTTTCTTTGGCCATGGATCATCAAACCTTGTATTGTTTTCAATCCCTTACTTTACAAAATAAATTTGAAAATTTGGTATGAAATGGTGGAGTTTTCTTCTTCTTTGCATTTTTCCACAATCGTGAATGATGGGCATTTCCTTCCTGTCAAAATTTTGGCTCCATTATCCACGGTTATGTGGAGATATCTAATTGAAGTGGGTTGGAGGAGAACTTTAAGAATTTGAGCCTTGTTTCCAAAAGGGCTAAAATTCATAAAGTGACCCGCAACCTCGATCAGGCTTAAATGAAAAGTCAAATCTTGAGCCCACATCAAAAGATTCAAAGCAGGAGGTAGATTGTTAGGGAGATTTGAGAATTTGAGACTTGTTTCCAACAAGGCTAAAAGTTATAAAGTGACCTGCACTCTAATCGTGATTAAAGGAAAAATTCAAATGTTGAGCCCGCATCAAAAGAGTCAAAGTGGGGAGGTGGATCATCGGGGAGATTTGAGAATTTGAGCCTTGTTTCCAAAAGGGCTAAAAGTCATAAAGTGACCCACAACCCCGATCAGGCTTAAAGGAAAAATTCAAATGTTGAGCCCACATCAAAAGAGTCAAAGCGGGGAGGTAGATCATCAGGGAGATTTCATAATTTGATCCTTGTTTCCAAAAGGGATAAAATTCATAAAGTGACCCGCAGCCCCAATCAAGCTTAAAGGAAAAATTCAAATGTTGAGCCCGCATCAAAAGAGTCAAAGTGGGGAGGTGGATCGTCGGGGAGATTTGAGAATTTGAGCCTTGTTTCCAAAAGGGATAAAAGTCATAAAGTGACCCACACCCGATCAGGCTTAAAGGAAAAATTCAAATGTTGAGCCCGCATCGAAGGTCAAAGTGGGGAGGCGAGCTTGTAAAAAAATTTGTGTTTTTGAGCCCGCATTGAAAAAAGGTAAAATTATAAAAGTGACCCATGACTCTGTCTCCACTCAAGTGAAGCCACGTGTTAGGCTTATATCAAAAGCGGGAGGGTGGACCAAAAATGTAAAAAATTCCAAATCTCTATATAAAGTCACAAAACACAAAAAGCATCCTCCAATAAATTTCTCCCACACGGATGGCTCTTGTTCAAAGTTTCAAAGGAAATATGAATGGTTCAAATTCAAAGTTATAAAATGAGTGTAACAACTGCATTATGAAAATTTTGGTTTTTCTGCCATTGGAATTTCTTCACAAATCAAGAATCAATGGACGCGAATGATTGGAAATATTGTAAACCATTTCTTTTAGGATACATAATTGTTTCTTCATGCCATTGAGAGTGTTGGCAATTGATTTTGTAAACTCATGAGTGTATTATACTTAGAGAAAGCAAAGGAGATAGCCATTTTCTTCTACTTTCCTCCATTCTCAAATTTCTTCCATTCCCACATTATGTACAACTCCTATTTAAGAATCAATATAAGAAGAAGTATTTTGTAGCCTCTTTGATGAGGATATTTTAGAAACTTTGATTTTGCAATCTTATCTCATCTTGTTTCCATTTGCAGGGTTGTTTCTTCTCATAAATGCATGTGTTGAAGTTTCTAACTAATGTGTGCAGGAATCTAATTTTCTACCTACAATATTAGTTTCCCCATCTCATTTATCACTCCCTTTCCCACCTTCAAAAAATTCTTCCCTAACAAGAGATTACTAGCTTTGCCACGGGGTCGTGGAGTGCCCCTGTTGGATCCCCGACCGAAATGTCACCACAAAAATCCACGCTTTCTCATGCATGCATACACAAAAGCTACACTAGTTAAGTAGAGGGACTTAGATTTACAAGTGTTGGAAAGGAATCCAAAAGTTTGTACACCCAAAAAATTTCCTCGCCAACATTTTTTGGCACCCACCGTGGGGCTGATTTAGCATCATCTACACCCGAATGCGACCGAAAGGTCAAAAATTCAAAAAAGAAAAGAATTTTTTTCTCGAATTTGAATGGCTATATGAGCCACATGTATTCAAATCATGGATATTCTCGGGAAACCCTCCTATTGAAAGACCTGCATTTCTTTTCCACATACAATAATATGTTACTTGATTTGAGGGAAGTTATTTGGCATAATAGACAAAGTGCCAATCATTACTTCATTGTCACAAGAATTCTAGACCTTAAAGAAGAACGTCTTTGCTAAATTGGAGAGGAAAAGACAAATTCCAACACCACAAATAAGAGCTTAGATTTTCAAGTTGGTGGATAGAAGATACACCCAACGAACAAAGAAAAGAGGAAAAACTAATCCCATTTTTGAGGAACTTAAAAGGATATAAGAGCTACTTGTAATCTAGAGGCATCCTTTTCAAGAAACCAGCCATGTTGGGAACCTGAGTGTTGCCAATCCTTTGGATGGTGAATTTCCATACATCAACGAGAACCTTGTAGACTTTATCAAGTGGAGACTGAAAAATAAGCTAGAGAAAGAGAGGTGAGAGCCGACAAATAAATAAGATCTCAACTCAAATAAATTGAGAGACTTCAAGCCAAGGCGGATGAAAGAGAAGTAAGAAGTTGTAACCTTAGCAAGGTTAGAAGCTAAAAATAGAGATAGAATGGGGATCTTGATCGTGAGCATGAACGTGATCTTGAGACCGATAGGCCTAATGTACCATGAGGAGGAAACACCAGTCCACTAGCTCTTTCTCAACCACTCCATGAGCTACCAGAGAGGCTGGAGAAAAAACTTCCCAAAATTTAGAGGGGATGGTTCTCAAATCCCCGAAGAGCATGTAGCAACATTTATCACTATTTATGGTGTCTTGGGTGTTGAGGATGAAGATGTGTCAGTCTGAATCTTTGTGGAGTCACTTCAAGAAAAGGATGTCAAATGGTTCTACATGCTACCCCGAGGTCTGTCACCTATTGGGAAGATATAATAAGTGCATTCGAACATAGGTTCAAGACCATGGAATATTGTCAAGATCTCTTGGTCTAATTGGTACAAATGAAAAAAGAAACCTCTGATTCAATGAGAGACTTCATAGTAAGATATAACAGAGTGATAAGAAGAATCCCTGAAGATGTGGTGCCTCCTAAAAATAATTTGAAGAGGTTATTCATCAGATCCTTGCCATCAGAAGTAGGTTTCTTCCTTAGAAGATCCCAACTACGAACATTAAGGGAAGCTCAAGATAATGCAATACAAACTAATGATGATCTAATCCTTTCGGAAAGGTGAAAGGCCCCAATGGAAAGAAAAAGGGTCGAATGCAACCTCTATCACCACGATCCAATGTTCTAAAAATGGCAAATGACTTGGTTTCCTTGAAGAAGAAGCTATCTCGAGATCACAATGTGGAACACTCCAAGGATACCAAACCCTTCAAATAGGCCAAGGATTGCTCCACCTCCTCGTTGGATTGCTCTTCAAGCACCACCGGTCAATTCCATCTATCACACCAAAGATCCAAAGGAGGAAGCATAAATTGAAGAAATTCAAGAAGAAAATATGAAATACTATGAAAACTATCTTGAGGTCGAGGAATTTGATATGCACAATGGCCTTATTGAGTACGTTGATGATGAAGATGAGGATGATGAAGAAGCTCCAAGTTTCTCATGTGCTATTTTCACTCTTGCACAATCCAGAAAGGTGCTTCATCCTCAACAATTGCGAGAAGGGATAATAAGAATAAAAGAGATTCTGCTCCAGAGATCACACAAAATAAAATCATCAACAGAGGATCACCATTACCACCTTCTATTGAGTTGGTGAAATAAAACCAGACCCATTGGTTGTCATGGATCATACTACTATGCAAAGTAAGTCATCTAATTCTTCTCCCAACTCAAAATTTTCTAAGAAAAATTCTCCTTTAAATGTTGTTCCTACAAAAATCTAAGGTTCAATTAAAAGCTACACCCTCACCCCCTTCCAAGCCAATTTCTACACACGAAAAGGATAATTCAGCACCAAAAGTAGTAAAGCCTCTTCCAAGTAAATCTCCCTCCATTTATAGAACCTCTTCCTCACTCACCATAACCCCATTTGACTTTGTGGAACATGCAAGCAAAATCAAAGTCCGGCTCTCGAAATAAAATACCTACAAACACACCCTGCCCATTTTGACAAGTTCATTAATGCGGTTCATGGTGGTAACCCCGTATCCACAAGTCCTAATTCTAAAGGATTATTACCCACACCATCCACACCACCTTCCTAAAAATGCTAGCCCTCACTTTGCCTCCAAAACCAACATATTTTAACCTTTCTACCTATCACTCCTCATTAAAGGCTTCTAGCTAAATAATTGTATCATAGATTCCGAAGCCTTAGATAATGTGATGCCAGCCAAATTTGCAAATGCTCTAGGTCTCACCTTGACCTGGGTAAATGGCATTTGCTACTCAATGGAATCCAAACAATTTCCATTGGTAGGAGGAATCAAAGATGAATAGGTGGCACTAGCTGATTTTCTAGACAAGAAGGTGCTCCTAACCATACTGATAGCAGACATCCCAAAATCCTTTGGTATGCTATTGAGTAGGAGTTTCTGCAGAGACATGGGTGGAGAGATAAAAATGGATTGGTCATCTATAACTATCCCAGTAAAAGGTGAGATGAAGAAGTTTCTATCAGTAAGAAAGATGAAGTTCACAAATGACAAAGGTCTAATTATCCGAAAGCAAACATTCTCTTTCGTGATTGTGGGCTAGGAAAATACTTGCTCACATCAAAAAAGTGGAGAAATTGGAACTTCTCATGGAGGAAGAGGAAGATCAAATTTGGACAATGGAATTTGATGGTAGTCATTCCAATGTGGGTTCGGGAGCTGGTCTAGTATTGTATTCTCCTTTCAATTAGTTGTACCCATTTTCCTATAAGCTAGAATTTGATAATACATATAACACTTTGTAGAGTATGAAGAACTACTCTTAGGCATGAGTGCGAAGAGGACATTGGAATAACGAAACTAAGATGCCGAGGTGATGTAGAGGAAATAGTAAAGCAGGTCCACCAACAATATCAGGTGAAGAATCTAAGACTTCAGCATTACAGAAACAGAGTGTGGGATTGCATTGAATCTTTTGATGCATTTTCCATTGAAGCTATTCCAAGGGAACAGAATGAAAAGGATGATTCTCTTGTAGTGTCAGCTTCCCTAGTGATGCCTCATCTTTCTTTTGGTAAAGACAACGTGACCATTGAAATGGTATTCAGCCCTAATGTACCAGAAAATACAAATCATTGGTAAGTCTTCAATGATGATAACCAAATTCTATCGTTTTTAGAGAAAAGGGATAATTTCAATAGTCTCTTCTTCAAAAGGAGAAAATCCACACCGAGAAGAAGTCCCCAAAGAAGAGAAATAAATAATTTAAGGGATTGATGATGAGGGAGTAATCAAATTGAAAGGGAACAAAATTCCCAAAGGCCCGGGCTCTCTTTAGAAGACCTCTTTGAAAAACATTATAGATTCATTCAAGATAAAGAGAAGAAACCTTCTCGGTGCCCAAATGATTTTGATAAAGAAAACATTGGTACCCCGGAGGAGCCAAGGATGGTCAATATTGGAAAATGTTTCTCACCTAAATAAAAAATAAGGTATGTTGTTTTACTCAAGAAATACTCGATGTCTTGGCCTACTCTTATTATGAACTCAAATCCTTCTAGCCAAAAGGAAATGCTTCACTTAATTCCTTTAAAGCGGGTGTTAAGACCTTCACAAAGAAATAAAAGCCGTACAACCCAAATATTGTTGATAACATCATGGAGGATGTAACAAAGATGCTTAATTCAAGGATCATCTTTCCCATCCACCACTCAACATGGGTGGCTAACATTGTGCCAATGTGGAAGAAAAATGGTGAAATAATGATATGTGTAGATTTTTGCAACCCGAATCGGAATCATGAAAGGACAATTATCCTCTTCCTGTCATGGAACATATCCTACAATCAGTCACTAGATCTGAAATGTTTTCATTACTTGATGGGTTCTCGTGGATATAATCAAATCAAAGTGGAAGAGGAGGACTGTACCAAGACAACCTTTACAACACCTTGGGACACTTTTTCCTACAGCAGAATGCCTTTTGGCCTAATCAATGTAGGAGCTATATTCCAAAGGGCAATGGATTTGGCCTTCAAAGATATGAAGCATTACATTTTCATATATCTTGATGATATCACATTATTTTAAAAGAAGAGGGGAGATCATATCTATCACTTGGAACAGGTACTTGCAAGGTGTAGGAAACATGGCATATCACTAAATCCAAAAAAGTGCATTTTTGGAGTCATAAAAGGCAAGTTATTGGGGCACATTGTGAAAAAACATGGAGCATAGATTGATCATGAGAGGATTATATCCATTCAATCATTATCCATGCCCACAAGCAAGAAAGGATTTCATTCATTCTTTGGAAAGGCTAACTTTCTTCGTCATTCTTCCCGAGTTTGTTGAGTTGACGCACATCACTTCCATGAGGAAACCACAAGAAAAATTCAAATGGAATAATGAAGGGAAGGAAACATTCGAAGAGATAAAGAAATCAATTTCCAAGGCTCTGACTCTTGTATCTCCTAATTTTAACAAAGAATTCATCATGTATTGTTATGCATCAAAACATACACTCTCTTTCGTTCTCGTTTAGAAAAATGATGAAGGCGTGGAAGCACCTATTGCTTTCATGAGTTGTCCTTTGAAAAAGCATGAGATAAAATACAACCTATTGGAGAAGCATGCCTATGCAGTGGTCAAGGCTATAACAAAATTTAGGTATTACATCCTCAATCCCCATACGGTGGTGATGGTCCCCAAAGAAGTGAAATCAAGTCCATCTTGACACAAAGTAGGATCCCGGAGCTAAAAGAGGAAATTGGATTGCAAAGAATCAAGAATATGACTTGGATATTTGAACCTCTAATCTAGTAAGGGGAAATGGATTGTGTAATTTTATTGCTAAAGATGAAACACTCAAAGTTCAACATGGTGAAGAAAACTCGATTGCTCAACTTGTTCGAAGACAACCCACATGTTCTCTTTATCACCACTACTTGATGAGTGATATTTTGATATTGAATATTACTTGACTTATGGATAATTCTCTCCCCATCTAATTACAAGAAAAGGAGAACACTCAAGCTAAAGGCAGCTAAATTTGTAATTTGGAATCATTTTCTTTACAAAAGAGGTGTGGATGGTTGTTTCCTCGGTGTGTAGATAAAGAGAAATAAGAAAAGTTATTTAAAGCATACCATCACCAAGCATGTGGTGGGAATTTTTCAGCAATGGTCACTACACATAAGATCCTCTGCAGAAGGTATTATTGGCCCACCATCTTTGCAAAAACTCGAGATTGGGTTTCGAATGCAAAGTATGACAACAGTTCATTGGAAGGCTATAACTCACCGCATTACCACTCAGGCATGTGGTTATTGAAGAACCATTTCAACAATGGGGTTGGAATTCATTGGTTTTCTGAACCCTCACTCAAGCATGGGGCACACCTATGTACTCACAAAGAATAGACTACTTCACCAAATGGGTGGAAGCCATTCCATCCAAACAAGCCAACACTGAAATAGTATGCAACTTCATCAAGGAGAATATCATAGTCTGTTTCGGAGTGCCATAGAAGATTGTAGCAGATAATGCTACCTATTTCTCTTCAAGAGAGATGATTGAGTTTTGCTATAGCTATGGAATCTCCCTATCTCATTCTTCTTACTACTATCCATAAGGAAACAGATAGGATTAATCAAGCAATAAGAACATTGTGACCATTATTTGTAAGCTTGTAAATGAGAATCAAAGGAATTGGCACAAAAGGTTGTATGACGCATTGTGGGCAAATAGGATCACTCCCAAGAAGGAAATAGGTATGTCACCATTCCAACTACTATATGGAGTTGAAGCAAAAATTCCTCTCATGATCAAGATGCCAGCTCTCAAGCTGCTACAGGCAATAGAAGATGGTCAATACAAGGATTCCATTGACTATAGGATCCTGTTTCTTGAGAAGTCGGAAGAAAATAGATTCCAAGTGGTGGATCACATTAAGGATCATAAATTGAAAGTAAAGAATATTTTTGATAATAAGGCCAAGCAAAGAGAATTAAAATTTGGAGAATTCATCCTGCTATGGGACAAGAGAAGAGAACCAAAAGGAAACCATGGTAAGTTTGATTAATTATGGCTTGGTCCATTCCAAATTCATGAAACTTGTGGAGAGAACACATGTCTCCTCTCATATTTGGATGTAATGCTACTATAATTTCTTCGAGTGGGAAATACTTGAAATTATATCATCGGTGAAAGGAGGTTGGTCCCCACCTTATACCATAGGTGTGTTTCCCTTTCTATGTGTGGTTTTGTTTCCCATTCTATTGTGTGTCGTGTGTTTCCTTCTGTTGTGTGCTTATGTGTTTCCTTCTTCTCCGATATTTCCTTTTGAATTTGTATATGACTCTGCAAGGCCAATGGATAAAGCATTGGTCAACGAATTACACATTCTAGAGATTAAGATTCTAGATTTGCATGTCATGTCTTCACTATGCTTAGTCCATGTCATGTCCCCAAGCTAGAGCTAGCTATTGTCACCCTCAAAATCGCCCCCTCATTTTTTAAGTCAAATTCAAAATTTTGAGCTCACGCCCTCCAGAAGTTTTCAAGTAAAGTTAGAAGTATGAAAAGATAGATAAATTCATGCTTTGAAGTTGTTTAAACTCTCCAGTCTGCGTGGTTTGATAAATTTTCCATTTCCCCATATGGATGCATGAAAATTCTATTGTTTTCCTCATTTGAATGAAATTTTCAATCTTTCTATGGACATGGATCGTCAAACCTTGTATTATTTTCAATACCTTTTTTTTCAAGAGAAATTTTAAAATTGGGCATGAAATGGTGAAGTTTTCTTCTTCTCTCGCATTTTTCCACAAATGTGTGAATGATGGGCATTTTCTTCCCCATCAATTGTTTTCTCCATTAGCCATGGGTACATGGACATATCTAATTGGAAGATTTTCAAAGGAGAACTTTGAGAATTTGAGCCTTGTTTCCAAAAGGGCTAAAAGTCATAAAGTGACCCGCAGCCCCAATTAGGCTTAAAAGAAAAAGTCAAATGTTGAGCCCACATCAAAAGAGTCAAAGCGGGGAGGTGGATCGTCAGGGAGATTTGAGAATTTGAGCCTTGTTTCCAAAAGGGCTAAACTTTATAAATTGGTTAGCAGCCCCGATCAGGCTTAAAGGAAAAAATCAAATGTCGAGCCCGCATCAAACGAGTCAAAGTGGGGAGGTGGATCGTCAGAGAACCTTGAGAATTTGAGCCTTGTTTCCAAAAGCACTAAAAGCAATAAAGTGACCCACAACCCTGATCAGGCTTAATGGAAAATTTAAAATGTTGAGCCCGCATCAAAAGAGTCAAATCAGGGAGGGGGATCATCCGAGAGATTTGATAATTTGAGCCTTGTTTCCAAAAGGGATAAAAGTCATAAAGTGACCCGCAACCCCGATTAGGATTAAAAAAAAAGTCAAATGTTGAGCCCGCATCAAAAGAGTGAAAGTGGGGAGGTGGATAGTTTGGGAGATTTGATAATTTGATCCTTGTTTCCAAAAGGGCTAAAATTCATAAAGTGACTAGTAGCTCTGATCAAGCTTAAAGGAAAAATTCAAATGTTGAGACCACATCGAAGGTCAAAGTGGGGAGGTGGGCCTGAGGAATAATTTGTGTTTTTGAGCCCACATTGAAAAAAGGTAAAATTATAAAATTGACCCATGACTCTGTCTCCACTCAAGTGAAGCCACGTGTCAGGCTTATATCAAAAGTGGAAGTGAAGACCAAAAATGTAAAAAATGCCAAATCTCTATAAAGTCACAAAATGCAAAAGGCATCCTCCATGCCCACTCCAATAAATTTATCCCACGTGGAAAAATCTGGTTCAAAGTTTCGAAGGAAAGATGAATGGTTCAAATTCAAAGTTACAAAATGAGTGTAACGACTATATTATGAAAAGTCTAGTTTTTCCACCATTGGCATTTCTTCGTGAATCAAGAATCTGAATGGACGTAAATGATTAGAAAGATTGTAAACTGTTTCCTACTAACATAGAAGAATTTATAACCATTTCTTATAGGATATTTAATGGCTTCTTCACATAATTATATAGGGTTGGAAATTGATCTTGTAAACTCACAAATGCATTATACTTAGAGAAAGCAAAGGAGATAGCCATTTTCTTCTACTTTCCTCCATTCTCAAATTTCTTCCATTCCCACATTATGTACAACTCTGTTTAAGAATCAATACAAGAAGAAGGATTTTTAGCCTCTTTAATAAGGATATTTTAGAAACTTTGAGTTGGCAATCTTATCTCATCTTGTTTCCATTTACAGGGTTGTTTCTTCTCATAAATGCATGTGTTGAAGTTTCTAACTAATGTGTGTAGGAATCTAATTTCTTACTTGAAACATTGGTTTCCCTATCTCATTTATCACTCCCTTTCCCACCTTCAGACAAAGTCTTCCCTAGCAAGATATTGGTATCTTTTCCGCAGGTCGGTGGAGTGCCCCTGTTGGATCCCTGGCCAAAAGGTCACCACAGAAATCCATGCTTTCTCATGCATGCATACATGGAAGCTTCACAGGTTAAGTAGAGGGTTTTAGATTCCTAGAGCGTTGGCAAGGAATCCACAAGTTTTTCCACCCAAAAATTTCCTCACCAACACATGTATAGATGAATATTCAACCAGTCAATATGGATTAATAATTGACACTAATAGAAGAGTAAAGTTACATATGGTTTATGCATAAGTGAATTGTTGCAATGGACCCTAACTAGCATATGCTAAGGTAAAGAAAATTAGTATTTGGAATTATATATTTGTTATTATCCTTTTTGGGTATAAGACCCAAGGGATATTTAGAAAGAGGAAATTATACCTCTTCTTAGAAAACCTTAAAATGAAATAAGGTAATGGAAAATGAATATATATATATATATATATATATATATATAATTAGACTTCATTTTAATGAAGTCTAATATCAAGGAATCAAAATCTAAATTTAGTCATGGATAAACTTGGTTAAGTTAAGTAAGTTAGTCTTACTAGTTGTAAGATTATTTGGATTATAGGTCAAAACTTAAGTTAAGAACCCAAAGAATGAAACACGAATCTCCAAGAAGAGAGATTGGTTGCAGATTAACCTGCATGAAAATTATAAGTCATTAATGGTTACCAACTGTAATGATCAAGAGGTTAGGAATTCAGCATGGTTGCTGAAACTAAAATCTTAAACTAATAAGATAAGAAAGAATTTAACCTCTTAGCTGGTTATGTACTTCTAGACATGATTCCATGTGGGATGTTGGTACATGCCAATCGTAATAATGTATCATCATGAAGATAGATCTTCATGAGGATACAATGTTGCAGCTAACAACATGTCACAACACTCTTCCAAATAATATCATCTAGGTTTACATAAACTTGGACTTGAATTGGTTACACTCTAGGTCAGTTTAGGAACATAATTTGGTATAGGGGAGTAATCTCGATGACTAAAGGTAAATAGGCACATGTAATCGATCTAGGTTGATTGAGTATGTCTATGTACCCTTAATCACCATGAGTGGTCCTCTATACCAATCTATGTTTCTAATCTAGGTTATGGTAAAGCCTTGGACAAGAGGACTGACAGAAGTCAGTGAAGACTATTCTAGATAATAGATGAACTGGGGGTGAAGGATGTATTATGTTAACAATTATGTTATCTAGGAATATGATCATGCAAATAATGTGAACATATTTGGCCAAAGTATCGCAAGTTGCTGGTTGCGTTATCTTATGTCACCTAGTTTGAGAAGAAGGATTTCAAATAAATATTGGTAACGAGATATTTAGGTAGGCCTCTTAAATAGAACACTTCAATACCATGAAAAGGGTAAAAGAACAAAGTATACTTAGTATATAATACATTGAGTTAACATGAAGTTGTTAGTGCAAAATCACACACCCCAGACGCCGATCGATTTCTAGGTTGATCACTCTTACATCCAAAGGTGTGATTGCACAACATGGAAACCTTTCTCCAAGTGTGGGACTTACAGAAATGAGAAAGGAATCTCTAGAGAAGGCTGTTCCTGCTCCTAAACTACCTCGCCACAAGCTATTCCAAAAAGGCAAGCTAATCTAAACCTAATCTAACCATGCCAAGGAGACAAAGAGAGAGAAAAGGGAAAAAACAGTAAAATCCTACACTAAAATGGTGATACACCGAGAAGGAGAATGTTGAACATCTATCAAAACCGCCATGGAACAAAGAGAGGTGAACAATGGGAAGGATGGACGAGATGCATCACAGCCCAAGGATAGATTTCACACGAAAAAATGTCCCAAAACTCCATGAACATAGCTCCAAACCTGCAATGAACATTCAAACATGCACAAATACCTACAATGAAGAGAGGCAAGAAGAGAACAAGCGAAAAACGAGCAAGGATGGACAGATGCATCACAAAACACATTTTTGTTGCTTCAGAAGTTTGCACAGAACATCATTTCAATAGTAAAAGGTAAAAACACCATTACAAAGCAAGGGATGAGGTTCAAACTCCATTTTCAACCCTGGAGAAGAAAAGAAGGGAGGGCAGAGCTGAAAAGATGAACAACTTGTAATCATATCTCTCCAAAATGAGCCAAATCTGGCTTTTACATTGCATGGGTCGAGCCCATGAGAGAGAACACATAGAAAAACATGGGAGCCCATTCCTCATTGACTACAAATGCATTAAATCAGCATGGAGGACCTTACAAACCCATACCCTGTCATTTTGACCAAATGGGAGGAGAGTGCGACCCATTCTGTATTAAATTTGGTCGCTGAAATGTCACTTCACGGACATGAACACGCGTTAGATATGTTTCTCGAATTTTCTCTCTCCAAACTGAACCAAAATTAGAGATTGACCATGGAATCCTATAGATAATTTCATAAGCTTTCCAATGATATAAAGAACGTGCAAATCTGAGCTCTGGATCAAAAGATATGGGGGTCTGAAGTTTTAGGGCAAAAATGGCCCAAAAAACGGATCGGCGGGCAAAAATTTGAATTTTTCCGCGCTCCGCTGGTCGACGCCACGTGGCAAGCACTGATTGGACAAGAAATTCTCTCTCCTCCACCTTTCCATGGGCTTTCCCTTGAAATTTCAACCTTTTTAACACTTTGGAAAAAAATCCATTTTCCCCCCGTGCCCCGCCACTTGGGACACGTGGCATGCATAGGTTGGTTGACAGGGGTGCGGGGCATCTTTTACCTTTTAGCTTTTTGGCCAAATTTTTTTCCAAATTCTCTAAATCCTTCCTAAGCTCCACACTTCCCCCACCTTAGGACATGTGTCCTCTTTTTATTGGCTCGGGCCAACGCTCCAAACTTCACCTTTGGAAACTCGATAAAACATTAAGTAAAAATCTCACCCTTTCCTCCGCCGCTCCGATCCACAAAGACACGTGGCATGTTCTGATTCATCGGCAGCTCTTCTGAGTTTTCATGTCCCTCACATCCCTTTGGCCTGGCTGTCCCAAACCATCTGGGACAAATTTATCCAATCCGCCTGATTCGGGCTTCCCTGTCCCTCCTTGAGGCGAAGACACATGGCACATTTCCATTGGCTCTCAGCTCCTTCGGCTTTTCGTGTCCCTTTGTCCCAACTATCCCAGACTAAAGTTCCTTGTTTCAGCCGATCCAGGTGGTTCATGTCCTTCACATACATTTGTCTCAGACTATCTGGGACAAATTCTTCTGAACCACCCAAAATGGGCTTCCTTTGCTCTCGGCCGCTTCGCCTTTTCGCGTCCTTCGTGTCCTCACGGCCTTGATGTCCCAGCATTATCTGCACAACAGTTAGTCAATTTTTTCACCCCTGGTCGGTTCACCCTTTTGCATCCCATGCGTCCCCATGGCCCGGATGTCCCTTTGCTACATGGACCACCTGGCGGCCTTTCGGCCGATTCGGGCCCCGACGTCCCAACTGTCCCAAGGATCACCTGGACTAGGACTTAGCCAATTTTCATGATTTTTTCTACCCCAAGCTTAGTTTTCTACATTTCTTCCATTTTCTCAACCTGTTGGGATTCCTTCTTGGATGGGAGAGTTTGGGAGAAGCCGAGGGACCCCAAAAAACATGATTTTGGGCACTGAATCAATCTATTTGCTCGGGACTTGAATATTCTGATGCATGTTATCAAAATTACCCTGGGGACTGAATTTTGGATAACAATTTTGATAACTCAGCGGGGTCATCTGCCTACTAGATGAATGATCAGTGCTCAAGAAATCCATTAGGCATAGAGTCATGAGTGTAGCACGTAAACCGATGATCGAACTTTGAAAACTTCCCTCTGAACCACTTGAATCCCACCGGACATGGAGTTGTTCTCACCAAAATGCCACTGGAATGAACTGTGCAAGAGCAAAACCAGCACCACAAAAACTATGTACAGAACTGAAAATCATACATGCTCCAAATGGAACATGTAGAGTGTGCACAAGCACTTCTTCTGCTGAAAGCAAACCTACCTACTCTACTCTAACTGGAAGCAAAGGCAAGCTAAACAAACCCTACAACTGGTTGTGCAAAATAGCTTCCTTTCTTCAAAATGGGCAGCCATGCAATTGATTTGGAGCTGATCATGGCTGTTAGGATGAGTGGAAAATCAACAAGAAGCTGGTCTTCCACCCAAATCATCAAGGTATCAGCTGAAGGCAAATTCAATACCTCTTTTAGTTGCTTTGTATTTGGATTGGAGAGGTATGACAGCTGATCCTTGGTACTTTGTAGCTCACCCTCATGCTTAGAAGCAAGCATGACTGGTTGTGACTTCTCCTTTGGCTCCAATGAAGCCAAATACCTAATTGGGCAAGGTCTGATCCATTTGATATGCCCATAGCTCTGATTTTCAACTCCAAAAATGGATTCTTCTCATATACCCTCCTGAATGGATGGTGTGGAAGAAATGGTGAAATTCCTCTGTCCTTTCTCTTCCTCCAATGAATAACATGAAAGATTAAAATCTTCCAATCTGGGTTCTAAAGAGCTATTATAAGGTGCAGGCTACTGCAAATGAATGTTCTCCTTCATGACAGTAGACTCAAGTGTTTGGAATGTGGATGATGAAAGAGAGAATGGTGGAAACTCAACCGGCTCTTCTCCATCAAAACAGTCCTCCAAATCTGACAGATAAACTACCTCATGACTATCCTGCTGCAAATGCTAAACTTCCTCCATGGTTTCCTCTTGATCTGCAACTTGATCACCATGGTTTCTTTCACCCTCCAACATTGAGCTTGAGAGATCAAACTCCTCTTCAGTACTAGAACTTGAGAGAGGTGAAGTAGAAAGAAGAACTGAAGGTTCTCCTATAGCCTTGCTTTGTCTTTGAAAGCCCTTGGATCTACACTTTTCTCCTCCATAACTAGAATGTGCTCCTCTTCTTTTGGATCTGGAGCAGCTTTCTCCTTCCTCAAAAGTTTGAAGACAATCTTGCTCTTGATTGAACTCTTCCTCCAAAGCATGAAGTTTGTCAAGTCAAACTCTTCAACTGTTGTTCTAGAGGACAAGTTGGGACTGCAAGATCTTCTTCTTCTGCTACAACAAAATTAGTCCTGACCACCATTTGTTCTCCAACTCCCATCTCTTCTCGAAGGCTTAACCATCAAGGGGATCTCTGTCGTCCCAAATTTGGCAGCCCAAACCCTCAAGTTGTCTGTCATTTTTTTTCCGTTGGGCTCCTCTTCTTGCTGTCCTTGATGACTTTTTGCAATTTCTTCTTCCCCACATGGAATTGGGAATGCAAGAGGAGGGATGGGTTGTAACTCAATTAATTTGGCAATTTTTTGTGGTGGTAGAGGAGGTGAAACCTCTTGTTTCTTTGGAGGATGGGGTATTTTTGTTAGCTCTTGTGGAGGGGATGACTATTTAGAAGGAAAAAGGAAAGAAGAATTGAGGTGTGGTGGAAGACTGAGAGGTGGAGACATGGGATCAACATTTGGGACAGTAGATGGGGAGTTTAGAATTTGACACTGCTAAGATAAAACAAATTGGGAAAGAGGAAAAAGAAAGGCATGAGATGGCGTGCTTACCCATTGACAAGGTTGTTGAATACTCCTCTCATACACCTCTATTTCTTCAATCCACTTTGCAAGCAATGGCAGTGTTGCAATCATGAAGTCAAGCTTCTCCTGAGGGCTGAAGTGTCTTGGAAAAGGGCCTCCCCATGGACAAGGAGTCCTGCAACCAATTCTGAAAGCTCTCATTTGAGTTGTTGCTCTGGACTGCACCATCTCTACCTCCATCTTTTGGATTTTCTCCAATAGACCAGCATCTTGCATCTGATTGTCTTCATAACCAGCATACTCTTGCTCTTGGAAAGCTCCGTAGCCAAAATGATCTTGGCATTGCTGCTCATATGGGTATGCATGCTGATTTGGAGGATTTGTAAAACATGTTGGAGGTGTGATAAACTGTTGTTGTTGAAAATGTGAATTCCATGATGGAAATGAAGTCATGATTGCACAACTTCATGGAATGGAAAAGAATGAAAGAGATGGAAAGAAGGATGGATGGGAATGGATGAAAAACAGGTCTGCAACTTCAGAAATGGGTTGCTAATCGATGGATTCACCGGATGTGTTTACAAGTGCCTCCAAAGGTTGGAATCTTCACAGGAACACACCAACCTGCAAAATATGAAAGTGAAGACCTCTAAGGTCCCACCAGGCGTGCCAAAACTGTTAGTGCAAAATCACAGCACCCCTGGACACTGATCAGATTTCTAGGTTGATCACTCTTGCATCCAGTGTGATTGCACAACATGGAAACCTTTCTCCAAGTGTGGGACTTGTAGAAATGAGAAAGGAATCTCCAGAGAAGGCTGGTTCCTGCTCCTAAACTACCTGCCACAAGCTATTCCAGTGCAGGCAAGCTAATCTAAACCTAATCTAACCATGCCAAGGAGACAGAGAGAGAGAGAAAAAGGGAAAAACAGCAAAAGCCTACACTAAAACGGTGATACACCAGAGAAGGAGAATGTTGAACATCTATCAAAACTGCCATGGAACAAAGAGAGGTGAGCAATGGGAAGGATGGACAGATGCATCACGAGCCCAAGGATAGATTTCACACGTAAAATGTCCCAAAACTCCATGAACACAGCTCCAAACCTGCAATGAACATTCAAACATGCACAAATACCTACAATGAAGAGAGGCAAGAAGAGAACAAGTGAAAAATGAGCAAGGATGGACAGATGCATCACAAAACACGTTTTTTTGCTTGCTTGAGTTTGCATAGAACATCATTTCAATAGTAAAAGGCAAAAACACCATTACGAGCAAGACAGGGAGGTTCAAACTCCATTTTCAACCCTAGAGAAGAAAAGAAGGGAGGTCGAGCCGAAAAGATGAACAAGTTGTAATCATATCTCTCCAAAATGAGCCAAATCTGGCTTTTACATTGCATGGGTCGAGCCCATGAGAGAGAAAACATATACAAAAATGTGGGAGCCCATTCCTCATTGACTAAAAATGCATTAAATCAGCATGGAGGACCTTACAAACCCATACCCTATCATTTTGACCAAATGGGAGGAGAGTGCGACCCATTCTGTATTAAATTTGGTCGCTGAAATGTCACTTCTGGACATGAACATGCGTTAGAGACATTTCTTGAATTTTCTCTCTCCAAACTGAACCAAAATTAGAGATTGACCATGGAATCCTATAGAGAATTTCATAAGCTTTCCAATGATATAAATAACATGCAAATCTGAGCTCTGGATCAAAATATATGGGGGTCTAAAGTTTTAGGGAAAAAACGGCCCAAAAGGATCGGCGGGCAAAAATTTGAATTTTTCACGTACTCAGCTAGTTGGACGCCACATGGCAAGCATTGATTGGACGAGAAATTCTCTCTTCTCCACCTTTCCATAGGCTTTCCCTTGAAATTTCAACCTTTTTAACACTTTGGAAAAAATTCATTTCCCCGCGCCCCACCACTGGGACACGTGGCATGCATTGGTTGGTTGGCGAGGGTGCGGGACATCTTTTACCTTTTAGCTTTTGGCTGAAACTTTTGCCAAATTATCTAAATCCTCTCTCGAGGTCCACACTTCCCCTGCCTTAGGACACATGTCCTCTTTTTATTGGCTCGGGCCAACCCTCCAAACTTCACCTTTGGAAACTCGATAAAACATTAAGTAAAAATCTCACCCTTTCCTCTACCGCTCCAATCCACGAAGACACGTGGCACGTTCTGATTCGTCGGCAGCTCTTTTTCCGGGTTTTTGCATCCCTCACGTCCCTTTGGCCCGGCTGTCCTAAACCATCTGGGACAAATTTCTCCGATCCACCCGATTCGGGCTTCCCTGTCCCTCTTTGAGGCAAAGACACGTGGCACATTTCCATTGGCTCTCGGCTCCTTCGGCTTTCGCGTCCCTTTGTCCCAACTATCCCGGACTAAAGTTCCCTATTTCAGCTGATCCGGTGGTTTGCGTCCTTTACGTACATTTGTTCCAACTGTCCCTAGACTGTCTGGGACAAATTCTTCCGAACCACCCGAAATGGGCTTCCTTTGCTCTCGCCGCTTCACCTTTTCACGTCCTTCGTGTCCTCACGGCCCAGATGTCCCAGCCTTATCTGCACAACAGTTAGTCAATTTTTTCACCTTCGGCTGGTTCACCCTTTCGCGTCCCACGCATCCCCATGGCTCGGATGTCCCTTTGCGACATGGACCGCTTTGTGGCCTTTCGGTCGATTCGGGCCCCGACGTCCCAACTCTCCCAAGGACCGCCTGGACTAGGACTTAGCCGATTTTCATGATTTTTTCTGCCCCAAGCTTAGTTTTCTGCATTTCTTCCATTTTCTCGACCTGTTGGGATTCCTTCTTGGATGGGAGAGTTTGGGAGAAGCCGAGGGACCCCAAAAAACATGATTTTGGGCCCTGAATCAATCTATTTGCTCGGGACTTGAATATTCTGATGCATGTTATCAAAATTACCACAGGGGAATTTGGATAACGAAGTTGGATAAGAAAAGTCATGAAATGAGAGATCGATGAAACTACGAGTCATGAAATTATAGATTGGTAGTTCATCGAGTCATTACGATTACATATAGTTATCTCATTATGAGATAAAATGGAATGGAATGTGTGTTCCATATTATGATTATGAGAATAGACAAAATTAATATAAATGGAATGTGTGCTCTAAATAATAATTATTTAGAGAAGAGAACATTATTTCACGAAAATTTAAAAAAATTCCCTTGTTTCTAAAGTCTTAAATGGGATGTTATAGCGTAAGTTTGAGTTCATCGACATGGTCTCTTTCAAACAAGGTGTGCACCTTCCTTCAACTTGATATAGATTTAACCCAAGGAGTGGTGAATTCCTTTGAGCTCATGGTACTGCATGAGAACCAACCTTGAAACTCATGCAAAATGTCAACGATTTTAGAAACCTATTTCTCTTACCAATAATCCCCAATGATACCTTCCTTATATTCAAATTCAGAACCAATGTTAACCTTCTTTGTCTTTAAGGGCTCCTAGTGGGCATGCACTTTCTCATTAGCGCTATCAATGACTTCACATGTACTGTAAAATGGTTAAAATGTAGACTCTCCATTTCTTCTCCATCTATCATATAGACCATTTTTCTTTTTTATTTTTCAATGCACACCTTCTCAAGTTGTATCTCTTTAGATTTGTCTTCATCAAAATGTGTTTGAAACTAGGTTCACCCAATAAATTTATTACCCTATCTTCTGTCATAGCACTATCTCCCATTGTAAGGTACTTGACCACCTACAAGACCTTATCCACCGATGATTTATACTTCTATACTTTAATGCTTGAGTGAGATCAGCCGCCAACTCCTGCCAATTCCTTGTCTAAAGGCACATCTCTAAGTTAATGTACCATGTGTGCACATATCCTTGTAAGGTGGAATATAACTTATGCCCCCATAACGAAGGTGGTAAAGCTTCGTGCCTTCCATCCAGTCCTTCTCACATGTTTGGATATGAGAAGAGGTGGGTTCTTTTCCATGGTAGTCTTGGATAACAATGGGTGTGTTGCTTCGGAAAACCTAACAAAGAATTTACTTATCACCTCGTGCCATTCTAGAAGACTCTCACAATGTTTTTTCCTAAAAACATGTTATAGCCTCGAGAAAGTTATAACTAAGTATACTTCTCCTTTCATCCTCATTTATCCACTGATCTTCCATCTCTCACAAGAAATAATCAAGTCTTTCTCCTCCAGAGTAACTTGGCAGCTTCTTTCTTCCTAGGCACTTGAATTAGTGTGCCTTTGTCACCCTTATTACAGATCCTCTTAACTATCACTCAATTAACTCATAGGTCTCATGTACCTAATTTTCACATATTATGCTAGTTGTATCACTCATAGACTAAGCATCTTCAAACTAGATAATTCCTTCTATAGGATGAATTACCTCAAGGTCTCTAATAGAGTGCACATAGATTCTATCAAGGAATTCTTCTCCCAAGGGCTCAGTATAGGGTGTTGACTTCCCATTTGTTAAACGTATGATGACCCGTTCATACTTGTTCTCAAAACTAATATACCCCTTGTTAAAACATAGGTTGGCGTTGCTTTTGTAACACCAGGGGAGCCCAAGTAATGCTAGAAATTTATCCACCTTGGCTAGTGCCAGAACTCAAATTCCATAGTGAACTTAACCCCTTTAATAGTGATAAATGCATCCTTGAAGACACCAGGGACATTTCCTTTGTATTTTTTTCTATATACACCACATTTGAGGATGGTTGTAGTGTGGTCCTTCCCATTTGATGACATGCATCCAAAGTGAGAACATTGACTTCTGCACTAGTGTTAATCAAAATATTGCTCAGAAGCCATCTATCTACAACAACATTCAAGGTTATCTCTTTTTCATAGTCAAGGCTATGGGGAGGAAGATTAGCATGAATCACTTGCCTCTCACACTCTCCGCCAACACGTGGTACTTTCTCCCATAACAATTCTCCTAGAAATGGAATGATATTCTCTTGCCTTAACATATTGCATACTTCCATGACCTCATCCAGGTCCTTCTATGGAGCCTCAACATTCTTCCTTTGTTCTAACTACCTTGACTACTCCTTCAAACACTAGATCTCTCCTTGTAAACTATGAATCAAATCCATAGTTTCTTGATATACCTCTTTATGATGAGCAAGGTCCGGATACATTCCATGTACCACTTCTTCCCCGTAACCATTGTTCTTTGCATTGGTATCTCCTTGGTGGATGTGGCCTTCATTCACATCATCACCAAGATCTGCTTTCTAATCCCGACTCATGCGCCACTCTTGGCATACATTGAGGGTTTGCCTTCTTAATGCTCACCATCCTAGTGCCTTTATCCTTTCAAGGTGTTTCTAGATCATGTGTTCAAACAACCCATGACACTCCTTGTATTTATTTTTATTTCTGCACCATGGGAATTGTAACGAGATCGAAACTCATGTTTATAATGCTCACAACCTGCTTATAACACATTCCACATGGGAACTCAATTATTCCTCTATTGTGGTTATTGGGACCATGAAATCCTCTACAGAAACCTCTTTCATGCACTCCTCTATCCACATGTCCTTCATAGCGGTGATCATCATCCTTGGAACTCGCTTATAAGGCTAGTCTGGTGCACACCAAGATCAATGACATCAAGAATATGGTAAATTAGCCTGAAATACTTAGTGTCATGGGTTGTAGAGGTAAATATATTATAGTAACAAGAAATATTCTTACAGATCATGCATTGCAGCAGAGAGACACCTACTTGCATCATGGTCTCCATGAAAGATTTCACGATCTGTTGTCATGGTGCGTACTGAACTTTCGGGGGCAAATGTCTTTTGTATGCCCTTCTACTTCACAATTTTTGCACCAAATACCACTACAAGCCTCATGTGATGAGTTTCCAAACAATTTTTCCAACTACTTAGCCATTGTAACAATTTGAGCTTCCATAAAAGAGCTAACACTAGTATCAATGCTCCCAACTACCTCAGTGTGTAGGGTAGCATCCAAGGCCTCGCATGGGTCTGTGAAAGTTTTGTGTTATATTTCTCTTCTAAATGGTGTTATCAATCCTCCAAAAACCATTGAGCATGCTAAGAAGGGTGAATGTCATAGGATAATTTTGATAAGAGAGTCTTGAACTATGTGTTATACTCCCGCACACTCTCTACTAGGAAGGTGTTTTTCAAAGCGCAAAGTGTAATCCACCACTATCTAATGGGGGTCATAATTATGGTACCAATTATGCACATGCCCCTACAATGTTGTTTCAAATTTACTCACCTTCCATTCTGAGGTAGTGATCCCATTTACGTGCCATAGAAACTCACACTTATGCACATGATCTAAAGCATCCTCATTACCTCTCGTAGCCTGGTAGGTGCAACAACATCTCAAAAATACTTGCAGAGGTGGTGATGCCCTTTCCCACCTGACCCAGAGAACCTTGGTTTCCTTCATTGTTTCCTCCACCATGAAACCCACTATACCCACCAGTGTATCCCTCCCGATGCACTAGATCCTCCGAGATCTTCTAGGCCCACCAGTCCCGAGGATCCTACACCACCATATCCACTTCTTGTATCCGGCAAAGATCCCGAATTGGTCATGCCTAGTGTTCCCAAATTCCCACTGAACTATGCATTGATGGTTTGTGATATTGCCCCACTAATGCAGATGTGTGTCCCACTCTAATCACAATACCCAAACTTCATGTACTTTTACCTTGCCTAAAAAATCCTCTAAACATAGGAATGGTTTGTATAGCCATAAATGTCCCAAACGAGAAGTTATATCTCCTAGGTGAAGATTGGTTACTCCCTCCGATAATAAATGGGTTAGTAATGCTTATCTATTGATCTCGGAAAACTAAACACCGGGGTTGGTCACCAATTTGGTTTAAATACATGACGATGGCTCTCCTTTCTTTACATAAATAACTCTAATCGGAAGATGAGGGGTATCTCTCCCATGCTTGCTGAGATGGGGTAAGATAGACCGCTTAGGTTCTATGTCCTTTGCGTGAACCTAAACTCCTTCCTATAACATCTACCTTTATAGGTCCATCACTCCTACAACCTCACATTGTCTAGCCATTTCTCTTTCATGATCTTCACCATACTTGAGTCGTCTCTCCTCCCTCTCCTTTTCAACCACAATGTCTGTCATCTTCCTCCACCCTAGCTTCCTTTCCTAGCACTTAGAGATGCTTAGTTGGTCATAACGAATGCCTCCAAACTTAATGTAATGACTAATATCTTCATATCCAATGGGATAACATGTAAAAACAATCCTCTAGGTTCCCTTAGGAACTCAAACTTAACAATCTCCAGACAAGAATACGTAGAAATGGCGTATTCTAGGGTATAATTGGTCAACACTTGATCCATAGGGATCCAAAATGACTCTACTTTATCAAATAATCCAACACAAAGAAGAAAAAATGATACACAAAGGTTTTGTCTATTTAGTGATAGGACAACCACCCTATGTAGGGAAAAGATACAAAACCACCGCCCCATCAGGCAATGGTTCTGGGACCGGTGGTTTGCATTGAGTAGCGGTCCTGGATCTTGTGGACAAAAAATAAAATATGACACGAATAGTCCAAGATTTCCAAAGGGTTTCCATGTATCTTCTTCTACATCACCTTTCCCATTCTCTAGTGTACAAGAGAACATGAGAAAGTCTATAAATGCATGTTATGGAAGAGAACAAAGGCATCGAAGCATGAAGCAAGTGAGTAAGAAGATTTAAGTATTAGAATTGTGATTTGTAGAAGAAAGGAGTAATTGAGATAGAGAAAGCAAGTAACTCTGGGAGGAAGTGTGAGATATTATCTATTTTTGTTTCATACTTATTGTAATTTCTGTACTTATTATTGAATTGGCCAATAAAAGTGGGAAGAAAAAGAAATTGTCCTTCCCGACTAGTTTTTTCCTCCTCTAGAGGTTTTCTAGGATAAAATTTTTGGTGTATGAGTCTATATTCTTTCCTTTTCTGTAATTTTTTTATTATAAGCACAAGTATAATTCATTCACTAGCTATCTCTATTATTTTCTAATAGAAAGTAGAACAACAATGATCAATTGTGATTTTATGGATACTTCCAAAGTTGAAGAATTTACAGATCATTTTGGTATCAGAGCTAACAATTATCCAGGACTGTGGTATTCATTCTTGGATTTGTATGATAGTGACAAGATCTAAAGGTGAAGAGGCTTTACCTTGCGATCTAGAAATTTCTACAAAGAAGTGGAAACAGAGAATTCGGGGACAAATGGAGGAAGATAACTTGGTCCATAGAATCAAGATGCTAGAGACCATGATGGATAGGATGTTTAGAAGGAAAGAAGAGCTTTCTGATTTATAGAAGACAACTTCTGTCAAACAAGACTCCATGGACTCAGTGGTTCGGGGCTTAGCTGAAAATTTTGGCATAGGAAGGAGCCACCATGAGGAAAGTTATGGGGAAGAGCATGAAGAAGAGACTTCAAACACAAGAGAAAAGGTAAAATCTGATCATACTCCTTTTAAAGTTGAGACAAAAGTTGATATTAAAATATTTGAAGGACAAGTAGATGTGGAGTTGCTTGATAAATGGTTAAAACAGTTAGAAGTCTACTTTAGCATCCATAATGTCACTGAGGCATAGAGGATCACCTTTGCACATCTCAAAATGGAGGGACATGCTCTGGTTTGGTGGGAAACCCATCAGACACTTGTGAAAATAAGAAGCATCCTATTGTGAAATCTTGGCAAGAATTTAAAGAATTACTTATAGATAACTTCTATCCTATTGGCCATAAGACTTATGAAATGATTAAATGGCGTATTTTAGACAAGGCGGTGGTTAAAGTGTGCGACTATACTACGGAATTTCGGAGGTAAGACATGTTTCTTAACATGGACTTGGAGGATGAAGATATTCTGACCAAGTACTTGGGAGTAATTCACACTCACCTTTGAAGAAAATTCATCTCCACAAAGCCCAAAGATCTCAACGAAGCATATGTACATGCATACTACATAGATGATGAAAATAAGCAAGGAGAAGTAGAGCCAAGGGTAAAGTAGTTAACAAATCAGCAAAAGAAAGAGTTTGGGAAAACAAGTAACAAGGGTGAGTGGAAAGGGAAAGGTAAACAAGCTGCCACTACTTTGAATACTTGTAAAGATCCCAAGAATTTTTACACGAAATATGATATCAATGGTCATAATGATGCTACATGTTGGAAGTTGCATCTAGAGTTACATCTGAAAAACTGAACCAAGGACTCAAATAAGTCCATGACAGCTATGAAAATAGAAGGGGGTGGAAATTGAAGATGAATCTGATGTAGATGAGAGGCTTGGATGCACACCACCAACATGGACAGCCAGGAAGAGGAGATGAGTATATTATTCTAGATCAAAATCTAGATCAAGAGAACTAAATTAAATGCTTTGGTTGATACCGGTTCTTAGTCTAGCTTGATTTCTTAAGCAGTTGTAAAGAATTTTGGTCTTGAGACTTACGAGCATCCACACCCTTATCATTTGGGCTAGGTGAAGAAGGGTGTTGAAATTTAGGTAACAAGAAGATGTAAGGTCAAGTTTGGGATAAATTCCCAATATATTGATGTTTTTGAAGCTAATGTTATTCCATTTGATGCTTTTGATGTTGTATTTGGGAGTACTTACTTGTATGTTAGGATTCTATATTTATGAGGAGGAAAACCCATGTACAGATGGGTTAAGGATGGAATCAGCTACAACATCTGGGTACACCAACATAAGACACAGGTTACTATGGTAAGTACTAACCAAGAAAAATGACTTATTCAGACAAATCATAATTATTTTTGTTTACTTTTATTAAAGGATAAACAAGATGGGGTAGAAGTTTTAGATATTTCTAACCATGGAAAGCATGATTTGGATAGTATTATTCAATCTTTTCAGGAAGTATTTTAGGCTCCTAACGGGTTACCACCAAAATGGGAAGTAGAGCATGAGATTCAGATATTTCCAGAATCCCCTCTACCAAACATCGGGTTGTATAGGAAATCCTTGCTCAAGAGTAATGAAGTAAAGAAACAAATCCAGAACTACTAGACCAAGGGGTGATATGTCCGAGCACCTCACCATGTGGTTCACCTATTGTGATGGTGCCAAAGAAGGATGGTTCTTGGAGAATGTGCATTGACTACCATGCTTTGAACAAGATCACCATAAAGAACAGATATCCACTTCCCCACATAGATGATCTCTTGGACCAACTTCAGCATGCCAATTTTTTCACAAAGTTGGATCTCAAGTCAAGTTATCACCAAGTCATAATGAAGGAGGAGGATATATGGAAGACTTCCTTCAAGAAAAAATAGGGTTTGTATGAATGGTTAGTACTTCCTTTTGGGTTATGCAATGCACCCACTACATTTATGAGATTGATGAATGATGTATTACGGGATTTCATAGATTCATGTGTCGTTGTATATCTAGATGATATCTTGATTTTTAGTGCCACATGGGAAGAACATATAACTAATTTGTAGCAATTCTTGCAAGTTATCAGGAAGAAACAACTACTTTGTAATATGAAGAAATGTGAATTTACCAAATAGATAATTGTCTATCTTGGGCACGTGGTTGGAAGAGGAGAGCTACGAGTGGATCCAAAGAAGGTTGAAGCCATCAATAATTGGCCAAGACCAACAAGAACCACCGAAACTAGGAGTTTTGTGGGATCAAGATACAATACATGTGAAATTTCATTTCAAGCTTCTCCATGATCATGCAGCACCTCTACACACGGTGGCTGCAAAGAGTAAGAGTTTTGACTAGGGTAAGGAACAAGAAAAATCCTTTGAGTTATTAAAATACAAGATTAGTCATGCTCCAAACTTGCACTTCCTAATTTGCGAAGCCTTTTGAAGTAGAGACAGATGTTAATGATTTTGCCATGGGTGTAGTGTTTCTTCAAGGAGGTAAACTCGTATGTTATCATTCTAAAACTTTCACTTCACCAGCTTAAAGGATATTCAGTATATAATAAGGAAATGTATCCACGAGTTCAGGAAATTAAAAAATGGAAGCATTATTTTTGGGTAAAGAAACTATTGTTCACATTGACCACAAACCTCTCTAGTATTTGTAAGCACGGTCTAAATTACGAAGTAAGAAAGACACTTTGCAAATGGATGGGGTTCCTTCGTAAATTTCATCTAGTGATTAAATACAAGAAGGGTAGTAATAACTTAGTGATAGACATGTTGTCTAGGCAACCCACAAAGGAGAATTTTTCCTGTTTGGCCACTATCTCTCAGATCGAGCCCTTCACGAAGGAAGCTTATGGAGAGGCATATGCCTAGGACAAAGACTTTAGGGTGACATTTCAGTAGTTGTAGTCCCAAGGGGCTGAAAGGATAGGGATTGAATATTTTTATCTCAATGAAAGGTTGCTCTCCGATAAGGGAAGATTTGCGTGGCAAAAGAAGAGTGAATTCTATAGATGAGGGAAGCACATGCCTCAAAAGTATCGAAATTTTGGTGTTGGTAAGAACCTATACCACTTGCAAAGGTACGTGTATTGGCCCAATATGAAATAATAAGTATCAAAATTTATACGGGGATGTAAAATTTGTTGTACTAACAAGTCTCGAGACTAGGAGGGAAGGTTTTTATATGCCTTTTCCAGTACCTACTAAATGCTGTGGGAGGACATTTCTATGGATTTTGTAGGAGTATTACCTATGTCTAAACATGGCCATGACTATCTCTATGTTATTCTTGATAGATTTATTAAGATGTGTATTCTTAAGGCATGTAAAAAGACAATAAAAGAACATGAGGTGGCGAGATCTTTTCTTTGCTAATGTATGGGTGCATTTTGGTTTTCCAAAGTCTATTGTTTCGACAGGGGATTCTAGGTTCTTGGGGAAGTTTTGGACTACTTTTTAGGATAAGATGGCTACTAGGTTATAGAGGATCACAAATTTCCATCCATAGATAGATGGACAAACAGAGGTTGTAAACAAGAATTTGGTACAATTGATAAGAGGGTATAACAGCAAATACCCAAGGACTTGGGATGCTTTCTTAGCCTACATTTAGCATTCCTATAACCGGAAGTACACAAATCCACTTCAAGTCACTGTTTGAAGCATGCTTGTGTTATCTACCTACAAATCCGTTGGACATAGCAGTTGGACAACATGATGAGAAGGATACAAAAGACACAGAGGTGACTAGAGAAAATAAATTCATTAAGAGGATCTGGAAAATCCATCTCAAAGTCAAAGAACATCTAGAGAAATCTCGGGACAAGTAAAAAGCTAGGAACGATTAGAATAGAAGGGAATATAAGCTTCATGTTGGATATAGAGTTTGGCTTTACTTGAGCAAGGAGATATTACAAGGTCAAGCACGGCTCAAGCCATTATGATATGGACCCTTCGCCATATTAGAGAAGGTTAGAGAAAATGCCTTTTGACTTGATTTGTCATCGTTCATGAGGATGTATTCTGTAGTAAATTGCAATAACTTGCACCTATATGAGCCATCCATGCTAGATAATGAATAAGAACTATAGTTGTTACCTTCCATTGAGGATTTCATCTTGGACTCACAAGGTGAATTAGAGGAGGATGTAGTATTGTAGAAAAAGGTCAGAAAGACTAGGAGAGGTCCGAAGGAGTCTTGATAGATTGGATGAAAGGTAAGACACCAACACAAGCTTGGTGGTACCTAAAGGAGAAAGTGAGGGAAATATTTCCTCATCTACTCCCCCACTAAGCTTTTGTGGGACCAAAAGCCTCCTAAGTAGGGGAGGTGTGATCCATAGGGATCCAAAATGACTCTACTTTATCAAATCAGCCAACACAAAGAAGAAAAAATGATACATGGAGGTTCTGTCTATTTAGTGATAGGACCACCACCCTATGTAGGGCAGTGGTCTTGGGACCGTCAGTCTACATTGGGTAGTAGTCCTGGCTCTTACAGATAGAAAATAAAATATGATGATAACAATCATAGAATTCCAAAGGGTGTCCATGTCTCTTCTTCTGCATGAACTTTCCCATTCTCCAGTGCACAAGAGAACATGAGAAAGACTATAAATGCATGTTATGGAAGAGAATAAAGGCATCAAAGCATGAAGCAAGTGAGTAAGAATCTCTTAGTGTTGGAATTTTGATTTGTAGAAGCAAGGAGTAATTGAGACAGATCAAACAAGTAACTCTGGAGGAAGTGTGAGATATTATCTACTTCTCTTTCATACTTACTTTAATTTTTATACTTATTATTAAATTAGCCAATAAAAGTGGGAAGAAAGATAAATTGACCTTCATGATTTGTTTTTTCCTCCTCTTGAGGTTTTCCAGAGGATAAAATTGTTGTTTTATGAGTCTATATTCTTTCCTTTTCGCAAATTGTTGATTCTAAGCACAAGTATAATTCATTCACTAGCTATCTCTATTATTTTCTAATAGAAAGTAGAAAAACAATGATTAATTTTGATTCTGGATAATTCCAAAGTTGAAGATTTTACTGTATCATCATTCCTCTCTAGAAGTGATCAACAAAACACGTCCAAGCTAGATCTAAGTTCTCGCAGCCTCTCGGTAATCATTTAGGGTACACATGTGTGATCTATAGTACCCAGTTGATCCGGATGCATATGTGGAAATCCATTCATATAATTCTATTAGAAAATAATGAAATAAGGTCTCATATAACTCATGATACATGTGCTCTTCTACAATTTGTGTGCATTAAAATCAGGTCTAGTACTAAATCTTTGAGTAAACTCATCCTTCATGCTCTTAAACCACACTTCGACACTTTCTAGGGTCAAGCACTCTGTCATCACACGTCAAAGGAACCAATATGTATCCATTTCTCAAAAAAACTTTGAAAATAGGTCTCAATAAAGGAACCAAGATGTAGTCATTTTTGTGCCCTTAGATGAGATTTCCCATTAGAGTTTCCATCTAGAATAATAGAGTGTATGTTGTGTATATATATGGATCTTGTAGTCATTTTTATGCCCTTATAATAACCTTATAATCCCATGAACATTGGCCTATCACCCAATGGGCGTTGGGTGCTCACCCGAGGCACACGTGAGCATTGAGCCCCTCCTTTATGTGAGTTTTGTGAGAATACATTGCTTAAGGACATAAACTTAGATGTAAAAAGGTAAAGGACCATGCATTCATTTTGAGAGCCTAGGATGAGTTATTATATCAATACATTCATTCGAATCAAAAGAAACATCATACAGATAACAAATCTGATCCATAACATAAGGAAATGGCACTAGGGTTTACATCCATGAACATTATATTCTTATAACAGAACCATATATTCATATTGATCATAGTTCAATAGCCACATTACATTCACCAAGGCCATAATATCCCAATGCATCAATGAAGATAAGACTCATGCATTAGAATCCCTAAATATGCTTTCTATATTGCAAACATTTTCACAAACCCATCCCCTTAAGTATGTTATCACTCCTATATTCCTATTAATGAGAACCCCAACCCTCTAGAACCTCCTATTATTTCTATAGAGCTTTGCCATTCTCTATGCTAATCCCTCTTCTCTCCCTTGATAGTGCACTTCCTTTCTTCTACCCAAGGATCTCTATATATAGCTTCAACATCCATTGCCATGCCTTCCTTCAGGAGTAGATTACTTTCCAAGTGTCCATGTGGTCCTCCAATGGAGCATGCTTACTCTGATCTGAGCTCTCCACTTTTTGTAATGATGTTTTTCTGGATCCTTCCATCACATGGAATATTCCTTTCTTGGTAAGCAAGTCGCTAGGTTGACACCTTATCCACTTCGCATGCTTGGTCAGGGCATGATTTCCTTGTGTGCTTCTTGGAATGCCGAATATGGCTAAGTCCTGAAACCATTTTCTTTTCCTTGTGTGCACATGATGTGGTTTCTACTAAACCCTTCTAAAACCCTTTTCCCCGTGTGTGCTTTTCATGTGCATCCTTCTCCATATTGGTCCCATGTGTGCACACGCCCTTGGAGACTTAGTCAATATTTTGAGGCCCAAGAGATCTCTTGTTTCAATTTTAACACTAGTGACCTAAAAGTCGAACTATGAGCTTAGTATAAGGATAATAAAAATAGAAAGGCTGACCACAAATGTCAAAAAGTGTAGAAAACAAAGAGGGCGGGACTTATCGAATGAACAAGAGTGCCTTGGCTCTAGTTTCCATAATGGGTGCTAGTGACCTAGGATAAATTATGATATATGTGAAAATACTAATAGATATGGATCCCTTTGAATTAACCATAACTTGGGTACACAAGTGATAGATGTGAGAGGGTATGGAAATAGAATCAATCAAAATAAACAGATGGATAAAGGATTGTGTCAATAGTGAATACTTTTCTTACTTAAGATCCATGTATATAAATGACATATTGATAATATAGTAAAATAATAATATGTGATTGCTTTTGTGTCTATAGTCAAATGCAAGAAAGTGTCGGGAGTGCTAGTGTGTGCAACATAAAAGGACTAACATAGGAAAGGGTATCTAGGTCTAGGGATACATAGTGGTATGTATTTTTGTGTACTATATCTAATACCATAATGATCATGTGTATAGTCACCCGCTCAAGAAATAGATGCATCAATGACCCTTATGTACATAAAATATTTATTAGTAAAAACATGAAAATTTAGGTGTATACATATTCTTCCTCTATGTTTTCCTTTATGATAATGTTTAGAATAGATAAATTACCATTCTTATACAATCAATATAAAGGAAGAATATAGGATACATCTTATTTTGCATAAAATTGTTGAACTGATTTTCTTGTTCCTTTTTTATATTATTGAAATGGTAACAAAGAAAATTAAAAAAATCCAAGATGAGAGTGTTTAAGGCTACCTATGGATGAGATGATGGTTAATATGGGAAAAATATCCTCCTTATACCGAGTTTGATTACCTACACTACAAAGAGAAATAAACCATGAAAAAGGATTAGTATATAGGAGGGTGGGTTTCCTAACAATGTTGGTCCTAAGAAGTGAAAACTTCCTAGGATGGATGTCAACCCACTTTTTGATAAAAGATAGATAAAACTGTGATAATGGATAAGTGACAAGATGCAACAAAATATGAACCGAACATAAAATCTAAAATGAACTAGGTAAGACAAGATGCAGATTTGATTATAGAAAAATGATACTGTAAACCAAACCTAAATGGGTCGATGAAGACCCTATACTATCAATCAAAGTCAATGATGAGTGGGGTTGTATAGGCCAAAAAGAGATGCAAAAAGATAGATCTAGATGTACTAGTCTCAAGTTGATTAGGAACTTGAAGATGCTTGATGAGATGTTTGTAAGAAATTTGGATCATAATGAAGTAGAAAGGATACAATAAAATTTATTAAAATTGAGATTTGTTGATGATGTCGAAAATGACTTGTATAGATTGATGGTGAAAGGATGTGATAAAGATGATATCTGAAGAAACGAGTGTGCATAATGAAAATATTGATGATCCGAGGGATTATGGGATGAAAAAGTATATACGGGAAAAATGAATAATAAAAATCAAATGTAAGTTGATTGGGTCAACGAAAGGATCGGCTAGGTCGATGGTGACTAGAGAGTGAACTAGGGTTTATTGGCTAGGAATGAATGGAAATGATGTACCATAAAGAGGAATAGAGGATGTATGATGCGGGGTCAAGGTATGAGACAAGATGGACCTACAATACTAATTCACAATGATTATGGGGTATTTAATCATGCAAAATAATGATGCCAAGCAAAATAGGACTCCAAATCTCCAAAGGTGATGCAAGAAATCTCCAAAGTAGCTTGAAAATGGCAATAACAACTACAAAGAAGAGTAAGAAATGAAAGAAAGATAGCAAGAAAGATCAAATTCTCCATAGTTACATCTTCAAGAGAGGAGGGGTATGGTCATATTTATAGGGTCAAAGATGACCCGGATGGGTCTCCGATGACTCAAGCGGAAGACTGTTGATTTGGGAGGTGGAAATGTGAGTAGCTCTAGGAAATGAGCCCTTGTGAGGCAAGATTAGGGGTTTGGATAGTAAATACATGTTAGGGATGATAAGGAAATACAAAATGGTAGTTGGGGATAAAAATACATTAAATAAAGATGTATGGGAACCTAGGGATGGTAAATAGGGTGCTTAGGGAGGATAAAAAGGGGTAATTAATAGGTTTAGGGATAATTAAGGATGAGTAGGGATGTTTAGGAAAGACAAATTAATGATGTGATTAGGATAAGGTTAAGGTGGAGAGTAATAATTAGAGGGATAAATGGAATTTATGAAGGAAAAGGGAATTTTAATGAGAAGAGAGGTATATATGTGAATAATGATGACAAAGAGGAGTGAACATTGAATGAGGGACAAGGGATACCAAAAATTGGTGTCTATATTTTCCCCTTTTTATCTAGTGGTTTGTGTTGGGAAAACCATTATACAAAAACAAGAAGTGATAGAAGATGATGTTGGTTGAGGTGCTCCCCTCAAACTAGGGATCGATGATATAAAGAGGAATTGAAATTGAGTTTGAAAGAGATAGATGAAGGGATAAAGAGTGGAAAGGATGAGAAAAGAAGAAGATGCCCCAAGTGGAGAGGGATAAAAAAATATGGTGGTGATTTTGGAATCACTTTGGTAGGGAACAAAGTATGACCTCAATGGAAATGATGATAATGTCCTATGGATTAGTGAGTCATCTAAAATCATTATAGTGTGGATGTGCAAGCCATGAAACCAATGGGTCAAAGGCAAACATCAAAAGTATACATAAAAAAATGTAAGGATGGTGGAGTCTACTGGTTAGGAGAAAATGTTAAGGATCAGATGGGAAACACACAGGAGCACACACATAAGGTTAGTGATTATGTGCAGGAGGACATGCATGGATAGGAATAGGGTGGTGCACAAGATTGTGCATATAGATAGATAAAATTTAGGATGTATATTGTTAGGCCTAAAAATATTGGCTAAGTGCCAAAGGGTGCGTGCGAAGTGAGTGCGGGACTAGGAAGAAGATGAGTGCATAAGGGAAAAGCACGTAGGATAAGGGTTTAAGAAGGGTTTATAAGGAACCAAGGTGCACACAAGGAAGGACAATAGATCTAAGGACTTAGCCATATTTGGCATTCTAGAGGCACTTGAGGAAAAATGTGACCCAACTAGGTGTGTTGATTAGATAAAGTGATATCCTAGAAGCTTGGTGGTCAAGAAAATAATATTCCACACATGGAAGGTTCTTGAAAGACATCATTGTAGAAAGTGGAGAGCTCGGAACAGGATTAGCATGCTCCATTGGAGGACCACATAGACACTTGGCATTCGATCTGCTCCTGGATAAAGGAATGGTAGTGGGTGATAAACCTATTTATAGAGATTCTCTAGAGAAAAGAAGAGACACCTAAATGGAGAAGAAGCCGACAGACAACAAGTGTGAGATCATAAGGGAATGCATCAAGAGTATGATGTTGTAGTAAGGCTAGGATTTAGAGAATTAGTGCTAAGGGGTATAATGGATGTAATAGGCCTCTGTATGGTGTTAGAATATGTAATAAGGGATGAACTGGGAGGGCATAGTTAGAATATCACATCAAGGGAGATCTGTGGGGATAAGTCTGAAGTCTTTTGTTATGTATGATTTGTTATGACACTTTTGAATGTAATGTGGTTACTAATATTGTGATCAATATGAATATATGGCTCTTTTTGAATATCTAGTTCATGGGTGTAAACCCTAGTGTCTCCTCTTCATGTTATGAATCAGATTTGTTCTTTATATAATGTTTCTCTTGTTATTTACATGGGTATATAGATGTAATATCTCATCTGATGCTTTTAGAAAGAGTACATGAAAATTTAATTTTCTACATATAATTTTCTATCAATGGAATGATCTTATCACAATGCTCACATAAAGGAGGGGCTCAAAGTGTCCACACGTGCCTTGGGTGAGTGACCAACACCTTCCGGGTGATAGGCCAATGCAGATGGGATTATAAAGATGTATTGAGAGTACATAGAAATGACTACATCTTGGTTCCATTTCAGGACCTATTTTCAAAGTTGTTATGAGAATGATGTGTGATGATGGAGTGTTTGAACTTAGACAGTGTTGAGGCATGGTTTAAGAGCACAAAGGATGCGTTTCTCGAGATTTAATATTGGACCTAATTTTTATGCATGTAATTGGGTAGAATATTACATGTATCATGAATTCTATGTGACCTTCTTTTGTTACTTTCCAGTAGAGTTGTATGAGTGGATTTCTGCATATGCATCTAGATCAAGTTGGTATTATATATCTCACGTTTGGACCCAAGATTAATATAAGAGGTTGTAGGATTCTGATCTAAGTTGGATGTGTGTTGTTGATCATTGGTGGAAGAGAGCGTTGACCGCTTATACCCTAGAATACACTATTTATACGTAATCTTGTCCCGAGGTTACTAATTTTGACTTCTTAAAGGAACCTAGAGGATAATTTTTGCATGTTATCCCTTTAGCTAGGAATATCCTCCTCATTATACTAAATTTGGAAACATTCCCTATGGTTGGCTAAGATTCTTACCTGGGTATTGGGTGAGGAAGCTAGGTTGGAGGAATATGGTAGACATTGTGGCTGAAAAAGAAAGAGAGGAGAGACAAATCAAGTATAGTGAAGCGTGTGAAAGGGAGTTGACTAGAAAATGTGAGGCTATGGGAGTGATGGATTTATGGAGGAAGACATTGTGGGAAGAAATTGAGGTTCACACAAAGGATGTGAAGCCTGAGCAATTTGTGATACCCCATCTCGGCAAGC
This sequence comes from Taxus wallichiana var. yunnanensis, assembly GCA_018340775.1. Lineage (NCBI taxonomy): Eukaryota > Viridiplantae > Streptophyta > Pinopsida > Cupressales > Taxaceae > Taxus > Taxus wallichiana. The sequence goes on from CM031238.1 coordinate 435,080,094, forward strand.
GCAAATGAGATATCCCTTCAACTTCTCATGAGATTTCATCACTTGGAGAAAGGAGAGCCATCGACACACATAAGAATCCACCTGGTGACTAACCCTTAGCACCTAGTCTTCTAAATCAATATATAAATATTTCTAACATAGTTGGTATCGGTGGGAGTGACTGATCTGTGCCTAGGAGATATAATTTTTCATTTGGTACATCTATGGCTACACAATCATTTCCTGTGTTTGGAGGAATATTGTATGGAACGATGTTTGGGAAAAGTGTGATTACATAAATCTTGGGCATCGCTTCTAGGAGTAGAGCCGGACACACATCTAGTAGTGGTGTAGTATCATAAATTATTGGTGTATATTTAGTGGGATGTTGGGAATGCTAGGCACAACCACTTCAGGCCCTTTACTAACTACAGGAGGTGGATATTGTGGTATAAGAGCTGGATGACCTGGTGGACCTGGTGGATCTAGAGGATCCGGTGAATCAAGAGGATCATGGATCTAATTTTTTTGGTGGTTAAGGAAACACCAAAGGGAATGAAGGTTCTAGATCAGGTGGAAAAGGGCCTCAACCACCTCAGCAAGTGGTATTTGAGATATCTTTAAACCTAATATACTATAAGGGTGTTGAGGATGTTGCAGAGCATGTACACAAGTGTCAAACTACTATGACACATGAAGGGGATCAATACCCCATAGCAGAAGGCAAGTCATTTTATAGCAACGTTGCAGGACACTCATATAGTTGGTACCAAAACTATAACCCCCATCGAAGTTGGTGGATTACACTACGCTACGAAATTATTTATTAACCGAATTTCATATCCTCGAATTTGAATGAAATAACATCAACACACTTAAGGAGATTTAAAAAGGAATGGAAAAGAGTGTGCAGGATTACGATGCCCATTTCAATACCCTCTTAACAAAGTTATCCTATGATATTCACCTCTCTCAGCATGCTCAGTGGTTTTCCAGAGGATTGATAACATTGTCTAGGAGAGCAATTTCACACAAGACTTTCACAGACGCATGGGAGGCCTTTGAGGCTGCCTTATGCACTAATGCTATTGGAAGTGTTGATACCAGTGTTAGACCTTTCCTTGAGGCTCGTATTGTTACAATGGTGAGGCGGTTGGGCAAGTTATCTACAAACACAATGTATGAGAATTGTAGTGTTATATGGTGCATGGATTGTGAGGTAGAAGGGAATACAAAGGATAGTTTCCCTAGGAGATCAGTATGTGCCATGATAGTGGACTGAAATTTTCTATGGAGATCATGATGCAAGTAGATGCCCACTACTACAAAGGTGCATGATCCATAAGAATGTATCTAGCTATTGCATTATTTTCACCCCTACTACTCATAACACCAAGTATTTTATATTGATTGATCATATACATGATGCCATTGATATTGGTGTGTGTCAAACCAGCCTTGCAAGTAATTCCAAGGATGATGGTCATCACTATGAAGGGCACGCGAGATAGAGGGATGCATGGAAGAGGTTTCTAAGGAGGATTTTGTGGTCATGGTAACCACGGAGGAGGAAGAAGTGAGTTCCCGCATGGGATGTGTTACAACTGTGGATCCATGAAGCACTACAAGTGCGAGTGTGATGATATTCTATAATGTTCATGGTGTGGAAAGAAGCACAAGTATGAGGAGTGCTCGGAGTTATTTGAGAACATGAGCCAATAACCTTGAAAATAAAAGGGCATCGGGATGGTATGCATGAGGAAGGCCAATTCACAATGGATTCCAAGATTGGTGCTTGATTCAAAACTAAAATCGGTACTAGTTACGATGCGATATGAGGTTGCGCACGTGAGGGAAGTACCAAGGCAAATGCTAATGGTTGTTAGAGAAGAGGTGGTGTATGGGAAGTATTCAGACCCTACTCATTAGAAGGAGGTATATCAAGAGACCATGAATGTGATTAAGAGTCTTTAGGGAGAGATATAGTTCCTAAAATAAAAGTCAAGCGGTTAGAGAAAAAGGAAGAATGTTGAGGCTCCATAGAAGGATCTAGATGAGGTTAGAGAAGTATGTAATATGTTGAGGCAAGAGAATAGCATTCCCTTCCTAGGAGGGTGGTTACAGAAGAAGGTACCATGTACTTTGAGAAGGGTGTGAGAGGAAGGTTCTGCATGTTAACCTTACTCCCCACAACCTTGATTATGACAAAGAGATTATCCCGAATGCTATTGTAGACGGGTGGATTTTGAGCAATATTTTCATTGAAAAAGTGCAGAGGTCAATTTTCTCACCCTAGACACATTGCATCAAATGGGAAGGCCCCCATTATAGTCATATTTGAATGTGTTATATATGGCTAACAAGACAAAGGAAATGCCCATTAGTGTCTTGAAGGACATTGCTATCACTATCCAAGGGGTAAAGTTCACTTGGGATTTTGAATTCTTAGTGCTAATTTGAGGTAGAAAAATTTCTAGCGTTACTTGGGCACCCCTGGTGTTACAAGAATAATGATGACCTAAAGTTTAATAAGGGGTACATAAGTTTTGAAAATAAGGAGGAGTGGGTCATCATCCCCTTAACCGATGGAAAATCAACACCATATACTGAGCCCTTGGGAGAAGATGTTCTCAACAGGATCTATGTGCAATCCATTAGGGACCCTGAGGTGATTCACCCTACAAAGTGAGTTATTCAAATTTGAAGATGATCAGTCCATGAGTGATACAACTAATGTTGCATCCGACAATTGAGTGTACAGGACTTTTTAGTTAATTGGGTGTTAAGTAAGATGATCTCTCGACAAAGGTAACGAAGCCATGCTCGGTCGGGCACCTAGGAGGGAAGAAGTTGCCAAGTTACTTTAGAGGGCCAACCCTGATGATTTCTTGTGGGAAATGGAGGATCAATGGATAAATGAGGTCAAAAGAAGAAGGATGCTCATATATAACTTTCTTAGGACTGAAGTGTTTTGTTGAGTGACCCATCTCGATAGCCTTCTAGAGTAGCGCAAGGTGTGAATCATGTTCTCTATAAGGTTCTCCCAAAGTAATGCGCCCACTACAATATGATACTACCATGGGAAGGAACCCACCTCGTTTCATGTCAAATCATGTGAGAAAACATGGATGGGAGGTGCGGAGGCCTTACCACCTTACTTATGGGTATGTAATTTGTATTCCACCTTGCAAGGTTGTGCATGCTCATTGTATATTCACTCTTATATGTGCCGATAGACGGGAATTGGTAGGATTTGATGACTTGTGTCTTTCAAGCTTTTGAGTATCAAACTACTAAACCATCGGTGGATAGGGCACTATAGTTTGTTAAGCTCCTAACGATGGGAGATGGTGTCATGATAGAATATCGGATACTAGATTTATTGGGTGAGTCTAGTTTGGAACCACACTTTCATGAAGAAGAGTTAGAAGATATGCAGCTTGAGCGCACGTGCATGGAGAAATAAAAGGGAAAGATAGTCTACATAATAGATGGCAAAGATATGAAGAGTTTGGATGCTAACCATGCTAAAGGTACAAATGAATTTATTGATAGTGTTGATGAGAAAGTGCATGCCTACCATGAAAACTTGAAAAAAAAAGGTTTACATTGGTTCGGAGGCTAAACCTAATGAGGCCACTATTAGTTGGAGAAGTAATTCTCGAATATCATTGATCTATTGCACGAGTTTCATGATTTATTTTTGCATGGTTACCATGAGCTTAAAGGAATTCATCACTCTTTAGGGGAGATGAAGATCAATTTGAAAGAAGGTGCGTGCCTGATTCGAGAATAGACCTTATCAAATAAATCTGAATCTTTACATCAAGGTTAAGGAGGAGATAGACAAAATGATAGCTTCAGGCATCATTAAAGCTGTGGAGGAATCATAATGGGTAAGCCCCATGGTCATCAGTATTAAAAAGGATGGAAGGATAAGGATATGTGTTGACTACAGGGACTTCAATGCGGTATGCGTATTTGATCCTCGTCCCACCCCTTTCACCAAAGAGATCCTAGAAGGAGTGGTCGGGCATGAAATTTATTACTTCACGGATGGATTCTCAGGATACCATCAAGTTAGAATTGCTAAAGAAGACCAAGAGGAGACAAATTTCACCACTAAATGGTGAAGTTTGTCCTATAGGGTCATGCTTTTTGGACTGAAGAACGCGCAGAGTTGTGTTTTTACACATAGTGGTCCAGGCATTTTAGAATTTTATCCATAAGTTTATGCAAGTCTACCTTGATGATTGGATAGTGTATGGACTAGTGAAATACCATTGTGATAATTTGAGGCTGATGTTTGAGAGATGTCGAAGTTGAGGATATCCCTCAACATTAATAAGTGTGTTTTTGTTACTCCATTTAGGACCCTATTGGGGCATATCATATGTAAGGAAGGTTTGTTGGTGGATCCCGCCAAAGTTGTTGTTATTGTGGGGTTGGGGATCCTACCACTCAAAGTGCACTACGCAAATTCCTTGTGAAGATGGGATACTACCAGAAGTTTATCAAGGGGTATGCTAAGATCACCGCACCATTGGAGAAGTTACTAAAACACAAGAGTACCTTTCACTAGGGAGAGGCACAAAAATGATGTTTGACACTTTAAAGGATAGACTTGTCACTGTGCCCATATTATGGTTTCCCTCTTGGGATAAACCTTTCCACATGCATGTTGATGCCTCAGGGATAACCATTGGAGCAGTCCTAACATAACCTGGAGAAGGGATTGTTGATCACCCCCTTTACTTTATAAGTAGGAAGTTAACACCAGCAACAGAATTACACCACTACTGAGCATAAAACACTGTTGATGATCTATGCACTACATAATTTTAGATAGTATCTACTAGAAACTCCTTCATATTTTACACATATCACATGGCCTTGAAGTACTTGGTGAAAAAGCCTATTTTGCAAGGGTGCATATGTTGGTGGGTCTTGTTGTTTCAGAATTTGAGTTTATAGTTGTTGTGAAACCAGGAAATATTAACTCAAGGCCTGACCATTTATCAAGAATTGACTCAAGGGATGATGTGCAGAGCATTAAGGATGTTATGCGAGATGTGAAAATATTTATATTACGAAACATGCCCTTTGACTTAGAAGATATTATTATGTTTCTCAAAATGGGTGTGGCGCCGGAAGGAATGAAAACTTTGGAAAGAAAACAATTAGCTATACGTGTCATACCCTACATGCTAATTAGTGGAGACTTATACAAGTTAGGTTATGATGAGGTTCTACATTGATGTGTGTTAGAACATGAGTGCATTGTAATCATGGAAGAAACACATGGTGGGATTACAGGAGGACACTATGTAAGGAATGCCACCACGCAGAATATTCTACTCGCAGGGATTTGGTGGGAGAGTATATACCAGCATGGCATTGAATTTTACAAGGCATGTGACCATTTCCGGGCATTGAAAAGCCATGAAAAAGGAATGACATGCCCTTGAGACCTATAGCTAGTGCGAAGTACAATTTAAAAAAGGTCCATTAACTTTATAAGACAAATTTCACCTACTGTGAAGGATCGCTTGCGCTATATCATCACTTGCACTGATTACTTGACAAGATGGGGAAGAAAATTCCTATAAGGGAGTGGAAAAAACTACTAGTTTCTTATGGGAGAACATAATTGGAAGGTATGGATGCCCTTTAAGCTTTACTAGTGACAGGGGTACACAATTTTTGAATGAAACAATCAGGATTTTGTTGGTAGAGTTCATGGTGGCCCATCATAAGACCACCCCTTATCACCCTTAGGATAATGGAATTGCTGAGGAATTTAGCAAAATTATGAGTCACACGTTGACAAAAATTTGTGATATGGGAAGACAAGATTGGGATGACAACGTATCAGCCATTCTATGGGCATACAAGATAACCTATAAGAGAATGAACAAGGCCACACCATTTTAGTTGGTGTTTTACACAAAGGATATTTTACCAGTTGAATTTATGTTACCATCATTGTGTATTACACGTATAGGAGGATTAGCTGATGAACAAGAAATTCAAGAGCACATGGAGAAGTTAAAGCAACTAGACAAAAGGTGATCACTTGCTAGATGGAGTCAGAAGAATGAAAAGGCATGATAAAAAGCATTTCATGATCACCATATTAAGAACAAACAATTAAAGGTTGGGTAGATGTTCTTGCTTTATGATTCCAAATTTTTGTGCCATCCTAGGAAATTGAAATTCCATTGGTTAGGGCCATGCATCATCTCATACATCATTGATTCAGGTGCTTTCTAGCTACAAGTACTTGATGGAACATGGTTACTAGGCCATTTCAATGGGATTAGGATGAATCCATACTATAAATAAGTCTTCCTTGTGTTTGTAAATAAGGTAGTATTGCCATTTAGCCTAGGATTTCCTTTTATTTCATTTCCTTCTTGTGTTTCCCTTTCTCATTGATTTTTCCTCTTTATATTGTTGTTTTACGTGCCTTATGGGTCGGTAACCACTTATTATTTTCAAAATGTTGTGTATGTAAAGAGGACCATGCATCTATTTTTGTGTGGGGTGGAGTAATGCAAAGTAAAATGGAAATTGATAGTGGAAGTTGTGTTTTGATGGCCCAGATTGAAGGATAAAAACACGTAAGGTAGGAGAGCATGCATGGAAAAGGTGGACAAAGAATTTTGGTTTTAGGATAGCTTTACAAAGACCATGTACAAAGGATGAGAAGTGCAGGGAACAACATGAAGAAGTTCCTTTGGCGTTGCAAATGTGCACGTAAAGTCTTTGGTTAGTAAAGATTTTTGCACATCAAACGGTTGTAAGAATTTTTCATGTAAGAATGTGTTGGTACCTAGATTTAATCTCCTTCCCAACTTCAAAGAGATCATGGATTTCACAAGACACTCAAAGGTAGATAAATGATTTATATGTCATTTTGTAGGCTGGGAAGCAATTTATCTTACTTGTTAGCACTTAGGCTTTGAAGAAGTGGGTAGCACCTTGAAAGGTTCTTGATCTAATCCGAACTATTTTAGGTTTTGCCTTTCAACCAAGGTAAGAGAACCTATATTGCAGCCTATGTTTTGTGAAGGAGGTGGAGATATCCTTATACTTGTGCATATTGTATGGAGATGGCCTTGGGAAAACATGATCAATTTTACATTATTCAAACTCAACGAGTTGTCACTACTAAATTATGAAAATGCTTTCAAGAAAAGGCTAAGGCTGCTAGAAACATGGTATGATCCTGATTTGCTTTGTGCATTTTTGTAAATGGATTGAATTATTTTGTTGACACACAATGCAATGCATGGGTAGTATGGGTAGGATTAGTTTGTTTGAATGAATTTTGGTGGGAGATTTTAGACAAAACTAACCAAGAATCTACCAAATTCTTTGAGGACCTTTGCAGGAAATTTGTAACACCTAAACATCGAAATGCTTCAAAGGGGTTAAGGTACTCCTACAACTAAGATATGTGCACCAAATGGAGGCCCAGATATGCACTCTTCCACACAATCTTTGATAACCTACAACAAAATCATGAAGTAGATGAACCAAAAAAGCATCCAAAAATCTCTATTTTATCATGACCTAAGGTACACCCAACGGTTTACAATAATCTCTAAATTCAAGGAAGGTAAAGTGATTTTAAATCTATTTATCTCTTTATCAGATGAAATATCTTCTAAACTATGTGAGATTACATATGCCACTAAACTATAAACAAGAAATGAGACCATGTCTAATCAAAAGAGTTTTCAAACACAAGACTGCAACATGAGCAAGAAACACAAATTGAAAACATTCTGAAACATAAGTATATGCAAATTTTTCCAAGAGACAGCACAATAATCCAAAATGAGAAAAATTTTATTAGCAGAGAGAATGTTATAGGAACAATCTCAGAACTTTTTGATGGCTTTACAACTAAAACCAACTCAACATGATACAAATCGATGCGAGAAAGGAATTAGAAACGGTTCTCGGTGGTTTCTCGAGAATGGACTTCTTTCAATATTTTCCCATGAATTTCTAAGTTTCTCCAACCTTTTGAATGTCTCAAAACCAGCATTATATAACTTTCAATTACATTTGATCCTTCTTTCCCAAGAAAAGAATATGCCCATGATCAAGTTTTTACAAAATTCCAACATGATTCGTAGATAGGGACATTTTAAAAAATTGTAACAAGAGTTGCTAGGTGTTTCAAAAGAGATGAATCATTACAAATCCTTCATCATTATCCATTATGGATGCATGTTTTTCATTCTCCAAGCATACAAACCCCTTGTATTTCCTCATTTCATCCTTATCATTCCAAAATTGATTCTCAGAACTTTATAATTTGATATTTCACGTTTTACAAAGGCCTAAGTAAAAATTTATTTCAAAAACACCTCAAATCTACAAATTAATCCCTAAAACCACTTGCATTGATCTTTGTAGGCACAAAGGACATGAATTCACAAAAAATTCAATCAAAATTGATGTAAAATTTGCACTTCCACATTTCTTAGAGAAATAATGGTGGCTAAAAATGAAAATGTATAGTTACTGCTTCTTTCTCCTTCAATCTAGACCCTCACGTGTCAAAATATGGTTAGGAATGAATTCAAGCTCACTTTTTGAATTTATAACATTTTTGGAAAAATAGAAAAAAAAAAATTTCTCCGCCCCTCCACCTTTGAAATTTGGTGATGACACGTGGCATATGGTGGGTCCCATTGAAATCACGGCTCCATTCTGCGCATTTTGACATTTTTTGAATTTTGGAAATTTTTTCTTTTTACCTTACAGGCCCACACCTCCGCCTTTGTCCTTGACGCGTGTCATCCTCTCTATTGCTAAAATTCCATGGGCTTATTTCATGTTTTAACCCCTTTTTTTGCCAAGGGAAAATTTTAAATTTCCGTGGGCCCACGCCTCCTATCCCATCCTTGCCAAGTGTCCTATTCTGATTTGTCATGGAGCCACGCCTCAAATATTCCATTCTAAGTATTTTTTACAAAAGGAGAAAATTCCCTTTTGCCTCCGCCAGTGCGTCGACCCGCTCTATCTTCGCCATATGTCTCCTCATGGCTTCATTCAGACCCATGGCTTAATTATTTATTTTAAGTCCTTTTGTAAAAAGGGAATAATTTCCGCTTTACCCCGTTGTTCCGCACTTCTTTCTACGCCCACCACGCTGACATGTGTCCACCCGTTGCTCGATTATGGACCCATGGCTTCAAACTTTTCTTCTAAGTCTTTGTACAAAAGGGAGAAATTTCCCCTTTGCCTCACAGTGGCCCGCACTCTTCTCCACACCCGCCATGTGTCTCCTTTTACAAAGTTGTAGACCCGCAACCATTTCCACATCTTTTTCCATTTTTTCCAAAAAGGAAAAAAATTTCCTAAGCCCCTCGCCAACCTCCCACACCTCCTTCACATGAAAATGAGACACATGTCCTCCTCTGGGACCTGCGGAGCTGCGGGAATATTTACAAATTTTTCCAAAAATAAAAACACTAATTTTTTAGAAAAAACCCACCAAATCTCATCCAACCAGAAGTGGCCACGTGTGAGGGATGGCTTGAGCTTAATTTTGACAAGCAAATGGTACCCGTATAACCGTCAAAAAACATAGAATTTACTAGATATGCTTGAATTTGATTTTTTCTTCGTGGGTGAAGGAATTTTTGTCAAAAAACAAAGGGAAATTGATTTTATGCAAGTTTCGACCATGGAAAAGGATTTTTGAGGGAAAAAATGCAAAAAACAAACAAACATGAGCTCCACAGGCTAGAAAAATGGAAAAAATGACAGAGGCCCATGGATTTGGAAATTTAGGGCACAATGTAAGGCACACATGTATTTTTCTTTCAAAATGGGGAAAAATAATAAGTTTGTGAGCCTTTGAAAGCATTCAACTGGAGAACCAAGTTCGTAGTGATTCTATTAGCCCAAACTACAAATTTCAGCTTGTTCACCCCATTTTATCTTGTTCAACTCCAAGGTCCTCCTAATGATCTTCAATTAGTTCTTATTATTGGACTCACTTGTGCATTCCCTTAGGGATTATAGTTTTAAGAATAAGTCAAATTGGTTCCATACTCCATGCACATTGCCATCAAAGGTTTAGCTCAAACACATGGTATTATCAGCCATAATCTTGACCGGCACACCAAATCTGCATATGATATTATTCAAGAAGAAGTCCATAACAACTTGGTGTGTTGATTTCCTTTTTTTTCTAAAAACTTAGTGTTTTTGATTTTTGGAAAAATTTACAAATATTCCCAGTGAGGTCCCGAGGAGGACACGTGTCTCATTTTCATGTGAAGGTGGAGTGGGAGGTTGGTAGGGGACTTAGGCAAGTTTTTCCTTTTTGGTGAAAAGGGAAAAAGATGTGGAAAGGGCTGTGGGTCCGCAATGGTGGAAAAGGAGACACGTGGCAAGCGCGGAGAGAGCGGGCCATCGGAAGAATAGGGAAATTTCTCCCTTTTACAAAAAGACTTAGAAGAAAATTTTGAAGTTATGGGTCCACAATGGAGTAAGGGGTGGACACATGGTGGCATGGCAGCATAGAAGGAAGTGCGGGCCGGTGGGGGCAAAGGGGAAATTATTCCTTTTTGTAAAAGGACTTAGAACAAAGAATTAAGTCGTGGGTCCGAATGAAGCCACAGGGAGACATGTAGTTAAGATAGAGTGGGTCGGCGGGGTCATGGCGGAGGCAAAAGGGAATTTTTTCCCTTTTGTAAAAGAGACTTAGAATGAAATATTTGAGGCATGGCTCTATAACAAATCAGAATAAAATATTGGAAGGAAAACACCGAGCTTTGGAACATCCTCAGCATCGGCAGCTTCACCAGCTTTGTTGAAAGAGTGCAAGGGCATGATCAAAGTATTTCAGTACGCTTTGCTAAGGAGTGGAAAGAGAGGACTGTCGACTATGGGGGACAGAAAATTCTTGTCAATGAAGAGCTCATTGCTGAAGCGACCGGTCTCAGCCTGGATGGGTACCGCTTCTTCAACAAAAGGGTTATCAAAGAAACTGAAGAAAGAAGATTTGTGGAGGAAGATGAGAAGCTTATTTTCAGCACAACGGGTCTGCTTGTAAGCTCAATTCCATCACCATTTGATGAAGTCACTCGCATGATGATTCATTTCATATCCTTGGAAGGTAGGTTTGTTACTGTCCCAGCTAAGCATCTCATCTTTTTAAATCACTTCCGTAGGAATAGATTGGTTTGCTTCCCTCATTATCTTTTAAACTCTCTTGAGCGCTCCATTTTGGAGTTCCAGAAGCATACCCGGGCGGTTCCCTTGCATCAAGGGCTTATTTTTCTTATCCACAAACACTGCCTTCTCAAGTACCCCGGTCTTCCCTCCTCTCCTAGCCCGGCTCCGATGGGCTCTGCTGCTGCCAGTCCTGCTTCCCCTGCTGCCCTTGCTGCCCCTGCTGCTGCCCCTGCCACCGGTGCTGCTACCCCATGCCAGCTGCACATGTTTCTCCTTCTATTCCTCCTTCTGCTCCTCCTGACACTCACCTCGCCTCTTCCTCTAAACGACCTCTCACCAGGGCTTCTAGGAGACTCAACCTTGAGACTCTTGCAGCAGGGAAAGAGCCTCTTGATCTTGACATTGCACGTGACCTGCTGAACATAAGTAGTGCCAGTCCCCGGGAAGCACAGATGGATAACCCTTCTAAGAGACTGGAGGCCTTAGAGGCTGAGATAAAAATGCTGAAGGATGAGGTCAAAAATCTAGCTAAGCAAAAAGGTAAGAAAAGCATGGAGGGGGAAGGGAGCATTGACAATAGTCAGGTTGAAGACATATACAAAAAGCTGACCTCCTTGGACTCCCGCCTTGGGAAGGCTAAGACTAGGCATGATTACAACATTGCCGCCTTTAGGGCCATTGAGGAGTTCATCGTGGGGCATGCCAAAAGTGTTTCCAACCTCAGCGGTATCCCGGCTGCACTTTGGGGCAATGAAAAAGAGAGCAAAAGAACCATCGAGGAGCTCGATAAGACGGATGCTGCCCACATGACCGCTTTGGGTATGTTTCATGCTTGGAAAAAAGTCAAGATCAGTGTTGATCAAGCAGCCAAAAAGTAGTCCTGCATGCTTCTACTGCTCTCTTTTGTTATTCTTACTGTTTCTTGGCTGTCGGGTTACTGTTTTTTTGCTGTTGTTTTGCTGTTAAGCCTCGCTTGTGTAGCTGTTTCTGGGCTACGTTGATTTTCATTGTTCCTCTTGGACTTGGTTAGTCCTGCTATGTTTCTCACTCTTATTCCGGCTTAAAGGCCTTTTTTTGTATTCAAGGGTATAGTCCCTTTCAAAAAACTATTTGCCATTATTAAAAAAAAATCGAACAAGACACCTAAAATTTGTTACCCAATTTAGTGTCCCCTGGGTTTGTTTATCCTCTCGGGTAACCCGAGGCACCTTTATATCACCACTTCTCCCTTAGGGTATTACTTAAATATTTAATTTAAAGGCCTATCCTAAGTTTTCTCCACCCCATTATATTTCATCCATGGTTAATTAAACATTAACCATGTAATTATATCTTCTATATTTATTTCAACTACTTATCTACCCCATATCAATTTCCAACCTCCCGTATCATTTTTATCCATCCATCCCACCTATTTATCCTCTCCTAAAATTGTGCAATGGGATTTTTCCTGTATTTGATTCGAGGGATAATATTCTTATCCTTCTAATTCATTTCCTTTTCGCCACTTTGGGAGTCTGCTCCCTGATCGGCACCGATTTTTCTGAGTGGCACCGATTTTTCTGAGTGGCACCAATTTTATCTTGGTCGGTGCCGATTATAAATTTATGACCTAATATCCTCTCTAGTTAGATTTAGAAGTGTTGGTTTCCTAGAGATTATTTTTTTCTAAGCGATTAAAGAGATTATCAGAGAAAGAAAGTGAGTTTTGTGCAGTTTAATCCCTGAGAGGTGCACTATTAGTCTGTTCGCATGTCTATAGCTCTTGCAGGACTCCACAACTACCCTCATCAATCATCAATCATCAATCAAGTGTTTTTCAAGTATTCCTCTTTGTTAGTTTCTATAATTTCCTTTCGATCAACACCGATCCAGTTCAGTCAAATCTGATTAGTCTTTAATCAACACCAGTTTATCCAAATCAGCATGGATTGTGCCTTTCTTCAGTTTTTGGGTTAGAATCCATCAATTTCTACCTCAAATCCCCTTTTTCTATCTTCAATCTCTGCTTTCTGATCAATCTTTAGTAATCTGGGCTTACATTTGATCCATTTTAGCTTAGTTTGCTTTCTTCTTTTACTCTCGGCCTTCTCGCTCATACCTGTGTGTGTCCAATCGACGCCGACCCCAAACAATCAACGTTGATCACTATCTGATCGACACCGACCCAAAAAATCAATGCCAATCACTATCTAATCGACACCAACCATTGTCTAATCGACGCTAACCGGTCTGTGAAATGTATAGAATTTAGGTAACCCAAGTTTAGCTTTGTTTTTATAGTTTCCTACTTTCTTTCAGTTTCTACTTGTGGTTTTTACATTCTGTCTACTATTTTTAATCAAAAACCTAAATATTTGCTTATATCTTTTATCATGTATGGCTTTACTCTTAATTGAAAATGTGAATTGACATCCGCCGAGGAAGCTCATTACTTCTCGACCCGCTTTCTAGGCGCCAACCATATATCGTCCTAACGTTATCTTTTTCTACTAAGGATTTGTGCATTACAGGTTTCTTGGATCTACTTTACAGATTGTTCATGTGTACCCGTCTTGTCTCCATCGACATTCTTTCCATCTACATCTTTAGATCTTATCCAATCTATCAGGTATCGATTTCATTTGAGTTTTTAGGTTTTTGTGTTTAGTTTGGTGCATTAACTTGGACAGGTAACAAGCGCGAAATTCTTGATCTACATTCTGGCACGCCCGGTGGGACCCCACCAAAGTCCCTTATTGGTAAGTTCATTTCTTTTCTAGTTTTGAGCTTTGTTCTTTTTCTTCACTGATTTTCATCAGTTGCTCTTAAGCATTCCCTTTCATCATTTCGGTTTTGCTTCTTTCATTTCTAGATTTGCAAAGTTAGGTCCCTTCTTTTTTGCAAATCTCAATTCCAATTTCTATTTCTAAGATTAGTAAATTCTTCATTTGATTTCAAAGTTGCATTCTTGATTCATTTCTTTGTGCAAAATTGTCATTTCCTTGAAAGTTTCCTAGTTTCTTAAAATAGAAATTTCCTTTCCACTAGTATCTTGTTGGATTTGTTTGTGTGTTCTGCTTAACCTTGTTTTATGGAGTGGTTTGCTTGTTCACGGGATTTTCTCGAGGGGAAGAGCTCAACAACATGCTTTTTGAAGTCCACACACCTTGGAGAGCTAAATCTACAGGTATTTCTCTTTTGCGGTGTTTTCTCCTTTTTAAGAACTTAAAAAGAACTTGTTTGTTTGTTTTTATCACACTCAAACACTTTGGTTTCGGTGCTTAAAAAGAATTAATTGCATTGGGAAAGAACTTGTTTGACTTGTCTTCATTGAAATCAAACACTTCGGTTTTAGTGCTTAAAAAGAACTTTTTCTTTGTCATTTCTGTTGTATGTTCTTCATCTAGTTTTCTAAATAGGTTGGAAAATTGATCAAAATTGGTAGTGACACTATTTGATTTTTATTTTTCACCCTTACACACAAAGCCAAAATCACTAGGTATAAAGCATTTAAACAAAAACTCCTTCCTAGCTTCTCCTACTTGGAAGTGACATCCAAGAGGAAGAGCCCACACGGTACTCGAAGTTGAGCTATAAATTCACGAAAGTTCTCGGTATATATTGAAAAAGCACCCGACTCCCTTAACACATGTGTGAAGTGAGGGGTAGGCCCCTTTATCAAGCCACATACTAATATTTTACTGAAGTGCCTTCAAGACTCCTCACCCAAACATTCCCTAAACCCTCCTTAGTTTGGCCAATTGAGTAGTCCCCGTTCTAAAATCCTTCCCAAACGTTTTCTTTCTTAAAAAGCATGAAAATTTAAAAGAGATAATCACCTATGCTGCTTGAATTGTCTATGCATTAGTTAGGTTAATCTCTTTCTATGTTTTTGCTTGTTTATGACGGTCATCACCCGGTCACAATCTAGAAAAATGGCTCAACTAGCCTCTTCTTCATCTGAGACCACCACTAATGTGGATGTTTTGGCACCCCTCGGGTCTTCTTCAAGACCATTATTAGTTGGTTCCCCATCTTGGTCATATAATCCTTTCTATCATCCTAAAGTGATCCCATCATGACCAGCTTCCCCCAGTCCTTCAGAGGTGTCATCTGCTTCTGATATAGAGTATGTTCCTTATGGAGATCCTGAATTTCAAGCACTCCTTGACCACAACCCGGTAGCCCTTATGGACTACCTAGTGCATAAATCTACTCATATATCTTATCAGGGACCTCTGATCCAACAAGTTTACGATTATTCTCATGATCCATCCTAGGATTTTATAGAACAGCTTAGCATAATTTTTTTGCCTTGAACCACAAAATAAGGTGGTGAATCTATGCCTCATTTTTATCTTCCACTCGACCATGTTGATGGTTCTCAAATGACCTTGCCTATCCATAGTGCCACAGATACCTCGGCTACCCCACAACCTACTTTCAAGAGGCCTTCTTCTTCAGCTATGATGAGTGGGTCCACACTCCCACAAATTGTTGTTAATTCTTCTATGCCATCTATCAGTCTCTGTGGTCGGTATCTCTCTGTGAACAAACCCCCTCCTATGAGTCAGTCAGTTCCTCCTTCTCATCCTCCAGCTAGAGTTTCTCTTAATGCTCCAGCGATAGTGACCTTTACCCACCCTTTTGCGTCGGCCAAGACCCCTAATAACTAATCCGGCAACAAAAGCCTCATTCGAGTTTGTTCCCACCATATAAAATCAAATCAACACCCACATTCCTCAATCCATCCCAATTCAGTCACCAAGTGTAGAACCCACCAATGATAGGCCCCATCTTTCATTCAACCACCTTTCTCTCAACCACTTGTCATCTCACACTGTTTATACGTAGGCTCCTTTAAAA
Source organism: Taxus wallichiana var. yunnanensis (assembly GCA_018340775.1). NCBI lineage: Eukaryota > Viridiplantae > Streptophyta > Pinopsida > Cupressales > Taxaceae > Taxus > Taxus wallichiana. The sequence goes on from CM031238.1 coordinate 435,096,129, forward strand.
CAAATACCTTGCCAGTGTTACCCATAATTCCCGGGTTATTCCTCTTACCATCCTGTTAATCAATGCCAGATGGATCCCCCATTAACGCCTCAGTAGAACATACCATTCACTTATTATACAGGACATACTAATATGTCTCCTCCTCAATTTGATGTCATCCAACTTCTTTTCAAGAAAATCACAGACCTAGAAGCCTCCACCAAAGGGGCTTGCCCTTCATACTCTTTTGAAGAAGTATGTAATGAACCGATTCATCCATCAATGGATTTTAAGCCTTATCCTCCCCAATGGGAACTTCCTAAGTTCTCAAAATTTCATAGTCGGGAGGATCCTCAACAACACCTACGAGAATTCAAGCATGCTTGCTACCTTATAGTCTAGGATCAGGAGCTTATGCTCCGTACCTTTCCTATGTCTTTAGCAGGGCCCTACTTTAGACTGGTACAATAACATACCCCAACATTATTTATTTTCTTTCTCTCAATTAGCTCAGATTTTTGTTGAAAACTTCACAATAAACATCGCACATAAGATCTAGATTACAGATCTTTATAACATTTGTCAATTCGATGATGATTCTATTGCAGACTTTATCACTCGTGGGAGAGGGATAATAAATCATCTTTTTCCCTCTCTCAATCTCAAAGCAAATCGAGTTGTTTACTCGATCTTGCAATAACCATATTTCTTCCACTTTAAGGATTCAAACCTTTATACATTTGAAGAATCCTTCAAGATGGCATGCAAGCTTAAGTCTCGTGCCATTGAACAAGGGAAGCTACAACTTCGTTCTAAGTCTAAACTAGATTTTTCTCGCTTTACAAAATCAGACCCTTCCATTTATAACAAAGAAAAGAATCATGGTTCCACAAATGCTATCATATTAAAAACATCACGATATGATAACACTTCTAATCAAACACCTTGGAGAGACTCTTCATCTTCTCGAAAAGCAACTTCATCATCTCGATCTTTTACTTTGTTGGGGGAATCATATGCTTCTATCTTAGAAAAAATGTTGGAAGTTCACATGATCGAACTTCCTCCTATTATAAATTTTGATGAGAGCCAAGAACGACCATTTTGGTATAGGGAAAATGACTTCTATCGTTATCATAGAAGCAAAGGTCATGACATTGAACAATGTAAGACCTTCAAAAACCTCATCCAAGAATCCATTGATAAAGGTGAGCTCATTCTGGATAACCTAAATGCTCCCCCAAATCAAGTGCTTGATGTTTTTAAACAGCCTTTTCCAAATCATTCCCCAAACAATGACGCTTCAGGGTCTCAAAAACCAAACACTCATACTATCAGCTTCATTTCTACTAATGATTCTTCTTCTAATTTTGAATCATCCACAAACGCGTCAACTGAATCGGACTCTCCTCCGCTCCTTCAAATTCCGAGATCCCACCATCCTCAGATGGTCCATCTTTGAGTCTTCCTTTATTAGAAATAGAGTCTTCTCTCTACCCCCCATATGATCTTCCACATATACCTCGAGACAATGTCATCTTCATCTATCTCGTCATCGATATTCTTTCTGGTGCTTGATTCATTTGCATCCCTTCAAATTCCCACTACGAGATACTTCTACTTCTATTTCTCCCGTTTTTACATGACCATGCCTTTGGTTAACATACCCATAGTTGTACCAACTTCTATTCCTTCAGAAGAGTCCTCGATCTTGACTATTCCTGTCTCTTTTCCTACAATAATTACACCCACAATTAGTACATCTGAAGTACCCTCCTCACAAGAGACAACTTCTTCATTACCTACCTCTTCCACCATCAGTGCTTCCTTGCCTATTAAGGAAACATCTAAAGAGATAGCATCGAAACCTATACTTTTGACTCCTGCACTCAGACATAAACAATTTGATTTTAAGCCTAAGATTACATCATCGTATCATCTCCTTTACTTCCTCCAAAACATTCTGATCACCTTATACAATCACCTTATAAAGGGAAAAATAATATTTCAGACCATCAAAACTCTTGGTGCTTTCCCTCAAAAATCCCTCTCTACACCTCATAAAAGATTGGATTTATCCACTAGAAATACATCTTCTTCTACAACGCCATCTTCACTAGTGCCTCATAAAATGGATTTACCTACCGGAAGGGTGTCACCTCTTTTATCAGAACCATCAGCTTTGTCACCAAAAGCCAAGGCACCCTTTGTGCCTCCTATCAAATCTATTTTGGGAGCTCCTCCCCCATCTTAATCAATCTCATCTAAATCATCATTTGTTTAAGCCAAAGTAGCCTTCTTCATCTCCAAAAACTAAAACACTTATCACGTCTTCGTCATCTTCAAAATATATCTTAGGAGCTCCTCATCCACTAAAGTCAATCTTGCCTCACTTGTTTCCATCTCAAGCACCTAAGGCTTCTTCTCCTAATGTCCAAAAAAGCAAAACAGTCTCTAAAAATACTGTGAAACTAGATATGCAGGTTCTTTTAGCTCAGCAGTCTATTAAGATTAAAGAGGTGCCTTCTTCACCTCTGTCCACATCTTTGTCTACTTGATTCTATACTAAAATCCTTCACCAACTTATCCAATCTTCATCTATATCTCTTCCTCCAATCATACCCTATAATACCAAAGGAGTAAAACCTTCATGGTTTAACTCTGATTTGATTTTTTCTTACCATCACACTCCAAGTCATGACACCAAGGGATGTAAATCCCTTTAATCAGTCATTAACAACCTCTTTGAAGAAAGTGATCTTCTTGGAAGAGGAGGAGGAACAAGTGTCTCATATCATCCCAACTACATCTAAGCCCTCAAGCAGTCTACTCATGCCTCTAATTCTATTAATTCCACTCCAGATGATCTTCCACCTTCTCAAATTGACACAATTTGTATCGCCACTAGAGCACAATAGTATGATAATCCATCATCTTCTATAGCCTCTCAACCATGGGTCATCATTTCTATTTCCCTCGAAGGAGTTCTTCCTTCCTCATTAGCCCCGAGACCTTGGGTCTCTATTTATGCTTCACCTCGGGCTTAGATTCTCATGTTAGTTGAGGAGAGTGTTATGAAACAACTCACCCATGCTCCAGTCAAAATGTCTCTTTTTGACCTCATTCAATCATCTCCACAACATCACCAAGCTCTGATTGATAATCTGCATCATATTGTAGTGAATTTAGATGATCCCCAGCCTTTCAAGATGGTTTTGGATTGAATAGACCGTTAACCACCATCTCCTTTGAGGATTCTGAAATTCCTCCCCTTTCTTCTAAGGATTTAGAGGCTCCTCTCTTTATCACAGTTCAAATCAACAACACTACGTTAAAACGCACTATGATTGATAGTGGTGTTGCACTCAACATCATTTCCTCCCACAAATTTGAACAACTTAAGTTACCAAAGAATGTAGTGTCACCACCGCCTTTCGCCCCTCGATCATTTAATGATTAGTTGGCGGTTACTTAAGGAATTGTGGTCCTGTCCATTCAGGTAGGAAAGAAACTACTTCATGAGATTTTTTACATTATTGAAGGAAAATTCCACTACAATATGATCCTCAGACACTCTTGGATCCGTACAATGCACTGCGTTCCATCAACCCTCCATCGATGCATAAAATATCAGTATGAGGGCAAAATCTATACTCATCCAGAGATTGTTTCCTGCTCGCACAATGTGACATGAGCACGTGGTCTCTACCCATCTAAAGGAGAATGTTTGTTCTCCTAAAAATGCTTCATCCTCTTCCATACTTGTGAAAAAACTACGAGATCTAAAAAATCCTGAAGAAACGTTGCAGCATTTTTGCTAGAGAGCTTCCTCTTCTCTCTTTTGATGCCCATCTCAAACCTAATGAGTATGGTAGGCCAGATAAACAACCTGAATATCAACTAGATCTTGGCCACATTATCACCATTGGTCTACCCAATCAATAGACTAACTTCATCTACGGTGGTCTTGATACACCTCACTATCATCCGGATTCTCCTCCTAGGGCCAAACCCTATTCGGTAGGGTTTGATTGTCTACAGAATCCTACGTTCACAAAAACTTATCTATATCAATGCACATGGAAGGGATTTGTCCTAGGAAAGTATGAGAAATGTGTACATTACCTCGTGTCTATTCTAACTCTTAAACCACATCAAAAAATTGGTTTAGGGTTCAAACCTCTCTCGAAAGCCACCATCACCATTCTTGATAAGCCTCTTTCCATTGAGGAACCATCTTCTCCCGTCAAGTTGGAAGCATCACTTGATGTGGATGACACCATTTCCATCCCGCCTAATTTTTTTAGTCAATACCATTTCCTTAGGTCCACTGACCTATAAGACTAATGGAAAATCCACTTCCATACCATTAGTCTTCCCTAAAATAGTTGGAGATGGCTCTCCCACTATCAATACTATCCATTGTACAGATGATGATTATATCCTTACCTATCTGGGGGTAGAGGATTCTTATCTTCCTAAAATCATTCCTTCTAACATGTCTACGCTTCTCAACAAAGCCACTGTTGACCTCAATATAGGGACTTCTAAAGACCCTCGCATCATTAAGGTTAGCCAATCTCTTAACCCACAGGAGTTAGGAGACTTCACCACCTTTCTTTCCCACCATTTCCAAGAGTTTTCTTGGTCATATGAAGATATACCAGGCCTCGATCCTAGTATCATGGTCCACAATATCGTTACTCTTCCAGACATCAAACTAGTTAAACAAAAACTATGTAAGATGCATCCTCGTGTAGCTTTACTCATCAAAGAAGAGTTGCAGTGCTTGCTTTCCACCAAATTCATCCAACCCATTAACTATCCACAATGGGTTTCAAATGTAGTACTAGTAACCAAAGCTACTGGGAAAATTTGAATTTGCATCTACTTTTAGGATCTTAATCTCGCTTGCCCAAAAGATGATTTCCCTCTACCTAATATCGATCAACTCGTAGATTTAATCGCAGTCACGAGATGCTTCTCTAATGGATGGTTTCTCTAGGTATAATCAAATTCTCATCGCACCAAAGGACCAGAATAATATCTCCTTCATAACCCCTTGGGGAAATTTTTTATCGCATTATGTCCTTCGATCTTAAGAACGTAGGAGCAACTTATTAACGTGTATTGACCTACATCTTCCATGACCTCTTACACAAAAATGTAGAAGATTACGTCGATAACATCCTCGATAAGTCCAAACACCGTCAGGATCATCTTCTCATTCTTGCACCTCTCTTTGAGAGACTCATTCATTTTTGTCTTTGCCTAAATCCATCTAAATGCATGTTTTGCATTCTCACTGGTAAACTCTTAGGATTTATCATTTCTATTAGGGGCATTGAAGTCGATCCCACAAAAATAAAGGCTATCCTCGAGATGCCTCCCCCTTCCAACTTAAAGTAGCTCTGTGGTCTTCAAGGACGCCTTCAATCAGTGCGTCATTTTATCTTGTAGCTTTCGGACCATTGTCAACCTTTTCATCATCTCCTCCGTAAAAATGTTCATTTTGAATGGGATGAGCATTGCCAAAAAGCCTTTGATGATCTCAAAGCTTATCTTCTTTCTCCACCTGTGCTTACACCTCCACGTGAGGGGATCCATTCTATCTTTATATTCTGTGACTGACCATGCTCTGGGAGCCATGATATCGCATTGGGACTTTAATGGTAAAGAACAAGTCAGTTCTATTATATCAATCGCACTCTTCATGACTATGAAACATGCTATTTTGAAGCTAAAAATTACGTTGTGATCTCTTCTTTGAAACGCCTAAACTTCATCATTACCTCCTTAATCATAAAACCTACATTGTTACAAGTGTCAATCTACTCAAGATAATGCATGTGAAACCTTATCACAATGATCGTATCACTCATCGGCTCATGCTTATGACAGATTTTTACCTTGAATTCATCTCATAGAAATCTATCAAGGGTCAGGTCATTACGGATCAATTAGTTGACGCTCCTCTTCTAGATACTCAAGTCTCCTCGCTCAATTCCTAGACAATTACATCCAACAAATTGATTTTGGTCTATCTCCATTTAAATTAAAACTCTTCTTTGATGGGTCCAAGTGTTATTAAGGGGGAGGTGTAGGTTTCATCATCATTCCTTCTTGGGTACACCTATTCTGTGCCGCACACAAGCTTAACTTTGAATGTACCAATAATATGGCTGAATATGAAGCTCTCATTTTAGGTCTTCAAAATGACATTAATCTTGGTGCTCGCCATATCAACATCTTCGGTGACTTTGAGCTCATCGTTAATCAAGTCATTGGAGTCTATCAGTGCAAAAATGATATCCTTCAAAAATATCGTGATATCATTATCTTTCAATAAATTTACTATCCACCCTATTCCTCACACTAAAAACTGATTCGCATATATGATGGCTTCTTTAGCCTCACTTATTTAGCCTTTTATAGAAGACTCACACCAACAATCTCATCTCAGGAAGTTGACTTCAATCAACATCATCACGACCGACACTCAAGATGAGTGGTATCAGCACATTTTTGATTATCTATCTTGTTCAATGCTTCCTCTAGATCTGACTTCCAATGGTAGAAGATATTTTATCCAACGTGTAAACCGCTATACTATTTTGGGTGGGGTCCTTTACAAATGTGGCTTTGATGGTATTTTGCTTCGGTGCCTCAAAACCCCTGAATCATCTAAAGCCATTCAAGAGGTCCACGATGGTATCTGTGGTGGAAACTTTGGTGGTTTGGCCATGGCTAAGTGCATCCTACGTTTAGGCTATTATTGGCCTTCTCTTAATCAAGACTACTGCGACTATGTCAAGAAATGTGTCAAGTGTCAACAACACACTAATCTCACACATATCCCTAGTCAGACCTTGCAACCCATAGTAGATTTGTGGTCTTTTTCACAGTGGGGTCTTGATCTTGTGGACCTCATCAATCTACGCTCTTCACAAAGTGACATCACTCTATCATTACTACCATAGAATACTTCACTAAATGGGTGGAGGTTATTCCTCTTTCATCAACCAAAGCCAAACCTATTGTTGATTTTGTCTATCAACACATCATTTTTCACTTTGGTGTTCCTCACAAACTCATTACAGACAATGGAAAGTCTTTCAAAAACAAATATTTGTAGAAAATTTGTGACACCTTCAATATTAAACTCATCTTTTCTTCTCCATACTATCCACAATCTAACAAGCTGAGGCTTCTAATAAAACTTTGTGTAATATCCTTGCAAAGGTAACTAGTCGAGTTGGTAGGGATTGGCACTTACACATCCCTTTTTCTCTCTAGGCTTATCGGACTAGCATTCATACCCCTACCGGTGCTACTCCTTTCTCTCTCATCTATGGGTCTGAGGCTGTCCTTCCTTTGGAAGTCCAGATTCCCTCTCTTTGTGTCTCTCTCAGAGAGTTTGTCTCTGATGAAGACTATCATCAAAACCATCTAGCACAACTTGAATTGTTAGATGAACGTCACCTTAACGCTCTTGAACATCATCAAGTCTATCTTGAGTGTGTCAAGTGTGCTTATAACAAGTATTTTTAGTAGTGTGACTTCTAAGTTGGTGATCTTGTTCTTAAAGAAAACCAAAATGTCACTACTCTGAAACAGAGTCAACGTGGTAAGTTTTCTCCTAACTGGATGGGACCATATGTTATCACTCATAAGTATGGGTCCGAGGCTTATCGCCTATCTTCCATGGATGGTATACCTGAAATGGAGCCTCTTAATGCTTTGCATCTAAGGCCCTTCTACTGTTAAAATCTATCTTACATGATCTTAGTTGCAAAATAGATCTTTCATCCATCTACAACTAGTCATGCATTTCGTAGTGATTTGGACCTATGTGGTTCTCTCGCATTATGTCTTTCATTACTTAAATATGAGTACCACAGCTCTACTCATGGAATTTTCCTTATGGATTTGTTCCTTCTCATGGTAGGAATACCTTAATCACTACTTCATCCACCCTAGGTGTTCATCTTGATCAAAACCACTTGGGGCATGAGTACGTGCTTATACATGTTTTATTCCCCTCTATCTGATCTATCTGGTCTAAAATTAGCTTCTTCCAAAGCTAAAAAAATGAAAAAAATTAAATTAAATGAGTTATCCTAGAAAAAAGAAAGATGCTATCCTAGTCCCAAAAGATAGACTGATCCCTCGAAGGACAGCTATCCATGCCTTATCAAATAAAATAAAAAATATAGACCATTCCTCGAAGGATGGCTATCATCAAAATCAGGATACATATCGCTCCCTTGAAGGACGACTATTTGTTTTATGGCATTTTTCAGCCTTTGCAGTAACAAACTTCCTCTCTTGGCCAGTTTGTTCACTTTTTAGCATCTCTAAAAGACTTCCCGTATCGATTAGTCTTTCTATATCTAGCAAACTTCCCGCATTAATCAGTTTGCTTTTCTATCAAAAAGAAAAAAAAAACATGAAGTTATGATATGATACCTTATCGATCATATGGAGAACATGTTTTCCCCATATGCGCACGTATTTAATCCTTCATGTGTTCTGATGATATTTATACTTATCTATCATCCTTATCTACCTCCTAGATCTGGTTTGTGACTAACTAGTGTCAGGTTTATTTTATCCACGTCTATGGCCTTGTGTGCATCGTCTTTCGATTTACCATCAAGGTCTCTATTTATGGTCGGTTAGGGGCCTAACTTATCATTCTTTTTCCTATCTAGGTGTAGTGCTTTTTATTTCTAAGGGATAATATCATTACATCACTTTCTTTCAAAAACATTTCCCATGATTATTTGTTGTTCATCCAGTTAAATTGAAATCTAACATGTTAATTTACTCAATCAAATCTATCATCTATCTATGCTCATCTTATCTACTTCATCTAAAAAACATCAAAGCATGTATTAAAAACACATGTGAATCCATCTATCTATATCATTTAATTGAATTAACATCTTAAACATGTTAATTTAATCAACCATTTATCCATGAAAAATCAATCAAATCACATCTATGTCCATCAAAATTACATAACATCTATGCATAACATGCATCCCTATCTATCAAAATTAAATGCATGAATTCAATCAAATAACACAAAATGATGAATATATGTACATATATCTTTTTGTACAAATAATGTATGGCTTCCAATCAAGCCGTATACATCGTATCCAAGAAAAATGCCTTCAACTTGAGGCTACATCAGTATATCTCTACAAAATATCACATCTATATGGTAAAATCAAAAAGTGGAAAACACTATTTCCTCCTCCCTCCTTAGAGTCCTGGGCATCTCTCCTGACCATCTCCTACAGAGCTAGAGATGCCCGCTACCATGGCCCTACCACCTCCTTGATCTCCTCTGGTGCTCGCACCCTCCGAAGCACCGCCGCAGTAGTTTTCACTGTCCTCCTCCTCGCTCCATACCGAGGCACATCCGAGGCATGCTGTGTCAGGGCATCCTCATAATATCTCACCTCGGCAAGGAGAGCCTGATAGGTACTTAGACTCACCATGTTGGGTGCTGCAATGGCACTGCTGCTGGTGGTGGTCCTCCTGCTACCACACCCTATGCCCTAACTCTGAGGTGGTGCTTGTATCACCATATTTGGCCCTAAGGGCCTCCTTGTGCCTGTGATAGTGATCTCTCTGCTTTGGATTGTTGTATCCCACTCTTGACGAGTGGTGTCTCTCTCCTATATCAGGGTGTCCCTCTCCTCTATCAAATTCCTAATCTCCTTGAGGGCATCCTAGTGTGTCTGTGTCAAGGCAACATGCTCTCCCTCAAGTCACTCTAGCGCTGCTACTAGATCCTCCTCATCTGCCTATATAGCTTAGAGAGATGTTGTGGTAGCTCCACGTGGTACCACACCTCATAGCCCTCATCCACTCCTACATCATCATCATCATCTATGGGAGGTGGGGCCTCCCTGAGTAGATCTATTGGGATCAGTATAGGTAGGTCTGTCTCCCTACTATCCCATCTGTATGGTGTATATATAGTTGGGATGATCTGAACCAAACCAAACTACCTCATCACCCGTATAAATGGGACTCACTCTAAGAGCTCTGGCCTGCGGCCCCTAACTACCCTACTATGTCTCAGCTCCACTAGATGGGCGTCCTATCCGGCCCATATCGGATAGACCCTGTATGGTCTCCATATCACCTGTGCTGGTGTCAGAGTCCTGAATCTCTCTGAATACCACTCTGTGGATCTCCCTGTATCTCCTGGGGCCATGTCTACCTGCCATCGTCGAATCCATACTCAAGGGCTCCCCTACTCCTAGCATCCATGGAAGCCCAGATGGCCTGATCACTGATATATGCTCATATGCCCAACAATGGAGCACAAAACTCATGTCTATCCCAGTTCGCTTTGCCTGTGGTATACATCCACAGCTCGTGATATATTTGTGCTAGTAATGTGTCAACAAATGCAAACACCTGCATGAACTCTAGAATATCATAGACACAGTCAAACAGGAGTAGTGGGAACCATCCACCTCTAGAATCTGGTAATGCATAATATGAGATAGCCATCTAGATCAAGGCTATCAATCTACTCCTAGGGTCATCCTGTTGGTACTATGAGGCTGTCCTCATAGCCCCGGACACTATCTCTGCATCATCTACCCTGTCCCCATATAATCGTACCAGGGCCCTCCTCTGCTGCTCTGTGGGGTGATCTCTATCAGGTCCCCTGTAATTGGTAACCTAAGGATCCTATAGATGTCCTCATGGGTGATGGTCATCTCACCCATACGAAACCAAAATGTGCAGGTCTGGCTATCCTCTTCGCTGCACCAATTCTCGCATGAGCTCCATGTCTCGGGGTACCTACCTATAATAACAGAAACCCCCTAGTATGGATAACTCTAGATGGCACCACTGAGCATCTATCACATCTGGTAGTATGGTCTCTAGTAGCTCGATAATAGCATCCCGCATGTGTAGGACCTCTTGTTCCTGCATGATATCAAACATCATCATTAGTTTCATATTTATCAAAATCCACATCATTAACTTTTCATCAAAATCTTTCTCAAAAATAAACAAATGTCACTTTTTTCAATCGGCGCCGACTCATGCCAATCGGCATCATTTACTTAATAGTCAATGCTAATTGTGTTATAATCGATGCCGATTGTGCTACAATCGGTGCCGATTGCTTTCTAATCAACGCTAATTTTGCAATTGACGTCGATTATGAGGTAGAGCACTAAACAATCCCTCTTGCATCCTACTACAAACAAAAACATGAAAAAACAAACAAAATGCTAAATGTATGAAGCTAAGGAAGGCTCACTTACCCTGGTCATGTCCTCTTCCTCTTCTGACCACTTTCGAGGCTTCCATGTTGCTCAAATTCAATTTTTGACTTTTTCTAAATCAATCGTCATAGTGCAAATGAATCATTACCATTCATCTTTTCTATACTTATAGGTTTTCGGAGCGGTCGGACCGATTATTTTGATCGGCACCGATTTTTGTGGTCAAAATTGATTAGGGGTAATCGATGTTGATTGGATCCCATCAGATCGATCGGGATATTTTGATATATTTCATCCTCTGGTCCCACCAGGATGTGCTTCGTCCTCATTTGTTATCTTGTCTTATGCATGTGTCACCCATAACACATTGCCACCATCATTACATCTTTCTTTTCGATACTTGTACCTAGTCACCTTGCATAGCCTCACGTGCATCTGGCTTGTGGCTTGGCTTTACTTTTTATTCCCGCCTAGGTCATCTCATCATTATATCTTTTACATGTGCTACCCATAGCACACCTATTCTCGCTTAACTTCGGTAGTTTTTCAATTACAAAGTCCACTATAGGGGCCATATGGCCATTTCCATGGTGGCTATCCTCTCGAGGCCATCACTTCATCCTTCTTGTCTAAGAATTAATGCTTGGATTTTTTATTTGATTGTTTTTATGACCTTATTTTCACCTTTCTGTGCATATTTTTAGTGTTATCACCCATTCCAAGTTCTTCTCTGTACATGGGTAACTCACGTTTTTGCAACCTAAAGATAGCGGGTCTATAGGCACTAACATCGTCTCGTTTGAAGGCCGTCTAGTTGTCCCTACCAATGTGTCACTCTTTGGTTGTTGCTATGTTGCAGTCACCTTTAACTCACTATTCTGTAGCCACTTACGTCATCTCATATGAAGACCGTCTAGTTTGCGCTACCAATGTGAGTTCCTTAGGTCGTTTCCTTTTTGTTTTTCACGTGCGTCTTCAATGATCAAATTTACTCCAGGTATCTCACTGGGGCATCATCCCTTCTACTCTTTCTCATCTATCCCTTTCAAACTCGGGATCGGTTGGCTCTTTTGGGGCCACCCCATCCCTAGTTTGAGGGGGATCACATCATTATTGTTCTTCATTTCTTCCAACTCCTTGTTTTTTTCTTGTGGCATTGCTTATCACAAGTTACTCGAAAAAAGGGGAAAATGTAGACACCTAAAATTGGTTACCCAATTTAGTGTCCCCTGGGTTCATTTATCCTCTCGGGTAACCCAAGGCACCTTTATATCACCACTTCTCCCTTAGGGTATTACTTAAATATTTAATTTAAAGGCCTATCCTAAGTTTGTTCCACCCCATTATATTTCATCCATGGTTAATTAAACATTAACCATGTAATTCTATCTTCTACATTTATTTCAACTACTTATCTATCCCATATCAATTTCCAACATCCCGTATCATTTTTATCCATCCATCCCACCTATTTATCCTCTCCTAAAATAGTTCAGCTGGGATTTTCCCGTATTTGAGTTGGAGGGATAATATTCTTATCCTTCCAATTCATTTCCTTTTCGCCACTTTGGGAGTCTACTCCTTGAATCTGCTGATTTTTCCGAGCGGTGCCGATTTTTCGAGCAAAGACCGATTTTATCTCAATCGAGCCGATTATAAATTTACGACCTGAGATCCTCTCTGGTTAGATTCAAAAGAGTTGGTTGCCTAGAGATTACTTTTTTCTGAGCGATTAAAGAGATTATTAGAGAAAGAAAGTGAGTTTTGTGCAGTTTAATCCCTGAGAGGTGCATTATTACTCTGTCTACGTGTCTATAGCTCTTGCGGGTCTCCACAGCTACCCTCATCAATCATCAATCATCAATCAAGCATTTTTTAGGTATTCCTCTTTGTTAGTTTCTGTAATTTCCTTTCAATCAACACCGATCTAGTCCGGTCAAATCTGATTAGTCTTTAATCAACACCGGTTTATCCAAATCGGCACGGATCATGCCTTTCTTCGGTTTCTGGGTTAGAATTCATCAATTTCTACCTCGGATCCCCTTTTTTATCTTCAATCTCTGCTTTCCGATCAATCTTTAGTAATTTGGGCTTACATTTGATCCGTTTTAGCTTAGTTTGCTTTCTTCTTTTACTCTCTGGCCTTCTGTCTACCTATGTGTCCAATTGATGCCAACCCCAAACAATCGACGCCGATCACTATCTGATCAACGCTGACCCAAACAATCAACTCGATCACACCGATCGACACCAACTGGTCTACAGAAAGGTATAGAATTTAGGTAACCCAAGTTCAGCTTTGTTTTTACAATTTCCTGCTTTCTTTCAGTTTCATTGCGGTATTTACATTCTGTCTACTATTTTTAATCAGAAAACCTAAATATTTGCTTACATCTTTTATCATGTATGTCTTTACTCTCGATTGAAAATGTGAAATTACATTCACGGAGCTTTCTTTCGCTTTTGCATTGCAGGTATTTACATTCAGTCTACTATTTTTAATCAGAAAACCTAAATATTTGCTTACATCTTTTATCATGTATGTCTTTACTCTCGATTGAAAATGTGAAATTACATTCACCCATAAATGTGAAAATGTGAAATTACTTCTCGGAGCTGCTTTCGGGTAGTTCACCCATATATCGTCTAACATCATCTTTTTCTACCAAGGATTTGTGCATCATAGGTTTCTTGGATCTACTTTGCAGGATTGTTCGTGTGCACCCGTCTTGTCTCCATCGACATTCTTTCCATCTATGTCTTTGGATCTTATAAAATCTAACAGGTATTAGTTTCATTTGAGTTTTTCAGGGTTTTGTGTTTAGTTTGGTGCATTAACTTGGATAGGTAACAAGCACGGAAATTCTTGATCTACAATGAGTTGTGTAAAAAAATTATTTTGGGATCTATGGAGGACGAAAGGGTTTTGAGTGCTTTATCTTTTATAAAATAAAAACTTATAAATAGGTTGGATAAAAATCTCAAAAGTTTCATGAGGTGTTATTTTTCTCACTACTCCTAGGAAACCTTTCCTTTCGACAGAGAAATTGTGCATTGGAATTCCCTTTCCAAATGAAGGGGTGTAAATAATATAGCTAAAAGTACAAATGTTCTCAATGGTGAGACTAGAATTGGTGCGTTGTCAAAATCTACAGATGTGCATATCGAATATGAAGAAGCTATTGATAATGGATTGTTTCATCTTCAAAATAGGTATCACCTTGACCTTACTTTAATTATTTGTCACCTTACATTTTAAATGTTATTTATTCAATTTCATATTAATAGATTTGAATATAAAATTTTATAGTTAGACGTAACACAATTGTAACTCTACAGATGCAAATATTGACTATGAGGAGGATTTTTAACATATTTTTTTCAGCTCTAGTTATCATTGAAGATGTTACAGGTATATATATTTACATTTATTTAAATAAAATTATTTATAAAAAATATGTTTTATTTAATTGGTATTTTGGATTTTTCAAACTACTTTGATGTTGTGTTTGTGACATGCATTTGTCGAATACTAATTTGCAAGGCCTTCAAAGTTCAGATCTGCATATTATGCCACTCTTAGTCTCTTCCAAACTTCTAGTTGATCTCCTCCGTCTTCATCGATTTGGACATTTGCATTCGTCACACTTGTGTTGTTGTCGACATACACAGTGTTCTCATTTGCTTTAATTTTCTTTAATCTTTCTATTTCTTCCTTCATCTTCTCAATCAATATTTCATATTTTCTTTATCAAAAATGTGGGTTGACATCCATCCAAGGAAGCTCTCACTTCTTGGGACTGACATTGTCAGGAAACTCACCCATCTATATACTAATCCATTTTTCATGTTGATTTCTCTGGAATCGAAGGTCATCTAGCTCGCTGTGAAGGATGATTTCTCATTTTCCTTCCATATGCTTTGTCACCCATCTAGAAGACAAGAGGTACCTTAAACCCTATCATAGCTAGAGTTTTAACAATCATGTTTAATTTATTTTGGTATTTGTAAAATGCTTTGATGTAGTGTTTGAACTTTATGCCATGCATTTTGGAATACTATTTTTAAATATCATAATTAGACATAAATAACTAAACTTTCAACATTAAAGAAAATGCATTCCATGAGATTTTGAGAAGAAATTGAAACATGCAATTAAAAGTAATGTAAAGAAAATTGTTACATAGGAAATGTGAAGAAACTTGTTTACGAGTTCCAATTTTACAAGTAGGGAGATGAAGAGAATCATTACATGAAATATTGAATGTACTCAGGTCATGTGAAATCATAAACAAGTGCGTCAAATTACATGTAAAAATTGATATTCCCAAAAAACATCACATTTGCAAGTAGAGAGAAGAATAGTTTGAGAAGGTTTAAATGCGAAGAAACCTAATACAAAGTTTGAATTATACAAGTAGATTGAAGAATATTTTCATAATGTTTTAATGTGAAGAAACCTGATACAAATTTTGAATTTTACAAGTAGAGAGAAGAATATTTTACTATATTAAGATGTCACAGTCATACCACACTAATTTTTCTTAAAACATAATCATTTAAATCCATTATCATCATCCATGATCATGCTAGCAGCTACATCTATGTCCAAATAAAATTCATCATCATCATCCATATCTACTCTAATGTCATCATCCACATCTAATTTCATCATCATTACAAGTAGAGAGAAGAATATTTTGTTGTATTAAGCTGGAAGAGAAATAATAATGTCTAATGTTTAAATCCATTATCATCATCCATGAATCATGATTATCATGATTATCATCTATCACTATTATATTCATAACCATCACATCCATATCAAACATAAACACCATATACAATCTATAATTTCTATATATAATATATAACAAGATATAAAAATCTAGATTATGAACATAATACATGTAAAAAAATGAAATTACATGAAAAGTAAAATTGTTGCATCATATATTCAACTCCAAAAATTCTAAAAATTAAATAAATATTCAAGTTTCATTCTTCAATATATAAAATAATTCAAATTTCAACTTTTCAAGTTCCCGACACCCACTGGACTAGTCACTATTTTCTCAATCCTTAATAGGTTCCCTACACCCACAGGGAACTTTCCCACTTTCCCCAATGGCATTCCCTCATATATTATTTGCTTGAATAATTCCATAACTAACAAGATCCTCTCAGTAACAATGTCTAGATTCTTTATGATTGCTTCTTCTTCCTTTATAGCATCTCCATGGGATGACAAAGAAGGATCTCTGCCTTTATCTTGAACAAAATATTCAGGTCAAATCCATTCTCTTTAATTATCTGCTTAAGTGTATTGTTTTGTTTGTTAACAAAAACAATATTTTCCTTCATCTTCATTGATGCGGATAAACTGTTCTTAGTGGTTTCCAAGTGAACTTGGAACACCTTTTCTTGACTCTTTAAGTTTTCATATTTCAACTGCAACAAAAACATTGAGCTCAATTAAACATATTACTAAAATAAGAAATTAATAAAAAAATATTGTTTCAAATTGATAATACTTACAATGATCTATCTCTTTCGGCATTTGCAATTTCCACCAAATCTTTTTCCTTTGACCATTTGTTGAAATAGGCCTAGCTTCAGCACTAATATTTTCTAATTTATTCAAAAATTTATCTAAAACATTTTCATTATAACTATTTTTATTTTTTATAGTACCATCTTTTTCTTAGATGAGTAAGGTATCCATCTTGGCAGGAGTTGATTTTGGACTGCAACATATAAACTGTCCCTTTGCCAATGGTTATCATAACAACTTATTATCTTGTTGATTAATACTTTTTCCCTTCACTCCCATTCTATGAGCTAACTGATATGAGGCATAATAAACTCTTTGACATGGGCTTAAAAATCATAACCAATCAAGCTCTCTAAAGGAAATGATGGAAACTATTCACTATCTGTATCTAAAGAGGATGCTTTTGATGGAGAGGTATGAGGGATTTTAGGTTGAGCAACGTCTACTACCTCTTTTTTCCTCTGGGTTCCCTGATCCTATTTGTGATAAAATAAATTAATATTAAAATTGTATGTGATAAAAATAAAAAAGAGACGAGAAATTGAAATGTATCAATGTTAAATAAAGTACATCAAAATGGAAATATACCTGTGGGCCTTGAATCATATCGCGTGTGTTAAAAAAACTTGTTGGGTCATTGTTATCAATGCCCAAATAATCTTCATCTAAATTTATTTGATTTAAAATTGATTGGCCCGTTGCGCTAGGGAAATCCATCAAAAGAGAGGGTCAGAATTGGAAATGAAGAGGGAATGTTCAGTGTCCCGCTAGGGGCCAGAATTGACATCATGTGTTTACCAATGGTATTTTTACCTAAACCTCTTGTGGGAATTTTGAATCATAATGATGTTGTTGGTGGAGGATGTGGCGGTGGCACTGTTTGAATAGATGGAAAAGGACTGCTATGTACTATAAAGTCCAAGAAATAAATCATTACTAAATTATATGAAAAACTATTAAAAACTACACAAAAGCAATAAAGTTATACCTTGTTAAGGGAAACCTGTTGCTTTCTTGAAGGTGGCCGTGTTAGAGTTTGAATTGATTGTGTTGGTGGAGTAGGGTGTTCCAATTTCTTCAGTTGAGAATCAAAAATTACACGTGATTGGACTGAGTGAGTGGGTGATGCTTGTTGAGAAGCATGCGAGATAGTCCAAAGTCCCTACAAGTGTAGTATATGCATGTCAATTCAATATGGTAAATGGTAAATAATAAATACTAAATGGTAAGTGTAAAAAAACCTATATTGAATGTTAAGGGTATTACATCTTTGTCATTTAACTAATGAAAACATTAAGGGTTAGGTGATGAGTGAGCTTCCATTTCAGATTGGGAATATCTCGATGCCTTAGCATGTTGTTGGCCTCTTCCTCTTGATGTTTTTTTTTTTCATGGAAGGGCCTCCAAAAATATTCTCTACATATGGTAAAGATTGAATCGAAGTACATTATGTTAGTAGAGAGAAGAAGATTTTTCACACAAGTGAAAAATCAAGACAATAACCTTACTAATGTCGAAATATAAACTATTAACTATTTGTTCTTCAAATGGAATTGAAAAATTCTTCATTGTGTCATTCATGCAAGTGGGATTTGGTTCACCTTTTAAATTAAAATATGCCTCGTAATAAAGACCAAGGAGATAGTTAGTGGAATGAATAACTAGTTTTTTAAAAAGTCTTACATTTGTAATGTCATCTTTTATCTTATTAGATAAAAATGTGCACCAATCAAATTTTTGATTTTTAATCGATGCAAGAATGTATGCAATAGCCCAATTTGGAATATCAGTTTTCCAACCCTGCAAAACAATTATGGATTGAAAAAAATAAATCATGGCAGTAAGAAAGTGGTGTGTAATTCCTTGTGTATCTACTCCTTGTCTTGACTTGTTGACATGAGATGTAAAACGTTCATTGAAATTAATATCAATTTTTAATATAAAAATAAAAATATTTCAAATGAAATAAGGTTACACGTACAATCAACATGGAAGCTGAAACAAGATTTAAGGTAAATCTTATCATCTTCATTTAAGGGTTCTTTGGTTGTAACTATGGACGAATTTTTAAATGGAAGACATGTCAATCAATGGATATCAACTAGATCAACACTTGAACCTAAATGTATGACCATCTTCTCGTATTAAACAAAGAGAGAGTATTTAAGAATTTCATGATCTATCTCAAAATGGGGCATGTTAACGAGCCCTACGAATTCACATGCTTCTACATAATCCTTATATTTTTCATTCATTTACAAAACATTATAAATGTGTGGGAACATCAAGCTCTTGTATTGAATCTTTCCCTTGGGTAGGACTTGGGGGTTACCAATGCCTGGTTAGTTTGATGTTTTGTTTGATATTGATCTTGAGTATCCATTAATACTTGATCTTGATTTGAGACCTAGAGTTTGTTTTATGTTCGGCCGGTGTGTTGACATACGGTGCACCGATAAAAGTTAACACTTGGGAGAATGGAGAAAAAATTTGCGATCTGAGAAGTGTGAACGTGAAAATGAGGGCCAAAGGGATATTTATAGGGAAAATATTGGGTTTTTGAGTTGTAGATGTATGACAACGAGCCTCATTTTCACACATCATTAACACATGACAACAAGAACTGTTAACACACGTTAAAAACATTTGTTTTCAATGCGACAACAAATTTTTTGATGCACAATAGTAAGGGTTGCTTACACACATCAACAACCATTTTTTTCATGTGTCAACTATGCATTAAAAACCCCTCTTTTCTACATCTTCTTAATTAAAAATTACCTCTAGGTTCGGCTCTCCCTAAAAATGTTAGCAAAATACTTTGTTATGAAACCTAGAAAAAATTGCCTTTTTGGTGAAAGTGGTTCCGTATATTAACCGGGATTTTCCAACTATAATTTACCACAGGATTCTTAAAATTAACCCTATTGTGGAAGAAGAGGAGTCATAACATAAATTCCTTATGACTTTATGGAAGTGCGAGAGATTCCCTATTAGCTTTAGATGTGAGCACGTTATAAGAGAGAGTGAGAAATGCGGGCACACATCTAACTCAACATGGCTACCTAGGCACTTTAACATGTTCTATCTACAACAAACCTTTTAGTTAATGGAGGACCGTAGGTTTGAAGATCATGGAGGACTGCGGGAGGGTTTTGAGAGTGTGGTTTCAGCAGCACTGGCCGTTGAATGTCTTTCAAAGGTGCAACAAGGCGATAAGGCACCATTGTTAAGAGGGAGAACTGGATAAAGGTGTTAGTATTGGATCTAGAGCCTGGGATGATATTGTTAAGGTACCTCCTGACAAAAATTTGGGTCCTCATTCTCCTACATGTGGAATAAATTTTAAAAGTACAAAATATAATGAGGGGTGACCCACATAAAAGTGCCTAACGAATGTCTGCATAGAGATCTTGAGAAAATTAATCTAGCCCTAGTTGGAAATTTTTTGGAATCAAGACCCAATGTAGATATTATAAGAAAATGGGCCATGCAGATGGAAACCAAAAGGAGATTTGATTATCACCACCATGGCCAAGGGTTTTTTTCTAGCCTAATTTAATCTACAAGTTGATGTGGACTCTATCTTATTGGGTGGTCCCTGGTGTATTGGCAATATGGGGCTTTTTCTGAAAAAATGGTATCCCGGGTTTAATCCCAAATACTGAGAACATTCATGCCATACCCATTTGGTGTAGACTCCCAGGGCTGCCCCTACATCTATGGGATGATGAGATCCTTCTTCATATAGCTAAATCAATTGGTTCACCAGTTGGGCTAGATGGACCTATGAAAAATAGATCCAGACTTTCCTTTGCAAGGTTCTGTGTCTCATCTGAAATGGATCAGGAGCTTCTTGAACACATTATTCTACAGTCCAAATTTGGGGCATGGAAACAACCAATAGAATATGAGGCTTTCCAGCTAAGATGTAACAAATGTCATAAATTAGGGCATTTTGCCAGCAAATGTTCCGAGAAAATGAAGCAACAGTTGGAAAAACCCTTGGATCATTCTGAAAAGCAAGGGCAGAAGCAGATGGATGAGGATGATAAAGTCTCTCTAACTGATGAACAAAACCAACATGTAAGAGATCGCTGCATGCAGACGAACCTAAGGATAAAGGACCGGAAAAAGGCTTTAAGACCATAATAAAGAGGCCACCGGTTTATAGGAAACTGTGGAGACCCAAAATTCACCAGTCGGAAAAGCATGATGAAGCCCAAAAGGAAAAAGATCCTGAATCGAAAAAGGGTGAAGAAAGCAAGAGGGAAATGGAAGTGGATCAAACAATGATACTTGAGAAATCAAATCTGGTAAAGCTGAACATGGAAGTTGATGAAGAAAATGAAAAAGTATACATTCATCTAACCACTTCTACGGAAGAAGAGATGGAAAAAATTACTCCTTTTCCTCATCAAGAACTGATAACTAAGAATAGCTCTCTGGAGCTACACAAAATGAGACAAGGAAAAGCCAAAGGTGTTCTGGAATCCATAGCAAGAGATCTAAACCAGGATAAAGAGTTTGCCGATATGGAGGAGCTCACTCCTAAAATAGCTCAACAACTTGATTTTGATAAAGGAAAAGAGGAAGGGGAAATTACTCCTACTATAAAGAAAAGGTTTTTGGAATGTCATAAAGATGGATTCATCATAGTGAGAATTAATAAACAAGGACTAAAAGGACTTGAAGAAATTTTGGAATCACTCTATAGTGATAAAAAGAAACAGATAGGAAGTTGGGAAGCTTCCACCTCAAGAATCACAAGGGCTACTACCAAGAGAACTACAAATATTGAATTCACCTATAGAAAAGGTAGACTCTCCAAGAGAGAAGTAAGAGAAAAAGAGATTGAGAAAGAAATTGCAGATGGTACTCAAAGGATCTTGAACCATCCAACAACTACATCCCCAAAACTTTTTTAATGAAGGTTATTTCTTGGAATGTCAGAGGGATCAATGGGGGACCTAAGAAAAGAATGATTAAGGAAATTAAAAGATCAAGTAGACCCAACATCCTTCTAATTCAGGAAACGAAAATGAAAAGTAAATCTAATGAAGATTGCAAAAGATATTTCTGGGAGAATGTTGCCTTTGCTGCTGTTGATTCTCAAGGTGCTTCTAGAGGCTTAGCAGTCTTCTGGGACACTAAAATTGTTCATGGTAATGTGCTTTCATCCTCCCATAATCATTTAGCTATAATCTTTAAAATCCTTGAGAATAATTCTAGCTGGATTCTTTCCAATATTTATGCCCCTAATACTGTTGCTGGTAGAAGAAATTTGTGGAAAGAGTTAGTCTTGTTTCGAAATAATTTTGAGGATATGAACTGGTTGATAATGGGGGACTTTAACACTCCTTTAAATCTAGGGGAAAATTTTGGAGGGAACTCTGATTTCTCTATCAGCATGGAAGAATTTGTTGGCTTCATATCGACTCTTAATCTTATGGACATAGAACTTCATGGTAATCAATTTACCTGGTCTAATAGAAGAATTGGGGAAAATTTGATTCAAGTTAGATTGGATAGAGCTCTCATTTCTGCTAATTGGATCTTAGATCAGAATTTTCATCTCTCCTCCCTTCCCAGAATGGGTTCAGACCACAATCCTATTGCCCTTAATTTCTTCAATTGGTCAAAACCTTTCCACTACAATTTTAAATTTGAAAAGATGTGGCTTGAACATGAGGATATTCTAGATAGAATTAAAGAGTGGTGGTCTTGGGAAGGAACAGGATGACTCAATTCAGGATTCTTCAGAAGCTGAAAAATGTGAAACAAAAGGTTAGAATCTGGAATAAAGAGGTTTTTGGGAATATTTTTGAAAAAAAGAAAGAGCTTAAACAACAACTGGAAGAGTTTGAGCTTAAAGTTTCTTTGAAAGGTATGACCCTCGAGGATCATCAATAGGAAAAAAAAACTTCTCTCTGCCCTACATAATATAAACAACTGTGAGGAATCCTTTTGGAGAATGAAGTCTAGAGCCCTCTGGTTAAAAGTAGGAGATAGAAATACAAAAAAATTCATATGACAACCCTCAAACATAGGGCTTGTAACAGAATTACTGAAGTCTCAAAGGGTAATGGGAACATTACTACGGATTCTAAAGACATCAAAGATGAAGCCCTCAAATTCTACAAGAATCTACTCACTGAGAATAATTCCTACAATGAGCAAGTGGCCTCCTTTCTCTTAGACTCCATTCCTAATAATTTACTACCTGCTGAGAGGTTTAAGAGTCTTTCCAAAATAGTCACCATCGAGGAATTGAAAAAAGTTATTTTTCTCTAGAAGGGGATAAGGCTCCGGGCCCTGATGGTTTTTCTGCAAACTTCTTCCAAAGATGCTTGGAAATCTACTCTCAAAGATATGTTGAAAGTTGTTAATGAGTTTTATAGAACTGGAAATCTCATAAAAGAGTTAAACAATACACATATTGTGCTTACTCCTAAGAAGAAGTTGGATGCAAAGGATTTCAAATATTTTAGGCCAATCAGTTTGGTTAATGTAATCTATCGGATCTTCACAAAGATTTTAACCACTAGGATGCAACCTATACTAATGGAAATTATTTCTCAACAACAGAGTGGATTCATTCAAGGTAGAATTATTCAGGATGGAGTTATTATGGTCCATGAAACAATTCATTCAATGGATAAAAGTAAAAAGAAAGGATGGCTATCAAGTTAGACATGCATAAGGCTTTTGATAGAGTCTCCTGAAATTCATGGATGAGGTTTTATCCAAGTTTGGATTTCAAAATAAATTCAGGAAAATTATACATTCTTGCATTTCTTCATCTAGATTCTTAGTGGTTGTTAATGGGGAACCAATTGGTTTTTTTGCTAGCAATAGAGGAATTCGACAAGGGGACCCCATCTCCCCTTTGTTGTTCATTATAATGGCTGACATTTTAAGCAGATCTATCTCAAAAGCTATTAATATTGGTATGATAAAGGGCTTTCAACCTACTTCTAGTAATCAGGTTTCCTCACACCAACAGTTTGTTGATGACACTCTCCTACTTCTAATGGCCTCAATAATTGAGGTGAAGGCTATCAAAACTATCCTTAGATTTTATGAGGAAGCCTCAGGACAAAAAGTTAATTTTGACAAAAGCTCAATCTATTTTTTCAATACTCCTATAGAAAGGAAAAGAAAGATTGCTCTCATTCTTGGATGTACTATTAATTCCCTCCCTGCTACTTATTTAGGGCTCCCTTTGAGTACTAGTAAGGTTTCTAATGAGGTTTGGAATGATCTTCTTAAGAGATTCCAAAAAAAATTGGTTGGTTGGAAAGGAGCTTTACTTTCAAGTGCAGGCAAGTGTTTATTGATAAAAAGCACTCTTCAGAACTTACCTATTTATATCATGTCAATGTTCAACATTCCAACAACAGTGATGAATAACATTGAAAAAATTCAAAAGCACTTTTTATGGCATGGTACTGAAGACAGGTTTAGATACCATTTAGTTGCTTGGGAGCAGGTCTGTAAACCAAAGAGGATTAGGGGTTTAGGAATCAAAGATATCAAACATATGAATGCTACTCTTATTGCAAAGTTGGGTTGGAGACTTATAAAAGAGCACAAGCCTTGGACCGAGTTGATCAAAATCAAATACCTTTCCAATCAAAGCAAGAATTCCTTTATTTTTGATCAGTTTCTTCCGAATGGTTCTATTTTCTGGAACAATCTTCTCCACATCAGACATATTCTCTCCCAGGGATGTAGTTGGAAGCTTGGGGATGGTCAAGACATTAATTTCTAGACTGATAAATGGTCGGATATTAACTAGATTTCCTCTTATGGTCACATTAAAGATAACTTAATTAGAAATTATGGGCACAAAGTCCAGGGCTATATTGAGGTGGTTGAAAACAAAAGGAAATGGAAATAGTTCAAAGTAGATGAGGATAATGTGTAGTATGATGTTTCATCTATGTAGAGTCATCTCTCCCTAATTCATATCAGTCCTCAAAATCATAAGGATGAACTCATTTGGAAAGATTCCTTTGATGGAGAGTACTCGGTTAAATCTGGCTACAACTCTTTCTTTTCCTCTATTGAAAGTGATACTGAGTGGCATAAGTTGTGGATGCCCGAGCTAACCCCTAGAGTAAAATTTTTCTAGTGGCTCATCATTAAAGGAAAGATCCTAACTAATGACAATCTCATTAGGAAAGGATTCATCATGCCGAATAGATGTTGCATGTGTCAGGAAGAAGCAGAAGACATCAAACATCTCTTTCTTCATTGTAAGTACACTTCCAAAATTTGGCATCTTATTTTTGAAAAATTTAATCAGGAATGGATCTTTCCCCATACTTGTCTTTAGGCCTAGGAACAATGGAACTCTCCTTACAAACATTGTGTGGTGAGGAGATTATGGCAACTAGTTTTACCTCACACCATGTGGCGAGTTTGGAAAGCTCGTAATGATGTCATTTTCAGGAATACTAGAAAGTTATGCAAAAAAGTCTACAAAGAAATTATCATTGCTGTGAAAGACAACATTGAAAGATTTAAACCTCCCAAAAATAGACTTTACCCTGAGGAAGAAGAGCACATTCTGGCTGCTTGGAATATTGGCACTATTTTGAACAAGAATAACAATAGTATTGATAGATCCACTGTCTGATGGATTAAGCCTCCCAGTGCTTGGCATAAGTTGAATTTTGATGGGGCCTCAAAAGGAAATCCTGGGATTCTGGAGGTGGGGGAGTCATTAGAGATCACAAAGGCTATTTTGTTGCTTTGCTTTTTCTAGAAAAATGGGTAGGAAAACTAACCACTACTCTGAAGCTCTTGCTACTCTTTGGGGAATAAGGCTAGCCAGGGATTGTAATATTTCCAATATTATAATTGAGGGTGATTTGCTAAACATTATCAATCTTTTAAATCAAAAACAACCCCCCAGTTGGTCAATCAGGGACTTTATTGCTGAAGCTACTGATATTTGCAAGAGTTTTGAAAATTTTGAAATCAAACATACCTACCGTGAAGGCAATAGTGTGGCAGATGGTTTGGAAAATTTTGGGGTTAATAATACTTTTCAAACTTGGTTAAGGGGTGACATTCTTCCCACTAAAGTTAATGAAGACATCATCAAAGATTTGCATGACTTGGAACGTAATCACTAATGGTTGTAGTGTTGATGCTAAGGAGCAACTTTTTAAGTATAGAATGATGACATCATCAAAGATTTGCGTGACTTGGAGCATCATCATTAATAGTTATAGGGTGGATGCTAAGGAGTGGTTAATTAATTGCAAAGTGAGGTCTAATAATTACATCTCTTCACATGATTGGGAGGGCTTCAAAAGTAGAGCTGAGGATGATTCGTATAGTTTTCAAATTTTTACCATTGTGGGAAGAGGTAATATCACAGGAAAAATGGGGGGACCACCTTGCAAGATAGAGCCCACTCATAATCCAGCTTGGAAAGATGATACAGTTCTTTGGAACTATCTTCAAAAAGGGGGTCTAACGAACTTTATTGAAAAAATCCAAGGTTTTGATCAGGATCTCTCAATTAAATTTTCTTAGGGATGGAGGAATCATGTGGTTAAGTACAATAACATCAAGGTTGAGATATCAGAGGAGCTTATTGCCCAGGTCACCGGGCTCAGTCTAGATGGCACCAAATTCTTTAACAAGCGGTGGATAGAGAGGTGGAGGCTAAGAAGTTTCTTGATGAGGGGGAAAATCTAGAATTTGTGATGGCTAGCATCAGCTTGCTTCTATTCCAGAGCCTTTTGCTGAGATCACAAGGATGGTAGTAAGGTATGTTACTCTAGAGGGGAGATTTGTCACTATTCCCCAAAAGCATTTGATCTTTCTTAATCACTTTCATAGAAACATCACCATCAACTTTCCTCATTACTTGTTGAATTCTCTAGAGAAATTTGTTCTGGAAGTACAAAATCACACTAGGGTTGTTCCCCTTCATCAAGGGTTAATACTACTTATTCACCACCACTGCTCAAATTTATCCCTTCTTGGATTTTTATCCTCCCCTGCCTCCATTCCCCCACCCCTACCCCCCTTTGATAGGAATCTTGACACTACTTCAACTAGCAAGAAAAGGAAGGAGATGAAAACTAAGGTCCCTGCTTCTCAGAGGGTTCTTAGAAGTCATAAAGACCTAGAGCTTGCTGCGAATTTATTACACATTAGTAATCCGGTGGAGGAGCCTAAAGATGAGGACTTGTTGGTCAGAGTTATAAGATGGAAAAGGAAATTCAGGAACTAAAGAGTGTTATTAGGGATATGGATAAAGCTAAGGGCAAAAGGAAACTACAAAATGATGAAGAGGATGATATCACTGCTAAAATTTTCAAGAAGCTTCAATCTCTGGATGGCAGGCTTGGAAATGCAAAAGGACGTAATGATTGTATCTTATCTGCCCTTAAAAGTATCTATAATTTTATCGAGCAACATGTTCATAGTATTTTCAGTCTCAGCTGGTATTACCGAGGACATTTGGGGCTCCAAGGAGAACAGAGATCTTGCAATTGCCTAGGTGGATTTGAAAGACCCTTCCCAGGCCACCGCCATTGCATTCTTTGTCTCACTCCAAATGATTAAAGCCAAGATTAACCGGGCTATCAAGTGATGTGGAGCTTTGTTGCTATTTATTGGTGGTGAATTTGTTGTTGACTGGCGTTTTTGGTGTTGTTTTTTGGTTGAGATGACCAGTGATGGTTATCTCTTGTTCATTTTTGTGTCTTCTACTTTTGTTCGGATCACTGTCTGTCTTGATCCTATTTTGTTACTATATTGTATAATCTGGTTGTTGAGCCCTCTGATGTTGGATGTTTTTCTTTTTTATAGTTGGTTTTTCCTTTTTTGGTATCTAGCTTTTAAGCCTTTTTGTACACAGGGTATAGTCCCTTCAAAACTATTTACACATAATAAAAAAAACATGTCTACCTAGACATTGTGCTTTATCTAAATCAAGAGGTAGTTATTGAAAGGTAGTCTTGTAGAGGAGAATAGATAGATATAGGTAGATATCATTTTGTATTAAATTTCTAAGAGCATCATACTAGTAACATGCCCATGACAACACACTAGGCGTTGGTTTTTGGGAGTTCTATTACGAGATTATCCAAAAGTTCATCATCAAGACAAAGTATAGGTGTACAAACCATTGAAATCACATCTATATGTGCTAAGACAACATAGACCATAGGTGTTAAGTTTAGTACTACAACTGGGACACAAGGGATTTCATAAATTTGACCATAGGACATGATAGGTGGCACAGAGGATCGGAAGGATCAGGGCAGCCTTACTCTAGGGAAATTCCCACCAACACAACATTCACCACCAAATCATCCTAATCGACACCACCTCATCAACCATTTCAATAGACAACTCAAGTCTACTTTGAGATGTATCTTCACTTACCATACTATAGAGGTATAGAGGATGCAGAGATCATGTGCATAAGTGCAACTTACTATGGAACACTAAAATAATCACAGCTCTAAACATAAATGAAAGTCAATTTTCCACTACACTTCTAGGGCGTGTGCATAGTTGGTACAAGAAACATGACCGACATCATACTGCAGAGAATATGATGCTCTCCTGACAAATTTTTTGGCTAAGTTTCAAATTCCATAGTTTAAGAAAAAAATCATTAACATGCTCAAGGATATCAAGTAGGGCCTATCAAAAAGTGTAAGAGAGTACAACACGTGATTTAAGACATTATTATCCAAATTTTCTTATGAAATCTATCCAAGTCAGCATGCATAATGTTTTTAGGGGGAATGCTTGACTCTTTTTCATAGGGAATTATATAATAATATGTATAATGGTCTATGCAAGGCATTGGAATCAAATCTATACGTTGACGTAGTTGGAAGTGTAGACACAAGAGTTAGTCTTTTTCTGGAAGTGAAGATAATAATGTGGTGGTGAAGCAGTTGGAAAATATCTTTTCTAACTCCATGCATGAGACTAAAAGTGGTATATAGTGTACTTATTGTGAGTTTGAGGGACACACTAAGGATAGCTGTCCACAAAGGATAGTGCACACAATGTTACAGTCTTGTGAGATTTTTCATAAGAACCATGATGTGTGAAATTTCCCTCTTTAACAATGCAGGATTCAGAAGAACATGTCCATGTATTGTGATATTTTTGATGCCCATACACATCATACAATTGATTGTAAAATGATTGACCATATCAAAAATCCATTGAAATAGGATTACACCATACCAAAGTGTGGCGAGGGATCAAAGGAGTACGAAAGACAAAAAATGAAGAGCGCAACAATGTGGAAAATATAAATGATGGATTCTAAGGAGGATATTGAGGCTGAGGTCATAGTGGTGGTAGAGGTAGGTTCATGTATGGAACTTGTTACACTTATGGCTCCCGATCATTACCAATGTGACTGCCTACAAAACATAGTTTTCTCATGGTGTGGAAATTAGCACAAGCTAGAAGATTGTCCATACCGTATGACCATATGAGTAAGGACAAGGTTTTAGGGATGATCAAGGTACAATGTGTTAATGTTGATCAGTGGATGCATGATAAAATTCTTGATCTAGATTTGTAGGCCATGTTAGTGACTATACACATAGAGACAACACGCACACACGAACCCCTAAATACTAAGCCCATCATCGGAAGAAATATGTTAGAAATGTTAAGTATCCAGATATTATACACTAGAAGGAGGTCTATCAAGAGACTATGGGGGTAATTAGAGAGTTACAAGGTGAGATGCATTGCATTGCTTGAAGGAGCAGGCGTGAGTGAGGGAGTGTGTGAAGAATACTAAAATCTTGTTGAAGTATGTGGCTGATGTAAAGGGGGTCCAGTAAGATGTTGTGATAGGATAATATCATTCCATTACTAGGAGAATGATTGTGTGAGAAGGTACTATGTGTAGGATCTGAGAACAAGAGACATATATCACATGAAAAAAATTCACCATAGAATAATGAGTATGATAAGGAGATTACTTTAGATACAGAATTGATGGGTGGTTTGTAAGAAAAATTCTAATTGATATGGGAACCGAAGTGACCGATATAACTCTGGATGGATGGAATCATATGGGGAGACCTAAATTACAACCATATTCAAATGTGTTGTATATTGTAAACAACATGATGGATATTCCTATTGGGTTGTTGAAGGATGCTACTATTACAATTTAGGGATCCACGTTTACTGGTGATTTTGAAGTATTAGAGCTTGCTCAAGAAGACAACTTTACAACACTACTTGCTGGTGACCCTAGTGTTATGCAAATCATGTAAATTTACACTTTGATAAAGGATATATCAAATTTGAGAATAAAGATGAGCACATGATTATACCACTTGATGAGGCAAGAGATACTCCTTATGTTGAGCCTATGAGTGATGAAGATTTGAATGTTATTTATGCACGTATAGTACAAGACCCTGTGAGTGTAGAACCAAATAAGGAAGGCATGCTTCAATGGGAAAGATGCAGGTAGTAAGAGACACCATAAGTGTTTCTTATGATAACTAGGCTCATAACATGTATGAAATGGTCGGGCATGAGATGAAAGGAAGAGTGACTAAAATAATCAGGTCACATATGGCTAGGTGTATGTGAAGAATTTAGTCCCATAGATATACTAGTAAAGAAAATCCCTGAATGATTCTTGCACATCATGGAGTAACACTAGAAAAATAAAATTGATCAAAGAAACATGTTGGTTTATACATTGCTGCAGAATCGCAACCCGTTAGTGCATGACTCGGAGGGATAACCTTTTGAGCTCGTGTGAGATAAGGGTATCCTTTTCAAGAATGTTTACATAGAATAATGACCATTCTTTTATACCGAGTATGATCGAAGACTCTACTTTGGTTCACGGCCATAAATGTGAGAGAGTATGGGTGCAACGTCAAGAGGCCTTACCACTATCTCTGTGGGTACATAAGTTCTATTCCACTATGTCAGGTTGCACATGCACATGGTATATTCACGTTGAGCTCAAGAAAGATACTACAAGCTAGGAGACATGACTGCAGTGTGGTCCATAGATTTTATTATTTTTCTAATAAACCTCCAATTCATGAGGCATTGCATATTATGAAGTGTATCACATTAAGGGATAGCAAAAAATGGAAGATCTCATGATAAAGTTACTTGAGAACCTGATTCCAAGGCGCACATGGATACAAACGAGATAGAAGATATATAAATGAGTCACAATTGAAAGGAAAAAGAAATGTCAGAGCTGGTTTACATGATTGATGATGAAGAAGTGGAGAACCTGGAAGTTAGCCACATAGAGGGTGTGTACAAAGTAATGGACACAACATATAATAAGTCTTGTGTGTACCATGTGCCTATGAAAACAAATAAGGTAAAGAATGGTAATTAGGATCAGCCCAAGGAAGCCATTAGTGGTGATTACCGGTCGAATAGGAGGTAGAAAATATCATTGAGAATTTGCGTGAGTTCCAATATTTTTTCCATGGGGTTACCATGAGTTGAAAGGAGTGCACCCCTCAATGGGAGAAACGAAGATTAATCTGAAGGAAGGTGTGTGCTTAGTTTGGAAGAGACCTTATAGGATGAATTTGAACTTGCACGTATGAGCCAAGGAAGAAATAGATAAAATGCTTAAGTTTGGAATCATTGAGCCAATTGAAGAGTTTGATTGGGTTATCCCCATGGTAATCAATATCAAGAAATATGGGTAGATCACGATTTGTGTGGATTGCAAAGAAATAAATGCTTAATGTGTTACAGATCCTTTTCACACACCATTTTAGATCCTTTTCACACACCATTTACAGAGGAAATCCTTAAAGACATTATAGGACATGATATTTAATCCTTTTCTAATGGATTTTTGACTATCATCAGTGTAAATTGCATGCATGAGGACCAAGAGAATAATATTTTTCCATTGAATTGGGAATCTTTGTATACAATGTTATGTCACTTGGATTGAAGAATGTGCTCTTTATGATTTTGTGCATCATTTTTCAGATTTTCATGATTTCATTCATAGATTATTATAGGTGTACTTAGATAATTGGAATGTTTACGAGTTAGTTAAATTTCACTATGATAATCCACGGCTTATGTTTGAGCGATGCAAAAAGTTGAGCATATCTTTAAATATTAAAAAGCGTATCTTTTCTACACACTTGGGTATGTTTCTTGGACACATTATTTGTAAATAGGGCTTATTAGTAGATCCCACAAAGGTTGCAATCATTTTAGGATTAGATGAACCTAGAAATTAGAGTAAAGTGTGCAGATTTTTGGGTCATATTGGTTATTATAGAAATTTTATTAAGGGATATGAAAAAATTGTCATGCCCCTAGAAGAGATACTCAAAGAAAAAAGAAAATTTCATTGGGGTGACACGCATTAATAGGCATTTGAGACATTGAAGGAGAAGCTTACCACTATACCTATCTTGTGCTTTCATTCATGGAACAAACCCTTTCATGTACACGTTGATGCTTCTGGTATGACAATTAGCATAGTCTTGTCATAACTTGGAGATGGAAATGTAGATCACCCCATTTACTTTACAAAAAGGAAGTTGACACCAAAGAGAGAAAAAATACACCACCACCAAACACGAGGAATTGTATGATCTACACAATTCATAAGTTTTTCAATACTTGTTAGATACCTCGTTTATATTTTATACAAATCATATGACATTAGAATATTTGGTCAACAAGCCTATTTTGCAAGGGCGCATATATAGGTGGATACTTCTCTTCCAATATTTTGATTTCAAATTTTTTTATAAAGCAGGAGAAGAGTAATTTTGGGCTTGATCACTTATCAAGAATCAATTCTAGTGAGGACACAATTCTTGATGCACAATTGTTTAGGTTGAACCGCACACCCGCATGTTTAGAGGATATATCAATATTTTTGCACATTGGATTGGTGTTAGAGGGAATGAAGACAATGGAGAAGAAAAAAATTTCTATACACATGATTCCTTATCAACTTATTGGAGGTGGATTATACAAGATGGGAAGAGATGAGATCTTACGTCAGTGTGTAATTAAACATGCATTCGAAGCCATTATGGAGGAGGCTCATGGTGGAATAGTATGAGGACATTATGTAGGTGATGTGACTATGTGCAAGATCTTGATGGATGGTATTTGGTGGGAAACTTTGTACAAAGATGTTAAGGCTTTTGTGAAAGCATGTGATCATTATCGAGCCTTAGAAATCTAGGACATAGAGATGAGATGCCATTGAGACCCATTACAAGTGTGAAACCATTTGAGAAGTGGGCCATTGAATGTTTTATACCTATTGCACCACCCGCATGCAGGGCTGGAGCATGTTACATTATTACATGCACAAATTATTTGACAAAGATGGTAGAGGCTGCACCTACTAAAGATTACATTACGTATATAACAACAAACTTCCTATGGAAAAACATCAATAACATGTATGGATGACCATTAAAATTGACTATTGATATAGGAACTCATTTCTTAAATGTGAAAATAAGAATTTTGTTTCCAAATTTTATGTTGCACACCATAAAACCACCCCTTATCACTCTCAAGCTAATGGTAATGCATAAACTTTCAACAATATTTTGGGAGAAACATTGACAAATATTTTTGATTTTGGAAGAAAGGATTGGGATGATAAACTTTCAGTTGTACTTTGGGCCTACAGGAACACTTATAAAATATTGAATAAGGATACACTATTCTAGTTGGTGTTTAGCACATATGCAATACTACCAGTGGAGTTCATGTTGTCATCCTTGTGTATTGTGCACACAAGTGGATTAGATTATGAGCAATATATTAAAGAGTACATTGATAAACTAAAGAAATTAGATGAGCGGTGGTGCACTATTACATGTTGGAGCCAGAAGATTGAGAAGGAAATACAAAAGGCTTGAAATGATAGGCACATTAAGAACAAGACATTTGCAGTTGGAAAGATGGTCCTTTTCTATGAATCTAAGTTTGTGTGCCACCCAGGGAAGTTGAAGGTGCATTGGTTGGGACCTTTTGTAGTAACCAAGATACTTGAATCAAGTGTATGTTAGTTGCAGGTGTTAGATGGCACCATGTTTCCTAGTTACTTCAATGGGAGTATGCTAAATCCCTATTAAAAATAAGCTTCTTGGTGTTTGTAAGAAGGTAGTATTTCACCTTGAATTAGGTTTCCCTTTTATTTTTTGTTTTTCCATTTCAATTTTTTTCCTCATTTTTTGTAATAAGTGTGCTTACACATAGGTGTTGTGGTAATAATGTCAAGTGGGGATACCTATTTGGGAGGACCACTACTTTACACTACATATTATTTTAAAGTGTAATTTATTAAACTTTATTATGCCCATATTCCACATTTAAGAGTGAAACGACACAACCGATTCACTATGATCCCTCTCTAGAATGGAAATCAATAACGTATACATTGGTACCATATTGAAACATGAGAGATCAGGTATTGATGATCATTATATTGCAAAAGATAAAGAAACAAGCTTATGAAATTATCTCTATGAGAATGAGGAGTGAAGTGGAAGTGTTGGGTAAAAGCTTATGTGAAATTCTTAATAAAAGGCAGTTCTTTATTCTGAGTGGGGTTTTTTCCTTCAGGTTTCCCCACTATAAATTTGGTGTCTCTATGTCATTTAATTTTAGTTATTTACTTTTTGTTCATGTAACTTAAACATATTAATCTATGTTTAATAATTGCACTTCATAATCTATAATCCTCGACAATTATTATGAATTTATAATTAGTTTATTATGTATTTCTTATAAATCATAACATGGTATTAGAGATGGTGGTTATGCTTGTGTAGAGATAGATCTTGATGTTTTTGGTTTACAGGGTGAAGAACTTGAATTTTTTTGGATCTGTAAAACCCAAGTTGTTCCACTTCCGACTTCAAGTTAAACAAGTTCAAAATTCCAAATGTTTCCACCAAATACTACGAATATTGGTCAATTTGTTGATTAGATCTTACTTATACATTTTGCATATATAGATATGTGTTTCTCGCGACGTATTCTTCATCTTTTACAATTTAAATCCGTCAATCTGTAGATTTTTTTAAGTTTTTCATCTTTTTATAGATATTTTAGATGTTTTTGGTTGTTGATCCGAAAGATTTCTTTATATCCAGTTAGTTTGGTGCTTCTAAGTATGTCTTGACATTAAAAATCTTTATTTTTGTGAATTTCTATTGTTGTGAAGTTTTCTACAATCATAAATCTCCTTCTAGCTTTTCCTTGTCGATTTATTGATCTTTTTGCCGATTCCATAAAAGTACGAACCAATAAGGTTGTTCCACGCTCTTCACAAATTCAATAATTTGTTATATTCTTTTTGTCAGTTGCTGCAAAGTACAAACCAATAATGTTTCTCCATTTCTCTTCACATTTCTTGTTGTCAGTCTTTGGTTTGTTTCTAACCCATGCAAAATATGATCCAATAGAAAAGCTCCAAGTCTATTGTTAAATGTGTTAGTGGCTAAAAAATAAGATTAAGCCATCGTTTATCATTTTTTAAGACTTTATCAATATTTTTGAGTTACGAACCAATATAATGTGTCCACATTCTTTTGCATTATGTTTTTCCTTTTTCATAATCATGTCGATTTTGAAAAAGTGATCCATTAAAATAATGACATGTTTCCAAGGTTTTTCATCTATTTTTTATTTTAATTATCTTTGAACTTACTTATTAGACCGCCAAGTGTGAACCAATAGCAAAATGCCACAAATATTTTTTTTGCGGTGTCAATATTTACTTAGCCTTCAAAATTTAAGTTATTATATCTGAAATTTTAATCCGTTGTTCTTTGAGAAATTTATTCATGTCAATATATGTGTGTGCATTTATCAAAAATGGCTAGTAATATTAGTTTGTTTTTTAATTATTGGTAAATTAGTTTTTTGAAAGGGACTATACCCTTGTATAAAAAAGATCAATAGCCAGAAAGGGCAAGAGAAGAACAGAGAAAGGATCAAAATCTGGATACAGAGAGGAGATCAAATGGAGCCAAACTCCAAAACGCAAAAATGAAATAGAGTAGAAAGCAGCCAAGCTGTAGCGACAAAATAACAACTAAACAATAAAAAAACAGCAAACTAACAGCAACAGTCGCTTAACAACAGTGATCAAACTGCAAACTAACATCTCTGGACCAGGCTTATTAAAGACCCAGAAAGCATGTGAAGGGTAGTTGTTCCTTTGATTTCGCATAGGGCAAAGTGACAAAGTGGTGTGCGGCAATTGTACTGTTTGCACAAGCACATAATGCATGCAATAAATCCAACTAACCAGTATGGCTAGGATTTCTATCATGCTCCAAGATCTTTCCAAGCTTATCTGAGATGGCATCATGATAATTCCAAATGGTGAGATTTGTATGGGTGTTTGCAACTCCCTCGTTCGCCAATACATCGGCGGAGTAATATTAGTTTGTTAATGGATAAATCTTAGTTATTAAATGGAACTAATTACAGTATTTGGAGAGTTATGTTAAAATCTTGTTTTGTGGCTAGAAAATTATGGGATCTTGTGACTAGTGTGGAAAAATGACCCACCGAAAGATAGAAACTTCTAAAAACCTTATCTCCTTCTCTCAAAGATATCAAGAAGCTCTATCAATCCTATTGCATAGCATAAAGGATGAATTGCTCATCGGATATAAGTCATATGGATTATCCTTGAGATGCATGGAAATAATTATAAACCATGTGTAAAGACATTCACATGTAAAAAATAATTATAGAATTGTTTACACCTCCCATGAAGGGGGATGAGAAAATTATTAATTAGCTGGATGAAATTAAAAATATTAAATCTCAGTTGGATGGATGTAATTGTGAATTATTTCAAGATAATATTTTTTTATTTTATCATTCAAATAAATATTCATGAAAAATTTAGAAACTATATCTCCATCCTTAACTCTAAATATCAAAATGAGAATTATTTACGTGATTTGGAAACTGTCTTCTCTGTTAATTTGAGAATAACATGTTATGGAGAATTTTGATTCAAAAGAGACTACCTCTTAGGAATTATTCTCTCAAAATCATAAACCTTCTCAAAATAGGAATAATATCAATCCTAATCAGAAATCTAACATCAGATCAAAATTTAAACCCAATCCTAAATCTAATTCTGTTAGAAACAGTTAGAATTTTAAAGTGAAATTCAATGGCACATGTAACAAATGTGGAAAGTTTGGTCATAAAGAGTCTGATTGTCATGTAAAAACTAACAAATTTGTTAAAAATACTAAAAATAATAAATTTAACAATCAAAAGAAAGATTAGAACTAGAATCAAAATAAAAACTAGGAAATAATGTTGAACATTCTATTTCCTTGTATAATGTTCTTTCAAATTCAATTGAAAATGAATGGATTCTAAATAGTGGTACCTTTAGGCACATGACTTGTATTTACGGCATCCTCTCAGATGTTGTAAAATGTGAGGAAAATATATATCTAGGAGTTAATTTTATCATTAGATATGTAAGTTGTGAAAATTTTAAACCGAAATTGAATAATTAAGAATGTCTTGTATGTTCCTTAGTTTAAAAATAACCTTTTAACTTGTTCTCAGTTAACTAAGAAAAACTATAAATTTATTTTATTAAAAGATAAATGGTATGTAAAAATGATCTCAGTAATGTTATTACTTCTTGTATACGAGAAAAATGGTTTATATTTTTTGATGGATTTGTTTCGAATATTACGTTTATTTCTTCATGTAGAAATGATCTTCAACTTTGGCATCAAAGGCTTAGACATGTAAATTTTAGGAGTTTTTATGATATGTCTCACCTAAATACTATAATTGGTCTTCCTAAGATGAAATTTAATCATGAAACATGTGAAATTTACTTGCGTGGTAAACAACATGTTGAACCATTTCACAAACATCATGATCCAAATTCTTCTCATTTATTAGATTTGATTCATAGTGATGTGAGAGGTCCACTTGAAGTTCCTTCTCTCAGTGGTTATTTGTATGTTGTATTCTTTATAGATGATTTATCTAGGATGACTTGGTCTTATTCTATTAAGAAAAAGTTTGATGTCTTGTCTAAATTTCAAGAGTTTATTTCCTTTGTTGAAAATGCTTCTAATTTGGAAATAAAAAGAATTAGAACCGATAATGGAGGTGAATATGTTAGAAAAAATTATGATTTTTTTTGTGTCATGTGGGATTCGAGATAACCGACTACTTCCTATTCCCCACACCAAAATGGCATTACAAAAATGAAAAATAGGACTATTTTAGAAATGGCTAGGACTATGATTCATGCAAAAATGTGCCTAAGTTTCTATGGGCATAGAATTGAATATATTTTTCTATATCCTAAATACAGATTACTTAAAGATATACATCAAACTACACCCCATGAAGTATGGACAAAGAAAAAACCAGATATCTCTCACTTAAGAATATTTGGTAGTCCTGATTCTATCTTTATTCCAAAAGTTAAAAGGAAGAAGCTTGACCCAACCTCTTATTCCTATATTTTTGTTGGTTATGGTTGTATAATTTTTTTAAGAGTTTAAGATACCTTCAAGCATGAAATAGTTGAAAACAAGAATGTTCATGGTTTAGAAAAAGACATTATGTGATGCTTCTTATGAACCCTCCTTTGTTTCTCCTAAAATAGAGCCTAATAATCCTTCTCCTAACAATATGGAAACAAAATTTCAA
Organism: Taxus wallichiana var. yunnanensis; assembly: GCA_018340775.1. NCBI lineage: Eukaryota > Viridiplantae > Streptophyta > Pinopsida > Cupressales > Taxaceae > Taxus > Taxus wallichiana. The sequence continues at coordinate 435,134,664 of CM031238.1, forward strand.
GAGGATGATTATCCTAATCTAGATATGAAAGATATTTAAGGGGGATGCGGGTCATCTCAAAGCATGTTGCATCCCAATATTCCTAAATGGGATCAAAATTGTCTTAAGGATTCTAATCTTGTTAACCAAATAAACGTAACTTGTAGTCAACACAATTATCATGCCTTAATGACCCTATATGAGGTTGAACCACAATATTTTGAAGAATCCATTCAAGATGAAAGATGGATTAAGGCTATGAAATATGAATACAATGCTTTGATTAAAAATAAAAGTTGGGAATTAGTCCCTCCTCCTTCTAAACGAAGAATTGTAGGATCCAGGTGGTTGTATAAAATTAAGTATAACTCCATAGGATAAATAGATAAATTCAAGGAAAGGTTAGTAGCTCATGGTTTCACTCAAAAACCTAGTCTTCACTACGTTAAATTTTTTTCTCTTGTAGCTTAAATGAGCACTGTTAGGATTCTTCTTACTTTGGCTACCCAATATGGTTGGGAGATTCACCAAATGGATGCTAAAAACACATTTGTAAATGGTAACCCAGAAGAAGAGATCTACATGTGTCAACCTAAAGGATTTGAAAACCAGTAAGGAACTATATGTATGTAAACTGAAAAAAATCCTTATATGGTCTTAAACAAGCTCCTAAAGTTTGGTATGCTAAAACTAATAGTTTCTGTTAGGATCTTGGATTCAAAATTGTTGTTTTGATAATGATTTATTTTTTAAACTTAAAAATAATCATATTATAATTATTTTTCTATAGGTTGATGATCTTTTAATTACTAGTAGTGATAAAAATTTAATTTCTAAAATCAAATAAAGATTAAAAAAATGTTTGGAATTATGGGTTTAGGTTTGTTAAATCATTTTGTACGCATGACTATATTTACGGATCATAAATCTATTATTGCATCTCAATCTCAGTATGCTACTAATTTACTTATAATATTTAACATGATCGATCAGTAAAAATTTTCTATTCTTATTGAATTTGGTGTCAATTTGAATCATAAGCTTGCATGTGCTGAATTTGATCCTATTTTGTATAGAAAACTAGTTAGTAGTATAATTTATTTGAGCATTACTAGACCTGATATTTCATATGCAATAGGAGTTGTTTATAGATTCATGTAGGATCCCTATAAGGACCCTTGCAAAATGGAAAAAAATTTCTAAAATATGTTAAAGGAATAGTTAATTATGGTTTGCATTATCCTTGTTGTGATGATGCAAAATTATTTGGATATTGTGATTCGACCATGTTATTGTGGTTATAGATATAAAATATACTTCTAGATATGTTTTCAAGTTGGGTGCAAGTGTTATCACTTTGATTAGTAAGAATTAACTAATAGTTTCTATATCTTCTATTGAATTAGAATATAAAAGTGTTATGGAAGTAGAAAAATAAGCTATGTGGCTGAAAAGACTATTGGATTAACTACACATGGGCATCAAAGGAAGCACTACTTTTCTATGTGATAGAAAAAGTTGTATTTATCTTGCAAAAATCCAATTGAACATCAAAGGAAAAATCATATCAAAGTTTATATGCACTCAATTTAAGAGAAAGTACTAAATGGTGATATTGATCTCAAGTTCCATTCCATTAAAGATCAAGTTGTAGATATTTTTACAGAGCCGATGTTTTTGTAAAGTTCTACAAATTTTGTGCCTTGTTGATGGGGGAGTGTGCATGACAATGCCACCTCTTAACATCTTGTAAACTTCCAATACTTCCTCCATTTTGTGATAAGTAAATGTTCACGTTATGTGAATTTACTTGTAAATCCCAACAAAGCATTAGTTATGAGAATTCCTTGTTTTATAAAAGGCTCCATAATCTGATATAAGTATTCATACATAAAGCGCTTGTTCTAAGAATTTATGTATGGGAAGATATGTATGATTTCCCTTTTTACATGCTATCCTGAATCGTCATTTATGATTTATGGATATGTACATCCTTTTGTAGAAAAAGGAGTTTGGTATGTTTTGTCTTGTTCCCAATTAAAAATAAGGGGAGTGTTGGGGTATAATTTCAAGTGGGGATACCTATTTTGGAGGAGCACCACTTTACACCACATATTATTTTAAGGTTTAATGTATTCAATTTTATTATGTTAGTATTCCACATTTAAGATTGAAACGATGCAATCGATTCACTTTGATTCCTATTGAGATTGGAAATGAACAACGTATACATTAGTACCATATGAATACATGAGAGATAATGTATTGATGATAATTATATTGTAAAGAGAAATAAATTGTTCGTAATTATCTCTCGTGAGAATCAAGAGTGAAGTGGAAGTGTTGGGTTTAACCTTATGTGAAATTCTTAATAAAAGGTAGTGCTTTATTAAGTGGTTTTTTTACCTTTGGGTTTCCCAATATAAATTTGGTGTCTCTATGTAATTTACTTTCAATTATTTCCTTTCTATTCATGTAATATAAACATATTAATCTATGTTTAATCATTATAATTAATAATCTATAATCTTTGGCAATTATTGTGGATTTATAATTAGTATATTATACATTCCTTATAAATCATAACAATAGGAAGTTGATTACTATCTAGTGAGTTCATACGCAGAGGACCACACATATTTATAGTTTGCGGTGAACTAGGTACAAGTACATGAAAATGAGATCTTTTTGGTAGTGCGACACTTGTCACAAATATGATGAACTGAATACGTGATTATATGAGGGTGTAAGGATAAGATACTATCCGAAAGGTGTGTACAAGTAAAATAAATAGATATCACATGTGTTAAGGATGATGTTGCTCATGAATAATTTCTCAAAATGAATACCATATGAGGAAAAATGTCGTGCATGGTAACAAGAGGTAGGAAATAGTAAGATGAACTACTTGGTGTATGGCACAAAGGATTATGTACTTCAGCATGTAGGGAGGCACGTGCGAGGAGGTATGAGGCTTAGGAAGTAGTAAGCGTGCCAAAAGGTTACAATTGTATCACGTGGAAGAAATAAGAGGAACAAACATGAAAAAGTAGAAAAATCATAATTAAATATTCAAAACGGTGGTAGTTCGAGAGAAATAAATGCGGGAGATTTTCAAAATTTAAAAAAAAGGGTGCTAAATAAGGTTTATTCTTTACCTTGCCTTGATACAAATTTGAGCATTTGCAGAGTGTGAATTTGAGAAAATTCATGTGAACTTGTGAGAAATTATGTGAATCCAACAACCTCGATCGATTAAGACACACCCTATTATGAATCTCCTTCAAGGAAGTTTGAAGTGGGGAAAAGGCACAAAAAGTTGTGGAGTATGGTTTGTAGTGTTATTTTTATTTCAAGGGTGTGAAGTTTGGATTAGGGCAAGAATTTAACTAAAGAAAATTAAGAGGTTTTTGTAGGTAAAGAAAATAGAGAATTAGTTGGGTGAAAGTGATTGAATGTAAGGATTTCGAGACACTTAGAGAAACAAAATGTATGAAGAGAAGTAAAAACCTTGTGAATGAAAAAAATTAAAGAAGAAGGAACCAGAGGTTTAGGTCAAAGAAGTAGAGGAGATATTTTTATAAGATGTCATATCTAGGAGTAATCATGGGACATATTTGGGAGACTCACCTCAGGAAGTGTAAGGTGAGAAACTATAATCATCACTATGATTAAAATGAGAACCAAATAGAGAACAAGCTAGTGCGAAAACCAACCAAATAACTACGAGATAATAGGCCAATTTACAATGATAAGGGATATTAGACTTTGGAAGGCGTGGGAATTCCACAAATCTATGAGTTTCCCTATTTTGGAAAACCAAAGTGTCTTTACCAATGGTTAATGTTGTGAGTCCATGAGTACTTCTACTTTTTGGGAGGAGGGTGCGCATTATCACACCCATGATTAAAGAGATTATATGTTTACGTAGCTCGAGATATTGAGATTACGCGCAGATTTAGATCATAAAGTAGGACTGAGACTACCATGGTTAACATGAATTATCAAAAAGGAAGGCATGCAATGGAAGTATCTAAATTCATTGATCCTATTATTAGGGTTTCCACACATATGTTGACCAAGTTTAATGTGCAAGAGAGATGAGGACAGTTAATAAGAAGTGGCTCCACATTGCAAAGAAGATGGAAAAATTAACAATGTATAACCTTGTTGCTTTCATTTCGAAGGAATTATTGAGGAAGCCATGAATGCTAATATCTCATGGGGCATGATCCTCCTATCCATTTTGTTTGTGGAGATAATAGTCTCGATGGCCCTAAGGATAAAATGTGGAGGTACCCACCTAAAAACAAGTCCCTTGTGAAGATATTTGTAGATTACACCTATGATGGGATCATAAACGTATATAATCTAAGGGTACAAATGTGGTAAATACAAATTTGCAAGGCATTCAAACATGAGTATCTCATCCCTAGTGACTTACCCATAGTCCTAAATGGAAAGGAAGATTTTGTTATGTACCAACACTTATGCATTGGAAGATTTTACTTGAAGAGTGGAAAGAAGAGTCCATGGTGTAAGTTTCATTATGCCTTCACAAAGCAGTGTGCTACTTCCAATCATCATTAAATAGGTTCTCGGATGTGTGTAAGCTAAGTTTCAATGTTAATAAGGTAGATCATGCCTGCCATACATTGTGTATCCAAGGAATACGACCTACATTGAAACCATGATATCGAGATGATATGAAAATTAGTTATACAACCTTAGCAGTCACAAATATGGAGGCAAAAAAGGTGTATATATAATTAAATACAAGGTTTGTCGATGAAAAATATATTCAAGATGAGTTGAAGGTCCCAATACCACCTAAGGGTAGATAAATGGCTAGCACGAAGAAAGTGAACAAGGTCACTCCTTCAAGGTTTGAAGAGGAAAAAAATACCAAGGACGAGGAGAAAGATGAGGAGGAGAAAGAAGATAATGACATGTTTGACAAAGGATTTATAAGAAGATTCAAGAGAATGCGAGAGGAACGAGATAGTAGCACAAGAACATCGTAACACCGTGAAATCACTAAATGCCTCACCACCTAAGTCTATCAAGGAGAAGAAAATTAGATGAAGGTTGGTGTTTGAAGGTGATAATCGACAAAGAATAAGTGGTAGAAGATATCCTTTTGAAGAAGGAAGTAGAAGAGAAATAATCCATGGTTTATGACATGGAGGAAGAAGGGCATAGAGCGTAGAGTGTTGCACATAATGAAGAGATGCATGAATAACATGAAGTACATGAGGTGCATTTAGATGATATTATGGGTGAATAAGAGGATAATGGAGTTAAAATTATGATAAGGGATGAAGTTTCAGGTGGAACTAGTGCGCAAACTCATAATGAGAAGTATGTAACCACGAAAGGCACACTAGTGGAATACGGAAAAAGGATGAGGTCATGCACACAACCAAGGTAAGTTATATTTATGATTATTCTAGGGTGTTGCATGCCTAGTTCCAAATCTTTGTGGTGATAGAGAAAATGTATGGTTGGGAGATTATCAATGAAAAATGGGCATTTATGCACAAAAGGAAAATGTCGTCATGGAGTATGGAGACGCATGTAGATGAGCCCAACTTTGACATCGATGGTGATGTATTTGCTACACCTCAACTGAAGAAGGTGCCAAATAAACTTATTATGGTAAGGAAACAAAGCTTACTGATGAGAAAGCTAGAAATGCATTGAATAAGATGGTGGAAGAAGTAGCTCACAAAAACTTGGACAAGGCAACCACCATCCGGAAATTTCTTAAAGACAACAAGGATAGGGTTTAAGAAGTTCAATGGCTAAATAAGTAGAAGGAGAAGGAAGAAAAATTTCACAAATATTTTCCTTGATATGGAAATCCATATTCTGGTGAAATCATGGAGGCACACCCGAGAGATTGATGAAAGATCTAAGGATACATACCCTTCAACCTTGTATAATTTGTAAGATTTAATTCATATGCTACTATAAGAGAATCCCTTCATGCAAGGGGTGATGTAAGAGGACTTGGCAGCTGAGAAGGAAAGGAATAAAAAGATCATAGTATGGAAAATTGTGGAGTATGAATCCATGTTACAAATAATGAAGGATGCATTGAAAAATGTGTGATGGGATTTCAAACTTTGTCAATACCTTGAATCCATCCTTAAGGAATATACTACTTAGGAAGAGGTGTATTTTGTGAATGTGAATGCTACAAAGAAGGAAGAAAAGCTTGGGCAAGAGGAAATCTTAATAGAAATAACACATAAGCAAGATTCCTTGAAGACAATTAGTGGAACATATGAAACAATGCTTAAAGAGTTAGGATCTATTGTTGCATGAAGAATGGATAACTTGGATGGAATTATTTCAGGCCTCTCTGGAGTAATAAGGGAGTTGAAGTAAAAATAAGAAAACATAACCCCCAAAAAGATGATGGAGGTAGTTGGGTTGGTCCTAGAAACAACTAGTAAGGGGCTAGTAGAAAGGGGTGAGTTGGAGAGAACCCTTATACCAATGTCGACTTAAGAGAAGGATACAAAGTGCACATGAAAATTATTTCATTCTTTTGATATAAGTCGAGTTTTATTCATTCTTTATTATTTCATTTATGGTGGGAGTTATTCTATTCTTTCTAGAACTTTTTTTTGGGTGTTACAGAGACGGAAAACATACCTAGTGTGTGGTAATGTTGGTTAGGAAAAATGCTAAGGATTAGATGGGAAATGCAAAGGAGAATGCATGTAAGGTAAGGGATGGAACATAGGAGGGTGTACATGGATAATAACATGGTGGTGCATGGACTGAGCGTATAGATAGAAAAAATTCAAGACTTAGCCATTTTTTTATTCACAGGAGATAAATAGGAAAAGTGGATGGAGTTTCAACCAAGTAATGATCTAAACCATGATTACTTAATGGACACTAAAATTTAATTTTTGGAGGATGAACATGCAGATCAAGTACACACGTTGAGAGATATTAATAATATTAAAGCAATGTATAATTAGGATAGTATATTAATAGAAAATATTGTAAAAGCATGTGTGTAGTCTATTTTAAAGCATGCCTATTATTAGGAGAGAGAATGGGAAACGAAGGAAAAGTATCCTCCCTATATATAAATTTTTATGTCACTATTGTAGTATTTATTAGTTCTTGGAGTCTATTATGTTGTCCCATATCTAGGGTTTGATACTTGCGTGCATGGTCCAACACCCTAGTACATTAATTACTATGTATTTATCTTCTGTTATGTAATAATTTTGATATGATGGATTATTTTGGGTTGATTATGATCATTGATATGTCTTAATATGGTGATATAGTGATGCAATTTATCTTGGTTATTGTTAAAATTGTTATGATTTCTTATTATATGTGTTTCCAAAGAAAGTCAGATATATATGGTTGAGTATTTAATGATTACTTGGTTAATTATCATTATGAATATGCATGCTAACATCTTGACAAGAAAACACAAAGGAGAGACTTGGTAGCTGTGTGGGATTTGAGTGATCATTTATATTTCTTTGATTGAGGTGCTAACAAAGATAACACTTAGGTGAAATAAAATACTACAAAGAAAATGGTTTGAAATAATACAAGGGAAAAAGTAAATGTGATATCCTTCATACAAAAGGAATAAAAAACATGCCTCTGGGTAGGATGAGGATAAAATATGGCCATAATGGTGGGCTTAGGATGAAATATGGTGCCCAGGGAAGGACATTAAGATGATGGAATATTGAGGTATTATATGTGATTAAATATGTGGGATGAGATATTTGATGGATTTGATAATTTGATTACATTAGGAGGTTAGTATAAATAATTGATGTGATATCGTTTGGATTGATGATGTGATGTTTGTTTTTATATCATGTGATTTATATGTTGACACAGACATGATGTTTACATTAAATTATGATGATATGGTAGAAGAAGATTAGGAAATGATTCCATTGATGATAGATAAAAACATGTGAATGTTAGATTTGAAACAGATGTTAAAATTATATGATGAGTATCAATCACATGTAGATATGATATGAAGACATTAAGATGAGATCGGATATGAATATGAAAGTTAGGATGTTTCAATTAGAAAGGGAGTGACCTTGATAGGGTGACCTAAGCATGAGATAGTACACTTCATCATAGAGGCACACCCGAGTTTGATGAAAGAGCTAAGGATACATACCCTTTAGCCTTGCATAATTTGTAAGATTTGGTTCATATGCTACTACAAGAGAATCCCATCATGTAAGGGGTGATGTAAGAGGAATTTATATCTAAGAAGGAAAGGAATAAAAATATCATAGTATGGAAAATTGTAGAGTATGAATCCATGTTACGATATAATGAAGGATGCATTGAAAAAGGGGTGATAGGATTTCAAAAATTTCAATACCTTGAATCCATCCTTAAGGAATATAATAGTCAAGAAGAGATGTATTTTGTGAATGTGCATGCTACAAAGAAGGAAGAAAAGATTGGGCAAGAGGAAATCTTAATAAAAATAACACATAAGCAAGATTCCTTGAAGATAGTTAGTGGAACATATGAAACAAAGCTTAAAGAGTTAGAATCTATTATCTCATGAAGAATGGATAACATGGATGGAATTATTTCAGGCCTCTCTGGAGTAATAGGGGAGTTGAAGTAAAAATAAGAAAACATAACCCCGAAAAGATGATGGAGGTAGTTGGGTTGGTCCTAGAAACAACTACTAAGGGGCTAGTAGAAAGGAGTGAGTTGGAGAGCACCCTTATACAAGTTGACTTAGGAGAAGGATACAAAGTGCACATGAAAATTATTTCATTCTTTGGATATAAGTTGAGTTCTATTCATTCTTTATTATTTCATTTATCTTGGGAGTTATTCTATTCTTTACTGGAAAAAAATTTTGGGTGTTGCCGAGGACGGAAAACATACCTAGTGTGTGGTAATGTTGGTTAGGAAAAAATGCTAAGGATCAGATGGGAAATGCATAGGAGAATGCATGCAAGGTAAGGGATGGCACATAGGAGGGTGTACATGGATAATAACATGGTGGTGCATTTGACCGAGTGTATAGATATACAAAATTCAAGACTTAGCCATTTTTTTGATCACGGAGATAAATAGGAAAAGTGGATGGAGTTTCAACCAATTAAATATCTAAAGCATGATTACTTAATGGACAATAAAATTTTATTTTTGGAGGATGAACATGCAGATCAAGTACACACGTTGAGAGATATTAATAGGATTAAAGCAATTTATAATTATGATAGTATATTAATAGAAAATATTGTAAAAGCATGTGTGTAGTCTATTTTAAAGCATGCCTATTATTAGGAGAGAGAATGGGTGACGAAGGGAAAGTCTCCACCCCTATATATACATTTTTTATTTCACTGTTGTAGTATTTATTAGTTCTTGGAGTCTATTATGTTGTCCTTGATCTAGGGTTTACTACTTGCGTGCATGGTCCAACACCCTAGTACATTAATTACTATGTATTTATCTTCTTTTATGTAATAATTTTGATATGATGGATTATTTTGGGTCGATTAATTTCATTGATATGTCTCAATATGGTGATCTAGTGATGCAATTTATCTTGGTGTTTGTTAAAATTGTTATGATTCCTTATTATATGTGTTTCCAAAGAAAGTTGTATATAATGGTTGGGTATTTAATGATTACTTAGTTAATTATCATTATGGATATGCATGCTAACATCTTGACAAGAAAACACAAAGGATAGACTGGGTAGTCATGTGTGGATTTAAGCGATCATTTATATTTCTTAGATTGAGGTGCTAACACAGTTACACTTAGCTGAAACAAAATACTACAAAGAAAATAGTTTGAAATAATACAGGAAAAAGTAAATGTGATATCCTTCATACACAAGGAAACAAAAATATGCCTCTGGGTAGGATGAGGATAAAATATGGCCATTATGGTGGGATTAGGATGAAATATGGTGCCCCAGGAAGGACACAAAGATGATGGCATATTGCGGTATTATATGCAATTAAATATTTGGGATGAGATATTTGATGGCTTTGATAATTTGATTACATTAGGGAGGTTAGTATAGATGATTTATGTGATATCATTTGGATTGATGATGTGATGCTTATTTTTACATGATGTGATTTATATGTTGACACGAGACATGATGTTTAAATTGAATGATGATAATATGATGATATGGTAGAAGAAGATTAGGAAATGATTCCATTGATGATAGATAAAAACATGTGAATGTTAGATTTGAAGCAGAGATGTTAAAATTATATGATGAGTTATGGATGTAGAAAATGAGAAAGACATGATGAGTATCAATCACATGTAGATAGGATATGAAGAGATTCGGATGAGATCGGATATGAATATGAAAGTTAGGATGTTGCAATTAGAAAGGGAGTGACCTTAATAGGGTGACCTAAGCATGAGATAGTACACTTCATCATGAAGGCACACCCAGAGTTTGATGAAAGAGCTAAGGATACATATCCTTCAACCTTGCATAATTTGTAAGATTTGGTTCATATGCTACTACAAGAGAATCCCATCGTGCAAGGGTTGATGTAAGAGGACTTGGTAGCTGAGAAGGAAAGGAATAAAAAGATCATAGTTTGGAAAATTGTGGAGTATGAATCCATGTTACAAACAATGAAGGATGCATTGAAAAAGGCGTGATGGGATTTCAAACTTTTTCAATACCTTGAATCCATCCTTAAGGAATATACTACTTAGGAAGAGGTGTATTTTGTGAATGTGCATGCTACAAAGAAGGAAAAAAATCTTGGGCAAGAGGAAATATTAATAGAAATAACACATAAGCGAGATTCCTTGAAGACAAATAGTGGAACATATGAAACAATGCTTAAAGAGTTAGGATCTATTGTCGCATGAAGAATGGATAACATGGAAGGAATTATTTTAGGCTTCTCTGGAGCAATAATGGAGTTGAACTAAAAATAAGAAAATGTAACCCCACAGAAAACATGATGGAGGTAGTTGGGTTGGTCCTAGAAACAACTACTAAGGGGCCAGTAGAAAGGGGTGAGTTGGAGAGCACCCTTATACCAGCCGTCTTAAGAGAAAATACAAAGTGCACATGAAAATTAATTCATTCTTTGGATATTAGTTGAGTTTTATTCATTCTTTATTTTTTCATTTATGGTGGGAGTTATTCTATTCTTTCTAGAACTTTTTTTTGGGTGTTACCAAGGACGGAAAACATACCTAGTGTGTGGTAATGTTGGTTAGGAAAAAATGCTAAGGATCGGATGAGAAATGCACAGGAGAATGCATGCAAGGTAAGCGATGGCACATAATTCCCACCATAAATGAAATAATAACATAAAGATCAAGTACACACGTTGAGAGATATTAATAGGATTAAAGCAATGTATAATTAGGATAGTATATTAATAGAAAATATTGTAAACGCATGTGTGTAGTCTATTTTAAAGCATGCCTATTACTAGGAGAGAGAATGGGCGATGAAGGGAAAGTATCCACCCCTATATATACAATTTTTATGTCACTATTGTAGTATTTATTAGTTCTTGGATTCTATTATGTTGTCCTTGATCTAGGGTTTGATACTTGCGTGCATGGTCCAACACCCTAGTACATTAATTACTATGTATTTATCTTCTTTTATGTAATAATTTTTATACGATGGATTATTTCGGTCGATTATGATCATTGATATGTCTGAATATGGTGATCTAGTGATGTAATTTATCTTGGTTATTGTTAACATTGTTGTGATTCCTTATTATATGTGTTTCCAAAGAAAGTTGTATATAATGGTTGAGTATTTAATGAGTACGTAGTTAATTATCATTATGGATATGCATGCTAACATCTTGAAAAGAAAACAAAAAGGAGAGACTTGGTAGCTGCATGGGATTTGAGTGATCATTTATATTTCTTTGATTGAGGTGCTAACACGATAAAAATTAGGTGAAATAAAATACTACAAAGAAAATGGTTTGAAATAATACGGGGAAAAGTAAATGTGATATCCTTCACACACAAGGAATCAAAAATATGCCTCTGGGTAGGATGAGGATAAAATATGGCCATAATGGTGGGATTAGGATGAAATATGATACCCCGGGGAAGAACACAAAGATGATGGAATATTGAGGTATTATATGCGATTAAATATGTGAGATGAGATATTTGATGGATTTGATAATTTGATTACATTAGGGAGGTTAGTATAGATGATTGATGTGATATCATTTGGATTGATGATGTGATGTTTGTTTTTATATGATGTGATTTATATGTTGACACGAGAAATGCTTTGTTTAAATTGAATGATGATAATATGATGATATGGTAGAAGAAGATTCGAAATGATTCCATTGATGATAGATAAAAACATGTGAATGTTAGATTTGAAACAAATGTTAAAATTATATGATGAGTTATGGATGTAGAAAATGAGAAAGACATGATGAGTATCAATCACATGTAGATAGTATATGAAGAGATTCGAGATGAGTTCGGATATGAATATGAAAGTTAGGATGTTGCATTAGAAAGGGAGTGACCTTGATAGGGTGACCTAAACATGAGATAGTACACTTCATCATAGAGGAACACTAAGAGTTTGATGAAAGGACTAAGGATACATACCCTTGACCTTGCATAATTTGTAAGATTTGGTTCATATGCTACTACAAGAGAATCCAATCATGCAAGGGTGATGTAAGAGGACTTGGCAGTGAGAAGGAAAGGAATAAAAAGATCATGGTATGAAAAATTGTGGAGTATGAATCCATGTTACAAACAATGAAGGATGCATTAAAAAATGCGTGATGGGATTTCAAACTTTGTCAATACCTTGAATCCATCCTTAAAGAATATACTACTCGGAAGAGGTGTATTTTGTGAATGTGCATGCTACAAAGAAGGAAGAAAAAATCTTGGGCAAGAGGAAATATTTATAGAAATAACACATAAGCGAGACTCCTTAAAGACACTTAGTGGAACATATGAAACAATGTTTAAAGAGTTAGGATCTATTGTCACATGAAGTATGGATAACATGGATGGAATTATTTTAGGCCTCTCTGGAGTAATACAGAGTTGAAGTAAAAATAAGAAAACATAACCCCTGAAAAGATGATGGAGGTAGTTGGGTTGGTCCTAGAAACAACTACTAAGGGGCTAGTAGAAAGGGGTGAGTTGGAGAGAATCCTTATACCAGCCAACTTAAGAGAAGGATACAAAGTGCACATGAAAATTATTTCATTATTTTGATATAAGTCGAGTTTTATTCATTCTTTATTATTTCATTTATGGTGGTAGTTGTTCTATTATTTCTGGAACTTTTTTTTTTGTTGTTGCCGAGGATGGAAAACATACCTAGTGTGGGGTAATGTTGGTTAGAAGAAAATGCTAAGGATCATATGGGAAATGCACATGACAATGCATGTAAGGTAAGGGATGGAACATAGGAGGGTGTACATGGATAATAACATGGTGGTGCATGGATTGAGCATATAAACATATAAAATTCAAGACTTAGCCATTTTTTTATCACAGGAGATAAATAGGAAAAGTGGATGGAGTTTCAACCAAGTAAATATCTAAAGCATGATTACTTAATGGAAAATAAAATTTAATTTTTGGAGGATGAACATGCAGATCAAGTACACACGTTGAGAGATATTAATAGGATTAAAGCAATGTATAATTAGGATAGTATATTAATAGAAAGATTGTAAAAGCATGTGTGTAGTCTATTTTAAAGAATGCCTATTATTAGGAGAGAGAATGGGCGATGAAGGGAAATTCTCCACCCCTATATATACATTTTTATGTCAATTGTTCTAGTATTTATTAGTTCTTGGAGTCTATTATGTTGTCCCAGATCTAGGGTTTGATACTTGCGTGCATGGTCCGACACCCTAGTACATTAATTCTATGTATTTATCTTATGTTATGTAATAATTTTGATATGATGGATTATTTTGGGTCAATTATGATCATTGATATGTCTGAATATGGTGATCTAAAGATGTAATTTATCTTGGTTATTTTTAAAATTGTTATGATTCCTTATCATATGTGTTTCCAAAGAAATTTGTATATAATGGTTGAGTATTTATTGATTACTTAGTTAATTATCATTATGGATATCCATGCTAACATCTTGACAAGAAAACACAAAGGAGAGACTTGGTAGGCTGCGTGGGATTTGAGTGATCATTCATATTTCTTTGATTGAGGTGCTAACAAAGATAACACTTAGGTGAAATAAAATACTACAAAGAAAATGGTTTGAAATAATATAGGGGAAGAAGTAAATGTGATATCCATCATACACAAGGAATAAAAAATATGCCTATGGGTAGGATGAGGATAAAATATGGCCATAATGGTGGGATTAGGATGAAATATGGTGCCCCATGAAGGACATGAAGATGATGGAATATTGTGGTATTATATGCGGTTAAATATTTGGGATGAGATATTTGATGTATTTGATAATTTGATTACATTAGGGAGGTTGGTATAGATGAGTGATGTGATATCATTTGGATTTATGATATGATGTTTGTTTGTATATGATGTGATTTATATGTTGACACGACATGATGTTTAAATTAAATGATAATACTATGTTGATATGGTAGAAGAAGATTAGGAAATGATTTCATTGATGATAGATAAAAATATGTGAATGTTAGATTTGAAACAGATGTTAAAATTATATGATGAGTTATGGATGTAGAAAATGAGAAAGACATGATGAGTATCAATCACATGTAGATAGGATATGAAGAGATTCAGATGAGATCAGATATGAATATAAAAGTTAGGATGTTGCAATTAGAAAGGGAGTTACCTTGATAGGGTGACCTAAGCATGAAATAGTACACTTCATCATGGAGGCACACCCGGAGTTTGATGAAAGAGCTAAGGATACATACCCTTCACCTTGCATAATTTGTAAGATTTGGTTCATATGCTACTACAAGAGAATCCCATCATGCAAGGGTTGATGTAAGACGACTTGGTAGCTAAGTAGGAAAGGAATAAAAAGATCATAGTATGGAAAATTGTGGAGTATGAATCCATGTTACAAACAATGAAGGATGCATTGAAAAAGGCATGATGGGATTTCAAACTTTGTCAATACCTTGAATCCATGATTAAGGAATATACTACTCAGGTAGAGGTGTATTTTTGAAAAGGCATACTACGAGAGAAGGAAGAAAATCTTGGGCAAGAGGAAATATTAACAGAAATAACACATAAGCGAGATTCCTTGAAGACAGCTTAGTGGAACATATGAAACAAAACTGAAAGAGTTAGGATGTATTAGTGCATGAAGAATGGATAACATGGATGGAATGATTTCAGGCCACTCTAGAGTAATAAGGAGTTGAATTAAAAATAAGAAAACATAACCCCGAAAAGATGATGGAGGTAGTTAGGTCAGTCCTAGAAACAACTAGTAAGGGGCTAGTAGAAAGGGGTGAGTTGGAGAGCACCCTTATACCATCCATCTTAAGATAACGATACAAAGTGCACATGAAAATTATTTCATTCTTTGGATATAAGTTAAGTTTTATTCATTCTTTATTATTTCATTTATGGTGGGAGTTATTCTATTCTTTCTAGAACTTTTTTTTGGGTGTTGCCGAGGACGAAAAACATACCTAGTGTGTGGTAATGTTGGTTAGGAAAAAATGCTAAGGATCATATGGGAAATGCATAGTGGAATGGATGTAAGGTAAGGGATGGAACATAGGAGGGTGTACATGGATAATAACATGGTGGTGCATGGGACTAAGCATATAGACAAAAAAAATTCAAGACTTAGCCATTTTTTTTATCACAAGAGATAAATAGGAAAAGTGGATGGAGTTTCAACCAAGTAAAGATCTAAAGCATGATTACTTAATGGACAATAAAATCTTATTTTTGGAGGATGAACATGCAGATCAAGTACACACGTTGAGAGATATTAATAGGATTAAAGCAATGTATAATTAGGATAGTATATTAATAGAAAATATTGTAAAAGCATGTGTGTAGTCTATTTTAAAGCATGCCTATTATTAGGAGACAGAATAGGCGATGAAGGGAAAGTATCCACCCATATATATACATTTTTTATGTCACTTTTGTAGTATTTATTAGTTCTTAGAGTCTATTATGTTGTTGTAGATCTAGGGTTTGATACTTGCGTGCATGGTCCAACACCCTAGTACATTAATTACTATGTATTTATCTTCTGTTATGTAATAATTTTGATATGATGGATTATTTTGGGTTGATTATGATCATTTATATGTCCGAATATGGCGATCTAGTGATAAATTTATCTTGGTTATTGTTAAAATTGTTATGATTCCTTATTATATGTGTTTCCAAAGTGATTTTATGCAATGGTTAAGTATACTTAATTGATTTCTTGGTAAATTATCATTATGGATATGCATGCTAACATCTTGACAAGAAAACAAAAAGGAGAGACTTGGTAGCTGCGTGGGATTTAAGCGATCATTTATATTTCTTTGATTGAGGTGCTAACACGAGATAACACTTAGGAAATAAAATACTACAAAGAAAATGGTTTGAAATAATAGGAAGGGAAAAGTAAATGTGATATCCTTCATACACAAGGAATCAAAAATATGCCTATGGGTAGGATGAGTATAAAATATGGCCATAATTGTGGGATTAGGATGAAATATGGTGCCCCAGGAAGGACACGAAGATGATGGCATATTGAGGGTAGTATATGCGCTTAAATATGTGGGATGAGATATTTGATGGATTTGATAATTTGATTACATTAGGGAGGTTAGTATAGATGATTGAAGTGATATCATTTGGATTGATGATGTGATGTTTTTTTTTATATGATGTTATTTATATGTTGACATAGACATGATGTTTAAATATAATGATGATGATATGATGATATGGTAGAAGAATATTGGGAAATGATTCCATTGATGATAGATAAAAACATGTGAATGTTATATTTGAAATAGATGTTAAAATTATATGATGAGTTATGGATGTATAAAATTAGAAAGACATGATGAGTATCAATCACATGTAGATAGGATATGAAGAGATTCGGATGAGATCGGATATGAATATGAAAGTTAGGATGTTGCAATTAGAAAGGATTGACCTTGATAGTGTGACCTAAGCATGAGATACTACACTTCATTATAGAGGAAGTGTTTCACATAATTTTTGTTTTTGTTTGGTTAAAATGGATTAGGAAATAGGTTAGGAGGAATACCCGTGGTATGTAGGTTTTGAGGTTAAATGTGCATGTTACTAATGTTTTTATCCAAACCGATCATGAATAGATTTTCTTTGGCTATGAGGAATGACCTGTATAAGAAACACAACAAGACCAACAAATAGTATTAATAATATATGTAGGTGGATGCACTAGGGAGTGATAGTTCCGAGAAGCTCTTCACGATCGAGTTGGATCAAAAGTTAGTAATGCACACATTTAACCTTTGACCTACATACCACATGTATCCTCTAACCTATTTTCTATTCCATTTTAACCAAATAAAATAAAAAAATAGGTGAAACATCTTATGCACGCCCGATGGGACATGAGTGGGTAGAGTATGAATTTATTTAATTGATGGGGGTTAAGGGAATGTGACCCAAATTTGGTGTCTACATTTTCCCTTTTTTTCACGTAGCTTGTATTGGTAAGCGATGCTGACAAAAATAGGAATTTGATGTCCTAGGTATGAGCGGAGATTAGGTTTCCCCAAGTATGGATGAAAGTGATCCCCCTCAAACTAGGAACTAATGAGGTAGGAAACAGTCGGTGAATGGTTTGATAAATAGGATGTTAATAAAAACAAGGGTGGATGGGTTGTAGGTAAGGGTAATGGTCAGGTCGGGTAATAGGTAATGGAAATCAAACACACACACGTATAGATTACGATAAGGTACTAGGTAGAAGACCTTATAAACTCAACTTTGTTAAAGGTTGATAGGTTTATCCGAACAAGGCTGAAGTGGTTTAGGTATCTAAGGTATAGGATATGGTCTTGAGTCATAAATAGGAAAGGTAGAGGAATGGGTATTTGGTGTTGTTCTAGAGCACCAAAGGTTTGGTCGGGATAAACATCATGACATTAGGCAAGGTAAGGTCATTAGGATGAACAACATGGGTAGCAACATCACAAGTTATAGCGAGTATACAAATTTGAATGTCACAAAAGGTGATTCAAGTCAGGGCATGTAGGTCAGGGCACATGTAAGGCTGAGGTATAGGTAAATAACATGTCCCTAAATGTAGTTAAGGAAATGTATAGGTAATATAGGCTTGTGGGTAAGGTAAAGGTTGTTTGAGAAACATGGGTTAGAGGCAAAGTGGGCATAGTGTGGGTCAAATGGTTATGTTAGGTGACCAATGCCGGTTATAACTTAACCGATGTCGGTCGGTCAGGGGGCACGTCTTGACATATTTTGGTCATGTCAATTTGGGGCTAAAAAGGTAAAATATGTGTTTTACGGATTCATTTATTACTTTTCCATTTATGGAAAATGACAGAGAAGAAGTGGAAAGTGGAAAAGTGGTGGTATGATGTCTCTAGCTGAGCTGGTGAGTAACTAGCATGTGATTGTCATTTGGTAGGTGGGTACATGAGATCGATTGGAGTGAATTGATTGGTTGGATTTTGGCATGGAAGAGGTAGGAGAGGGAGTGGGAGGACCACCGACATAGAGACCAGAGGTGCCACTATGGAGACGACACCAAGTAGAGGTAGGAGGCATTCCTAAACCTCTTGTTTAATTTAAAATGTTGGTTTATAGGAATGCATTTGGGGGAGTTTTGGTTTTTTTAAATACGGATAAAATGAGTGAAACAGGGGGTTCGAAAGGGGAAAATGTAGTTAAACTAGGTTCAGGGATAAAGTAAGATATGTTTGGGTGGGTTGGTGTAGGTTTTTAGGTTGTTTTTTGTTATTTTTAACAATGGGGACGGGGTTTCAATTTCATCACCGAAAAATTGATTGATGTTGGTCATTGGTTGGCCAATGTCAGGTTGGTTTTGGCCAGCATCGATCAATTATGGGGTGACCGACACCGATTAAGATGACCAATTACTATTAAGGTGATCAATTTCGGTCACTCTAAAAAGTGACTAGGTGAAAGAAGTGCTAGATGGGAAAGTTAAACATATGAGGGAGGGGTTGGTGAAGGATAATGTAGAGGAAAGAGGGTAAGGCACTATGTTGCCGATGTGTGATAGGTATGTAGGTGAAATGATCTAGGATATTGGGTAAGTATCAGAATGGAGAATGTAGTGTTTTTAGGTGAAATAGGTAAAGGGTAGGTATGGAAACTAGGTGAAGGGTAGGTATGATTGATGGTTTTAGGTATGATTTGGTAAAAAAATGGCTAAGTATGAGGTCAATTGAGGTTTTAAGGAATAGGTAATTTAAGAAGTTTGAAACTTGACAGTGTTGTTTTGGAAGATGCATGCGAGAGATCAATTGACTATGAGAGATAAAGTATAACTATTATTGGTACACATATGGCCTAATGTGACAACTGAGGAGCGGGAGCACATAGCAGATGTGGGACTTAGTTTGATTAGGTTTTATAGGTGTATAGATCGAGATCATAGCTTGATGATCACTCTCGTTGACAGATGGGACTCTACAACCAACACCTTTCATCTACCGACTAGCGAGATGACCTTCACATTGGAGGATGTGTACAGGATCCTAAGGATTCCTATATTTGGGGAACCAGTGTATTTGATTTCAAGTGAGGAATCGATGGAGCTGATAGTGGCGGTATTTGGTGAGGTGATGGGCATGCTGAGTTATCACAATATGAGTTTGAGTTATGGGGATATGTATGCGGCATATCCATAGGAGACCATTCTATCTATTCCAATGATGGTGGCAGTAGGTTGTTTTTCTCTCCTATATTCTGAGGGTGGGAGCTTTCCACGATCAATGTGGGAGTGCTACAGGACATGTGATGAGTGCATTATTTGGATAATTTATATCATTCATATGGTTAATAAATTGTCATTTAGATATGATTTGTTAATGCATAGGGATGCTTTGTATAGTTATATCTTAGAAAGTTTGATGCTTTTTCCATTCTTTTGTTCATGCAACATGATTAGCGTATAACCACCTACTAATTTTATTTATGAGGGAAATATGATGATGTGTGTATGGAAATGATGAAATTTTATCGCTCATGTAATTAAGAAGTCCAAGTTTGGAGCTGGAATGTGGAGTGGAAGAATTTTTCCACCCATCAACCTATAAGTATGGGACTTGTTTCTAATAGTCCCATAGGAATTTATGAGTCTTGGTTAATGTTGATTAGTGGGAGATGTTAGTGCCACCTATTATGGAAAATTTTGTAACTGTTTGTGTCTATATAAATACACCTTCTTAAGAACATGATAGTAGCTTTGTTATTTTTATATACTCTGCAATATATAGCCTGTGGTATTTAGAACTCTTCTTTTCATGTACTTGGATATGCTATGGAACGTATTTGAATTAATATAAGTAAGTGTCATTTTGAGGATCTAAAGTTTTAGATATTTCCTATGTCCCAAGGGAGAGAAAGGGCCCACTTGACCAAGGAGATAGGAGGTTGTTTACATTTACATGCACATCTAGTTTTCTGATAAGTTTCACTATAATATCTATTTCAAGATGTTTACAATTTAGTATATTTCATGCAATCTCAATTTGAATGTATTTTATTTTCCTATTGGAATTTCTATTCAAAACGTGTGTTTCCTTTTATACAAAGTTTAACTTAGCATATTAATTTACTTCTACTGATTCTTAGTTATGAGTGTGTAATTTCAATTCTGTTCTTTCAGATTCGTGTGCATTTCCATTTAAATTAGAATTATAGCTTTTAAAATTCATTTCATTGTAGTAACTAAATTCCATAGATATATATTGAATTTCTGTATATTAGTAACCAACTTAGAAAGATCCCATAACAACCCACCTAATAGAATACACAACATGAAAAGTGGTTACATAAAGATCCATTGCATACAACCTAGGACACCACCCCAATTTATAATGACACTAACAGAAGATTCAATTAGTTAAATGATTGGAGATTATAATGACCCATCAATTTTGGAGTCATTTCCCGGATACACCATAACACACCACATCATTTTTCTCACTTTACATGCTACGGGTGTTAATGGAGTTCACATATGCAACTAGTAGAAGTCTTGATCGTTGTTGCAATAACCAACCTTGATGCATAGGCCATGGGAAAAAAGAGAGATTTAAACCACGTAACATCCAAAAAATCTCCAAAAATAATATACAAAGGGAACACTGAGAGTGATACTGACTCCAATACAACACCTAGAAACATTTTTGAGCATCCTACATCCTCTGACCAGTACTCAAAAATGGGGACCATGAGAATAATGGATACCGACCCTTGGGTAGAACCTTCACTTATCCCATCATCTTGGATGAGGATGAGGACGCACCCATGAAAAACATCTCACCATCCATCCTCCTTATTTTTTGAGGCATGTATACGGAAGACCTCAATCAGTTCTTGTTTGAGTTCAAAATTCTTTGCCAAACCTATGACTACGAACCAATAATCAAAAACTCAAACTCTTTCCTTCCACTCTCAAAGACTCTACTATGAGATGGTTCATGGGGTTCTCCTCTAACTCCATTTATTCTTGGGAAGCCATGGAGGCATCCTTTCTCGATAAATACCAAGACTAATGTAGGGGAAGGGATAGGAAAGAAAAGTTGTTCCAGATATGGAAAAAAGAAGATGAAAATATAGAGGATTATCTAGATAGATTTCTCTTTCTTCATTGATGTGAGTGGTTATGAGTTACATACAAACATCAATAAGACATTTTTCCTTAAAGTAATTGTGAGGAAACCAAATATTCCCTCCATCTAATGGGTGGAGGATATGTGCATAAACTTCCTATGGAACAAATCATTGACCTATGTAGAAGTTACTCTAGATAACGAGGGGTATAAGGAAGAGAAAAACATCCAAGCTTGCCCTAGGTACATATGAACTTTTGGAGGAAATTGCTAACATGAAAATGGAAATTTTGTTACAATTAACATCAACCATAGATGGGCTTAAGGCCAAAACCAGTGCTTTCAAGGAACCTCTTGACATATATTTCCCTAAGTGTAGGAAGAGATATCCCCAAGAGAAATTTCCTTTGAATGTTACATACATGTGTTTGATATGTGAAGTTCTTGACCATGACAATAAGTGTTACACCTTCTTATCACAGTTGAAAGGAGGCTTGAATTTTTTCTCTCCATCTGATGCAGAGGTCAACTTTGTTCAAAGGCCAAACAATCAAGTTGTATATTCCCCTCGAACTACTTAAAACCCTTGGAGGATGTCATGGCCCACCAAATTCCTCATCTTACTTGGGGACAACTTGAGTGGTCAACATAGAATTGGATGACTTACCCACATCCACCACCATAGATGAATCCCTACACTCATCTAGGTTGGACACTACCGACCTCGAAATTCCATGGCACAAACAATAGTGGGTACCTCATCATAACATAACCAAAAATAGTAGTGCGCACCAAAAAATAACATTAATCAACAACAAAGGTTACAACAACCATATAAATATTTAATGGACCCACCACAAAACTATCAATAACACAAACATCAAGCACAAACACAACTTCCAGCTTTAGCCTCTACCAAACCCTAAAAATCAGCAGATTCAATTGATTGATGGAGGACCAAGTAATACAATACGAGTTAATACTATTGTGTAATCCGAGACTAAGGTCCTGGGAAAACATTGAATCCTCTTATTGTTATCATGGAAATTCTGTACACCGATAAAGATGAGATACTTAAGGAAAATGAAGGAACCGCACCTTCTCTAAAAACACAAAACACTCGAGAATAGTACAATAACTAATCAAAATTCCCATAAATATCCTTTTCCATAGCGGTTCAAATGACACTCAAACTTCGATGAAACGACACTAGTTCAAGAGTTGAAAAAGGTGCACATTGAGGTCCCACTTCTACGAGCAATAAGGGACATTCCAAAATTAAACCAACCCATTAGAAACAAGTGTATAACGACACCTAAAATAAATAAGAAATGCCCAAAGACCATCAAGGTGGAAGGAAATTTGGTTGATATTATTGCTTTGACACACTTATTTCACCAAAATATGGTGATATTAGGAGTCTAGTGATTACCATTTGTATAAAAAATTAGTCAACATCTAACATTTTGGTGGATCTTGGTGCTTCCATAAATGTTATAACAACAGATATATTCAATTTGTTGTCCTTAACAGTACTACAACCTACCAATATCAGTCTTCAATTAGCATATCAGTCCATTGTTGTACCTGATGGTGTGATTGAGGATATAATGGTCACCATTGAATCCTAGGAGTATCCTGTCAATTTTATGGTCTTACAGCCTAAAGTTCAGAAATTGGGATATCCAGTCATTTTGGGACGACCTTGGTTGGCTACTATTGTTGCATATATTGGCTGTAGTTCGAGAAGAATGACTATTCTAAATGGGTAGAAATCCAAACATATTTCATTATATCCTCATGCCCAACCTTATGTGTATGCTTGTGAACATGTATGGGTGGATTCTTTGATATCTTGATTCTCTCGATTCTTCTTATTTGGCCATCATTGTAGTGCAAAACATATGATGGAAGTTGTTGAGTCATACACACCGACCGATGCGAGATGGCTCTGTGACTATGAAAATCAACACTGTGGCTACGAAAATGGGAACTCTAACTACAGACCCATTTTTTCCAGACATGACCAATGTTGTTTCCTTGGTAAGTGATACTTCTAATGAAGCTTATAAAGAAATCTATGCTTATAATATGGAATCCATAGTCTCTGATTTCTATTTTCCTTTGACCAATATTTTGTCTATTGGAAATGTATCCATTTTGCACATGCTTAAGCCCCATGTTTTCCCATTGAATTCTTTAATCACCAATGCAGAGCTCACCATTTTAGAAGATACTAAATAAGTTCCTATTGAAATAGGAAAATAACTGACCATTGGTAATAATTTGGAGGCCAGCCAAGAGACTAGGGTTCTCGAGATTTTGGGGAAACATTCCCATGATTTTCCTTGGGATTACATGGACATCAAAGGAATTCATCCTATAATATTTACTCAGCATATCTACATTGAAGATGTTAAACCCATAAGGCATCCACAAAGAAGAATTAACCCATCCCTCAAAGACATAGTCAAAAATGAGATAGAAAAATGAGATAGTAATTATCTGGATTATTTTCCCCTACCTTTTCGACCAAGTTCTAGACAATCTCACCGCTAAGAAATATTTTTCTTTCTTGGATGGGTTTAGTGGGTATAACAAAATAAGTATTGCACCTGTTGACTAGGATAAAACCACCTTTACTTGCCCTTGGGGTACATTTTCTTATCAAGTCTTACCTTTTGGGATTTGTAATGCACCTGCTAAATTTCAGAGAGAAATCTTGGCCATTTTTATAGATCTTAAAAATGATTGTGTTGAGGTTTACATGGATGATTTCATTGTCCACGAGACACTTCAAAATTCTCTGACCTTGACAACACCAACTATCCCTGAGTCATGAAAAATGTCTAATGATGGTGGATCAGGGAATTGTCTTAGGTCACCATGTTTTTTCCAAAGGTATACAGGTTGACCCCAAAAAGATTGCAGTCATCACTCAGCTACCTACACCAACAAATGAGACTGACATCAAAAGTTTCCTTGGAAATGCAGGTTACTATCGGGAATTCATTAAATATTTTAGTAAAATTTTTGCACCTTTGTTTTCATTGCTGAAAAAATATTGTGTTTTTGAATGTTCCCCTCGGTGTGTCAAGTGAGCATTCAATATTATCAAGGAGAAGCTGACCACAACCCCAGTCTTACGAGGTTCTGGTTGGGGGAAACCTTTCCATATCCACACTGATGCCTCCAATACATCTATGGGAGCTATTCTTGGGCTGTAAGATTAAGAGGATCACATGCATTCCATTTACTTTATCAAAAATAACTCCGACTCTATACAAAAGAAAATATACCACTACGGAAAAGGAGTTTTTAGTCATGTGTATTCTTTGAAAAAAATTCGACATTACATCATTGGGTATACAATATTTGATTATACTGACCACTCTGTTATCCGATATTTGATGAATAAATCAGTAGTTAGTGGTCGATTATTAGATGGTTACTCTTATTATAGGAATTCAATCTGATCATTATTGATAAGCCTAGAAAATATAATGTTGTTGCTGATTTTATTTCGAGATTGAATTTTTAGGTGATGATGAGGCGAGACAGATCAATTTCCACACAAACATTTTTTTGTTATATCGACTCATATTCTTTGGTTTGCTGATCTTACAAATTATCTAACCACAGGGGAAGTTTCTTGACTATTTTACTCATAAAGAGAGATGAAGATTGGTTAAAAATAGTGCAACATATAAATGGTGTAATGGAATTTTGTTCAAATGTTGTTCTGATATGGTTCTTCGTATGTGTATATGGGAAGATGAACTATACAAAATACTCGCAAGCATGTCATGATGAGCATGGAGGAGGACATTACTCAAGTAAAGAGGAAAAATCACAAAACTCTTGGTGCTAGGTATTATTGGCCTTCCCTCCACAATACTGTCATCAAGAAGTATGTGTTCCAGTGTGATGGTCTTAGGACCATATGAGAAATGTGGAATTGATTTCGTTGGAAATTTTTATCCTCCATCTTTTTGGAAAGAATAACTCTTAGTATGCATGGAATATGTTACAAAATGGGATAAATTTCAAGCATTGGCATCTTCCAATGAGAATGTTGTTGCTAATTTATTGTATAATTTGATATTGCTACGATTTGGGGCCCTCATGGCCATTGTATATGATCAAGGTTCTCAATATGTTTCTAAAATGATCAAAGATTTTCTTGAAATCTATTGAATCAAGCACTGAAATTCGCTACCGTATCACCCCCAATCTAATGGACAGGTGGAAGTCACCAACAGAGAATTTGAGAACATTCTGACTAAAGTGGTCAAGTGTTGACAGGAAAAATTGGGTACCAAAACTTCCCAAGGTAGTTTGGGCCTATAACATGATCTGGAAAACCACTACTAGCTTTTATTTCTATGAGTTGGTATATGGGAAAAAGCCATTGCTACCTTTTGAGTTCGAGTTACGCACTTTAAGTTGGCATCAATTTGGATGAAGCACAATGTGAACGGGTGATGCAGCTGAACAAATTAGATGAAATGTGAATGGAAGCACATCAATAGATGGAAATTCTCTAACATCAAAGGAAGACCTGACATGATGCTCATATCAAATCCATGACATTTCACAAGGAATGGGACTTACTCTTTGATTCTAAATATAAAAAATTTAAAGGTAATTTACTGGACATGATAGTTGGGTCCATATCAGATCGACAAAGTGTTTGATAAGAGTGTTGTGTGACTTGTACCGATCGATGGCAATAGAAGGAATCTTCTTGTAAATGGCCACAGGCTTAGGATTTATCAATGACCTCTTGACAAGGGAAATTTCACTAGTGACATCATACTGAGTGAGGAAATGCATGCTGAGATGGATATTTGCCTCTCTGCTAGGAGTAATCATGTTCTTCTTCAATTTCAATAAAGGAGGATGGTCATGACCTTGATCTTCTTCCCTTAGTTAGTTGTTTTGTTTCTTTTAATAAATGTTGATATCTTCATTATTTCACAGCCATTAATCACATTTTATATTAGAATGCAAGACATAGTAATCTATGGATATCATACGCTAAACTAGCCTGGTAAGTGCATTCTAATTTACTACGAGATATTTCCTTATGAAGGAACTCCCCATGCATAAACTTATCATAATTACATCTAGACACAATGATCGATGTATTTATTATGGATATCCTTTAGACTTTGATGCTATGACATGACGGCATGAGGGCGTAATGATTCATGTCCGCCATCACACCAAGAATTTGAGCACACCCTTGTTCTTGTTTCTCTACTGTCTTGATTTATTCACCTTCATCATGGGATAAAAGAAAAACTTTGAGCCTAATTCTCTAGACCCATTGCTTAGAAACACTGCACTTTTGCAGGTATTTTATGATTCTAGTTGGCTTGAATTCATCTAAAAATTTGAAGGTTTTGATGAAGGAATAGTGGATGAATTCTTGGATAATTTTGAAGCTACTTTCACATGTCTTTGGGAAGCGAGTCGAGATTACCAGGCTGGTATTTTCTGAACTATCTCGGTTTATGAGATTTTGGTTTGAAATTCATGACAAATGCTCCCCTCAAAGACTTTCTTTCTCCATCTCATGAGAAGGGTTAGGCATTTCCCAAGGTAATCCTTACCTCCCGTGGTGTTGAAAGGAGTTAAGATGGATAGTCTTCCGTCATTTAGAGGGAGATGGACAAATAGGTTAATAGATACTTTATATATGATGGCCACCATATGTTTTGGATGGTGATTCACTAAAATTTTTCATTCATTTGAAGAAAGGATGCTTCAACCCCATGTACTCAAGGTGAATTTAATAGAATACTTGGTAGATGTAGTTATCAAATTTGGTCAAAAATACAAGTTTGGTGGAGGAAAAGTAGTGTTAAAGCACCCAGGATCATTCAATTACTGTGTTCACATCAAGTGTTTTTAATCCAAAAATAAGGCTTGAAAGGATGAATGTGGAAGAGGGCTCCAAGCCAAAGCATCTCAAACTAGGACCATATTCCACACCTTGTGTCTCTATCACATCGCTTAGTCATCATACACACAAGAAGAAGAAGGAACTTGGGCTGAGAAAAACATGGACAAAATTGGTGATCAAGTGAGCCCATCTTCAACACATTCTAGTTCTAAAGGTATAAATACCTTGAATCCCTCTTCTTCTATTTTTCTATGGACGCGATGGTCATATGCATTGCATAAAACTGAAAGTTGTATGTCGAGAGGGTTTTTGGTTCCTCTTCCCCGTGTGGTAAGGGATGAGGAATGCAACCGGATGTCCCCATTGATAAATCACCAGACACTATATTCAATACAACTATTCTGATCCCACAGAGCTCAGCTATGCCCTCATCTTCAAAAATCCACTCTGTAGCTCCGAAACTACTTCGGTACAAACACAAAATCCAACTTGAATCAATTGCAATGGAAATAGCTCACCTTGGGTTATGTCAATCTGATAATCCTCATGGTTATTTGGAAGAGATTGAACTTCTTAAATCCCAATTGAAAGGTATGTAAGAAACAAACCTTTCTTTACAAACTAGATTTACTCAACGCACAGTAGAAAATGTTAGAGAAATTATAGCTCTACAAATAGAGGATAGCATCCTAAAGCGGTAGAGAGATAAAGGTCTTAGTATTTTGAATGATTTCCACCAATTGTCTCTTCAATTCAGAATTAAAAAAATAAAATAATAAATTAAAGGGGAAATGGAAATCATCCAAGGATAAAAACAAAAACGGAAGTCTCTTGCGGGACTCTATTTGTCCTTTGGCTTGTAAGCTCCTATCTTTTAGGAGATCATCTTTAATTTACAGCATGTTTGTTCAGGAATAGTTTTACTCTTGGTAGTTGAAGCAATTGTGTTTTCAAGCACATTACAAAGCCCCTAATGGTAATGTTTTCATATCCATTTACAAATCCAGCACCCCCAAAATTCAAAACCTGCTCTGTGAGTTCTACCTCCATAATATGTTAGTTCCCAATGTCCCTGACTTCTTCATTAACTTGTTCATGGGGGATTTTCAATTAAAATAATTTCAGTACTTTCTTCGAAATCAAATCATGTGGGGTGAAAAAATTGATATATTTAATCACACAACTCAAACAATAGGATTATATATTTATCCTACACATCACAATGATGTGGCTATTTACAAAAACTTCGATCTCTTTACTACAAAGCTGGTATTGGAGAGAATACCTCAAAGATATTATTGAAATGTGTGGGGACTTTGAAACCTATAGTCACTAGCACTTTGAGGCAGCAAGGCAGACCTATGATAGGAGATGGAACACTTTGAGCTTACCATTGAAGAGAAGGGAGGTTATCTCACCTCAGAATTTGAGTTGGAGTATGTGACGAGGTGATGCCATCACCACAATCATCAGGTAGTTATAAGAAAAAACTAGAAAGTAGTGTAATGATGAATGGGTAGGACTTCAAGTGTGACCACATCTCCTCTTGAGTCCTACTACCACCTGGAAAAATAATGTTTCACAGTCAAATGAGGGTTTTACATCTTGGTTCGAAGTAACTTCCAACACTCAGGGGTGTAAAGGAACCAGGAAACAATATGTTGATTAGTTTGAGGAGTGTGATGTGGCGCAACAACTTGGTCATAGGGTATGGTGTAGATAATTTGCATTGGGACATGCAATAGGTAAAGTGTAGTGGAAATGATGAGTGCATTATTTGGCTCATTTATATCATTCCCATGGTTGATAAATTGTCATTCATATATGATTTTCTAACGCACGGGATGTTTTGTATAGTTATATCTTAGCGAGTTTGATACATTTTCCTTTGTTTTTTTCATGCAACCCGATTACTTGTATAAACTCCTACTAACTATCTTCATGAGATAAATGTGATGATCTGTGTAGGGAAATGATGAACGTTTATTGGCGATGTAATCAAGAAGTCTGAGTTTGGAGCTAGAATGCGGGAGTGGAAGACCTTTTCCACCCATCAATCTATAATTATGGGACTTGTTTCTAACAGTCCCGTAGGAATTTATGAGTCTTGGTTAATGTTTATTAGTGGGAGATGTTAGTTCCACCTATTATGGTGAATTCTATAACTATTTGTGTCTATATAAAGACACCTTCTTAAGAACATGATAGTAGCTATTATTTTTATATACTCTGCAATATATAGCATATGGTATTTAGAACTCTTCTTTTCATGTACTAGATATGCTATGGAACTTATTTAAATTAATATAAGTAAGCGTCATTTTGAGGATCTAAAGTTGTTGATATTTCCTTTGTCCTAAGGGAGAGAAAGGGCCCACTTGACCAAGGAGATAGGAGGTTGTTTACATTTACATACACATCTAGTTTTATGATAAGTTTCACTATAATATCTATTTCAAGTATGTTTACGATTTAGTATGTTTCATGCAATCTCAGTTTAAACGTATTTTATTTTCCTATTGGAATTTCTATTCAGAACATGTGTTTCCCTTTATGAAAAGTTTAACTTAGCATATTATTTTACTTCTACTGATTCTTAGTTATGAGTGTGTAATTTCAATTCCATTCTTTCAGATTATATGTGTGCATTTCCATTTAAATTAGAAGTATATCTTTTAAACTTCATTTCATCACAACAACTAAATTCTGTAGATTTATATTGGGTTTTGTAGATTAGTAACTAGTTTAGAAATATCTCACAACCCCCCAATAGAAGACCCAACAGGAAAATTGGTTAAATAAATCTCCAATGCATACAACCTAGGACATAGCCCTTGTTTATAATGACACTAAAAAAAGATTCAGTTAGTTAAATTATTGGAGAATACAATGACCCATCAACATGATTAAGGATCGGGTCTACTTTTCTTGGGCACCGTATTTTCTAGTACAAATTTGTATAGGGAGGTATGGGCCTATGGTAGGTTGAGGAGGTTTGGTATGTGTTTAAAATTCTTGTTACACTGTTGGGAATATGAACACATTGTGTGTGTCCAGTTAGGTTACCACGATAGGACTGGTTCATGGGGTGGATTGTATAGAGTAGGATTCAGGAGATGGGTACTAGTTGGGGCATAGCCGAGAGTGGCCAGGCCACATATGATGTTATATACTACATGTAGATTTTGGAGGGCCTATTAGTGGCAAATATACTATGGTGTTTATATGTTGATTATCCATCATATAGAGGCATGGATGATGAGTTAGTGAAGCTTCAGCTTACTAAGATGGATACAAAAAGTCAAGAACACATGCATTCAACCTTTGACCTACATATCACGTATTCCTCCTAAACTATTTCCTATCCCATTTTAACCAAACCAAATCAACAAATTAGGTGAAACAACATGCACAGTGGGACATGAGTTGGGTATAATATGAATTTATTTAATCGATGTGGATTAAGAGAATGTGATGCAAATTTGGTGTCTACAAGATGTGCAGTGAAAAATAAGCTTGTGAACTAAATTAATAGTGAATGATAAAGGAAATAAGACAAAGCAATGCACTTACAACCATTGACAAGTGTTAACACATAACCAATGATAGTTAGTCATACTTAAGATCCTAAGGGAAAGATGGAAAATGTGCTTATAGACCCATTGTAGACATGACAAAGGGATTAAGATGGAGCTTGTATGGGGAAAATAGGTTCTCCTTAGGTGGTAGTCCTAGGTCTATGCCCCATCTTTGAGTAATATGGTGAAAACTTATCAATGTGGGAAGTTTGTTGTAGTTTGGAAATCTGATCGATGTGCAAATCTTTTTGGGGATGCTTGTTTTTAATACTTTTTGCCTTTCAAAAATTTAGAAGGCTGATTAATGTGGTAATCCTTTTACTACCATGATATAAGAGAGTATCCATCCTTCAAGGTAGTGGTCTACATTTATATTTTTCTTTCAATTTGAATTTTTGATGGCAAGATGGAATATTTATGATAACTATCCTTTGAGGATAATTCTATATATTTAACAATTTTTCTTTACTTGAACAAATATCATTCGAGTGAGCAAGATATTTTAGATATAATAGCTTTTTTGATATGAGCATTCAAAGAATTGAATTTGGATAGAGATTTGAATAGCTGAGTACATCACTTGGGAAGGAGATGAGAAAATGTACAAGTGATAACTATAGACCCTTAACATGGTGCTAATAAGTAGATAAGAGGCTAATGAATGTAATTATCATGGAGTTCCCACCTAGAAGGAGGAACTTTTCCATAAGGAATATGCTATGAGTAGAGCCGTGGTGCCCATATTCAATGTCATAGATAGGAAAGTGATGGTATACCACATAATTCTAAATCACTATGATGAGAGATGGAAAGGATGATAATGGGGATATGATTGTTGATATGACTAGGATCACATTAGTAGATGTGTTAACAGTAGAAGGGTTTCAATTTTAAGGTGTCGAGAGGTTTTGTTTCCAGTTTACCATCTAGAGACGTTAAATGATAGCCTTTAGACACATAATTATGCGTGATAATGTATGGTCTAATCCAATTAGGGAAATCATTTCCATGGTGACTCCTTTCTAGAGTAGTGACGTTCTCATTTTATTTAAGGACAAGATCACCAATGTTAAAGTTATGCTCTTTGAGATGTTTCTTATAAATATTTTTTATGCAATATTGATAGACATGATTATGTTGAAGAGTAATTGAGCGATGATGATCATCGACAGCAGTTCAAGTTATGTTAGACATTATTGATTATAGTCTTTGTCAGGGACAAATTCGTGAAGAGAAATGCACAAGGATGGGTTTTGGACTTTGAGGGGAAGAATGACTTTAGATCCATAGAAAAGAGAAAAGGGAGTAGAATTCGTAGAGGTATGGATGTTATTCCAATAATCCCAAAGGGCGAAGTTAATGTGAAGATTCCAATTACATCTATATTTTCAATGGTTTTAGGAAACATATTATGAAGGGTATTATTAGTGGCTTCAGCTTGACCATTAGCTTGAGGATATTAAGGAGATGAGAAGCTAAGATTTATGTTGAAACAATTGTAAAGCTTCTTGAGGTCTTTGTTTTTAAAATAATTTATGTTTTACATGATGATTTTATGAGTGACGCTGAAATGACATATGATATGTGGATAAAAAAGCTGACAATATTGTTAGATTTAGTGGATGTGAATGGAATGGCTTCCACCCATTTGGTGAAGTATTCAGTAGTAATGATGATGGAATGATGACATCAAAGAAGATCCTGGATTGATGAGACATGAGAAAGGAAAATATATTTGTTTGACCGTAGGGCCTGGGCTAGGAATGTGAATGAGGTTAGAATGTTGCTATCACTTGACACACTTTTTAACTTATCCATAATAGTCTTGATTAAGGGTGGGCCAATAATAACCCATCCGAAGAATGTGTTTGATGATAAATGAACCACTAAAATGACTATCACATATACCATCATGGAATTATTGGATAACACAAGAAGATGTATAGAATTTAAGACAATGCAATAATATGTTGTCAAACCCACATTTGTAGAGAATCCCACTAAGGATGACATAGAAGTTAACACATTGAAGGAAGGAACTCCTAACATTTTTAGATATGTCGAGAGGTAAGTTTGGAATGAGAAATATAGTCAAAAATTTAGAATACCGAGAGATCTGATTGATTGGTGTCAACATAATTCACACAAGGTAGCTCATGGACATGAGATGGTTGATCAAGATGGTGGACAAAAATAGAGAGCTTAGATTATTCAGTTTCCCATGGGATGAGAGATTTGAGAGATTTCATAATGTCTATACAAAAATTAGATGAATGAGGCAGATTGGATGGTGTAGCATTCAAAGGCTTCAAGAATTAAATCAATGATGTCCTTATACTTTTTAAGGAATTCATTCTTTCATTTCTATATGCCCTTGACTTGGTTGATGATAAGTTGAGAATCATCGTAGATATCAAGGATTTATATTTTGAGCATGAAAATAGTTTCAAGACCCAAGATGAGGGATTCATACTTAGCCACATTATTAGTGCATTCGAAATTGAGTTTATAAGACATGGGGATATGATTATCCTGAGG
The DNA here is from genome assembly GCA_018340775.1 of Taxus wallichiana var. yunnanensis. Classification (NCBI taxonomy): domain Eukaryota; kingdom Viridiplantae; phylum Streptophyta; class Pinopsida; order Cupressales; family Taxaceae; genus Taxus; species Taxus wallichiana. The sequence continues at coordinate 435,168,506 of CM031238.1, forward strand.
AGGAATGATGATAACGTCGATGCCTCCCCTTGCTAAAACTTATATTTATTAAATAAAAGTGTCATCCGGAGAGGGTGAATATTCATGATTGACAATGAAGATATACTTGTTTGTAAAGTGTTCATGAGGAGGATAGTTTTCAGGAAGATATACTGATTGGTAATATCTTGTCCCTTAATAGATTTCTTAGAGAGAAAATATAGTTCAAACTCAATCATGAGCATGAGCCATTGAGTGCTTCATTCATTATGATAAGGTTTAGAATGCATGGTTTTGAGAGAATCGAACTTGTGAAAATTAAGGTTTAATGATTAAGGAGGTAATGATGAACCTTATAGGTGGCGAAGAAGAGGGCAAAAAACATCTTTTTGGCTTCAGTGTAGTAGGTATCATAATCGTGAAAGGTGTGACTGATATAGTATACAGATTTATTCTTACCTTTCTCATCATAGTGTGCTAACATGGCAACCAAATCATGAGAGGTGGAAGAGATGTAGAGGTATAAAGGATCCCCCTCATGTGGAGGTGTGAGAATAGGAAGGGATATAAAATACTACTTGAGATTATCAAAGGCATTTTGGAAATCGTTATCCCAATCAAATTTTATGTCTTTACAAATAAGATGGTGAAAAGGTTGACAATAATTAGATATTTTTTGAGATGAATTGATGGACAGATTGAAGTCGACTTGAAGACCGTGCGCTTTCTTTAGATTGGAAGGAGGAGGAATCTTGAGGATGGATTTGATTTTGGTGTGGTCAAATTTCTTACCATTAATCAAAATACCAAGAATCAAAATACACTTGCTAGATTTAGACAAAGAAAGATCTAGATGAGATAAGAACTTTAAGGATGACAAAATCCTACTAATTTTTGGACTTACCTAAGATGTCATCAGTAGTCCTATATAGTCTTAGGATAAGATCATGGAATATGTAAGTCAAACATTGATAGAGTGGCCCCAACTTTTTTAAACCAAAGGGAATGACGTAACATAAGGTCCCCCAAATGAAATAATTCTTATGCTAGTCTTTAAGGATGATCAATAGAGAAACCATCCATAATTCTCATGGACTTACCTGAGTTCGATGTGATCATGTTATGAATGGGATATTCATCATTAGGGGATAGTGAGATTTCATCTTGAATATTAAGTCATGAGCTTTCTAGAGGCTTTGGAAACCCATGCATTTTTGGAAACCCAACACATAATGATGATGAAATTGGAAACGAGAAGGTATTATAGCCCTCTTTGACAAGGAGGGAAACGTGAGGATACATGATAAAGCTAATTCTTGACCAACTTATGCTAGGTGACTATTGTGGATGCGATAGAGGTATCAAGACTTGACATATCAACATAGGACCATGCATCCATTGACGAAAGGAAGGTGGTGAAATACTCAATCTCTTGAGGATCAATGGATTGAATCACTTTGAGGTGACTCTTACGAGTTCTATATGTTAATGTTAATGGTAAATATGTTGAGAAGCTCATTTCAGAAGGTAAGTTATGAAGATAATAATTCTCTACCCCCATATAAGAAAGAATGAATCATTTTCATAGAAGAAATTAAATGGTATGGGAATATTCCTCTATCATATCTAGATGTGAGAGGGCTTTTCACCTTCATGTTGGTTTGTGATCGTGGAGATTAGAAAAAAAAGAATAAATGGACATAATATCATCCATATCCATAGGCTCATTAGATGTTGAATAAGTGGACAAAGGATTGATGTTCATAGGAGATTTGGAAGAAGAAGATGTGAGGGGTTTATGTTTTGTGCTTTGAAACCAAAGCCAAACTTCTCATAGGGTTTAAGATATTGGTTTATAATGAGATCATGTAGAACTTATTCATAATGCCCCATACCAAATCCTTTCCATGTGTAACAATGGAGGTAGGTGTAGGCAAAGGATTTGTTATAGAGGAAATAAATTCTTTTAGTATATGGTTTGGTGTGAGGTTGAGCATCAATGTGAGAAGAAGGAAAATCAATGCCACCATATATGAGATTGGTTTGAAGATGAATTGGTCCAAATGAAATGGTGTCCCCAACATTTGGTTGATACATAGGGCCTTTATCGGGTCTACCAATCCTATTAGGTGTTGGCAGGGCATTGAGAGTGAGGAACCGATACTCCCTAGTGAAATATGTTACATCACATTATCGATAGAATCATCATTAGGGAGCTTAGATGTAGAGAAAAAGGAGCTAATGGATGCTTTAGATAAGTACTTTTTGGGGACAAGCACGTTGTTAGGTCAATAATTCATTTGACATGCTTTGAAGGGAGGAACATCTACAGAAAAAAATTTCATCTTCCCCATGCTCATACTTAATGCATCAATGAAGAGTGGAAGGGACACAATACATGGTGTAGATCCATGGGTTCCCAAGTAATACATTATGTTAAAGCTCCCCTAAACTATATTAAATAGCTCGTAATGAAGTCTTTCATCAATGTGGATGGAAAGGATGAATGTTCCCAAAGCAGGGGAAATAACATCATTAAGAGCATTAAGGACCATGGGTGATTGACTAAAAAAGGAGTTGGGAATATTAATTTGATCAAAGGTATGAGATGATATCATATTTCTACCAGCTCCATTATCTATCATTAAACGTCGAATGAATGTATCATTGATGAAAATGGTGATGAAGAGGTGGAGAACGTGATATTCAGGTGAGATATCAGGAATTTTATCCTCATAAAAGGAAATGGTAGTAAAAGCTATGAGCACTCCAAAATGGGATGTGAAAGGTTGAGTTTTGTCACTAGTGATGGGGATAGACTACACCATCAATGAGAATTTTTTTATAATTAGGGATCTTTGGATGAGCTTATAGAGTGACATTTTAACATGTGTTTGATGGATTTGATTCACAAAACCTTGTTCAATGGTAGTTGGTTTCAAATTGGGTGGAGCAGATAAAATAAATACCTTGGATTTGGATGAATAAGATGGATTAGATTTATCGATGGAGTGGTGAATACAACTTTGGGATTAGATTGAGTATATTTCTTGGGGTCATAAGGTTAAGAGTGTATGGTGATACGAACAACATCAATAAAGAGAGGGGGACCTTCTTTAGAAGAAGTAGTGTTTGGTGGGTGGATTATGACAAAGGTATTGAATGAAGAAATAGATTTAGAGGTTGTGGATTTGATGGGAGGATTATGATTAGATGTGGATGGGAGAGGATGATATTATTTAATAAGAAGGTCATCTTCTTCTATGAGATTATGGATGAGGGTTTGGAGGGCCCTAAAATGTTTAGTATCATGTCCATGGGTGTGATGATAGGCACACATGACATCAGGGTCAAACCATGTGGGTTTTTGTCCATGTGAATTAAAGGATTTGATAGGAGGAAGAGTGATGGTAGATGTTTGGAAAATATTTTGAAAGATTTCAATATATGACCCAAAGGGGGTTCTTAAAGGAGAAGTTGTGTGGGTTGTGGATTGATTGGATATGAATATTTTGGAAAAAGGTAAGCTAGGTATATTTCATTTACAAGGATTTGTAGGATCCTAGGACTCGATTTATATTTGGAAGAAGGGTCGATACATGTGATTTTGATTTTGATTTAGGAGGGAGAATAAGTGACTTTTATTTTGATTTTAATTGATTAGTGATCGAGGATTTAGGTAAAGGGGATGATTCAAAATATATGGAGGTGATCCTTAGATTGATGATGAGACATGAGGTTAATTAGGATGATGAGGATTAGGAGGAGGGAGATCCAAATTTTTATGTGGATGGGTCGAGAGATTTTTGAATAGAGATGCCAACATTTTTGGATTTTTATTTTGATGGTTTTTCTTTAGTGGGAATGATAATGATCTCTATAGGGGTGGTCCTTAGAGGTATAATTAGATTATTTGGACACATATTTTGTTGAAAATGTAGGGGTTCAAGATGAAGGTGGTGCTGGAATAAGAGGCTTGGAAGGAAACACAGATTCTTAAGCGGGGAAAATTTTAAGGTTCCCTTCAAGAAAATCCTTAGAAAATATTTGGAGAATCTAGGAAAATTATCTTTCACATGAATGGTAAATATCAATACATCATGACATCACTATTAAATGTTACTAGATGGTATATTTTATTAAGGTACCAGTTGGTAGCATAGTTTTATACTACCGAGATGACAACATTTTTATGCTACAAGCGACAAAACAAACATCATATAGTATGTTGTCGGCTAGTAGCATAAAAATGCTACCAATCGACAATATTTTTATGCTCTTGGCTGACAACATATATGCTATTGAATGACTATATTCAAGATAATTTTGTGGATTTCTATTTCACAAGAATCGTGAATTGAACCAAAAAATTAACTTGTAGCTATAAGATTTTAGTGAATTTATCCTAACTTGTACCCTCTAAATTTTCCAATTTCAAATTTCTAAAACCAGAATATTCATGAATTAATGAATATTCACCACTAAAATTCTCCCTATTATGAAGGCTTTAGAGGCATTGATGTAGTAGTGGTTGAAAGCGCAAATGAGATGGGGGTTTTTTGTGATTATAAGAGGAGGGGGTCCTTGTTTTGTAGGTTCGAGATGTTGAAGCGAGAATAGTGATAGTTGTAGATGTGGTTGTAGTTAAGGATATGGAAGTGGATATATATGAAGGGCTATGTGAGGAAGATGTTGTGATAGATGTAGGAATAGATATGGATAGAGATCTAGATGTGATTGGTATAGTAGGAGTAGATATGGGTGAGGATGTAGATGTGGTGGAAGTAGGTGTGGATGGAATAGTATATATGACTATCGTGGATGTTGAATTAGGTAGTAATGAAAACAAGGCCTTGGGTGGAGGAGTGATTTCAATGGGTGAGGAAATGGGGGTAGGTGATAATGTAAATTCTCGGCTTGGAGTGTTGATGGTATGGGTGTTAGGTTCTGAGATTTCTAAGGAGTGGTTTGATTATTTAATGGATGGTTAGGGAAGGGTTTTATGAAGATATATAGGGGTGGATTAGGGGGTATGTTAGGGTTATCCAACTAGAGGTCATCACAATCTATGATCTGATGTACAATATCTTTAAAGGTGTAACACTTTTAAATTTCATCGACCACAAACTTGGTGGTATTTACAATAGTTCTCCTCATGATAATTTGTGGGTTTGGGTTGTGATTTGTTAAGAGGTCGGATGGGGGAATTTGAATGAGATGTATGCCATTATCTTGTCAAAAATAACTATAGGACTCCTCAAGAGGAGTATAGTTTGGAGTTTTCCTTATAACTCTTTGTGGAGGCTATGTGAGATGTGGATGTAGAAGAAGGTTTGACTATGACAAAGTTATCCGTGCTCTTGTCTTTGTCACCATGATTGGATAGCTTGGTAAATTTGGGTTTTGGTTTTTAGATCGAGTTTAACATGACCTTGTTCAAGGGCCTAAATTTCAAGTTTACAAGCCATGGTGAATGCCTCTTCGAAGGTTCGGAAGGACGTAATTTAAAGAGTTGATGAAATATTATTCACACAATCTTTGTGAAGAGAGTTTGATTATCTCATTCAGTGGAAGAGAGAAGGATAATTGGTTGATTATACCACACCATCTAGTGACAAAGTATGTGATAGATTCTTCATATAACTTTTGAAGTGTGTAGAGGTATGAAATGGTGATTTTATGTGCAATGTTGATATAAAATTTCTTTAGGAATAGTTCTATGAGTTGGGTGAAGGAGAATAGATAATTTTGGGGAATTTTGTTGTACCGGCCCAAAGAAGGGCCGACAAATGACATAGGGAAGGTGCGGAGCATAAGATATTAGTCATGATAAATAAGGTAAAATGTGTTCCTGAAGGCATGAAGGTGTTGTTGTGGGTCCTCCTTACTATTGAATTTTGAAATTTTGGGGAGTTCCCAATGTGGTGGTTATGGCTTGACAAGGACTGATGGGTTGATGGGATCATTGAAGATCTATTCATAAGAGAAGGTGGCTTTAGAACCTAAACTAAAGGCTTCAAGATTGGCCATTCTAATTAGCGAGAATGTTAAGAAGGTTGATAGATGTTATAGTATTAGAAGTATATGGATGATTCAAAGGGATATAGGAGGAATATGGGTGAGGTTTTGGATTAGATTGGTATGATTGGGGATGAATAGTCATTTGTAGAAGTTGTTGATAAGGGGAGTATTTTTGAAGGGTTTTTATTAAATGCATTAAGAAATATGATATTTTTGGGAGATAAGTATGTAATCGGATGGATAAATTTGCATTTTTATTGTTGATACGTGGGGATGTTGGATTGAACTCACACAGGGTGAGCAGAGATATAACTATGGATTGGTTGGGATGATTAAGTAGATTGATTAGGAAGGATGTAACGAAAGGCACTCCTAAGGGGAGGTTGATGAGTTTGGGTAGACTCTGAAGGGTGAGGTTGTGAGGTGATGACATTTGCATGGATGTGGGATGTAGAAATAGGGACCAAAGTTTGATCATGTTTTTGGTGGTGGAGGAAGTAGATAGGATTCTTGTAAGGTTTGGATAGGGATGTTAGTGACAACAATGGATGAGGAAGTGATAGGGATGGAAGAAGTGGGTGTGGTGTTGATATGAGGAAGATTAGGAGGAATGGGATCCACCAATTGAGTGGATTGGTGAGTTTGAGGGATTGTAGAAGAAGATTGATGGGAGCCATGCTCGCATTTCACCATGGCAAGGTTTTTCATAGCTCTTCGCAAAAACACACTGCGATTTGTGATGTGAGGACTTGGGTAGACTCAGGATGAGAATGATAGGCATAAATTTGTTGAAGAAGGGCTCCATCAATATGTAGATTAATAGATTTAAAAAGAAAGCATTCATGAAGAGAAACTCTTCGGTTGGCATCCAAGATTTCTTGGAATTCCATGGATACACAAGGGATAATCTCTAAAGAAGTGACAGACGGAGGTGTAGCTAGTATAGAAGGAGAAAAATGGTGATAGATGAAGGGATTAATTTCAATATGAGTGTTGGTTGGGATGTTTTGAGACTCATCGAGAGGATGAAGGGAAATCATGGGTTGTGTAACCAAAGAACAAGTGACTAGGGAGTGGAAGATATAATGGAAAGGGCTGAAGTTTTTGGGAGGAAATATTGGAAATATTAATGTTATTAGATGACATAGCTATTTCCATTTTTCTTTCTTAAGAAAGTGTAATAATGTAAATGAAAAAAATAGACAAGAAACTATGTAGATGTTTTAATATTTCAAATAAGTCACACAACAGAGTTTTAATTATCTTGATTATTAAAAGATGTGAAAAAGAAAGGAAAATGGGCTTAAAGGGAACCTAGGAAATGGCCAAACTATGGATGGTTTCAGGTAATTTTGGATGGCATCCTTGATATACTTGAAGGTATGTGAGGCTCAAATCTGTGATGACTATTGGTATGAGGATTGATATTGGGACCTACCCCCACACTTCATGCATCACAACAATAAGGGTGTCGAGAATTTATCTAATATATCGATAGTTAAAAAAATTAATGCAGATAGAACACCGCATTGTATTTCCTATTGGGTGATGAAATCCCAATAGTTCCACGCCTGAAGAAGAGATGTTTGAGATGTGCAAATTTATGTGTGCATTTTGGATGTGTGTGGGAGAAGTGAATGTAAAGTATTAACACCCTAATTAGATTATGTTTCAAAACAAGTATGAAGAGGTTATTTTTAAGTCCAAAATTGAAATGTGAGATTAGATGAAACAAAGCAAAAAAAGAAGGGGAAAATGATGCAAAAAGAGAAAATTGAGGAAAATGAGGAATACTTAGATAACATTATTTTTATTTTTTATTTTATTTATATTTAGCAAGCATGTTATTATTAATCCAATCAATAAATCCACCACATACACAAGAAATAAAAGATCCTACCTGCAAGGTTAGTAGAAAGAGATAATGGAAATTGGAAATAGAAAACAAAATGAAAGAACTCACCAAAGAAGGGTGGGTCCAATTGGGCATGCCATAATGTTGAACCAATTTTCTTGTTCTTATTTTAGGTTAGGTAAATGGTAACAAAGAAAATAGGTAACTCCAATATTAGAGGGTTTAAGGCTACCTATAGATGAGATGATGGTGGATATGGGTGCAAAATATCCTCCTCATAGAGAGCTTGATTTCCTACGCAAAATATATAAATAAAACACAAAAAGGATTAGTAGATAGGATGGTGGGTTTCCTGAAAATTCCAGTCTCGAGAAGTGAAAACTTACTAGGATGGATGTCAACCCACTTTTTGATAAAATATAGATAAAAATGTGATAATGGATAAATGATAAGATGCATTAGAATATAAACTAAAACAAAGAATCTAAAATGAACTAGATAGCACAATATTCAGATTTGATTATAGAATTATAATCTAAACAAAAGCCTAACGTTTTAATGGTGACCAAAGACTATTAAGCACTCGACGATGACTAGGGATGTATAGGATAAAAAATATGTAAAAAATATAGATCTAGAGATACTCGTTTGAAGTTGATCGGAACCCGAAGATGATGTTGAGATGTTGTAAGAAATATAGATCTAAATGAAGTAGAAAGGATGCAAGAAAATTGATGAAAAATGAGAGTTGTTGATACATTAAACAACATATGGTCTAGATCAATGCTTGATTGAATGTGATAAAGATGAGATCTAAAAAATAGGTGTGTAGAATGGAAATATTAGCATATCTAAGGGATTATGAGATCAAAAACATATAGGGGAAAAATGGACGAAAAAAATTCAAACAAAATTGGATCGGGTCGAAAGTGATTGGGCTAGGTTGATGGTGACTATAGAGTTAACTAGTGTTTTATGGATGGGGATGAATGGAAATGACAGATTGTAGAGAGGAATAGAGGATGGCTGATGCATGGGCCAAGCTCGAGATGGAATATGGACATGCAATAATAATGCACAATGATGATGGGGTCTTCAAGTATGTAAGAGAATGATGCCAAGAAAAAGAGGACTCCAAGTCTCCCAAGGTGATGCAAAAGATCTCTAAAGTAGCTCCAAAATGGTGATAACAAATTGCGAAAGAAGAGTAAGAAATGAAAGAAAGATAAAAAGAAAGCTCAAAGTATTTGAAGTTGCATCCTCAAGAGAGGAGGGGTATGGTAATATTTATAGGGTCTATGGTGACCTATATGGGTCACCAAGGACTGTAGAGGTATGTATATTTGGATGGTGGAAATGTGTCTAGCTCAAGTAAATGAATCCTTGTGAGGCGGCAGAATAGAGTTTTATATGGTTAATACATGTTAGGGATTCTTAGGGAAGACAAAAGGGTAGTTGTGAATAATAATTCATTAAATAAAGGTGGATGGGAACCTAGGGATGGTAAATAAGGTGTTTAGGAAGGATAAAAAAGGATAATGAATATGTTTAGGGATAATTAAGGATGATTATAGATGTTTAGGAAGAGAAATTAATGATGTGATTAGGATAGGATTAAGGTGGAGAATAATAATTAAAGGGATAAATGGAATTTAGGAGGGAAAAGGGAATTTTAATGAGAAGAGAAGTATGTATGTGAATAATGATGACGAAGGGGAGTGGACGCGAGATGAGGGACAAGGATACCAAAAATTATGTCTACAAAATTGAGCATCTTCCCATTCTAAACATTCTCGTACATGTAATATTTAGGAAGAATAAACACATTATTCAACATAAACATTTACATAAATCTTAATAAATGAGATCAATATGTGAGAGGTGATAAATTTGAAAAGAAAATATACCTAGATGATCAAACATAATTTTTGTTATTTCAATACTTCTATAAAGCCTATAAGAATGGGTAGCTTTCCATTCTATAAAACACAAAATATAGCCTCTATTCTTCCTTTATGTTTCATTTATAATGATATTTATTTTAGGCAGATGCCCATTCTCATATAGTCAATATAGAGGAAGAATAGACGTCACATTTTTATTTTGTATAGAATGGGCAACTACTCTCATATTGACAATATAGAATAAAAATAGAGGATATATTTTTATAATGGAAATATATAGCTTCCCTCATACGTATATAAAGATTACAATATTGGGGGTAGTTTCCCATTCTATACAAAATAAAAATGTAATATCTATATTTCTTTTATGTTGCTTGTATGAGAATGTTAAAATGTAACCTATATTCTTCCTCTATATTGCCTTATGATAATGTTTATAATGGGAAGATGTCCATTCTCATATAGTAAACATAGAGGAAGTAAATTTTAAATTGAGAATGTTTATAATGGGAAAATGTCTATTCTCATACAATAAATATAGAGGAAGTAAAGGTTACATTTTTATTTTCATTTTGTATAAAATGGGCATCTGCCCATTCTAAACATTCTCCTAAAGGCAACATGAATTATTATTATTTATTAATTATTAATAATAATTTAATATTTTATTATTATTAATATTTATAACTTAAATATTAAATATGATTATTATTATTTAATTAAATATTACTTATAACTATTAGAATCATCAAGGGGTTCTTACCCCAAATATTTTCCATCATAGTCTTTTTGTATCCGGGTTTAATAAGTTTTGGAATATCATGATGCAAACTTTGGTTTATGATATTGATAAGATGGTGAATTGGAAAATGATGGAAGTACATGCTCTACTTGTGCCAAATATAATTTCTCATTACTCTAAGGATTGGAAATATAGGGCAACACTTCTAATTATCGGCTCCTTGGAAAACTTGACCCTGAATTTTAAGATATCCCTATTGTGGAGTTTGTGGTTGGAGAATTTTTTTACAAAGGAACAAATAATGGTTGTAGTAGAAAATCGGGGTGATCTAGTGAGAATGGAACCAACTACTATGTCCGACATTACCGAGGCCTCTGTGTTGTTAGAAAAAGTAGGGTTGTTAAACTTCTTCAAAATATTTAATGGGCATGATGAAGAACTGAGTTCTCATATTTCCAACACCTAGAATGAAGGCCGAGTTTGTGTACAAAGCTTCTCCTTCACAATATCTCCTAAGATTATATCCAAAGTCATTGGTCTTTCCTTGAGGGCAGGTGTGTTTTCAAACCCAAATCAGACTACAACTTGGAGGTGGATAATTTTATGCAAGGTAAGGGTATTTTAAAGAAAAATTTCAATGGATTCAATAGAGAGGATTTACCTCCCCTTACAATGAAATATCCTTACTACTTATGTCCTACATTATGCTTGAAGGTCGTTTTAAGGTGGTTTATGGTTACCATTTTCCTATGCTCAACCATATTCGAAATGGTAGACTGTATAACTTCCTAACTTTCTTTACAAATATTTGGCTAAATCTATAGAGATGGTTAGGAAAGGTACCTTCACATTTCCCCTACATCAAGACCTTCTAAAATCCTTGGTTAAGACAATACCCCAAAATCAGAAAAGTGATAAATTTGGTGTTAAATCAAATAACCCTATCTTAGAGGATGTATGTAAATGGTGCCAAAAGGACAAGATCCTGTATGGCTAAGGAAATTACAAGGAAGAAAAGCAATGAGGAAGTTGATTCGGGAAGGCGGTGAATATTGAGGTTAGCTCAAATTCATGGGAACAAGATGATAATTACAACCGGTGGACACCGGCAGGACATGTAAGTGGAGATAAAAGATGATGTTTTCAAGGAAGCGCCAGAAGACTGATATCCCTACCAAAAGGATGTATAAGGAAGAAAATTATGAAACTCTTATTCACAGTATAGAATAGGCTATTGTGATCCTTTAAGCACTCAAGGTTTCCTAGAGAAGTTTGTTTTCAGCCCAGGACTCTGCGATGAAGACCAATGCTTTTTTAAAAATATTTTGAGAATTGTAGACTGGACACCGACATCAATAGGCAAAAAATTAGTATGGTAACTATCAATCTGAGGGAACTCCAAGAGAAAGTGGATAAGCTCACAACCATTGTGGTCAATGAAAACTTGAAGAATACAAATGAAAGATGTCGTATATGGAGCAAGACATTCAAAAATGAAGGAAATTCTCATGCAAATTAAAGAGGTCCACCTTCTAAATGTGAAGAACATTATACATAACCTCAAGATGTTGGGGAATTTGTACAAGCTATGCAAAGAGCTATGTAGATGGAGAAGGACAACACCTTTCCTAGAAGGGAGATTATTAAACTGGACTACAAATATTGGATGATTACCATTACTGGGTTGGATAAGGAGTGGAATGAATACATGTATACTATGAATGAGATGATTAAGGAATGATTTGTGTCTGCTTGTTTGTGCCATCTAGGGATGGGTTCCCTTTTGTTATGTTTTTGGTTTAAATGTTGTTACTTCTATTGCTTTTAGTTTGGTTAATGTTGGTTGTTATTTTATCTATGGTTTTGCTCTATGTTGGCTTCAATGGGTATACCCTTGGCCATGTTTCTATGTCACCTTGATCTATCTATTTTTCATAGGGTAGGGCCCCCTTAACCCTTCTTTATTGTTAATTAAAAAAGCATTGATTATCAATATTATTAATTATTATTTTAAATGTTAAAAGTATGTTAATTTTTTATATTACATTTTAAATATTGTTAGCTTTAGGACCCATTCTTAAACAGTTGGAATAATCATTTAGTCAAATTTATAAATTGGTGTGTGTTATATGAAAATAGTTTGTTTTTACATATTTTAGCATAATGTCAACATATATTTAGTTTTTGACATTCATATTTCAACTAAAAATGTTAACTAATAATTTTAATAATGTTTAAATACTATTTAAGCATTTTTAATTGATAAAGTTTGGAAAAGGGCTCCAAGGGCCATATACAAAGAGATATTACAATGAAATCTCACATCCAACAAAAATATCTATAAAAAAACCACCCAAAACTACTCTCGAAGTCAAAAAGGAATTGACTCAACTAGAGCGAGACAAAACAAAAACAAAAATAAAACCAAACCAAACCAAAACCATAAAAAACCTAACCAGAATAGGGAACGATCCAAAAACACTTTGAAAATGATTAGCAAAAGGTCACAAAAGCCCCTTATGCACTTTTACCCTATGTCCTCGAGCTCGGACCAGCATTCATCCCATGACTGTTAGAGTAGACACCATCATTTGAGTCATTAATGGCCATCTTCCTCTTCCTCCCTTTTCCAACAGCTACCATCTCATGAAGGGCTTCAACCCTATGACTGAGAACAATCAAATCTGCATCGAATGTTGCTTCCCTAATCATATTCCTATTCTTATCTTTCACTTGATTAACCACATCCTCGAGAGCCTCAATTTTTTTGGCCAAAAAATTTATCAGGGTATTTCCCTCATGCAGGCCATCCAAAGTACTCACATCTAGGTTTTTCCCCACCAAAAATTGAAGATTTTTCACCGCATCTAGATCCTTCTTAGCCTTCTCCTTCATAACATTAAGCTTACACTGTCAGCCGAGTTAAATGGTCTTCCCATTCTTCACCATACCTAAACTTGACACCTCTAGTTTTAGGAATTAGAGTGCTAGATTTGAATAACAAAATAATTAATCCTTGATGTAGAGGGACCTCCATTTTCTTCACTTGGAAATATTTCACTAACCCTTGAAGTGAATTGAGCAAGTAGAAAGGAATACTCATCTTTTTTCTTCGTCTAAAATGGTTAAGCAACATAAAATGTTGTGTATGGAGCTTCATATACTTCCCATCAAGTGTAATATACTTCATGATGAAGAAACAAACCTTAGACCACCACCACAATAAAGAACTGCGAGCTATGCCATCTTCCATGTAGCAAATTTTCTCATCATTATCAAGGAAAATGTAGACTTCCTCTTGAAGCCTCTTTCTATCTTTAAAAACCTTACATCTAGCACAATCCATGTTAATGACCCGACCAATAAATTCCTCTAAAACTAGAAGACTAACCCCATGCATTTTCACTAACCCCTTATCCCAAACCTGCATGAACTCCTTTGACAAATTTTCATCAAAACCATTAAGCCTTTGGAAAAAATGGGTAATCAGACGATAGAAAATCAACACATGACCTTATTCGCACTAGACCTCTTGAGGTCATGCCGAGACAACCGGTGTGGTATTGAAATGAGAGTGAAAGTGATGGAGATGACCAAGCTAATTGGGCAACCTTGTGTCTTTGACATGCAATAACAGAATCTATGAATCTAAGGAAAAGAATGCTCTCCTAACCTTAAGGGGTGTGATGGTAGGGTCTGATATTATATCTACTCGAAGACTCCAATCAATGTCTAGTTCAGCTCAGATTTTATTGATTGGTTATAGAATACGTGGAAAGTAGCCTATAGGTGCCTCATATGGGTTTCTAGAGAAGGTCATGGAAATTGAGACAAGAGATGAAGTGGAGCTAAAGTAACTAAGGGCGATTCTCTGGTTTTGTCTAGAAATTCTTGGCTTGATCGGCTAATATATTCAACAATGAAAGATGTGTGATAATATCAGGTGGAAGAGTTGAAGATATAAATACCTGTGTGCATAAGCTAATGTCAATATTTAACTAACTAGTAGGCCCATTGGGTTATGGGACCTATGGGTCACAAACAAAGACTTGTTGAGGTTGAGGCCCTTATATGGTTATGTATGCAATCAAATCCTATTTCTAGGAGAAGTCCAAAATTCTTAGGCTTGATTAGCAGTTATGTTCAAGGTCTCTAACTATCTTATTTTCTCGGCGTATGTGGCAGGTGTGCATAAGATTGTTAATCATAGACTTTTTTCAATGTCAGTTATTAACTCGCCCGTTGGGTTGTGGGACCAGAGGATCACAACCGTAGGTCTTTTCCTGTTGCAGATTGTTGATGTTCATGCAAGATGAACAAACTTTCTTTTGGTAAATAAACTAATCTATGGAAATAAATATTTTTGTGTTTTTCTAACTGTTCGCATAATGCATCTAATCTAGTAAATGATTTTAAAAAAAAAAATTGGCCGGATGTAGCTAGCTATCTCGTGCGGATGTGATAATTTAACTCTAAAATATAATCTAATTCAAATAAAATCTCTCCAACCCTACCTCAAAAGTGAAGAAACAATCATGACTCTAAAAGTGTTATTTCTCACCCACAACTTCCTCTGTAATATTGAAGGAAAACTTCCTATTGATTTGATCTACTTGAACTATCTGATTAATTGAAATGAATTATTTCTCTACTCTATTTGATATGTATTTGATGATTTGACAAAACAAAGCAAACAAATACACAACTATAACTTGGAAGAGCGAGAGCTTTGGTAAATCAAGTAGTATGAGTATTTTTCCCCTCGATCTTTCCTTTCTTTCTCTGAGTGTTCATGTGATTACAAGGATTTAGGAATGCAAAGAACAACAACAAGAGGGTGGCACTTGAGTGATGACAACTTGGAGGCAATCTGGACGTAATGTAGGTAGAAGAAAGATAACACAAGAGATCTGAACTTGGCTATCCAATTCCGAGCAAGATTATGACAGCACAACAATGTAAGATACACAAAATTCTCAGGCCTTTTGCTTGAATACAAGAATGGAATATATAGGAATGGAGGATAGAAGGTTACTTCATGCACAAGGAAATTAAGAGGTATTTCTACTCATTAAATCTATTTAAAAATAGAAGGAACAAGGAGAACCAAGCAAACAAAGCTATTTTTAGCAAATTCAGCTCACAGATGCGCTCAAAAAGTAAACTTAAGTGAATCGTCACATGAAATTTATCACATGGAGATTCTATAAAAATTGATCGGATCGTCACCTTGATGCAGGGTGGAGGTTTCAAGACTACCGCCCGAGGAAAGGCGGCAGCTTGCAAACCACCACCTAAGCGGGGTGGTAGTTCGACACCAAGGCCAAAACAAGCATAGAAAGAAGGGGGAAGCTGGAAAAATGCAAGGAAAAGATAAGTAAGGCTATCTAAGCTACAAATATATACTGTGAATGGGATTTTGAGCTCAAACACCTTCTTGAAAGGATTTTGAATCATCACTGGGGACTTTTATAACCATTTTCCCGCTAATGTAGCACATGCAATTTTGGGTGTGTACATATTGCCCCCTCAGAGAAGTGTCTTAGCCATGAAAGAGGTGTAAAACATGGATTCCAAGTATGGAATTCCTGAAATGGGGAGTTAGAAGCTATACCTAACACACCCATGTGTTGAAACCTCACCGTCCAAAATCCCACTACCTGTAAGAGAAAAAGAAGACTCAAGTGCAGATAGATAAAATATTGAAAAATAAACACTAAATTAAAATGACAAGAGGACTTACCATTTGTGCGGGATGTGGAAATTTACCCACGCTAATTCTCTAGCCTTGCAAACACATATACTCAAAACGAAGTTAGAAAGATCATATATATATCAAAATAAATTCATTTTCCAATTCATTTGTGCATTGTTGATTTGGATTGTTTGGTTGATTTGGAGCTCTGGATTCATGGTGACCATTTTTGATGAGATTATAGTCAATATGTTTGTGTCAAGATCATGATCATGCCTCCACTTATGGGAGATCGACTAGTGTGCTCCTAGGTTAGTTATTTCCTTCTTTGTCTTTTTGTACCCTAAAAGTTTAAATGTTGAAAACTTCACCTAGGGGGAATATTTTCAAAATTTCTTGTCTTGAATAAGTATTTAGGGGGCGCCTATAGCGCATGCTTTCATTTTAGCGAAAATTTTCAATTTTAGCATTTTTTTCCTCTTTAGGGTTAATGGCGCATTTTGAAATTTGGTTCAAGATTTCCTTCAAAGCGGGGCGGTGGTTCGGGAACCGCCACTTTGCACTAGGCGGTGGTTCGTAACAAAGTGTCAAAACATGCTCAAAACTCAACGTTTTTGGATTTTTGAGAGTTTAATATGTTTTTGATGAGATTATTGTGTGATGTGCTTTACTAACTTTCTCTTTTCTCATGTTTTGGTGGATGCAGAAGAAGGTTGAGTACATACACTGGAGCAAGGAGAGAGTGTGACTGGATCCTTGGGATTCTAGACTAGCTGACCTAGGCTGAGATAGATCTTTTGCAGTGGGTAGGCATCTGGTGGATAGCTCGGGTGCCCCATGCCACTCCTACCAGTCACCTTATGTGTGACTTATTTTCTTATTGGGATGTAGACCAAACACTTTCTGGTTTCCAAGTGTCAGAGGGGAGTGGACCATCACCTTAGAGGATGTATACCGCATTCTTGGTCTCCCAATACTTGGTAGGAGACTGCCATTAGCGACATCGATCCGTGGCCATGATGATACAACATGCCACATACATGGGAGATGTTAATGCCTCTTCTAGCTCAAAGAAGGGAATGAAGGTTTGGTCTATCGCTACTACTCCCATTCCCATCCTTTGGAGAGCCATTATGGGTATCTTGTCCTCAAGACTGATCGGGGACAAAGGGGGAGATACACTTTTGTACTATTGGGCCCCCATCATTACACAGATTGAGGCTCATGGCTGTAAGTATGCTTAGGGAGTAGATATTCTAGGGACTATGGACCATGATCTATACAGATTCGTCAAACTACAGGGTTAGTCCTTAAGCCACCCCACTCTGGTCATGAGTTGGGTCTTTGAGCGCTTCATCCCGTATGGCAGAGTGGTGCAAGTATTAGATCTAGAGGCTATCTGGGTAGCTAGATGGATAGGCATGTTAGCACTCCGGACTCCACATTAGTCAGTGGTCTCTTTGACTATGGCAGACATGACTCCCACACCCTATCAGACATGACAGGATATGGGGTGAGGAGACCATGACATTGGAAGCTTTCTCTTCCACGAGCCAACTAGTTGACAGAGCCAGGAGATTGGAGATTCACCCCTTTATCCGAGGTATGCTAACAGCTTTGGTCTTCCCTAATTTGTCATGCTTCCTCCAAAGATGCCTATTTATAATACCATTTAGGAGGCATGAAGAGGTCCTGGGGGGATCTTGATTGGAAATTTGTTACTCCAGTGTGCCTATGTTATTAGGTGCATAGTTCGGCTCGACGAGCAGCAGCTAGTGCTCCTTAAGCACCCTTACTTTAGATTGGGGTGGCTCCTACTCATAGTGGGGAGGAGGATGAGCTGATTGACTTGGACTCGACTATGAGGGAGGAGGCATATGATATGGAGGGAGAGTTGGGAGGAGACAAGGATGAGGGAGTAGGACCCTCGAAGGGAGCCGACAGCAATCCTAAGTGGCATGACACTTAGGAGATCCTCAGAGCAATGCATGTGAGGAGGTGAACATGGAGAGAGAGAATTTGGTCTCAGAGGAGACCCTTAGAGGAGATGATGAGTCCATGATGGGACAACACCATGCCTTTGGATTCGGTGAGGCTCCATAGCTACTAGCGGCAAGACTCCGCCACAATAGCCACTGATCCCACATGGATGCCCGAGAGACCCGAGTATGTTCAATACTCCTTTCTCTATTTTGCTACTAATTTTTGCATGTTTAGTTTAGCACTTTCTTTTGATTTGTGTTCTTTGGTTTCCTTTTAGCTCATTATCTCTTTTTCTTTTTGTAGATACCTTTTTGATCCCTTCAGGGAAGACCCAGCTGATCTCGACTATTGATTCGGGGCAGCCCTAAGTTTTCGATTGACATACTAACGTGTTTTCTCCTATTTGGAGGATCTTGGAGATGATGACCTCCCTTTGTACCACAGTAGTTGGGTATGAGACCGCCGAGTGCTTAATGAGGCGAAGCCACTCTCATAGTGAGGCTATGGGCAGAGGGGTACCACCATGTGGCACTCACACCATTCATTCCACTCTTAGCAGACATCACACACTACGGTAGGAGCCCTAGACGCGGTCGCACACCATCTAAGGGATCCCATAAGGATTGACAAGCCATTGAGATTTTATTGCTTTGATACCATTTTTTTGACACTGTACGATTTTTTTGTATTTTTGGGCTCATTGTGAGCATTTTGACCATGCCTAGCGCATAATGACATTATATACAAACTTGATCCATTATGATATATACAGACTCTATTTTTGGTTTGGCATTCTATTGTATCTGAGTTTACTCTCTTTGGCTTATCTCTCATGTGTACTCTAGATGTTTTAGAATTTATGCTTTTCCCTACTTTTCAGAATATATGCAATGGATGTGACATGATAACAGATTGATTTATCTTTTTTTATGATGTTGATATATGATGATGCAAACACAATGTGATCTTAAACTTAGCTTCTCTTGCAATTTTCGATACTTCCTATTTGTCTTGACAAAACATGATGATATAATGATATGATGAATAGATAGGCTTTCCCCACTCCTAACCCCACACAACTAGTAAGATGTGAGGGCTCAACACCGAGAGTTAGAAAGGGTGCAAGCCATGAAGCTTATTGAATGGCCATGATGAGAGGAAGATAGAGATTTGACATA
Source organism: Taxus wallichiana var. yunnanensis (assembly GCA_018340775.1). Lineage (NCBI taxonomy): Eukaryota > Viridiplantae > Streptophyta > Pinopsida > Cupressales > Taxaceae > Taxus > Taxus wallichiana. Next base: position 435,187,863 of record CM031238.1, read on the forward strand.
ACCAAATTGGGATGCTACAACCTTACCCTACTCATGCTACTTCAGAGTTTAGAATGTGAATTTCTTTGTAGTTTATCTAGAATTAGATCCGTAGATGGCCACTTGGTTGACAAAATCTGGTTTTAGGGTTTTGAATTCTCTTGGAATTTTGAACATTTAATTCACTTTGTTTCGACTTAAGATTTCATAGTAATTGATTTAATTGTTTGTGACTTTCGGGTTTGTCAAAGAGACCCCCTATACCTTGCCCCATACTACTAGTAGGAAGCACGGGCTTATCACCATGGACAAAACATATGCGAGTAAGGGTATTTCCTTCCTTTCCCAACCCTATGTCACTAGTAAGAGATTCAAGTTCAACATCTAAGGTTGGTAGGGAAAAGAAATGTGTAAAATAAAATTTTCTGTTGACTTGCACTTGACTTACTTATTTGGGAAAAATGTTTAGAATGTTATTATTTCCAAGGAGATGTATGTTGGATAGATGTGACACCATGAAGCTTCTAGAATAGACCATGAATAAAATACATCTATCCAAGGAAGAGACCAAAAGTAGAACCAAGTATGCAGGCCTTGGTATGGTTATTATCAAAAATTAGTCTTGTATTGTTTCGATTGATGAGTGATATAGAGATAGTTGATGATACAATGAAGATTTGAAGAGATATGATTTGAATGTTTTTCCAATATTTCAAAAGTTTTTAGGAATCACTATAAGAATAAGCTCCTTGATCACACTTTTTACAAGATGAATAGACAGATGGAAAATACAATGCAGATGCAATAATGTACATATGAAAATGCTGATGGATCATGCATAGTACCTCTTTAGGTGAAGGGAGTTCATGGATTCACTAAACTCCTCACCTTCTAGAGTACACAAGTGGAACGTGCCATTTTTATAATCTTCCACCACTCGGTATGGACCTAACCACCTAGGTCTAAACTTTCTTCCCTCGTCGGTCTTCTTATCTATTCGGCTATTGAGTCTTAATACCAAATCTCCTTTGTAGGTCTCACACTCGTACACATTTTTATTGTACTACCGAGCTATGCGATCAACATACACATTGTGTCATTTCTCAATGTTCATTCTAGCTTCTTTGAGGCTTTCTAATTGGGAGAGATGAGCTTCTCGATAACCCTCTTCTCCTAGGATTCCATGCGGGAAATGCAAAGGCCGGGTATTTCGACTTCAAGTGGCGGGTGCCTCAAAGACTAAATACTAAGGAAAAGGATTTGTTCCCATTGGTGTTCTAACCGATGTTCGGTAGGCCCATAAGGCTGGAAAAAGCTTCAGATGCCAATCTCTTTTATTCTCCTTAACAGTTTTAAGAAGAATGGACTTTAAAGTTTTATTAGTAGACTCAGCTTGTCCATTAGCCTGAAGGTAGTAGAGAGAAGCCGTGTGATGACTTATTTTGAACATTGTACACAACTCACATACCTCATAATTTTTAGAAGAGGTTCCATTATCGAAATAATGACCTTTGGCACCCCATACCTACAAATGATTTGGTTCGTAATGAACTTAGGGATTACGAGATCCGGGGACGCAGGTGGTAAGGGGCATGGCCTCTACCCACTTGGTAAAATACCTTGTGGCTGTGATTATAAAATTATGGACATTTTTTGATGAGGGAGTGAATTTTCCTATCAGATCTAGGCCCCACATGGAAAAGGGCCATGGAGTTGCAATTGGTTGTAAATCTTGTGCCGGTATGTGGATCTCGTGGGAAAACTCTTGACACTTGTGGCATCTATGCACAAACTCTATGGCATCATGCTCAAGGGTGGGCCAAAAATAGCCCATCAAATGTATCTTCCAGAAGTGGCATGGCCGCCAAAGTGGCCACCACATACCCCTCCATGTGACTCATAAATAATCTTTGTATATATTCCAACACATCTCAATAGCATTCAATCAAATGCTCTGCGATAAAAACTGTAGACACTAAAATTAGGTCACACTCCCCTTTGGTCCCTCAACAAATAAACACCCTTCATCACATTCACCTAGCCATGGCCCCCTTCACCCCACTAATATTAATTTAATTAAATTAATGCATTATCCTTACTATATTTATTATTTAAATATCTTATTTTAAATAATATCCACACATACAGTTCACTTAGACACCTCACCAAGCCAACTTGACCTAAGACCTATTCTTAGTAAGTTTCCATAACTAACTAAGACTTACCCAAACCCTAAAAATCAATTCCTACATTCCCTCTAACCACATTCCCACATGCTCACAAGAAACTCCCATTCTTTGATGTGAACCTAGCTACAAGAGGTTGAAATACATCCAAAAACACACATAAACGGATTTGGAAATGAAACCCAGGAGTTTAAAAATAGCTTACTTCTCATTCTGGAATCCACACTGATCTATTACATCATTACCATCCTCCTTTTATTTCATGTCTACTCTAAAAATCCTAAAATTCCAAAAACCCTAAAATGCCAAGAAAACCCTAAAATGACAAAAATTACCTACTAGCAAAACAACTCGGATGGACCCCAAATTTTGCGTGCCAAATATGCCTTCATAAATTAGGGTTCACACAAAATTTTGACTTATTCTAACAAGCACAACAAAATTTATTAAAGTTCTAAGACCTAGACAAAAGTGAAAAAAACATTACAAGCCAATTTTAGGCCACTAGATGAAGGAATCCAGGCCCGAAAACGTGCCAAAATGGGCATAACCTTGCAAACAAAGTTGACCCCAACATAGTACTAATGTATATATACCACCTTGTAAAATTCTAGGACGATCCAATGGTTGGATCAAAAGTTATGGTCTCTGCAAGTTATGCTCCCGCATCAATTCTAATCCATGGGTTAACGACATGAAATCCGAGGAAATCAAGAGGATCTCCCTAGTTTAGTAAACCTATGGAATCCCACCTTGACCAACACCACTTACTCCTAACCATTGCAGTTAAGCCAAAACCACCGCTCGGTTACCCTTTTAACCCCAAAACAACCTTATTCTCAAGTTTGGAGGTTGGAAGAAAGAAGGTTAGCGAGAGAAAAACAAATCTCGGAGAGATAACACATCTTCAAAGAGTGAATTCTTGTAAGAAACCACATGTAAGGAAGGAGATCAAATGTATTTTCCCGCACACCATCCCAGCCATGATCTCGATCCAACCAAGCAAAGAGTAATGTACATGAAGCCCATACAAAAGATTTCCTTCAGCTTAGTGATCACTTGCAGCCTTCAAACCCCTCATCAACACCTCCATCCCTCACTCACAAGCATTCAGGAATGGAATCCAAGTAAGTATCACATCATACTTTTCTAGTTTATTTAATTTCATTATTATTTTATCATCTATTGTTTACCTAGCCACCTATTGACCTTCTCCAACATTTCATCCTCCATATACCCATTAAAACCTCACCAAAGCCTAACCTAGTCACCCAATAACTCATACCAACCAACCAAAGTCTTTTGTGTAATAACAAAGGAGACCCAAAGCTTGTTCTGTGGCATTTCCAAATTTCCACAATAATCGGCACCAGTTATACCTGACCGCTATCGGTTACCCTTAACCGACATCGGTCTTTGTATTTTCCCATACAGACCTGCAATACGACCTACCCACCAAATTTCATCTCACCCTCATCCACTTGTGATCTACCCGAGACCTTTGTCAAACCTGTAGAACCCAGAACCAATCATTAGACCTTTGGATTCTATTATAGCTTAGCCTATTAGATTATATCTATTTCTTATTATGTTTTAAGTGAGATACCTAAATCATTTTAAATTACAAGAGGATTCAATTTGTTTACAACATTAAATTGTTTAAAATAGTGGACTGATAACCATCTAGGAAGTATCACACTTCTCGGATCTAGCATATGCTAGGTAGTTCACTTCCCATATTGTTTAATTCCTTCTGGTGGTCTTGCTTTGCATTACAGGTAGTTCCTCCTAGCCAAAAGGAAGCTCTCACGAACAGCTGTGGATTCGAAGTCATATGCATGCAACAACCCATCAACCAACATTTGAACAGGTATTCCTCCTATGCCCGTTACCCTATTTGTTTTGTCAACACTTCAAAGAAATGATCTAAGAATAAGGTGAAACATTTTGGCACACCTAGTGGGACCCATTCGGGTTCGTTGCATTTCATTCATTCCTAGGAAAAGTTGTGTGTTTGTTTCCCTTCTGAAAAGCATACACACTAATTTTCTTCCTTGGTAACCCACCTCTTCTTTCTATTTTCTCTAAAGGAAACTTTTCTTTTGGTGTAATTAAAAATAACCATTTCTTCATGTTTTCTACATTGTAGTGAAAGAGCATCCCTCTTCCTCTTCATCTTATTGTGTCATCCAATTTCACATCTCGATTTGGGCTTTAAAATAAGTGCATTACATTCTTATTTATGACATTAACTCATATTAATTGAGGGCAACCTATATGCTTTGAAAGTCATGCCTGGATGATGGTTGACAAACAAACCATAGAAAGCACTTTCTTTCTCTTTCTCTCTCTCTGAGTCTTACCAAACCTCATAAAAAAATTTAAAATACACACATTATTAAACAACATCTTACTTGGAAGAATCTGTAGGTGATCACATGATCATGGTATAGTGGGCACCCAACTCGCTTTGCTCACAAATCATACTTCGAGAGTGAAGCTGCACCCACCATAACATACCTAAAACCTCACCTTTTAGATCTCCTTCGTAGGAAAGCCATCCTCACCAAAAAACTCTATTTCACAATTCATGTGTCATTCCTTAAATAACATAAGCTAAACAAACATAATAGAAAAGGGTACTCCTAGGATCACATTTTTCTTAGTGTTTCTTCTTGGCTTCTTTGTTTTGAGGTGATAGATCAAGTTCTTCACTTTATTTTGTTCATCCTTGCGTGCTCCTCATCACAATTGGTGTATTCGCTTCACCCGAGTGTGCTGGGCCATATCATCATCATTCTTAGAATTTTGGGTCTAATTCTACATCAGATTTTAATTCACAACAACTTTTTTCATCACTCATTCAATTTCATAGTAATCGTAAAGCTACCTACCTCGACCACCATTGGTTATACCTAACCGACGTTGGTTCCGTGTCCTTTTGCTAAACTACTCAAAAGGAAATTTTTATTAATTTTCTTCCACTTTTCATAGTCCCTGTCACTACCATCATACCAATTGACGTTGTAAACACCATCAGATTTGGCATACCTGTCATATTTCACCTTCTACCTTGTTTTTTCACTCAATGTTCATTTTATGCGGTGACCGAGAGTGGTTACCCCTTACCAGCTTCGGTTCACCCTAACTAACATCGGTTAGCCTTTTTCACATTCCAGCTACCATTTGGTACCTAATCCACTTTTTGTTGCTAGATTCACTTGTTCTTGTTGTTCTTTGTGTCATTTACAAAGAATCAGCCCTACTTGATCAATATTGGTTCACATGGTGCTAACCCTAAGACAAGCAAACACACTCGTATTTCACTCCAGCTGTCAACCACTCCCACCTAGTCCTTCACCACCTTCCACTTTATCACTAGCCATGGATCCCATCTAACCTATCACTATCACTACCAGAGATGAGGATTTCACATGACTTCTTGACCAAAACCCTACCACTTTTCACTTTTACATTTCCCACTCATCTACTCGAGATGCCTCGGGTCAGTTGATATACGGCATGCTTGTATCTATCCCATCAAATCTTGCACCCACTCTTGCATTAGCTCCATCTCGCTCCATGTTTCCCGCATCTACCTTACCCCCAGTCGTTTCACAACTAGGTCCTATACCCACTATAACTGCCACATCTGCTACCTCTGTGGCACCCGCTACATCCACCATACCCGTGACAACTACCCCAAACACAACCTCATCCACCCCTAATGTCTCACACATACCCATAGCTACATTACCACCTCTAGTGTCGGTGACCCCTACCCCATTTTAGAACATGGTCCTTTCCATTCAAAATCATTAGCCCCTATTACCACTAGGGTTACGAACACCCTTCCACCTCCATATACATACTACCAACAACCTCTTGTTTCATCCATTATTCATTCTAGGTACGTACCCCCTGTTTCATTACCTTCTTCTCAACCAACCTACATGGTAGTCCCATACACTGGAGTGTCACCCCATTTATATGCCCAAAACCAACCCTTTCATGCTATAGGAGGCACCCAATCATCACAACCCACCAACGACCTAATTAAATTGATTTTGGACAAGATGTAAACATTGGAGGCATCGATTTCTAGATCCCACAACACTCTCACCTATGATGAGATTTGTAATGATCCCATTCACCCATCCATACCTATCTGCTCATACCCCATGCATTGGAAATGCCTAAAATTAATTGTTTCAATAGCAAAGAATACCCGCAGTAGAATTTGTGGTCGTTCAAACATGGGTGTTATCTGATCGCTCATGATGATGCCTTGCTCTTGAGAACCTTTCCCATGTCCCTCACTAGACCTGCATTAGATTGGTATAGTGGGTTACCTAGACACTCTTGTATATTCTCATTCAATAAGGTATCCCAAGCCTTCTTGTATCATTTTTCTATCAATATTGTCAAGATAGTTACCATGACCGATCTATACTCTACACATTAGTATGAGGATGAATCTATCGTAGATTTTGCCACTCACCGCTTAGCCTCGATCAATGAACTTACCTTCCAACCGCCACAAAAAAACTCATCAAGCTCTTCACATGGGCTTGTGCTAGACATATCTCACTTGAACCTTATAGGTCCAAACCTTCCGAACATTCGATGAAGCATTCACTATAGTATGAAAGTTAGAGATTCGGGCCATCGAAGAGAAGAAAATCCAATTACGTTATAAGAATTTGGCATTCAAGTCAAATGATACCTCTTCTTCTTCTAAACCACAAACAAATTATTCAAAAGCTAAGGACACCGCTAATTAGTGGTACTCAAGGCTGGCCTAGCTCATCCTTCAAACCAGCGACCCCCTCATCTAATCTCTCACCTATCCAGGCTTTTCAATTCAAATGGGTGTAGCGGAAATATACCCCAATTGGGTAACCTTACTCTTCTATCTTAGAAAAGCTTATAAAATCCAGAGCAATCACCCTTCCACCTATAAAAACACACACTAGTTTTGACCACTGCTCACCCCATGCCCACATGGTATAAAGAACATGACTTATGTAACTATCATCAAGTAAAGGGTCATAGTGACGGACAACGCATCACTTTCAAAATTATTTTCCAAGAAATGATTGAAAAATGTGAGTTAACCATTGATAATCCTAATTCACCTACCAACCAAAACCTACACATCTTCAAGAAACCATTTCCCAACCATGCCCCTTCATCTGATCAAACCGGTGAGACCTCAACTCGTGATACCCATACCTGCAAGGTTCACACTATCTTTAATGATGTACCTTTCACCTCCCAATTACCCCATATTCCTTCCATAGAGGAGATACTAGCCCAAAATCCTTCTGCTGCATCGAACCAACCTCCCTGTTCTTTCACCCACGAGAGGAACACCTTTCATCTCCTTCATAACCTACGGAGGAGTCTTTCACTAACATCGAGACCATCTCACCCCTAGCTTCACCACTTAGAGAACCTTTACGACAAGCATTACCTCCTCCACCCAAAGATGAGAACCCATTACCTACATCTACAGAGGAGCACCCATCATCTCCTCCACCTATAGAGGATCTCCCATCATCTCTCCCACTTATCATAGACCCAGTTGAGATACCTTTGCCTCTTGGCGAGCATTCTCCATCCGCTACCCAAAATTCTGCTAACCTACTTTCAGATCTCTTACCCACGGAAGTTGAAGCTAGCCAATTTCCCATCTCTAAGACAAATTTTACGAAGATTTCCATTAGGTCCTCATCAATTCCACCTAAATACATGTTATTCTCATGTTTGGCTGATCACTTAGATTATGTAGATAGAGCCTTACTATGGGGGTGTCTTCTGCAACTGTCTCAACACAGATGCATAGGTCCCTTTCCGATACTCGCCACTATCTACCCAAAAATATTTTGACCAATCGAACCAAACACAACCACCTCTATCACAACCCCTTCCACGACACATGTTATAGCTCAAACCACACCCTTACCCATAACTCAACCTACACCTAAACCCAAACCCATACCTACAACATTTACCTTGACTAAACCTATTACCACTTTAGGGGTCACCCCGACCACCAACCTTACTCATCCACCTATCAAACTAGATTTAGCTACATCCTCCAAATTCAACACCATACCTACTCCTACACCCAAATAGAAGAACCAAACCCATCAACCTCATACCTCGGCTATGCCAATCACACTGTACTTGTCCCGTCTATCTTAGGACCTCAACTTCCCAACATGGTCAAGCAACCTCCACCCACCAATAAACCAAAAACACAACAGCCCATTCCTTCCTCACAAACCTCTGACCTACCTAGATGCCCAACTTGACTTACACCTACACCTGCAGCCTCTTTACCACCCATACCTCCAATACCCTCAGCTATTGCTTCACTACCCACTACACTTTAGTCGTTGTCTCTCACACCTCAAGCACGACCTGCGTCATCTACCTTCACAACACCCCCATTATCCTTGTGGGTAACTTGCCCTCTTCCTCCATCTGATTTTTCTTCTAGACCTTGTACACCCACATCACCTTTACCCAAGAAGGTGTAACCCAAAACAAAACTCCACTACCCCATAATAAGGTAGTCAAAACAACCACACACCCTCCTACCCATCCATCTACTATACCCCTACCTAAACAAACATGATCGACACCTAAAACAATGCCTGCACCCAAACCCATAGCTCGATCCACTCCTCCTCTTTCAAAACCGTTCCTTGACAATCAACCAAACCTATACCCAAACCCACATTCACTTCCCATTGTGATCCACTAGCAGGGGTCTTATGCAAAAATTTAACCAACCTCCTTGATACTTCATCATCACATTACCACCACTTAGACCTTACAACCCCCTCAAACCCAAGCCAAAAGGGTTTGACAATACTAAAATTTATGCATACCATCGTGTGCAAGGGAACAATGTGGAGAACTGCAAGGCCTTGAAAATCATCCTTATCTAATTGTGTCCACCAAAAACCAACTTTGACGATGACGACCTTCTTGATGAGGATCATACTACACCAACACCCATTCCCACACTGCCCACTCAATGACCACAACCTCCACCCTCACAACTCCTAGAGCCACCCCCAAAATTAAAAGTTAACATGGTTTAAAGAAGAGAACTTGCCACGCCACCACCCAAATGTCATTGCGCCCAACTCACCTCATAGGGTTTTTCTCCTCTAGTAGGTTTTTTCCCATCGTGTCATTATACCACTCACCCTACACCTTCTCTGTTTGCTAACTCCCCTCAGATCAACATGATACACGTCACTACACATGATCAGAAGGATAAGGGAAAAGAAAAGGTAATTGACCCACCAACCAATCCTATACCCAACATACCATCTACACCCATACCTAAAATAACTATTTGCAGCCCCGCGTACCCCATTTCTAATGGTGTCACACATCGCACCATGCTCAAACAATTACAAAAGTCTCCTCTTAAAATCTCCTATATGACCTCATTGAAACCTCATAATCCCATTGTCAAGCTCTCATGGTGGTTCTTCAATCCATTGAGGTTTTACCTAATGACCTTACACCCATAGCCTCCATTATCACACCCCATCATGTAGCGTCTCTCACCAAATTACCACCTTCGTCTTCACCCCACCCTATTCACCAAGTGGCATCCCTTAGCTTCTCGGAGGAAGAGATCGTGCCACACAAAAATGATGACCCGCACCCAACCCTCTTCATCTTTGTCCACATCAATGACATATAGTACGCCGTGTGATGATTGATAAGGGCGCTAGCATTAACATCATTTCATCCCATGCATTCGCTCAAATGCACATACCTGAAAATTGCATGCATAAACACCCGGTCATCTTGCATTCATTCAATGACACTATCACCTCTACACTAGGCACCATCATCCTCCACATTCGTGTGGGAAACCATACTGTTCCATAATTGTTTTACGTTTTAGAGGGGGAATTCCAATATAACTTGTTGCTTGGCAGACCCTAGATCCATGTCATGGGTTGCGTTCCTTCCACTTTGCATCATTGTGTAAAGTTTGAACACAAAGGACACACTTATACCATTCCAGCAGACCCCTCAATGTTCAAAACATGTAACATGCTTTACCTACCCAATGATGTGCTCATACCTATCAAGTCTTCTACATCCATGACCAAGTATGACTTCACCTACACCTCCACCTTCCAAGTACAACCATAGATTTTACTTGCACATACCTCCTCCATTCCTACCACTTCGCATAATAACCTCCATGGCTGATCCATCAGCTTCCCAATCCATTAACTCGCACCTCCATATCAACCTCCGACACATTATCCATACCAGCTACCTACATACTAACCACTTTGATCCCTTGGAAGGTGTTTTTCAACACCTCACTCTAGGGAGTACCGCCTATATAGTGTCAACACATTTCTTACTTCACAAGAGTATGGAATTCTTCACCAACACGCTCGCTTATGATCACCGTATAGGAGAACATCTCCTTTATGGTCCTCCTCACCTTGGTACTAGTCTCACCTATGAGGGACTTGATACTACCATTACACACTTGAATCACCATCAATTACCCACCCATTTTCCACTAACTTCTAATCACTTAGCAATTGCCATTTCACCCACACCTTCCTACACCGATGTGCGTGAAAGGGTTTTTGTTTTGGATTTTATGAGAAAGGCCGCCATACCATTATTCAATGTACCACCCACAAACATAATGACCATAGTGGTATCAGCTTTCCCAAACCACCTACCAAACAAGCCTGCATTAAAATCATTAAGAACACTAGCTCTTCTCCACCTTCTTCACTGCTCCACCTTCATCACCATCCTCACCAACGGAGTCAATGGATCCTGAATCTATCCCTCCTAATTTTTTTGAACATAAACACCATTTCCTTGGGGCCTCACGACTTATCAACGCAATGGCGAGGCCCCTTCCACTCTTCCTTCCTATATCTTGAAATGATCAATGACAACACACCTATAATTAATGTCGTTCAATGTCGGGATGATGAATCCATACTCACCTACCTTAGTGAAAAATACTCATATATTCATTGGTCATCACCCTCACGAGACACAAACCATGTTGAATGAATTGACTATCGATATCAACATTCATACTAAAGATGACCCACACATCCTAAAGATCGGACAATCTTTAGATGCTTTTGCCGAACAGAAGCCATCACTTGTTTTCTCATAAATCATAACCATGCTTTTGATTGGTCTTACATAGACATGCCCGTCTTGACCCCACCATCATGGTCCATAATATCATAACCATTATCGATGCCAAACCCATCAAACAAAAGTTGAGGAAAATGCACCCTCGCATTGCTCTTCTCGTCAAAGAAAAACTTCAGTGCCTTCTTTCCATTTCCTTCATCTTACCCATTTATTATCCTCGTTGTATCTCTAACATTGTCCCTCGCTACTAAAGCAACAGGGGACTCTGCATTTGCATGGACTTCCATGACCTCAACCTAGCCTCGCTTAAAAGAAAACTTTCCCTTACCCGGTATTGATCAATTGATTGAGCTGGTCACAAGATGCTATCACTCATGGATGGCTTCTCGGGTTATAACCAAATTTTTCTTGCCCTAGAGGATCAACACAAGACCTCATTCATCACCCCTTGGGGGACCTTCTACTATTGATTCATGTCTTTTGGCCTTAAAAACACTAGTGCCACATATCAGCGGGCTATGACTTACATCTTCCATGATATCATGCATCACATATTTGAAGATTATGTTTATTATCTCTTGCCAAATCTAAATGTCACTTTGAGCACCTTGTTGTCCTTAAAACTATCTTTGACCACATCATTAAATATTACGTCTCGCCTTTAGCCTAAAAAGTGCATCTTCACGGTTATTTCAGAAAGCTCTTAGAATTTATCATTTCCCTCCGCAGATAGAAGTTAACCCCGCTAAAGTTATGTAGACACCACACATCTCATCTCGCAACCTAAACTCATCACCTAAACCTTACACAATTATTTATTAATTACCTCATAATTGATAAATCCACATCGCCTTACCCGCCACCTCACTTGCCCACCTCACCATGACTTAGCCCTAACCCTAAACTAACCTAATTAGGACCCATGACTTGGTCTAGACTCACATCCATAACTAATGCCTCCTTACTCGCACCCAAAGCCGACCTTCTAGCCACTTGACCAAGCCCGCAACTGATCTCTCGGGAGAAAAGCAGGGAAGGTGGGCTATTTTACTAAAAATAGCCTACTTTTTCCTAACCGATGCCGGTTCCTACTCGACCGCCGTCGGTTACGTAACCGCCATCGGTTCCCTGTAAATGGGCTCCCCAAACCAAAACAACGGATCGGAATTTCATTTTGGGAGATCAGTCGAAGGATTTTTGAATCAAAGGAGAGTCCAAAGCGATTAGCAGAGTCCAGAACTTCACTTGACCAAGCAGAGACGAGTGAAGAAACCAGAAGAGTTGGCAGCCAAGGAGATCAACTGGCATCTTCATCAAAAACCAGTAAGTTACATCTTGCATGTCCTCCATTATAACATTTCTTATGCTTTTGGAATTACAGTCCTCCCAAATCCGTTTCTGGATCCATTATCCAACGTACCATTGCCTCTAGCTGTCATTCTTTTGTTTCTAACCATCCCGTTTTCCCAAAACTATCCAAAATCAGCCATTACAAACTCCACAACCAGCCCGTAAGATCCTAGAACCCACCGGTATCGGTTATCGAGAATCGCCATCGGTTATAGGTAACCCACGCACGGTTCCTTTGATCAAAACCAGAAAAACACCTTTCCCTACCTACAGCTTCAAATGCCAAGCAATTTAATTGATATTTTACAAGTATTTTGTGTTAACTCATATCGGCAGGGAACTCACCACCTTCAAAGGAAGTTTCATATTTCCTGGCCCAAGGCGCCTCATTTACTATCTAATCAAAATCTTGTGGTCTTGTGTTCTTATTTGCAGGTAGTCCTTCCAAGACAAAAAGGAGTTCTTCGCAGTCAGCCTGATCTTTCTCTACGGTACGCGCACATCATCTCGACATTCTACAGGTATTCCTCCTAACCCTAACCTTATCTGTTTCTATAAGGAACGAAGCATTTCCGAGTGAAACATTTTGGCACGCCCAGTGGGACCCATTTTGGGTTTCTTTCTCTTGCTTATTTTCATTTTAGGAAGCATATTTGTTGTTGCTGTTTTTGTTATATATTTTAGTAAAGAATTTGTCTTGCTTTCCTGGTTTCGCATTAGTGAAAGTCATCTCTTTTGCTTCATCGAATATCACTTTCGATTTGGGTTTTAAAACACGTGCATTGCATTCCTGCTTGTTGTTCTCCAATTCTAGTGAACATAGATTAAGTAACAGGTCGTACACGTGGGGGTGATATCCACGGTATTGACAGGAAATTAACCTTAGTTTCACTACACAACACATACCGAATCACTTCACAATTAACACAACAGCTCAAACATCCCCCCTTTTCCGCGGTATTCCTCCGCCCGATTGAGGTAACCTTATAAGCCAAAACAAACTTGACATTTCCCCTAGGTCTTGTTGTTTAGGATTCTGACATCATCTTACGTCTAAAGGCATAAGCCCACGATAACTAAAATTAACCCTAGGGTTAGTCTCTAGATTTGCGTGTGCCTCTTGCTTGTTTTCAAATCCTGTTTTCTCTGTCATACTTTGTCTTCTGTGATCAATAAGTTGCTAAACATACTCAACGTTACCAATATCAAATCAGCAGCCTTTTATATCTTCTTATCCTTAATTTTTGACACCGCCATCGGTTAAGGGACCGACGTCGTTTGATCTGTGACCGACACCGGTTACTAAACCGATATCGCCATCGTCGTTTCATCACCCCTCGACAAACCAAAGACTTTTCCAAATTCACCATTCGAGGTTGTTTTTGTTCTTGATAGATTGAAACTTTCCCCGGGTGTTCTAGTCTATGGTTGTCATCACTGGAAGCAAGCCGCCATGGTTTCACATGCCTCGCTCTGTGTCTTTGCCCTCGAATCACCCCTTCACATTCTATAGGGAACCCTACTGACACCAATGAGATCCCCAAATTCCCGTAGGAGACAAGGACTTTGCCAAATTTCTCGGATGCTAATCCCAGCCATTGCACAATACTATTTGTCTCATACCCCCGACCGTACGCCCGATGGTCACTCCTTATGGGCATGCCTATTAGTATAGCTGCTCATTTAGCTCCTACTCCTCCCGATAACAATACCTTACTTCTCGCATCACTAGCCCCGCCTCCCAATCCGATAGCCTTCTCGCAGAGGTTCATACGACCCCGATTAGCTTTCCTTTGGTTAACCTGGGCCCCGTATCGCCACCACCAACCGCCTATCTCGCTCTCTTTGCACCACTCCATTCATGACTTACTCTCTCCACCTATTCAAACGAGCTTTCCTTCTCAAGCTCCGCCTACCTTTTCATTCCCATACACGTATCCAAAGAACCTCAACACCTTATATGGGACATCCCTATTCTCAGGGCACCATCACCTCATCCAACCACAGATTTCATCAAGCAAATGATGGACAAAATGCAAAACTCGAGGCTTCCGCTTTCAGAAGTCGTAGCGCCTTGACATACGAGCAAGTTTGTCGGGAGCCCATTCACCCTTCTCGTCCCCCTTCATTCATATCCTCCTCAATGGGAGTTGCCAAAGTTTACTCGCTTTTAACAAGAAAGAGGATCCTCAACAACACTTGCGATCATTTAGACATGCTTGTTATTTGATTGCCCATGATGATGCCTCACTCCGCACCTTTCCCATGTCCTTATCGTGGCCTCGCTTGAGTGGTACAAAGTTGCTTTAACCCAAAGACTCAATCTTCTCTTTTAACCAACTAGCCCAATCTTTCTTGGATCATTTCTCCATTAACATTGCCAAGAAAGTATCTATCACGACTTATGCCATCCGACAATTCCAAGACGAATCTATCGCAGATTTCTGGACGATGGCGGGGCCTTATCAACCAACTTACGTATGCCTTGCCTCAAACCGAACTTATCGAATCAATTTACGCGGGCTCGCGCTAAGCACATCTCCCCTACCCTCCAAATTCAAACTTTCCGTACATTCGACGAGGTTTTACTATGGCTCAAAATTAGAAATTCGAGCCTTAGAGGAAGAGAAATCTGCGGTCAAGCAACAAGAACTCCACTTTCCGAACTCCCGATTCTACCAATAAACCAAATACCACCACTCCTCACGCGTCCACCTCTTCTAAATCAAAAGGAGCTGTCCACGCAAAGATGGTCAAATCCCAACCACCGTCCAATACTCCACCAAAACCACCTATAAATACAAAGCCGAACCCATCACCTACACTCCTTGGGAGAAACCTATGATGTGATATTGAGAAATTGCTCAAAGTCTATCACCTTGCCCCCTGTTAAACCTCACTGGGTTTGACTCCACCCGCGCAATACCTTCCTGGTACAAAGAAAATGACTTTTGTAACTTTCACCGCGTAAAAGGACATAGTCATGAAAACTGCAAGATGTTGAAAAACATAGTGCAGGAAATGGTTGATGCAGGGGATATAACACTCGATAATCCTAACGCCCCTGCTAACCGAAATCTGAAAATTTTCAACAAGCCATTCCCGAATCACTCGGCCCAAAGAAGAACGTGAACCAAGATATCTTAGCTGAGGAGAGTGTTCATGAGATCCATGCAGAGTCTTCGATTCTCACCAAAAGCCTCTATCGAGAAAATTTTGAATCAGCCCTCTTCACTAACACAGAGCCCGAACCTCCTTTACCACCATCAAGCCAAAGCGAAATCGTTCCTTTACCCATAGAAGAGTTAACTGCCCAGGCTTCTCTTCTCATCAATGAGTCTTCTTACACCACATCCCTACAAGACTGTGAGCGGATGCTATCTAATTTATCTATTTCCCAAACGTCCCCTTCTACCACTTTGCTACACAAGAGGAAGGCTCACCACTCCTTTTGACATCCTTAGACGAGAAATCTCTTACACTAACATCACCACATTCTTTTAATGTGACAGATCTCCTCGAACACGCCCTCCTACCTATTAGTCCCTCATCGCCTAAATCTTTTCAACGACCGGTGACCTCCTAACATCTATTGATACAAAGGCCTCATCTCGCCTCCCCGTGTCACACCCGCAATGGACTGGAATTACAACCCACCTTTCTTCCGTACTCAAAATTACAAATCACACTGAGACCTGCATTCCACGTAAGATGACAGTTCCTATGGGAACGCTTTGAGTACCCCTTTTCCTACTCAAATGCAAATGACTAATCCCGATGTCTCCACCATCTACCCGAAGTGCTTACGTGCTTAAAATGCCCCTGCTTCGCCTTCACCCCCCTCACCTCTACCAAATGCCCCGTCCACTTCTATCAACTTAACCAGATCTTCCCCTACGCTTGGGACCTCACCAATGCCCAATCTGACACACCCACCTAAGCGACTCGATCTATCCAAAAATAAATCCGTCCCGCCACCTAGGAGACGAACGCAATCCGGGTCTCTATCACAATTAAAACCCTCATCATCACACCCACCTTCCATATTGGGACCTCATCCCTCCACATTACACCAATATATCATACCTCCTTTGTTTTCTGCAAAACGACCTACGCCTTTTACACCTATACAGAGATCAAAGGGTATCACAACATCGTTACCCCACGTATCCGGTCCACCTATCAACCCTAAACCAATCCCATCATCAAAGGATTTATTTTCTGTCACTCCCCTTTCTCCGTGGTTGTTTCCCGCTACCATGCCATCTGTAGCCTCATCATCTAACCAGCTGAACGTAACTTCTGTGTCCAAGAAACCACGTTTAGTGAAAAACATGTGTCAGCACCCCTCGACTAAACCACCACCCATACGAACTAAACACGCCCAAACATTACCACAACCCACACAATCAATACCCTCATCTTCTTCTGATTTTGACCCACTCAAAGGATCTTACGCCAAAATCCTTGCTATGTTGGTGGAGAATGCGACCATCTCCCTACCTCCACTTAGACCTTATGACCCGTCTAAGCCCCGACCTGTGGATTATGATGAGTCTAAAATCTGCGCCTATCACCGCACACTTGGACATGATGTGGAAGGATGCAAAGCTCTAAAAACCATCCTTCGCCAGTCACCTCTTCCGGATAGAAAGATTAAGAAAGACAACTTACGAAGGGAGAGACCTCTAGCGTCAATTCCCTCTACTATACCATCTGTCCCCGCCTCACCAAGATCGATCATTATTACAACCCCACCTCTTAAAGACCATGAATTATCCCAACCATCTTCTTCATCTCAGGTCTACGAGATTAATATGATTAGTGTCGCTACTCGAGGACAGAAAAACAATGGGAAAGCGAAAGAAAACACACCTGCGGCATCTCTTTCTCCTTCAACCATCCCGATTACACCACCACCTAAAGTGGTTATTCGCGGACCCGCCTATCCCGTCTCTAATGGAGTTGCCCACCGAACCATGATCAAACAGCTTCATCAATCGCCCGTAAAAATGACACTATATGATCTCATTCAGACTTCTGAATCTCATCGACAAGCTCTCGTTGAGATCCTTCAAGGGATAGAGGTTTTACCCAACGAAACCCTGCCTGTTGCCTCTCTCACCAAACAATCCATCTCCCCCACCACTTCTGTCTCAAAACAACAAGCCGCTGCGGTTAGTTTCTCGGAAGATGAAATTATCGACTTTGGTGCAGAAGACCCTGACCCTGCCCTTTTCATTTCCGCTTACGTCCGAGACATTCGAGTACGTCGGGTTATGATTGACGGGGGCGCTAGCCTAAACATCATCTCTTCAAAAGCCTTCCAACAAATGAACATCCCTTCTAGTTGCATGTGTGCCAACCCCATCATGTTGCGATCATTCAATGACGCTATTACTTCTACCTTAGGCACCGTGATCCTCAACATTCGCGTAGGCCCACGTGCTTTGCCCGAACTCTTCTATGTCCTCAAGGAGAGTTCCAATATAATATATTGCTGGGTCGTCCTTGATTCGAGCCATGGGATGTGTTCCTCAACATTACATCGATGCATAAAATTTGAGTACGAGGGGAAGTCTTACACTGTAAAAGCTGATCCTCCCCCCTTCAAAACTTGCAATATGTTATACCGCCCAAACGATGTGCTTATACCAATTAAGACACCCATACATTCAACCCAACCTTCCTCTTCAAATGTACCTCAACCATCCACCTCAACTGCACCTACGCCTTCAACTGATGAAACCACCATCGCACAAACCACTTCTCTTCCCGCAGCTAACATCCCAACCTCCGACCCCTTAGTAGATGTTTTTCATCGCCTCACGCTGGGGGAGTACCGCCTATATAACGTTAGTTCTTTCCCTACCCCGCAGGAGTACGGACAATTACATGCGCATCCCACCTACGATCAAGCCGCGTGGGGAGGTAATCTCTTACGGACCACCCCATTGCCGCACTAACCTAACGTATGGGGGTGTTGACACATCCTCCATTATCCCTGAACCTCCTCTTGGTGTGGTTCCCTTCCAATCCGATTTTCAATACTTGACAAATCGTCGTTTCGCCCTCACCTTCTTGACTCGCTGTGCGTGGAAAGGCTTTGGTTTTGGCCTTTACGAACAAGGCCGACATACACTCATTCCCGTGACCACACGCAAACATAATGATCGCAGTGGTCTCGGTTTTTCCGAAACACCTACACAAGAGACACCTCCTGTCAGCTGTATCCTGGAAGAGGAAGACGTTGCCCCTACCGAAACATCATCACCTACTTTGCCATCATCACCCACAGAATCGATGGACCCTGAATCTATCCCTCCTAACTTTTTTTTTTCATAAATGCTATCTTCATAGGTCCTCTCACTTATCAACGCGATAATGAGGACCCATCTTCTCTTCCCTTCGTATCCGCACATGATCAAGAGGATTCGCCTTTGATTAATGTTGTTGAATGCCGTGATGACGACTCCATACTCACTTACCCGGGCGCGATGATTCTTATATTCAACGCGCCTACCATCTCAAAACCCAAACTATGCTGAATGAATCTACTATAGAAATCAACATCCACACGAGGAAGATCCTCACATAGTGAAGATTGACAATCCCTTAACACATCGTAACAAGCCGCCTTTACTACCTTTCTCTCAGTGTTTCGCAACCAAGCGCTTCGCATGGTCTTACGCCGACATGCCAGAATTGATCCTACCATCGCTGGCCCATAACATCACCCTAAACCCCGATTCCAAACCAGTCAAACAGAAATTGAGAAAATGCATCCACGCATTGCTCTCTTGGTCAAAGAGGAACTCCAACGACTCCTTTCTCGCTTCCTTCATTCTCGCCTATCGACTATCCTCAATGGATTTCTAACATCGCACTGCACGAAAGCGACGGGGACTTCGGATATGCACGGATTTCCGATCTTAACCTCGCTTGCCCTAAGGATGACTTCCTCCCAAGTATTGATCAACTTGTTGATCTCACTGCGGGTCATGAAATGCTTTCTCTCATGGATGGCTTTTCAGGATACAACCAAATTTTGGTCGCCCCTGCCGATCAACACAAGACTGCCTTCATAACTCCTTGGGGAACCTTTTGTTATCGTGTCATGCCATTTGGCCTTAAGAATGCTGGTGCTACCTATCAGCGGGCTATGACCTACATTTTTCATGACATTATGCACACTATCCTTGAAGACTATGTCGACGATCTTCTTGGCAAGTCTAAACATCGTAGTGAACATCTCGATGTTTTAACCATTATTTTTGATCGCCTGTTACAATATTCTGTCCGCCTTCAACCGAAGAAATGTGTCTTTGGTGTTCTTTCGGGAAAACTTCTTGGCTTTATCGTCTCTTTGCGTGGCATTGAGGTCGATCCATCGAAAGTCAAAGCTATCCTAGAAATGCCCCCACCCAAAAATCTCAAACAACTGCGTAGTTTACAAGGTAAGCTCCAATCTATCCGACGTTTCATCTCCCAACTCTCGGATCGGTGTCAACCTTTCCATCACCTCCTTAAAAGGATATTGCATTCCAATGGAGCGAAGAATGTCACCAAGCCTTCAAGCTCTCAAAGCTTATCTCTTACAGCCCACCCGTGCTTATCCCACCCCAAGACAACCGCCTTTTCTACCTTTACCTTTCCGCCACCGACCACGCTCAGAGGAGCCATGCTTGCACATCGTGACTCGAGAATCACGAACAAGCCGCTTATTATATAAGTCGACTTTGGTGGACTATGAGACTAGGTACACACATGTAGAAAAATTGTGCCTTGCCCTATCATTCGTTGCCACCAAACTCCGACACTACCTTCTAAATCACAAGACTTTCGTCATCACCAATACACTCCCATCCATTACATGTACGCCAAACCTCATCTCGAACCAACGATTGCTAGATGGCTCATGCTTCTCGCCGACCTCGACCTTGAGTTTATCCACCGTAAATCAATCAAAGGACAAACCATCGCAGAACTTATGGACGCTCCTCTGCACTCGGGAACAATTTACCAATTTCACATTTCCCGACGAACTCATCGCTACTCTTTTCCTCACGAGGAGTCGTACCCAATGACCCTCTTCTTCGATGGATCTAAATGCCGCCAAGCGGAGGAGCCGGCGTTGTTCTCATTCCTCTCAACGCTGAACCTATGCCTCTTTCATTCCGACTTGATTTCCTTGCACTAATAATACAGCAGTAAATACGAGGCCCTTGTTCTGGGTCTCCAAGTTGCGTTACACTTAGGTATCAAATCTATCAACATTTTTGGCGACTCTCAATTGGTAGTCAATCAAGTTATGGGCGTCTACCAATGCAAAAACGAGGAACTTCAAAAATACAAACACTATGTAGAATCACTTCTAGCTTTATTTACCCACTATTCTATACAAACCATTCCCCGCTCCACTAACAAATTTGCGGATACTATGGCGTGCTTAGCCTCGCAAATTCCCGCCGCGCCAACTGACTCTGAATTATTCGTCGTGGTCCAACAACTTTTTGCCCCATCCTATTCAACCCCGATAGTTTGTATGATAAATACTGTGTCTACTAATTCACAGGATACCTGGTACCACCAATTTCACGACTACCTTACAATCTCTGTCCTCCCACCTGATCTTACTAGTAACGGCAAACGTGCTTTTCTTAAAAGTGTTTCGCGTTATGTTGTCATGGGGGGACTCCTCTATAAACGTGGCTTTGATGGTATCCTCCTTCGCTGTCTAACTGGCATGGAGGCCACTCATACCATCCAACAGGTCCATGACGGTATTTGTGGTGGACATTTTAGCGGCCTTGCCGTGGCCAAACGAATCCTTCGCCTTGGTTATTATTGGCCTACTTCAAATAACGATCGCTACGAATATGTTAAGCGTTGTGTTATGTGTCAAGAATGCCAACCTTCAACATACTCCTAGCCACCCGCTCCAGATCGCTTCGAGATCTTTGGCCTTTCTCACAAGTGGGGTTTAGACCTTATTGGTGAGATTCACCCAACCTCTTCACAACGTCACCGTTGGATACTCACAAATGACCGAATATTACACAAAATGGGTGGAGGCTATTCCACTCATTTCAATCAAAAAGAAAAAATTGTCGAGTTCATTAACCACCACATTATCTCGCCGCTTTGGTGTTCCTCACCGCCCGATAATGTATAATGGAAAATCTTTCAAAAACAAGTTGTTGCGAGACCTTTGTGACAACTTTGGTATCAAACTTAGTTTCTCATCACCTTACTATCCACAAGCCAATGGGCAAGCCGAGTCTTCTAATAAAACACTAACCAAAATCCTCATGAAAGTTGTCAATGAATCTGGAAGAAATTGGCACGATCACATTCCCTTTGCCCTTTGGGCTTATCGTACTAGCATTCGTATTTACTAATGCCACACCTTTTCTTTTCGGTATACGGCACCGAGGCTGTTTTGCCTCTCGAAATACAAATACCCTCCTTAGAATATCTCTTCAGATATTCTCACCAACGATGATTTCCGCCAAGAGCGGTTAGCCCAATTGAGCTTCTTGACGAACGCCGTCTTACAGCTCTTGATCACCTTCAAATCTATCAAAAACGCATTAAACGTGCTTATGATAAGCGACTTCATGAGCGTACCTTTAAGGTTGGTGATCTTGTCCTCAAAGAGAATCAACATGTAACCAAACTAGAAAAGAGCAAACGTGGAAAATTTGCTCCCAATTGGATTGGGCCTTATATAATCACTCACATCTATGGATCGGGTACTTATCGTTTAGCTTCGCTTAATGGTAAACCTGAGCCTGAGCCCCTTAATGCCTTGCATCTTCGACCATTCTACTGTTGAAATTAGTGTTATATCACTTCTTATCCGCCTACTGCTCGTCCCTTGAGCTCACATACCACCACATACACTTGTCTCTTACATCTCGAAATAAAATCAAGCTCACCCCTCACCTCCCCTTACGATGCCTTCCCCTTCTTAGTCTAGTCCATGACTTCAAAGTATTAAAATAAGCCGTATTCTTATGGGATTTTCTTGAGTCAAACTTCCTACTAAACTAGATGCTTCACGCTAAAAAGAACATCTAGTCATCTAAATTAAATATAGACTGCTCCCTCGAAGGACAGCTATATGCCGAATTATTGCCGTTATTATATATAGACTGCTCCTCCGAAGGACAGCTATGCATTACAATTATATCTGCTACTATAAATAGACTGCTCCCTCGAAGGACAAATTATACACACAATAGCCTTTTTATCGTAAGCTTCTCGCATTGATCAGCTTCGTGAAGACCTCAAGAATAAAACAATCAATATCCCTGGTAGACTTCCCGCATCGATCAGTCTATATTCAATAAAATAAAAGCCTCATTCAGAAGAACTTTTGAGTCATGGACTTGTCTATTTAGGGTAGGTTCTCTTTCATCAGAATAATCACCTTGTAACAATCTCTCAGAGCCCCCGCCTATATCAACCACCTCACCTCACCATTTGTCAAAGCAACAAACCTCAAGGGACGTGGCGTATATCCGATATGTTGTGATTATACAACTCTTTTCACCTATCGACTTCTTGCCTATGCAAGGTACCTAGGGATTCAAGCTCATCCTATGTTAATCTGTGGTTTGTTTGGCTCTTCTCAACTACGGGACACCCTTTCCTCTTTGCCTCGCATCTAGGATTGTGTGTTGATCTTAATCAGGACATGGTTCCCTTTTCTTTGGGTAAGCTAACTTTCGCTTTACCTATACCTACATCAACATCGCCCATACCTTACCAACACCAACAACATTACCCTACCAACATCAAATTTTTACCAAACGACAAATTGCCTAAACCGTACCAAATTGCCTAAATTCACCCCTCCCTGATCCTACGGGAGAACTACATCGGTCTGAGGCCCTTCCTTGCTTTGTGCAATGGGCTATGTAGGCAGCACTTCGGAGACATGGGGTCTCCCAAGGTTAGCTCGACCATCCCCTACCATAACCTATCTTGTGTGGTGAATATAAATATTTTTGTGTATTTTTATTTTAATCACATTTCTCTTTATCCTTTTTCGAAACACCGAAAATCAAAACACCGACAATCTTATTATTATCATAACTCAAATCAACATACATATTCAGTTTTATTTAGATGTTAAACAAATACATCTTCTTTATCATCGACACGCAGGTCGGCATCCTTATTTATTCTCATACCTCGCTAACATATACTGCACTCATCACAACTCATCCCGAACTAGGTGATGATCGTGATCGCCGACCCTCTCGCCGGCCTCTCTGCCTCAAAGGTACCGCGGCTATTGGTACCGCCACCGATCCGCCAATCTCTCCGTAACATATGAATACGCCCTCTCGCATGGAGAACTCCAGCCTCTAGTCTCGCCGCCCGTGACTCCGCAACCACTAACAATCCTCTTGTCTCATTCACCCGCTTTTGGAGCTGCTGAACCAAACGCTGCAGACGATCCCTCTTTGCTGTAATCACCGCTATGTCGTGGCGCCACGTACACCTCGCAGTTCTGCTACCCACCATAATCTATAGGCCTCTGTCATTCCTGCATCCATTACCCTGCGATCGGCTGCTATCTCCTCGGGCCCTTCTGGAGGTGTTGGCCGGGTGGTGAGAATGCTGCCGCATCGATCCTCATATATGGTCTATAAGCCTCGTGGTATGTCCCGCACAAATCCAAATTGTCGCGCACGCGATCTATAGGAATCCTCTCATATTCACCTGGCCTGTGCCCCGCGATCCACCTCAATCGCTCAACACCTCTCAACTCCTCAGCTATGATTTCGGTTACCATATAGTTTCCGTATGGCCTCCAACAGATATCCGCAACCGTCACTCTCTCCCATACCTGCCTGTAATACTCAATATCACCTGTCACGGCCTCGGGATCTCGCCTCTTGTTCTGCTCCGACCCATCGCTCTCAATCCCAACCTCT
The DNA here is from genome assembly GCA_018340775.1 of Taxus wallichiana var. yunnanensis. Lineage (NCBI taxonomy): Eukaryota > Viridiplantae > Streptophyta > Pinopsida > Cupressales > Taxaceae > Taxus > Taxus wallichiana. Next base: position 435,212,518 of record CM031238.1, read on the forward strand.
CGTACTCCGGTCTCTCCGCTCGATGGATCGGGCCTATTGGTCGCACACACAAACAATGTGCTCATAGGCCCAACAAAGGTAATAAGTATGAACTATCCAAAGGTCGCTCGTGATTTCGCCTACAAGCCCATAAACCCCCTCGTATAGCTCCGCCAAATACGCAGTGCCCATGCAAAAGTCACATTCCTTTCTATCATCTCCCGTATAACACACATCAATGCCTTTGAAATCTTCCCCTTCCGCCTCGTAATGCATAATACCCTACCGCTATCATTAATATCACTGCTAACCTTGTCTCCTCGTGGTGTGCCGTATACATTACCCCATATGAAAACGATAAACCTCGCCGTGTCAAATCTCGTGCGATGGACCAAATATCGCCATTATCGCTTCGCTCCGTGCCGCGCTAGGTAGTGCCTCGATATACTGTTCTCGTAATAGGAAGTCTCAAAATCCAAACACATCTTCCAATGTTACCGCTATTTCACCTGCTGCAGATAGAAGGTATTTGTCTCGGGATTCCATCTCTCAATCAGCGCCTGTAACATACCATGGTTACGTGCGATTCGTGAATAATAACGGATTCCACTTAACCCCAAACGATTTATCAATGTCCATTCCGCTGGTGTTACATCCGCTCGGATTCGCGACAACAGCGCTGGCACGCTATCATTCATCCTCAACCCTGTCTCTGCCTGCATACGCCAAAAACGACAAACAACCATTCAATCCATTAGAGTCTTTTTCAAACATTCTGGAAATTTCTCCAGTAACCGGTACCGGTTATACATAACCGATATCGGTTAAGTAACCGATACCGGTTCTCCCTAACCGCTACCGGTCACTGTCAATTATATTCACCTTCCCTAAAAACAACCACCTACGACAATAATTTGCTCGTTTATTCCTTTTTATACATGCAAACATACCTGAAACCCCTGATTGCCTACCCTGTAACACTTACCTCACCTGCAACCCTTGTTATCATGTTTTCTTTCTCATATCTACCCACCTACTCTCCCCCATCTTATTCACAAAACATGCAGAGTTAAATCACAAACAAAATGATACCTCTCTGGGTCAGCAGCAGCAGCTGAGGTGGCCCTTGTCTTCCCTCCCCGTCCCTCGCTCCGGATGCTTCTCCTCGCTCGCCATGATCACCACCCTTTTCAACTTTGTCTTTCTGCCTTCTGAACCTCGGATCACATTTACTTTCCTTGTCTCTTTTCTCCTTCTCACCCAAATCTCTCATGCAAATCCTCGTCTCGGGCCAAAAAAGCGCCGCTCACGTATTTAACTTCTTGCATGGCTCTAAAATTAAAACTTAAGTTGCCACCCTAGCTTTTCTATTTTTAGAAAAGCTCATACCTAAATAACCGGTATCGGTTAGTTGACCGGTATCGGTCTATGACTACCGATATCGGTTCCCTAACCGATATCGGTTACACACCTTCCTTTTTGAAACAGGGTTCTTTTCTTCATTTCTCCTCTAAATTTTTGTCGCGCCCGCCTCTTTGCCTGCATAAACAACACAATTTACCACATTTTGTTCATCCACCACACATAGCATTACAATTTCATCAACATCATTTATTTTATAAATAAACAAACCATCAACTACAGATACCAAAAAACTATCACTCTATACATCATTTAGATCCAACTCATCAGTTACATATATCACACTGTCACAAAACCACCAATTTATCACATAACCTGACATTCATATATACGCACAAACAAACAAAAACATCAGCATCATCTATCTATCAACATGTCAATTAAACTCATCACACATTCTATATATTACCAACCATTTATTTCAACACATTTTAAACACAGCATGTGGATCAAAACATCATCTATATATATATATATATCCCAGTTTTCCAAAATACAATGTGCCCTACATCGGGCCTCTCGTGATCTCATAATATACCAAAGCCGCACGCAGCCGCAATACCTACTAAAAATATCGACTCGCTCGCAGCCGGCTCTCATATCAAAATATACTCTGCTCGCAGCCGGTATCAAATGTACAACCCGCACTCGGCTCGCAGCCGTATATAATAAATAAATAAATCAAAACAATGAATAAGTGTAGGCACGCAGCCTCTATCAATGCAACCGGCCGCAGCAGACCGTGCCCATGTCCCTATACAAAACCATGTCGGGATCTATCGCCTCTCCCACCGCCCTGCACCTCTCCCCGCCGGTCCCCGTGGTGCCTCTCGCCCCGCCTGTCACGGACACGCCACCAGAGCTGCCCTCTCCCGAGATCTCTGGCTGTGCGAGGTCTCCGCCCTATGCGCTGCATACGCCTGATACTCGACTCCGCTACTATCAAGAATATCCTGATAATAACGGGCCTCTGCTCTAACCTCCATATAACGATCTTCGCCATCAAGGAATCGGGCTGGTCCCCTGGCACCTAACACCAATATCCCCGAGCCTCGCACTCGCACTGTGGCCGTGGTGCCGGTGGAGGTGCCGCCGTGCTCGTACTCGCACTCGTGGCCGTGGTGGTATTCTGGGCCGTGGCTGCCGCCGCTGCCGGCCGTACGGCCGCTCGTACTGCACTCGCACTCGTGGCCGTGCCGCTGCCGGTGGTGGTGCTGCTCGTGCTCGTACTCCGAGCTCGCTACTGCCTCGTAGAGACTCCTATTCGTGCTCGTGGCAGCAGCCTAACCGTCCTCGTAATAGCTGCACTCGCCTTCGAGCTGATCTCTCTCGCAGAATCGCAGCCTAAGTCCTGGCCGCAGCAGCGTGTACTATCTCGCCGCTTCTCTCGCCTGCACCTCTACTGCACTCGTCGATGCCGCTGCACCCGCATCATCCACACCTCACCGCGCTGGTCTCTCCGCTACCTGGCCTGATCCCAAGGCCGTGGTGCCGGCAAGGGGGCTCTACATCATCCCTCCCGTACCGAGGGAAGGGAGGTGGCTCGCCCCGTGGCAGCCCCATCTCGCTGCGCACTTCTCTAAGGGTATCCGCCGTATTTCCTGGCCTCCGCCCCGCTATCCGTAATGTATACTGATCAAAGCGCACTGCACGCGGCTCTTCTCGCCAGCCGGTGACCTCTCGTAGGGTCTCCATATAATGTCTACTGCTGTAAGGCCCTCTAACATATGTCTATAGTAGGCCACATCCCGACTCGCAACAACCGCCGTGGTCGCCCACGATCCCCAACCACCTCTCAAATCCATATCGCACACGACTGTGGCCCCGGGCCGCTGGGGGTAGCCCTACTGCCTCGATGCATACGATGTGCTCGTATGCCCAACAGTGCAACAAAAATGTAGAACAAATACCAAATCGCTCCTCCGGCGATAGCCCCATAACTCCTCAGAGCAATCGCACTGTATACACCGGTGCCCATGCAAAACAGTGTGCTCCTCCACCATCTCCAAGAGCACTCCCCATCAATGCCCGTGGGAAGCGGCCTCCTCTCAATCCGGGAGGGCGAAGCAGTGATCCCATCATCATCAACACGGCAAGCCGTGTCTCATGTCTCTGTGCGCGTACATGTCACTATATCCAATGCTCATGCTTATGATATGTAAGCAAGCGCGGGCCGCATCCCCAAAACTCTGCAGATGCTATCCATGGCAGCTCTCGACCTACTCGAAAACGGCCTCTCCTCGATCGGTAGAAACCGCAGGATGCGATACACATCCTCTAATGTGACGGCCATCTCCCGGCCGGCAGATGGAACACATTGGCCGCCGGATCCCATCTCTCGATGAGGGCGACCATCAGCCGTGATCTCTGCGATCGCTTCGTACTCTCTCGACCCCGCCGAGCCCCACCTCGCGCATGATGGCCCAATGCGCCGCAGATATGTGTGGCCTCATCCGACTCAGTAGTGGAGGCATCCTATCACGCATCGTCAACTGCTGACGTGCCTGCAAAAAAACCAACCCACATTCTCAGACCCACTCTTTATTATAACATCTATTTTACCATCTAAACCCCCTTTTGTAACACCCAAAATCTAACCCCTAACCCAATCCCCTACCCCAACTCAACCCAACCCAACACAACCCACCCCACCAACCCCCCCAACCCACCTTAAAACCTAAACCCCCAAAACCCAAACCCCTAACCCAATCCCCTAAACCCCACCCAATCCCCTACCCCAACTCAACCCAACCCAACACAACCCACCCCACCAAGCCCCCCAACCCACCTTAAAACCTAAACCCTAAACCCTAAACCCCTAACCCAATCCCCTACCCCAACTCAACCCAACCCAACACAACCCACCCCACCAAGCCCCCCAACCCACCTTAAAACCTAAACCCTAAACCCCCCTAAACCCAATCCTAACCCAATCCCCTACTCCAACTCAACCCAACCCAACACAACCCACCCCACCAAGACCCCCAACCCACCTTCAAAACCTAAACCCTAAACCCTAAACCCCTAACCCAATCCCCTTCCCCACTCCCAACCCAACCCAACACCCCAACCATACACCCCCAATACCACCTCCCCAACCCCCACCGATACCCCACCGATACGATACGAGACCGACCGCCGGTCCCCCATTTTAACCTCACTCTATTCTTTTTTTTCGACCGATGCCGGTCGCCTAGTGACCGACATCGGTCACTGTCCACTACCCGAGCCGAACCCGCGCACGGCCCCCAAAACTCATTTTTTACCTATTTCTACCCATCTACCCACCCAAAAACCCTAAAATTTTACACACCTAGCCGCCTTAGCCTATCTAACCTATCTACCCTCTCCCTTTCTCAAATTACCTCCATTTACCCATTATTTCCTACAAACTACCAATTCCTACCCAAATCCCAAAAACAACATAACTCAACCAAATCACCAAAATAAAGAGTTTAGAACCTACGGCATTTACGACACGCTGCCGTGGTGGGATGGGTGGTGGCGGTCCAGCTGGTCCAGCCCCTCCAGCTCCTCCTGCCTGTGCCATGGCTCCAATCCTGATCTGCTGGGTCCCCGGCCAATCACCTGCGGCCTCCTCAACTATTCGGGCCCACTATCAACTCTCTCCGCCAATCAAATAGCTCCACCTCACTCAATACCCCTCCAACTCAACTCTCCACGTCAGACAAGTTAATTTGGATTGCAAATAACCAAAGTGACAATGACAGGCCGTATTTTTTCTTTTTATAGGTTTTTCGACCTTAACCGATGTCGGTTTCCTTTTTGCCCTAAAAAACCGGTATCGGTCCCTTAACCGATATCGGTCATGTAGAATCGACATCGGTGTTAATCCCAACTTTCCCCCAATTTTATCTTTTTGCCCCTATTTACCATTTGCCTCTTTTTTAACCACATATCGCCTATATCCACCTTTGCTGAACACCATTTGTTTACCTATTCGGCCCGACCTAAGGCCTCAACCTACCAATTGGCCCGACCTAAGGCCTCAACCTACCAATTGGCCCGACCTAAGGCCTCAACCTACCAAGGACCTAAGGCCTCAACCTACCATTCGGCCCGACCTAAGGCCTCAACCTACCAATTGGCCCGACCTAAGGCCTCAACCTACCATTTGGCCCGACCTAAGGCCTCAACCTACCAATTGGCCCGACCCAAGGCCTCAACCTACCATTCGCCCGACCTAAGGCCTCAACCTACCAATTTGGCCCGACCCAAGGCCTCAACCTACCAATTGGCCCGACCTAAGGCCTCAACCTACCAATTGGCCCGACCCAAGGCCTCAACCTACCATTTGGCCCGACCCAAGGCCGCAACCAAACCATTTGGCCCGACCCAAGGCCGCAACCAAACCATTTGGCCCGACCCAAGGCCGCAACCAAACCATTTGGCCCGACCCAAGGCCGCAACCAAACCATTTGGCCCGACCCAAGGCCGCAACCAACCCATTTGGCCCGACCCAAGGCCGCACCTAACCATTTGGCCCGACTTAAGGCCGCACCACCAACCATACCATACCCATCAATCGCTTTAATTTATCCATCCATCATGTAGCTTTTTGTTCAATCGAGCTCACCTGCTCGTGTTTTAGCATGATTAGGGTCCTCGACTTGATCTCGCTGACCAACTTTGCCTAGACCTAGACCGTGACGCTTATCTCAACCAAACCAACCATTCGCACCGCCGAACATGCCTAAACGCTTCTTGTACCTTACCTGTTATATACCCTGGAGCTACTTCCTATGCCTTGGATACCAGGATTATATCACCCTTGTTTGGATAAACTATCGACCTTTGCCTATACATCGCTGGTTTGCTCGTCAAATCATGTACCCTAGTCATACTATTGCATTTCAACATGTGTATGCTTCCTTGGACCTACCCCACACCTTACCATTCTCTCAACAACATATACCCTTTATCAACCCTATCCCTGATTTCCCGTTCACCCAATCTGTGATAGATTTGAGGGGGATTACCTATACCCTTAACAGGGGAAACCACTTCATATTATTGTCCGCGCAGCTTTACAAAACAAGCTACACGACAATAAGGGGCTAATGTAGACACCAAATTCGTGTCTTACGATCCCTTGTGACCCACATCTCATCTCGCAACCTAAACTCATCACCTAAACCTTACACAATTATTTATTAATTACCTCATAATTGATAAATCCACATCGCCTTACCCGCCACCTCACTTGCCCACCTCACCATGACTTAGCCCTAACCCTAAACTAACCTAATTAGGACCCATGACTTGGTCTAGACTCACATCCATAACTAATGCCTCCTTACTCGCACCCAAAGCCGACCTTCTAGCCACTTGACCAAGCCCGCAACTGATCTCTCTGAGAAAAGTAGGAAGGTGGGCTATTTTACTAAAAATAGCCTACTTTTTCCTAACCGATGCCGGTTCCTACTCGACCGCCGCTTACGTAACCGCCATCGCCTCCTCAAAATGGGCTCCCAAACCAAAACAACGGATCGGAATTTCATTTTGGGAGATCACCAAGGATTTTTTGAATCAAAGGAGAGTCCAAAGCGATTAGCAGAGTCCGTAACTTCACTTGACCAAGCAGAGACGAGTGAAGAAACCAAGAGTCATAGCCAAGGAGATCAACTGCATCTTCGCTAAAACCAAGTAAGTTACATCTCGCATGTCCTCCATTATAACATTTCTTATGCTTTTGGAATTACAGTCCTCCCAAATCCGCTTTCTCGATCCATTATCCAACGTACTCATTGCTTCTACTGTCATTCTTTTGTTTCTAACCATCCCGCTTCCCAAAACTATCCAAAATCAGCCATTACAAACTCCACAACCAGCCCGTAAGATCCTAGAACCCACCGGATTTGCGGTTATCAAGAATCGCCATCGGTTATAGGTAACCGCATCGGTTCCTTTGATCAAAACCAGAAAACAGCCTTTTCCCCTACCTGGCTTCAAATGCCAAGCAATTTAATTGATATTTTACAAGATTTTGTGTTAACTCATATCGGCAGGGAACCGACCACCTTCGAAAGGAAGTTTCATATTTCCCGGCCCAAGGCAGCTCCTCATTTACTATCTAATCAAAATCTTGTTCCATCAAGGGCTAATCTATCACCGACCAACTAGCCGACACACCTATTTCCGAGGATCAACCCTCTAATTTTGACTTTCCAGATGAGTCAATTACTACCCTTTCCTGGTTGAACCCCCTTACCAAATGACACTCTTCTTTGACGGTTCCAAGTGTCAGCGTGGGGGGAGGAGATGGTATTATCCTCATTCCTCTTGATGTAGAACCTATGCCTTTGTCTTTCAAACTAGATTTTGAATGCACCAACAATATTACCGAATACGAAGTGCTCATACTAGGTCTCCAAGTTGCCTACGCCCTAGATGTCAAAACAATCAACATCTTTGGTGATTCTCAATTGGTCGTGAACCAAGTAAATGGTATGTACCAATTTTTAATGAGATACTTCAAAATTATAAACATCATGTAGACATACTTTTGACCATATTTGATCGTTACACCCTTGAAACCATCCCACGTTCAACCAACAAATTTGTAGATACCGTGGCCTGCTTGGCTTCCCAAATACCCACTTCACCTACCGATTCTACAATCTTTGTCACCATATAATGAATATAATCACATTCTTATTTACCTCATGATGTTTACTCAATCGAACCACTACCCCGACTGAGTGACCTTTTGTATAAACAATACTCCGACTACCTTTCTCTCTCCTTCTTACCTCTTGATCTCACTGTAACAAACAACATACCTTCCTTAAAAAGGTCTCTCGTTATGTCATTCTGGGGGGACTCATCTATAAACATGGATTTGATGGTTTCTCTTGCAATGCCTCACAAGTTTTGAAATTCCTTATACCATTAAGGACGTTCATGATGGAATATGTGGAGTTCACTTTAGTGGCCTTGTTGTTCTTAAGTGTATTCTTCACCTAGGATATTACTAGCTAACCCTTAACTATGATTGTTGCAACTACATCAAATGTTTTGTAAAATTCCAACAACATTCCAATCTTCATCATACACCCATTCATGCCTTATAGGTCACTCATGACCTTTGGCCCTTCTCTCAATGGGGTTTGGATCTTATCGGAGAAATCAATCCTCATTCTTCCCAATGCCATCAATGGATCATCACTACTACTGAATACTACACAAAATGTGTGGAAGCCATACCACTCATCTCCATGAAAGTCGAGAAAATATGTAAGTTCATTAACCACCACATCATTTGTTGCTTTGGTGTTCCTCATCACCTCATCACTGACAATGGAAAACAATTAAAAAACAAAACATTGTAAAAAATTTACGATGCCTTTGGCATTCAGCTTAGTTTCTCATCACCTTATTACCCACAAACCAACTGCCAAACCGAATCCACTAACAAAACCCTCAACAAAATTATCATGAAAATGGTTGACGATACTAGAAGGATTGGCATACGCACATTCCTTTTGCCACATGGGTGTACCGCACAAATATTCACACTTCCATTGTGGCCACACCATTTTATCTGGTCTCTGATGTGAGGAGGTTGTTCTACCTCTCAAAGTCTAGATCCCCTCACTCCACATTTCTCTCTATGACATGCTCAATGACGATGAATTTCATTAGGACCATTTAGCACAGCTAGAGTTATTCAATGAACATCGTCTTCACGCTCTGGATCACCTTGAACTTTACCAAAAATGTATCAAAATTCCCTATGACAAACATGTCCATGAATGAACCTTCCAAGTCGGTGACCTTATCCTAAAAGAAAATAAACACGTAACTAAAGCAGAAAAAATTAAACGGGGAAAATTTTCTCCTAATTGGCTTGGACCATACATCATAATTCATACCTATGGATCAGGTGCTTATCGTTTATCTTCTCTTGAGGGTAAACTTGAACCTGGGCCCCTTAATGCCTTGCATCTTCGACCATTCTATTGTTGACTTTTAGTCCTACCTTACCTTTTGTCTCTTTCCATGCTCATCCCTTGAGCATTATTCACTCCATACACCTCACCAACGATTAAACAAGAATCATGTGAGTACCCATCACTTGTTATCTTCTCTTGAATATGTGTACCACGGTGCTGCACATAACATGATTCTCATGGATACTTTTCATCTACCTTTAGATGAGATCCCATGGTCATTTACCTAATTTTTAAATAAGAATCTTATTCTTCACCTTGGTTTTGTCCATGACTTAAAATCCCTCACATGGGACCTAACTCCTTGAGTAAAACTTCTACTATAAAAGATGACTCCCTAGAAAGGACATCTTCAACTTAATAACCACTGCTATAAATAGACTACTCCCTCAAAGGACAGCTATGTAAATATCTTAAAAAAACAAATAAAACAAATAAAAAAAAAAATTAAAAAATATAGCAAACCGAAGCTTCCCACATCGATCGACTTCATGAAGACCTCAAAGAGTTAAATTCCTCATCCCATATAGACTTCTGCATCAATCAATTTATCTCAAGTACAAGTCAAAAAAAAAAAATTAGTCATGGACTTGCCCATTGTGACCTAGGACCTCTTGCCCGAAGGGCCTATTACACCCTTCTCACCATTCCCACTCTCAATTCCTAACTTCCTCAAGGGACTTTTGGGAACTTAGAAATTTGGTGATCATATGACTACTTTTCATTGTAGAACAGTCAATCATGCAATTTCGTTAGGGTCTTACGTTCATCACCTCCTCCCGGTATGATCTTCTCGGTATGATCCCATCCAATCAGGTGGCTTTATTGTCCCCCTCTTATCTTTTAACCATCTTTGTTTATGTTTTGATTACCTTATATAGGACTTGGTCCTCGACACTTAATTTTGGGGTAATCTCCTTCTTTCACTACAATCACCTCCACCTACATCATTTTACCTATAATTCACCCATAGCTAACAAACCTAAACCCACAACATGCCCAAAAACTTGTCAACTCATTTTCATACCTCCTCATATTCTTCCCTAGCTTATGGGAGAACTACATCAGCCTGAGGTCCCTTTTTCCGGGACTATGTAGGTAGCACTCCGAGGGCATGGGGCCCTTGGAGGTTAGCTTGGCCATTCTCTACCCTAAACAATTCATCTTCCATGTTCCCCACCATTTACACCACATCTCACTTAGTTTCCCTTTTATATACAAAATTGGAAATTAAGCCACATACATAACAAGTTGCTTCATATTTTATACATTTATTACACCTACCATTTCTCTATCATCACTATGCATAGATTATACCACATCTCACATATGACCCATAGTATCATTCATTGCAAAAAATAATGAATCACAACTTCACCTACTTTCAACACGACCATGCCTACCAACCTGACTCGATCCATGCCTAACCAACCTAACTCATCCATGCCTAACCAAACCTAACTCAACCATGCCTACCAACCTGACTCAATCCATGCCTAACTAACCTAACTCAATCCATGCCTAGCCAAACCTAACTCAACCATGCCTAACCAATTTGACTTGATCCATGCCTAACCAACTTTGACTAGACCCATGCCTAAACCGGCTTCGACTCCATCATGCCTAACTCACCTAATTTCCATCCATATCAAAACAACAAATCCATATCTCATCTACCACAAGCCATAAACCAATATCTCATAAACACATCAACAAATCACAAAATACCATGTATCTCATCATATAAATCAATAAATGCGTATCTTAATATACATGCCTATCTCATCATGTCCATCATCTCAAAATGTCGTCAAGACGCAGAAGCCGATATACAATACAAAATGTCATCGACACATAGGCCCATCTCATATATACAAAAAAAGAATGAATCAATACAAAATCTCTTCAGCTGACGCAGGCCGGTATATGCTCAAAATATATAAATCACTCGTACCTCCTTAATATCTTCGGCACACAAGCTGGTATATGTATTAAAAACTAGTATACATCAAAAACTAGGTGACCACATATCAGGCATCTCGTCGGATGTCCTCCATCTCTGTGTCACATGTACCCTCGGCCTCCTGTGTCCCTGCTGGCACCTCACCTAGAGCTGGTCTTTGTGCGCTAGTGGCCTCTCCCTGATTTGGCCTCACGTTTGTGGACCTCCTATACTCTCCACACTATGAGTGTGGGATATTGTCCTCTCACCTGGATGATCATTGTTGTGCCTCACTTGGCATAGGATATGAAATATATCTCAACCACCATAAGCTGGTCCTGATAGTATCTCACCTCACCTAGGGCATCCCATAACCTAGATACATGCATGGTCTATGGTGGTCCCATAGGTCTTGGCCCATATACCTTCCTTACAGCAACCTGGCCTACACCTACCTATAAACTGGGACCTACTCCCTGTGCCTATGGTGGTGCCCTCTGCCCTTGTGCCTATATCTGGGCCTGTAAGGACTCAATATGTGCCTAGGATTTGGCCAATTAGCCACAATAAACCTACCACCCGAGCTAGTAAGGTTGTTACTTGACCATCTCCCTCCTGCCCATCTCCATCTACTCCATCACCATCTAGGCCTGTGCAAATCGGCCACTTATATGTGTAGCTCTGCTACCTCTTCCTCTGAACCCTCCAGTTGTGTCTGTAGTATACCCAACTAGGTAATCAGTGTAGCTACCTACCCCTATAGGGCATCTCTCTACACTGTAATGGCAACTAGGTTTGGCTGCCCCGGTCTGGGTGGTATGGCTCATAACTGAGCCACCCACCACTACCTATACCTATCTATACATCTGACATCATCTATTTACTTGATCCACCGGCTGATCCTCCTCCCTGTGTGGCACTTGTAGGTTGTGATAGAGGTAGGGGCCTCTCCATGTCATCTCTCTAATACTATGGGAAGGGGCGGAGGAATGTCTGTAGGAGCCTCGAATCGCCATCGAATCTATCTACTAGGATAATCTCATCCTCCCGACATGGCGACCCTATATCCACCTCTCTAGCCGGAGCTCGGCTAGCTCCTCATGCATATGCCTATATGAAGGGAATCCCACATATGGCCTCCATACAATTTCCACTCCAGAAAATCCCTCTAGTAAGTACCGAAAATGGGCCACATCATTTGTCATCCTATCCAATCTACGCTCTCCTATCACCGGCACCCATCTCCTGTATCCCACCCGCATAAATCTAGGTGGGAATGCATCTACTCGAGGCATCCCTATAGGTTGGACACACACTATGTGCTCATATGCCCAGTAGTGTAGTATAAATGTACATCACATGCTAAACTAGCACAACCACCCATATGCCCATAGCTCTATGTATAGCTGCACCAAGAATGTTGGTGCCCAGGCAAAGCGTGTCTCATACACCATCATATCATGGAGTACCCCATCAGTGATCGGGGAAAGCGTCCACCCTCTGCATCTAGAAGTGCATAGCAGCACACTACCTCCATCAATACAGAACCACTAGCCTCGTCTCATCCGGACGGGCTAGGTACATCTCTCCATAGCTCAAACTAGTGCTATCGAATCTCAAATCAGCCACCCCCTCACCAAAAACTGTCCCAATCAGCTCCTCTGAAACCTTGGAGGAGATAGAGTAAACTTGGGCACCCAATATGGGTAACCACAAAATTTGGAACATGTCCTCTAAGGTGATAGTCATCACATCCATCGGTGGTGGAATGTGTTGGTCACGGATCAAATCTATCGATGAGCATGACCATCAAGCTAGGATGCCGAACAACATGTCTATAAAGCGAACCCCACTCAAGCCCACTGCCCCCACATGCTGCAGCTCCAATGGGTTTGTTGCGCACGCACAATGTCACTAGTAGAGGCGGAACCCTGTCCCACATATATAACTATACTCTCCCTTGCATCCAATCCAAGCATGATATTAATCCACATTTACCATGACCATATTCACCAATTATCATTACCCTCCACCCTATTTTCACCCTACCCATCTCAACTACCTAGCCCACATCACTTTTACACCCTTGTGCCTAAAATCCTGACCGGTACCAGTTCATCCTAACCGACTTCGGTCACCCTTAAATTGGCATTGGTCACTGTTTGGTGACCACTACAAGTTAACCCTTACTGACCACGGTTACCCCTTAACCGACATTAGTAACCTATTTGGTGATCGATACCGGTTCCACCCAACCGACGCCGGCCACACTTGACCGACGCTAGTCACTGTTGTGGAAAAACCCACGTCTTCCCAAAACCCCCTTTTCTAAAAACCTCCCCCTACCCCTTTTACCCCACCTACAATGACCTAAACTACCCTGGACCTCTACCCACCCCATCTATACAATTTACTACCCTCCCCTTGTTCTTTTTTTCCTACTATTCCCCCCATACTCAAATTTAATTTTTTCCAACCCACAAAAACAAAAAACTGACAAACCAACATTTTTATATACCAACCTCTAATCTATCCACACAATAATGTAGTGTAGGGCACTTACCTCGTCATGTTGCCATCGTCTCGATGGCACATCTCGGCCGCTATCTTGGTGGCTTTGCGCCCGATCCCTCTCCATCCTCTACCATCACCAAATAGCTACTCGTAACCTCCAACCAATCAAATCTCTCACCTGTTCCTCTGACTCCGCTACTCACCAACCAAACCCTTGCCAAATCACACTACCAACTCACTTTATCTTGTTTCCTCTAAACACTTTTCTCTCTTTTCTCTCTTTTTTTTCATTTTCTCACTTCGTAAATAACAAATGAATAACAAAAAACGTGGATTTTTGTTTTTATAACCAACTTTGACCTAACCGACCTCAGCTTACCTCCCTTGATGGCATTGGTCGCATGTCCTACCTAGCCATCGTCGGTTCCCTATCTTGATGTTAGTTATCCATGACTGGCATTGGTCACCCTCACCTACACATTGCCTTCCCTTTTGCCCTTTTACCCCACCCTTCACCCTAATCCTTTACCCAACCCCACCTTTACCCAACCCATTTACCTTACCTTTCCTGACCTCATCATTTCCTACCTCCCTTTTTCCTCCTTTGGGGACTCATTATTTTACCCCTACCTTGGCCTTACCCATGTCGCGACCTAGCTATTTGGACCTAGACCATCTCTAGTGACCTTTGACCTCATGTGTTCGATAAACCTTGCGGCTTGTTACTGTGTTGTTGACCTAATGACCTTACCTAGTCTATTGTTGTGACCATTTTTCCCGACCCTACCTTTGGTGTCTTGGAACATACCTAAACATTCTTGCACCTAACCTATGTTATGTTTCTTGACCATATCATATACCTTGGATACCGAACTCACTTCAACCTTGTTTGGATAAACCTATCGACCTTAGATGATGTAGAGTTTTCCTGCTCTTTCAACCCGGTAGCATGCTGTAGTTTATTCATGTGCGTGCATTAAACTATTTCTACCTTTGACCCAGCACCCATTACCTAGATTTCCCGAGTAGACCTTAACCCTTTCTCCCCGTGCCCACTTGCCTTTTCCTCTCATTTACCTTTTATCAAACCACGCACCGATTCTCCTTTTTGCCTCATCGGTTCCTAGTTTGAGGGGATCACCTTCACCCACACATGGGGCAACCACATCTTATTTTTGTTAGCGCCGCTTACCAATACAAGCTATTCAACAAAAAAGGGGGAAAAATGTAGACACTAAAATTAGGTCACACTCCCTTTGGTCCCTTGACGAATAAACACCCTTCATCGCATTCACCTATCCATGGCCCCCTTCACCCCACTAATATTAATTTAATTAATTTAACTAAATTAATGCATTATTCTCTCTATATTTATTATTTAAATATCTTATTTTAAATAATATCCACACATCTGATTCACTTAGACACCTTACCAAGCCAACTCAACCTAAGACCTATTCTTAACAAGTTGTCATAACTAACTAAGACTTACCCAAACCCTAAAAATCAATGCCTACATTCCCTCTAACCACATTCCCGCATGCTCACAAGAATCTCCCAGTCTAATCCATGGGTTAACAACATGAAATCCAAGGAAATCAAGAGGATCTCCCTAGTTTAGTAAACCTAGGAAATCCCATCTTAACCGACGCTAGTTACTCCTAATCGTCGCCAATCAAGCCGGAACCACCGTTGGTTACCCTTTAACCCCAAAAAAACTTATTCTCAAGGTTGGAGATTGGAAGAAGAAGTTTGGTGAGAAAAAACACATCTCGGAGAGATAACACATCTTCAGAGAGTGAATTCTAGTAAGAAACCACATGCAAGGAAGGAGATCAAACATATTTTCCTACACAGCCATCCCACCATGATATGATCTAACCAAGCAAAGAGGAATGTATATACAACCCATGCAAAATATTTCCTTTAGTTGGTGATCACTTGTAGCCTTCAAACCCCTCATTAGCACCTCCATCCCTCACTCACAGGCATTCAAGACTGGAATCCAAGTAAGTATAACATCATACTTTTCTGGTTTATTTCATTTCATCATCATTTTATCATCTATTGTTTACCTAGCCACCTATTGACCTTATCCAACATTTCCACCTCCATATACCCATTAAAACCTCACCAAAGCCTACCCCAATCACCCAATACCTCATCCCGACCAACCAAAGTCCTTTGTGCAATCACAAAGGAGACCCAAAGCTTGTTCTGTGGCATTTCCAAATTTCCATAGTAACCGGCACCGATTACACCTGACCGCCATCAGTTACCCTTAACCGACATTGGTCTCTGTATTTTCCCATACAACCTAGAACAGAGACCTACCCACAAAATTTCATCTCACCCTCATCCACTTTTGATCTATCCAGAGACCTCTGTCAAACCTGTAGAACCCAGAACCAATCATTTGACCTTTGGATTCTATTCTAGCTTAGCCTGTTAGATTAGATCTATTTCTTATTGTGTTTTAAGTGAGATACCTAAATCATTTCAAATTACAATAAGATTTAATTTGTTTACAGCATTAAATTGTTTAAAAAAATGGACTGACAACCATCTAAGAAGTATCACTCTTCCCAGATCTAGCATATACTAGGCAATTCACTACCCATATTGTTTAAATTCCTTCGGTGGTCTTTCTTGGCATTACAGGTAGTTCCTCCTATCCAAAAAGAAGCTCTCACGATAAGCTATGGATTTAGAATTCATACGTGCACAACAACCCATAAACTAGCATTTGAATAGGTATTCCTCCTACACTGTTACCCTATCTATTTCATCAACACTTAAAAGAAATGATGTAAGAATAAGGTGAAACAAAAGAAACTGTTCCAAGATAACATATTTATTGGCAATTAGACATAACCTTCTTCTTTTTTTTTGACGTTTCCCCTTACGGGTATGTGTGGTCCATGATGAAATTGATAATGTCGTGTACCAGGGGCACACGAGAGATAGGGGGCTTGGTTTCATGAAATATACAAATTCATCGGGAAAGTCCAAATCTACCAAATCAACCCCATCTAAAGGATTATCATCTAACCAATATGCAATGATTTGACCCTTTACATATTTTTGATTTACTGACGTTAACTCGAACTCACCCATTAATGTAATGAAACACCCAACCTTTTTAGATAAGGATTCTGCATGCGTAATGTTCGTAGGTGGTATGAATTGATAATGACCCTTATCTCTTGGTTGAGCATGTAATGTATTAAGTGCTTGGTTGCCAAAACTATAGTGAGGCATTCTTTTTCTACCTATGTGTAGTATGTCTCATAATCAAGTAACATCTAATTGATAAATTATATAGCATGTTCTCACTTATCATCATCCTCTTGAGCCAACATACAGGCTAACGAAACATCTATAGCCCGTGAATATAAGATCAAAGGTCAATCTGACCTTGGTGGCATTAGCATGGGAGGAGACAACAAAAATCATTTAACTGCCTCAAAGGCCTCATTGCATTTCTCCGTCCAATCAATGCTATAATATTTCTTTAACAAATTATTGATTGGATGAACGATGAAGGGTAAGTCAGGCATAAACCTTCAGATTGCACTAATTTTCCCAAGAAAATATATAATACCAGACTCGTCGGATGGCAGAATCATTTCTAACACATACTATATTTTTTACTAGGTCAACATCGATCCCTCGTAAAGATATTATGTAGCCCAAGATATTTTCACCCATCACACCGAATACACATTTTTTCGGGTTTAATGTGACACCATACTCAATTAAGCATGAAAGAATGATACAAAGCACCTCTAGGTGATCACAACACTTCCTTTCCTTGGCCAGTAGGTCATCTACATAGGATTCCATGATTTTATGAATAAGATCATGGAATATGTAGGATATTGCTCATTGATATGTAGTGTTGGTGTTCTTAAGACCAAATGGCAAGACCGAATAACAATAGGTTCCCCAAGGAGTGATAAATGTAGTTTTAGCTTGGTCCTTGATAGATATTTTGATTTGATTATATCCTAAAACCCATCCATGAGGGACAACAACTCAAACCCAGCTATTGAATCAATGGATGGTAGCGGAAAATAATCCTTAGAACAAGCCTTGTTAATGTACCAGAAGTCTATACAAATATGGATCTTTCCATTCTTTTTTAGGACAGGGATAATGTTAGATACCCATTGTGAATAATCGATGGGATTGATGAATCCCACCTAGAGAAGCTTCATTACCTCTTCCTTTCCCATAAGGGCCACTTTTGGCTTCATATGTCTTGATTTCGCTTAATTGGTTTGGCATCTGGTTTAGTGATGATATTATGAACTGCGATGTGGGGTGAAATCCCCATCATTTCCTTGTAACTAAGTTTGATGGCATGTTGATGTTGCTTGAGGATTTGGGTATGAATTTCTACTTCCTCTAGAGTTAAAGAGGACCCTAGTTTTAAGATTATTTGTTCCTCCTCCATTTCGATGTTTATATCAATTATTCCCTCAATCAAGGAGGCATTACCCTCCTCAAACTCAGGTGGTACTAGAGGTGAATCCAAATACCCTTCTTATTTTACCTCATAAATTTCAGGATCTCTTCCCGGAGAGGACTCAATCATTAGATTCCCAAAATAAGAAGAAGAACGTGGAATTAGGGAAAGGTCTACCTCGTGACAAGTAATATGCAGCTCCACCAAAGCATTTAAATGAGATAAAGTTGACTCATCCCCATCGACAGGGTCTCAAAGAGTCAAGCTGGTCATTAGCTTCCATTTAGGTCAACATTGATGCTATTGGCGTTTTATGAATCAAGGATTCAACACGGAGTGAAACCTTGAAGTTGGTATCCTCTAAACCATTACTTGGGGTGAAGCATGAGGAAAACGTCACTATAAAGTCTTCCAGAAGGTTTTTTCACATGGAACTGCCTCGATTGATATAAAATAAAACCCCTTAGTTAGGCCCAACACGACAGTTTTGTAAATTTGTAAGTGTTCAGCCCTAGTCTCGTATACCTCGAATACGTGATTTGAAACTAGATGTGAATTTCCCAACACCCTAATTTTGAGGACTCCCATTCTCTTAGTTATAATGAGGCCTAGTAAGAAAGCCTCATGTTCAGCCCCATTATTCATGCATTTGAAATTCATTTTGAAAGTAAAAGGAAAAACCCTTCCTTCGGGAAAAGTAAGGATTGCACTGCTCCCGAATTGAGCGGCACTTGGCCCCATTAAAATGGAGGGCCCAACAATTACTCAGAATACGGATTCTCGATTCATCCCCGTTTAAGTTCTCCTTTTATCTTGGTTACATCTACCACACAAACTTCATTTGTTGGAAGAAAACTAAGCCCCAAAGCATGACCCACGCCCATGGAGTCAAAGGGGAGAAGGATAGGAAAATCATTTCTTAATAACTTGAGAATATTTATTGTAGTTCCTAGCAATCACTGTCTCTACAACAACACTCTCATCCTTGACCACCGAAATACCCTCGATCAAACCAATAACCTCTAATTTCATCATGGGAACCAGCTTTTTCTTTTCTTACGTAATGTGCTTGCTAGTTTGTTTAATCGGGTTGGTGGGAAGCTCAAATTCAAAGTGGACCCTGGATTTTTCCTTAAGTTGGCTAGATGTATTTCAAAGGGCTTTGTATCACCTTGGGCGATAAATACTTTCCCAAAATGTAGCAATATGACTTCTTGTAATAGTGTGGATGATATTTCCTTCATGCAAAGGATCCAGGGCGACCAAGGATCATATTATAGTTAGTTTCTGATCTATAATATAAAATTCAGTAAGCACCGTTTTGGGCCCAAGAGTGATTGGTAGTACTATGGTTCTGATCAAGGTTTCCTTGAGACTATCATAGCCTCTCAATGTGTTTCGTGTTGAGGAGCAATTAGTCTCCTCATATCCTAACTTCTAAAGAAAAGAGAAGGGGACTATATTAACTCTTTCCCCATTGTCAGTCATTGCACACTTCACATAGTTTTGTAGATCCAAAATTGTAAGAACAAGGTTGGATAACCTCTACGAGCTATTTCAACATCCATAGGCATTTTTCTTGTTTCAAATAGAAACCCAATATCCCTTTCGGGCTACCCTGGGGAAAACGTCAAAGTCTACATGGTTTATTTGTGCCTCTGGCGGTGGGGTAACATTAGCCAAATGGTCGAGAAAAAGTGCTTCCAAGAGAGTGGCTCGATGAGTCGGGGAATTCTTCAATAGATCTAAAAGGAAATGTGCGAAAAGGTCTTGGTTAGATCACTGATCAAGTCATAAGCCCCTACTGGCTTTCTTAGCATGTCATGAACACTATCTGACACAACTGGGTAGATCGGAGTTGGATGTGATGAATCGTCTCTAGCTCTTGTTGCAGCGTTAATTTGGGGTTCAACATCTAACTCAACCAAACCTACAATATTTATTTGTCTTTGATCATCTAAGAGAGGTACCACCGTTGGTTTGATGAAGTTGAGGATTCATGGTCATGGGTCCCCATTACAATTCCTTTATTTGAACCATTAGGATCGAGTCTACCATCCTTTAGACATGTGGGAAGATGATCATTGAATATTCCCAATAATGTGTTCTATGGAGACACCAGGTCCCATATAGGTGTTCGACTAGGTGCAATTGGGTTTGCCGAAAACATATCGAAAAACAACTATCTTTAGTCCTCTAGAAACTGTTACAAAAATTATTACAATTGTGAAAATTTCTTTCTTCATGCCCAAAACCCTATAGAAACCACAATATAGGTCAAGATCGTAATCTTGAGGCCTTTGATTTGTCCCTTATTGTGGTCTAAAACCACAATTGTTGTTCGGTTGTTGACTATTATAATTAACACTTTGAAACCTTTGCCCTTGGTTCTAAAATTTTTAGGGAATTGACTAGGGCTTAGGGTCGGAATTTTTATTTGTGGCTGAGGTTGTTGCTATTGTTGGGGATGATTAAAATCCATAACATTTACCGAGGGTGAAATTTTTTTGTTTCTCTTATTGTTGCCATTGTTATTGTTATTCATGTTGTTATTCGTAGCACCTATACCGATGGAATTAGTAGTGTTAGGATTTTTTGGTTGATCAGTTACTCCTTCGGTCGTAACTCCATGATTTTTGTTAAGGATCTTTGGTCCTTGATTGTTGTTTTTGTTGTTGGAATAATTGGGAGTATTTTGAGAAGGAACAACTAACTTCCCATTTGTTCTATAGGTCTTATGACCACTGTTGATAGCCGCTTGATCAATCCGAAGGGCACCCTCCAACACCTATTCATATCTCCTTAATGGGAACTTTTGAACCTCTTCCTTCATCTCCCTATTGAGGGAGTGAAGGAACAAATCACAAAGTTCTGTTTGATCCATGTTTGGAGCCCTTGTGGAAGAGTAGAGAGTTTGTGAAGGAACAAATCACAAAGTTCCATTTGATCCATTTTTATATTTATCCTATTTATAACTCAATCTCCTTATAATTATTAGTTTAGGTTAGATAGTTTAGAGTAGAAAGTTAGTATAGGAGTAGTTTCGGTGAACTAGGATTAGAGAAACCAACCCTTTCATCCAAGGAAGTTGTCCTTCTCTCAAGGATGTTCTCATGCACTCAAGTCCTACATTGAGAGATCATCCCATGTTGCATTGAAATTTTCAAACTCAGTTCACCAAGGTGCATGTTTCAACTCCAACAATTTATGCATGCCTAAAGGGATGAGTTTTATGATATTTACAACATTTCACTAAGATAAATATGTATATTAGTGGAATATTTCATTTGAAGGCATATTTTAACACATCTAGAAACTCCCAAGCTTAAATATATTATTATAGAAGTCCAAGAACCACTTTCATGAGAAGGATACAAATAATGCAAGGTGTATCCAAATGCAAATATTTTGAATATCTATAGCTCTCACCAAGAAGAAGAATAGAAAAATCATTGAAAAGATCTTCAATACCTTCAAGTATAAGTATTTCTACACCTCCACCTAGTATAAATTTCTCTTTTCCCACCATAAATTAAAGGTATATCCCTTAATGGTACATCAAATAAATCTACACTTTGTTAGCTTTAGTGATGACAGTCTCCTAGTTCTAAATGCCCAAAATGATATACCAGTGTCTTCTTTAAAAAGTA
The DNA here is from genome assembly GCA_018340775.1 of Taxus wallichiana var. yunnanensis. NCBI lineage: Eukaryota > Viridiplantae > Streptophyta > Pinopsida > Cupressales > Taxaceae > Taxus > Taxus wallichiana. Next base: position 435,234,469 of record CM031238.1, read on the forward strand.
TTCCTTTCTTCATTGGTGAAAACCTTACTACCCCTATAGATCATATCCATGATGTTGTTAATGTGTGTTCAATTCATCTTATTACTGAAGATGATGTTGTAATCGGGGTTTTTTCTTCTTCACTTAAGGGAAAAATACTTTAATGGTATAGAATTGTGATATCTTCTTCCATTCACACATAGTATGATCTTGGTACATACCTATAACTACAATTTGATGAGAAAAAAACAATATATCCCTATTATTATAACTAAAAATTATCAAAAGGGAACCTAATGAACTTATGGTCTATTTAAACATCAAATTTTAGAAGACATGGAATAAAATTCCAATTTTTTTAAGACCAAATCCTCAAGGTTATTTTATTTACTTCTTAAGAGCATTGAATTCTAATATATTCATAATGATATAATCCATGGGTGTTATCCCATTACATGATGCATATCCAATATCTATTGGGGATGAAAATTGTATAATTTAAGATGTGAAAATGGCCCCTAGATTACACATGCCCTTGTTTCCTGAATTACATCAAGCCCCCATCCTTCTATTGCTCTCATTCCTAATTTAAATTCCCCATCCAATGCCTTCACTTCTTATCCTTCTAAAAACAAAATGATATTGATGACCTTATAACTATGGTTAGGAACTTGTCCAATAAAGTTATCTCTATGAAGAGGAAACAAACTCAATCCTATATAGTTAACCCAAATTCTAATTAGGGACATTCTTCAGTAATATTTTTAATCAAGGTTATCATCCATGTAGAACCTAATATAAAAACCATATATATGGCGAAAATTAATAAGTTTATTGATTGCAAGGTCAAAACCCACATCTTCCCTTTGAACAGCTTGTTTCTCCACAATCACTTCCTACAACCAACTTAAGAAAAGGAATTATTCAAGTACAAAATAATGTAATACAAGAAGTATAATGGTGTTTTCCATGCAATAAACCACATAACCAAAAAAATTTGCAAATGTATTACAATCCTAGGACCTTATGGTTCAAAATTGTTCTAATAATTATGGATAATTAATGAAAGCAACAAGTTCTAGTATTGGAGAAATTAAAGCCACCCCTAGGCCTAACTTCATGTTTTTTGGGCCAGATGACTTTTTATGGTTAACCAGGCCATGGATAACTTGAACAGGCCAAAAATTCATGTGGGAGATCACACAAGGTTAAACCAAAGGTAAATTAAGGTGGATGTTCCATCCCCTTCATCACTAGGTCCACATCCTAAAGACAATCAATTCACGGACTTAGGTAAAAGTTTGGCATTATCCAATTAGTCGCAGATCACTCAAAAACAATAGAAAAACAATATCCACAAAATATAAAAATACATAGAACACTATAGGTCCATGGAACATGCATAGTCATCCAATCAAAGATGATTCATGGCTGGATAATGTAAGGAAGGAGAATGCCACACCCGTAATGCACAAATCCATGGGTATGCCCTTTAACATTTATCAAGCATATGCAAAAGAAAACTTGAATGTGAAAATATGATATGACCTATATATTCCATATCGTAGAGGACCTCGTATAAGAAGCTTTGAAGTAACTTCCCTAATGAAAATTAGATATACAAAGAACGCATTCCACGATTAACTTTGTAGTAACTAAAATGGGAATAAGTAAGAAATGTTAAGAAAACCCTAACCTTATATGTGTCTATAATTATAGGAAATTTATGTATTTCAAGAAAATAAATTCATATAGGTACACAAACAATCAATAATTTATCAAGGATATATTCAATTGCACAAGAATATTTATAGAAATATATTTCACTCTTGCTCTGCAAGGAGGATCAACCACATGCTTATAATGGATAAAAACTACTAAATTTACACATATCTTGAATAAATTGTCACCATGTTACCTTGAATGGATTCACTAACTTCGTACCTTTTCTATACTCTAATTACACTTTTCATTTTCATTCTAGTTTCCATTATCAAATAGTCCATTATTCATACAAGGTCTCCTTTCATCAACCTACCCTCAATCTACTCTTGGTCTCTTCTTGTTAGTTCTTAGAAAATTCTACTGGGCTAGTTTATTTAATCTTCACCAAGATCTCTCATCACTCTCTCCCTATTCAAAAATCCAACTCACTATTAGACTCAACAAAAAAATGGATTCAATGTAATCAAGGTACTTATCTTCCTTACCTTATCGAAAACTACCCTTAAGATAAGGAGCTAGCTACATTCATGGCTAGAAGAAACTACATGCACCCAAAAGACCATTCCAAATCCATTAGTACAATTTTATCAACCTAAATGTGTACCCAAAATTTTAAATACCAACTATTTTTATAAATCCCCATACTTCACTTTTTGTGTTTGGGATCTCAAAACCCTTACTAGGTCTTGGGAAGAGAACTATCAGACATAAGTTTGAATGGAGACAACTTCAAGATGTAATAGTGGTATGTGCAAGCACCCATTTATTCCCTTGGAATATGTACCAAGTATCCCCCTTATATTCAATGGCTAACTCTTAATCCCTTTGTAAACTCACCATTCACATTAGCCCTTAGTTGTGTTTCACTAATTCCTCACAAGACTGTCAAGAAGATCAAATAATCCATGCAATGAAAATAAAAAAATATTCTTGAATCCTTTTTACACTTCCACCATTTCCATCAGTTACAAATTTCATACAAATATGACTTAGTTTTATAGTTCAACTAGCATGCCCTTGTTGTTGTTTGAATTAAACCTTCTAAGGACCCGAAATCAAAGAAATCACTATAGGTGCCTGCAAACTTAGTTTCAAGGATAAAATGTTGGCTTAAGATTTGTCTCCTTCTATGGAATGAGGTTTCATTAAAAATGGTTTTTAAAGATAAGAAAATATTTTTCAACCAAGCTAAACTACCCTAAGGTGCACATTGGAAAAGAACAATGATCATGCACAGTTTCCAAATTTAACCCTACATGAAGGAAATAGTCTTGAAAGCTCAAATAAATTCTTCACCTATTTATCTCAATGGTTTTCAAACCCCCTTCTTCATAGAATATAATGTCAAAGAAAAATAATTTTTTCTCTTATCAACCTTCAAAGGCACAATTTCAGTTCAGGGTTTGGTATAGAACCCTAGCATGCAAGAAGAATACCACAAATGAGCCTCACACCCTTGTATTTTTTTCAACCTTCCCAACATGCAAGAAAGGACATTAGTTATGTTTTCTAACTCCTTGTATTTGGTTAATCAACACCCTCACACTCACTATCTTGTCACAACACACAAACTTGCATGACTAAGGTAGAGTTTCACAATCTTCCAATATGTATTAACTCATGAAAAATGGAGACATGCCACCCACTAAGATGACTATTCAATGTTTTTTCTCCCCAGAATGAATCTTTTTACCTTTACATGTACAAGTTTATCTAATCCCTACCATTCATAAAATCCTTCCCACACAAGCTCGCATGCATAAACCTTGAAGAAGATAGTAGGGGATGATGTAGTCTTGAACAAGTATCAATATTCCTCTAAAAAAAAATTACTACAATCCTCATAACTATACAAACTAAAGCTCTTGTTAATCTTAATCCATTATACAATTATAGAGTACAAAATCCAAGGATTACACCCTTATAAAATGCAAACATACAGTCATACCTGAGTAATAAGGAATAATAGTGCACAAGAATCAATCTACAAGAGAAAAATTCTCACCAAAATTCTCAAGATAACCCTATATTCACTCAAAGAATAAAGAATATGCTCTGAGACTAAGAAGTGCATACATATACATATGTAAATACTGAAATCATGTCAAACTAGAAAAATTTGAGTTTTCCCTTCTCTCAATATCTCTTGAAACTCACACATTTGATTCATTATCCAGATAAGAATGAGGATATTTAGTTACATTTTGAAATAAATAGTCTTCTAATCCAGTTCTAACCGAATACACTCTTAGTTATCTAGGCAATATGAGTGACTTTTAGACATAACATTTGGTTTCTTAGCTTAATAACTCAAGTCCTTAGTTATTGACTCATATTATGACTTCTAATCCCCTAAGAAACCTAAAACACTCATTTTAACCTCTTTCCATCCTTTTACAAGTTTACAAGCCCATGAATTCATGAAAACAACAATGAAAAGCCAAAAATGGCCTCCACATTCAAGTTTTACATTTTGGAGGGAAAGTGAAAATTTCAAATTTTGAATATCCTAGACTCTAACTAGCACACTTGACATCTAATGACCTCAAAGACCTATGACCATACCTAACAAACCAAAATTTGATGCCTTCATGGATTATTCATATACATGGAGTGATGCTCCTACATCATACTCCAGGGGTGGGAAAATATTAGGCCTCATAGATTTGTCTTCTTCTTCTTCCTTAAATTTCTTTGCTTCTTCATCTTCACTCAAATATTCTCATTCTTTATTTTCTCAGTCCTATGCATTTCTGGTTCTCATTTGGTACTTGGTCTTCATAAAGGAAGTATGCTTCTTCATATTATTCTTCTTCTTCACTCTCTTCTTCAATATTCATATATTCCTCTTTAGCTTGTAATATCTCCTCAAGTTATTCTTTTGCTCTCTTATAGTCTTATTAATTCTCAAAAAACTCTGAAATTACAGGTCCTTGCATGATTTTTGCCACAAAATTTCCTCATCAACTATCAACTTCTCTTCTTCATCATTTCTTTCTTCATTTTCAGTTTGTTCATCCTCTTCCTTGACAATGTTATTTATTTTTGACTTCTCATCTTCATAACCTGCATACACACACTCAAAAGAAACATTAGAACAAAATTAGGGAGGAATTTTAGCCCCATAAGATGCTTCATCCATGAGCTCTTTCTCATCTCCACTCTGTTGCTCCATTTCATCATCCTCTCATTCATCTTTTCTAAGGATATATACAAATATTGAAATTATTCCTTCCTCATTTAAACTCTAAATTTCTTCATACACAATCTCTTTAGCAACTTATTTCTCTTCTTCTCACCCTTTTCTTTTCTTTTTCAACTTTGTTTATTATTATCTTATCTTTCTTCTCGGTTGCTCTATTTTTTCTTCCTCACAAGTAGCTCTAATGGCCACTTTACCTTCTTATTTACCACTATTCCAACTGGTTCCTCTACTTCTCTCTAACTCTCTATCATTTCCAACAACTTTGCCACATCCCTCTTCAACTCTTGTATCTCCTCTTGCATTTTAAACTCTCTCTTTTGCCAACATGCTTCTTTCTTTCCTCTTTTCTTTTCCTCTCTCTCTCTCTCTCTCTCTCTCTTCTTATTCTATTTTCCTATGAGTCCTAAAATTCAACAATTATTTTACAATGTATTCTTTATTAATCTCTGTTAATGTGTCTCCTTCATCAATATCATCATCATCATCTCATTAAATCTACCTCATAAGGTCTGGTAATCCTCCATTGTGTCTCTTTTCATACTTTCCTTGTTTCCTTCATCTTTGCCAATCTTCTCTGCTGCTCTAATTATATTATCATCTCATCAACTTTATTTTTCTTGACCTCTTCTCTCACTTTTTATTGATTCCTTCATACATTGTAACATCCTGTGCCCATGGTCTATAACTGGTTTCAATCCCTTTTCTTCACTCATCTTCATTTTCAATCTTCAATTCACACTCACAAAATACTGTTAGTAATAATGATAACTATTCATCCAAATATCAACCAAATGATGTAGTGTAAGAAAATACAATCATATAGGTACACAAATGATCAATAAGTTATTAAGGATATATTCAACTCCACAAGAAGGTTTATAACAATATATTTCACTCTAGATATGTAAAGAGTATCAACCACATGCTTATAATGGCTAAGAACTACTAAATTTGCACATATCTTGACTAAATTTTCACCATGTTACCTTGAATGGCTTCACTAACATCATACCTTGTCTATACTTTTATTACAATCCTCGTTTTCATGCTAGTTTCCATTATCAAACAATCCATTATTCATACAAGGTCTCTTTTCATCAACTTGCCCTCAATCTACTCTTGGTATCTTCTTATTATTTCGTAGCAACTTCTAGTGGGCTATTTTTTTAATCCTCACCAAGAGTACTTACTATTCAATAATCCAACTCACTATTAGACTCAACACAAAAATGGATTCAATGTACTCAAGGTACTTACCTTCCTTCCCTTATCAAAAATACCCTTAAGACAAGGAGCTAGCTACATTAATGGCTATAAAAACTACATTAACCTATAAGACCCTTATAAATCCATTAGTACTAATTTATAAACCTCAAGGTGTACCCAAAATTTTAAATACTAACTATTTGTATAACTCCCTTTACTTCACCTTTTTTTTGTCTCTCAAAACCCTTACTAGGTCTTGGAAAGATAAATGTCAAGCATAAGTTTGAATGAAGAAAAATTCAATATTGAAAAGAGTTATCTTCAAGATCCCATTTAGTACCTTGAAATATGTACCAAGTATCCCCCTTATATTCAATGGCTTACTCTTACTCCCTTTGTAAACTCACCATTCACATTAGCCCTTAGTTGTGTTTCACTAACTCCTCATAAGACTATCAAGAAGATCAAATAATCCACACAATGAAAATAAAAAAATATTTTTGAATCCTTTTGTTCACTTCACTATTTCCATTAGTACCAAATTTCATACCAATATCACTTAGTTTGATAGTTCAATTGTCATGTCGTAGTTGTCTTAATAAAGGCTTCCAGGGGACCCGAAATCAAGGAAATAACTATAGGTACCTGCAAACTTAGTTTCAAGGGCTCAAATCTTGGACCAAGCTATATCTCCTTCTATGGCACAAGGTTTTATTTCTAGTGGTTTATAAAATATTAAAATATTATTCAACCAAGATAAACTACCCTAAGGTACACGTTGGAAAAGAATAGTGACCCTACACAGTTTCCAAATTTGACCCTATAAGAAGGAAATCGTCTTGAAATTTTGAGTAAATTATTTACCTAATTATCTTAATGGTGTCCAAACCCCTTACTTGTGGAATATAATTTCAAAGATAAATAAATGTTTCTCTTATCAACCTTCAAAGTCATATTTTCGTTCGGGTTTGGTCTAGAACCCTAACATGCAAGAAGAATACCAAAAATGAGTCTTACACCCATGTATTTGTTTTTCAACCTTCCCAACATGCAATAAAGGACATAAATTATGGATTTTAAGTCCTTGTATTTGGTTTATCAATACCCTCAGACTCATTATCTTTTCATAACACATAGACTTGCATGACCAAGGTAGAGTTTCTCAATCTTCCAATATGTATTAACTCATGAAGAATGAAGACATACCACCCACTGAGATGAATCTTCAATGATTTTTCTCTAAAAAAATAACTCATTTTACCTTTAGATGTATAACTTTATCTGGTCCCTATCATCCATAAAATCATTCTCATACAATCTCATATGCATAGACCTTGACGAAGATACTAGGGGATGATGTAGTCTCGAACAATCTCAAGCTTCAGCTGTTAACAAGAAATTACTCCAATCCTCATAACTATGCAATCTAAATCTATTGTTAATCTTAATCCATTATGCAATTACAGAGTACAAAATCCAATGATTAAACCCTTATAAAATGCAAACATACATTCATACCTAAGTAATAAGGAATAATAGTGCAAAAGAATCAATCTATAAGAGCCAAATGCTCACCACAATGCTTAAGATCACCTTGTATTCACTCAGAGAATAAACAATCTTCTCTAAGACTAAGAAGTTCATACATATACATATGTAAATACAAAAATCATGTCAAAATAGAAAAATTTGAGTTTTCCTTCTCTCAATATATCTTGTAGTCACAAAATCACGCACTTACTACTATTATTATACCACCAAGTATGTTATTTTATATATGGATCTTACATAAGAAAAGTATTCACTAATGACCCATCCCATAGTCTGGTCATTAGTCTTGTTGGTCTTTGTTGTTATTTTTCTTACACATTCATCACTCACTTACACATTTTAGATCAGGTTTTAGGGGATCCTATCTTTCATGGTCACTCAATTGTCATCTTTAGTCTTTGATGAGGGCACCTAGATAGGGATTAGGGAATTTGGGGTGCCCTGGTCTCCATCACACTTTGTTTTAATTTAGGCATTTAAGTTCAGTCTGTATGGTTTTTCCTCCCATCTCCCTAGGTACTAGTCAACATTTTGGGTGATTAGTGTGAAAATTTGAACAATATATCCCTATATACACACAACATACATACTACTTTATGGGTGCACTATTTCTACAAATGGATATCTAACTACATAGAATAAGGGACTTCATTTGGGTACTATTCTACATACACACACCGCATAGGAAGAGGATTTTATTCTATTCCATCCACCATTTTGCATTTTATCTAGCTATTGTTTGCTACTTTGGCATCATTGATGCTAGTGCACTCTAGGAACATTATTGCACACAAAATCACATAGAAATATATTTGTTTTGAGATGTAGTGCAATGTTTAGTCATAAGTCCATCCATTTAGAAGGTGAGGAAAGTCGGCCCATTCATTTGCATCTTTATTTTTGGGGGTTTGATGATTTTTATGAGGTTTTTTAGGTGATTATTCATGGTAGGTTGAAAATGACACTAGTGAACCAAGTGTGACATCCACATAACCAAAGGAAAAGTATTACAAATATTTATCAACCATACTAGATTCTGATTTTGATCCATTCTAAACTAGGGTACCCAAATTTTAGACAAAAGCACCCAAGATGCCCTCATCCTTCCCCAAGAACCCCAGATATGACTAGATCTTCCTCTGTTGCTACATTTTGACATTCGTTGTGAAACTCTATTAAGCTATTTCATCACTTTTCGTATACCCATATCACTATGAGTTAAGTCTAAATCAAGTAAATACTTTTCCCCTTTAATTTTTTTTCATTTTAATTACAAAATAAATTAATTAACATTTATATTTCAGTTATTACATTGATGTAATATTAGATTCATATAAAAATTCAAATTTTATAGAATCATTTTGGTTAACCCATAGATTAGAACATTTTTCCCTAGGATCCAAAAAAACCCTAAATGGCTAAGGATATCTCCTCTCCTTCTCAATTCATCATGCCTCATGTGAGTTTTAATCCTATCTATGATGAGGCCACAATCATTGAACTCACTACCCTATATCGTGATGTTACTATGCCATATCATATTCAATAACAATTAGCAAATGAATGCCATATGCCTACTAGCTTTTAAAATTATACTATTGGCATTGTTTCTAATCCAATGAGCTTCACTCATTATACACCATGCTATACAGTTATCCATGACCCTCCTTCGACATTTCCAAGGAAATTCTAGATGACTCTCTTATTGATTTCATGTTTGATCTTGAAACTAGTACACATGTGAATATTGTTTCTCCTCCTATTTAGACCACTACTATAGCTACATCTCATACTTATCCTACTTCTTATAATGTTTCTCATGATCCATTGCATACTTTTCCACATGCTCATTCACATTATGTTGATGATCCAATTGAAGAAATTTTCATATCTAAGTTTCTTTCTGGTTGTGAGGAAACAATTCATAGTCATGAGTCTATGACTTTACATACAGCTAAGTGTGAATCTCTTGCTCTATTGTCATCTTCTTAAGAGCTTGTATCTACCACTATGCCTGAATCACCTCCATCTATTAGTTCATCTTATAATATCAATCTATCTCCATCTATTAGTTCATCTCCTCCTATTGTTGCATCTCAATTATAAACTCCATCTCCTAGGAATGTTACCAACACTAGTCCCACCACTTCTATGGATGTTCCATGTCCTTCATCACCTATTACATATTTGGAACCTACACTTAGTGTGCCTTTAGCATCATCTTCTACTACATCTCCTCTCAACATCCATATGATTACTCACAATGGAAAATTACAACCTCTTAACACATTATTGTAATCCTCTATTATTTCGTCACATGATATCTTATCTCTCATGTATGATGTGGGTCACTTACAATCTCAGGTTCAATCACTCACATTATAAAGAAAATATTTTTATGCTTCCATTGCTAACAATTCCTTACATGGAAACTCTATCCATAATAATATTCATAACTCATTATTTCCCAAGGATTTTTATCATGCCTACATTTTCATGTTTCAATGGTACTGGAAACCCCTACTTACATCTTAAGCATTATTATATGTCTATGGCTTGATATTCTAATGGTAGATTATTGCTTAAATCATTTCAACATGGTATTATCGATGACACTCTACAATGGTGTACTCATCTACTATTTAGATCTATTAGCACTTATCATGACATGGAAGAATCTTTTCTCCATCACTTTATCATCAACAATGGACCTAGAGTTACCTATGATCATATACCTACTTTACATTGGGGAAAAACTAAACCTAATGTATTACATCTTATGATTCAATGCTTGTATGCACCAATTAGTATTTCAACCAATTGATCTAGAAAATCAATTTATCTTTTGTTGTGGTTTGATTCCAACATTAAAACAATGATTGCAATATGATACATGTGAATCATTCACACTTCTATCCTATATATTTATTTATCTAAAACAAGAAGTCATTTCCACACATGTTATAGATCCCCACCTATTGTTACTAATACTATCTCTTCTAGTTCTTCTCCATTAACATTAGTTGAGCATCCTACATGATCTCAATCTCCTCCTCGCAAGCTAGCTTGCCAACCTAAAACACTCATATTATGAATTATAATCCCTAACAATATCTAAGACACTCATTTTAACCTCTTTCCATCATTTTACAATTTTACAAGCCCATGAATTCATGAAAACAATAATGAAAAGATAAAACGGCCTCCAAATTCAATTTTTACATTTTGGAGGTGTTGTCATCACAAATGTGCAATAGGAAAATTTTAAATTTCCAAGCATGACAACTATACCCCTATGCCAAAATTTTCATGTTTTATCATTCCTAGGTAACCCACTCTGTCTAGTTAGTCCAAATTACCTCCCAACCAATGTTATATCATCCCCCTAGATGATTTAGGAAATTCCATTCATTCCCCTAGGTTATTTTAGGACTTCATTGAAAATGCAAATTTTGGGGAGTCACGGGAAGGGTTTGCACACTAGCCTTCCCAGATCGGATTGACCCCACAGACAATGGAAGGGAAAAATTCAACATGGAGGTGAAAGGAATACATTATGACATCAAAGAGATTATTTTTTAAGGTTTAGAGAATTTTTCAAGACTTGGAGCAGTCTGAGTGAAAAACAAGGTTCACAAGCCTAGATAATACACAGGCCTAAAACAACTGCTGGGCTTCAGAAGAAGATTTTGAGAGCTCCAAATGGAGTTGGAAGTAAAATGAAACATCTTCAGAAATAGAATTCAAATACCTACATGATGGTGAAATAATATTTTTCACAACACCTTGCCGCATATGATGGGAAGGCGGTTTTCTCGAGCACAAGTGGAGTCCCAATCAAAAATTTGATTTTTAAGGGATCATATGGTCAAATTAAGAAATTATACCCACATCATTAGATTCTAAATTCCATTTCCAGTTAGGATCATATAAATTTTCACCAATAAATTCCACCAGAGCTCAAGTTATCTCTGCGTTCCAAGTTAACCTCTCAAAGGTAGTTCAAGACTTAGTCATTTTTTCGAGAGGACACGTGTCGCCACACCACGAGCCTCAAGGGATTTCATGTCTCCGATGTCCCTTAGGTAAGGTAAGTAAACCCTTGGAAAGTGTTCCCATCCCTCATGTGACCCTTGGGACCCTCATATGACCTCAAGACTTGACAGATCGCCCTTAGGTGCCTATTTGGAGCATGCCTTCCCTGCCGTTGGATTGGACACCACGTGTCAGCTCCAGGACCACCGTGGAATTTGATGTCCCTTTGCACCTAAGGTGGGGGACATCAGACCTTATAAAATTCACCCAACCCCATAAGAAGTCTTCTGGACACCCATGTGACCTCCTTTCGGCTCCCAAAGGTTTCAATGTAACTTTCTCCTCTTCGTTCCCTACCGTTGGATTAAATGCCACATGTCATGTTCTTGACCACCGTGGAATTTGATGTCCCTCACATCCTTGAGGTTCAGGGGTCATCAAACATGGAAAAATACACCCTCACCCTAATATTTTATATCTTTTTAAAAGGTTTCCAAGTGTCGCTTTCTTCACTTCTAACTTCTCATAGTTTTTGTGCACTCCATTCCTCCGTTCTTCCTTTGTAACATTCTACCATCACCCCGCCATTGAAAATGCTTAGAACAGCTCGACCCAAACACTTAAAACATCTCCCCATGTCAATTTTTAGGTCTAATAAGGATCTTTCATTAAAACAAGAAGGAGAAACGAAGAGCAAGAAGAAAAAAATAGTGAAAATATCCATAGCCTAAAAATGAAGAGCTAAAGAAATGTTGCAAGCCAGTACATACAACAAACCATTTACTTTTGTTCATTCCTTTTCCAAGACCATCAAAAGACACCTTCAAACTCCCCCTCATGTGACAGAGCAACCATAATGAAGAAATCTTGTTTCCAGCTTTCAACGAAGAAAGAAGTGGGATTTCCCGTCAAACCAGTAGCCAGATTGAAGTAAGATCGCATGTGAAGCATCCGAAGAAAAAACCCACATAAAAATATAAATTTCTTTGTAAACAAAGGAGAAAACTAAACCTGCAATTTTCAGGTCCATTAATGGATGCCATACCTAGAGGCACTACCAGGTCTAAAAACTAAAACTTTAAAATCTCATGGACTTTTAAGCGGAGGATCAGAAATTGGAGAGGGAGGATATTAGGCAAAAACCCATATCAAAAAACTTTTTTCCATATCAATCCAACTCCCAAAGGCCAAATTTCTAAAAATAGCAGGTCTACTACATAGGAACTACTATTTTGGGAAAGTTAGCAATAGAAGAACCTGCAGAGGAGACGAAGACATTGGAGGTAAACTACAACTGAAAATTCACCAGAATAGACATTTTCAGCACTTACTAAAAATAGTAAGTGGGCCCTCGAGCACCTGCTAAAAATAGAAATTTTATCTACAAGGAATAAGGAACACGAGGAGAAAGAGGAAAATTAAGCCGCAACATCCAGTTGAAGATCAAGGAATTGCTTTTCCACACTTACTAAAAATAGTAAGTTGCTTTTTCAAAGGGAGATATGAAGATGAAATGGATGGGTCAGAAGCTGACACAACCCTTTTCCTGTGAGTATGATGTGGGAGATAGTGATGTCTTGTACATGGACCTGAACGACCTTAAAACTTGCATGGCCTCCAAGGACCGAAGGAGGATTGAAGACCAGATATTCACAAGTGGCTTGTTCATTGCTGCAGGACATCCAGTGTCTGTGCAAAGTCTTGAGCTAGTCCTAGCCTGCTCCTTCCACTACGAGCCCGAGACATGAACCATCCGAGCTGAAATGGTACAACATTGGTGGTCATTAACCCTAGAACCATTTCAATCTCTCTCCAGATACCGACATCCCCCAACATGGTCATCATTTCCAAGGAAAGATTCATGCACAATTGGGAGACAATGGATTCATATGTCCAAGGGTAGCGCTCAGATCATGGTTGAAAACTAGAAGGAAGCCTTCCAGATTCCTAAGAATCTGCCAAGGTGTGAGTTCGAGAAGGGTACTCTTATGTAATCACTCTCCTCAGTAGAGTAATGGCCGAAGTAAGCACGAGATACTTCTAGGACTGGATGGGCCTTTTCATCTTCACATTGACAGAAGGGAAGCAAAGAATTGACTAGGGGTAGATCATCAGTGACAATCTCCATCTGTAACTTCTCCAAGTACTGCGACAAATAAGTTCCACATGACTTCTTATCTAGTTTATCTCCTCATAAGCTCACGATCATTCAAGGGATTGGATCTCACATAGAACATTACTTCCAAGGTACCTACATTTGAGAAACTTCCACAGTTGATAATGGAGGAGAGAAACAAGCATTTCACCCGTGTGAATGATGCATTCACTATGTATGTGGTCCGAAACTTGGAAGGGGATCTTGAAGCTAGGATGTCACCAAAAGTGGCATCCCTGATTAAGGAATATGGCTCGTACTTCATACAATTCTCAACATTCTCCTACATACGAGTCACTGGCTTCGACCAAGCTCCTCTAAAACTACCCAAGTACCTCAGTGACCAGATTGTATTGTTCGAACTCTGTAGGTAGATCACCCAAGTAAATAACAAGCTCAAAAGTAGAAGAAAGAAATTGATTTCTTTCCCTATATCTCTAGGGGAGTTCATGTGCAAAAGCTCAAATGACGCATCCCACTTGGAGGCCACTTTCACACATTTAACTTTGCATTCCTACATCGCTAGGCCTAACTTTGACATCCGAGAAGATCCTAACTCCTTCTACATCCCAGAATTACAACATGAGCCACAAGTTGAGGACTACTAGGCCAATTGTATTGATGAGTTCAAGTACGTAAAAAGATCACATGAGGATGACAACCAACGAGATGAAGAAATTCAAGTTCTCTTGGTATGAAGACATCTTACATGATGATGGGATAGAGATGTATGATCCTGAGTACGTAGTAGTCAAGATGTCCCCAATGCCCCAAATCAACTGACACGTTCGTGAATCAGGAGATATGCTAGAGCAGACTGAAAAGATGGTGAGGAGAACAAGGAACTAGTTTCAAAAGAAGAGGACTATGATCATTCAGTCACGAGGAATTTCTCCAAGCCTGAAGAAAGCTTCACATCATTCATTTTAAAAAGTGGTGGAGGTAACTTCTAGGTCTAAATATTCTGGAGCAAGTTCAAAAAGGAAGGCCACAGAATTGAAAACTTCTCCCCATGAGAAGACATCCAAGAAATTTAGTGAAGAAAAAGATTCATTGCTTTGCCACCACAAGATGAAGACATGATCCCAAAGTAATGCAGACAGAAAATCCTATAGTAAATGCAAAAGTGAACAATGAGTGTATGACTCATGATCCTATATCCGAGCCACTACAAGAGGTTTTGCATGTTTTTGATTACAATGCTCCTCTCATTCAAGAATTACCTCCCCATCGAACAAAGAGTGGTTGAGGCACCTATCATTGAACCTGAATCTAATGAGATGTTTCCATGGATGTGGGAAATGATCATCCTCAACACTTGCACAAAGTGTAATAAGTAGTAGCTCCGATATATCAACAATTGACACATTGGCTAAAAAAAAATATCAAGAAATATCACGTAGACAACATCACAATTCTACAAAGGTGAGGATATGGGTAATCGTATATTGAAGTAGCTCACCAAAAGTAATCAAGCCGAAGTGGATGAGATGAGACTAGCAGGCTATGAGATGAGCACGATCCAATTGGGACCAGCTACTCACGAGGGAGATTTACACATATTCCAACAATCTTCTGCTCGCATGATGGCAAGGAATAAATAATACAAAGAGAAGATCAAGGGACTAGAGGAGCAAGTGTGAACTCTTTCATCTTATGTGTAACATTTGGTGGAACCAAGCACTATAACACTTCCTATTGAGAAAGTGGTTCCCCTTAGTAGCTTCGATCCGAATCCATCAGAAGAATGCACGAGTTCACGATGCAGGGCTGAGAAAATAAAGAATGGATTGATTCAATCTCTGAAAAAGGGAAGTTAGCACTTCAAGAGGCAGTCAAGCTCTTTGCATACATGTGTGCCACTACCAACAGAATGCGAGCACTCAAAAAAGATGTGGGGAAAGAAAGAGATTACTAGGAACCTCTAGGACCAGTAGTGAGTGAGATGAGCAACACCCATCGTCAGGAATTGATCGATAAGAAGGTTTTTAGAACTCCTACAGAAGACTTGACACATGTATGGGTGAGGGCCCTGGTGATCAGATTTGAAGCAATTAATTAGGCCTTCACAGAGCTAGAGGAGAAAGAAGAACAAACATACAAGTTGTAGGATAGCATAAATCGGAAAGTTCAAAAACTTGGAGTACCCGCAATGAGTGAACACTCAATTGCTGATGAGTTGATCAGCCCTTTCAAAGAATACATCAAGAAAGGGGTGGGAAACCCATTGTCCTTCACTAAGGATACCCTCAAATTCTTCTCAAAAATCTGAGCCTCCATTACACTTATCACAAAAAAGCATTCATCATGGTTTGGGAAGTGCAAGGATGTCAATAGTGTGACCGATGGATGGACTAAAACCTTGAGTTGCATTCATATCCCTCATGCCAACAAAGTAGAACTAATGGTGACTCGTTTCAACCAGGAGTTTGGAAAGACAAAAGCCTTCTCAGGATCACAAAGTGGAGAGTAGTCAAAGAATGGAGCTAAGTCCACCACAACAGCTCATCCTTCAGCATAATCCTTCTTCTTCCTCCTCTTCTTTCTCTTTCTTTTCTCTTCTCATACAACACCCTCTCTCCTCAATGTTATATTTTTACGTTGAGAGTTGCACTTTTTGATATGACTTAAGTGACTTTAGAAATGTAATGTAAATTTAAGTCACCTTGCTATTATAAAAGGGACTTAAGTATTTAAAAAGGAATATGAATAGTCTTAAGTCACATTAAGGTATTCAAAAAGTCACCAGGAAGATGAAAAGTTTTCCTCCTCTTCTATAAATTGTAACAAGCTCCTCATTTGAAGGTCTTCTGAAATTTTGCTTCTTAGATGTTGGAGCTATTTTTTGTGAATTCATGAGAGAGTTATCCTTGTGAAGAGAGCAAGAGATAGCAAGTTTCTTCCATTTCTCCTATTACAAAATGTCTTCTACTTCTCACACTATGTGCAAATTCTACTTGAGCTTCAATAAAGGAAGAAGGAATTTTAGCCTCTTTGATTGAGGATTTTGTTGGTACTTTTTCCCATTAAGCTTCATTTGGTCTTGTAGCTATTACAGATTTGTTTTCTTCTATATTCAAGTGCATGTAATGAAACTTCTGGCTGGTGTATGCAAGTCTCTAATTTTCTACTTACAACATTAGTTTTTCTCTTTTCTAATTTTCCCATTCCCTTTCCCACCTTCCTAGCAAAGTCATCTCTTGTAGGTATATGCAAGAAATTGTTACAGGGTCATTGGAGTGCCCTTGTTGGATCCCCGGACCAAAAAGCCACAGGATAAAAATAACATTTCACTTATGCATGCACATACAAAGCAGCCTACATTGGTTAAGTAGAGGGACTTAGACTCCTAGAGCATTGGCAAGATAACCACCAATTTTTCCCCAAAAATTTTCTCACCAATAGTTTTTGGTGCCCACCGTGGGGTAGATTTAGTAGCATCTACACTTGAATACGACTAGAAGGTCCAAAAAATACAAAAAAATTTAGAAAATTCAAAATTCAAAAGAGAAAATTTCTGGAATTTGAATAGCTATATGAGCCACATGTCTACAAACCATGGCTATTCTAGGAAATCCTCCTGTTAAAAGACCTGAATTTCTCTTCCACATCCAAGAAGATATCACTTCTGATTTGAGAGAAGCTATTTGGCATAACAAATGAAGTGTTAACCACTACTTCATTGCCACGAGAATCCTCAACCTTGACGAAGAATGATCTACCAATTGGAGAGACAAAGAAAATTCCAGCATCAAAAAGGTGAGCATAGATTTCCAAGCTGGTGGATAGAAGGTATACCTAGAAATAGAGGCAAGGAGGATAAACCAACCCCATTTTTGAAGAAATTCATAGAAGACAAGAGCTGCTTGGAATTTAGAGGCCTCCCCTTTGTCAAGAAATCGGTCACGTTGAGAACCTAAGTGTTGCTAATTATTTGGATGGTGAATTTCCATACATCAATGAGAACCTTGAATATTTCACTGACGTAGAAACTGAAGAATAAGTTAGAGAAAGAGAAGCAAGAGTGGAAGAGGAAATAAGGGCTCAACTTGATGAAATTGAAAGACTTCAAGCTAAGGCAAATGAGAGAGCAGAAAAGAAGCTGCAACTTTACCAAGGTTGGAAGCTAGAAACAAAAATAGAATGGGGGATTGTGAGCATGATCATTATCGTGAGGCCTATATGCCTAATGTACCATGGGGAGGAAACACCGGTCCACTTGCTCTTGCTCAACCACTCCACGAGCTATTGAGAGGATCAAGAAAAACTTCCTAAAGTTTAGAGGGGATGGTTCTCAGCTCCCGAAGAACATGTAGCAGCATTTATCACTACTTGCGGTGTGTTGGGTGTTGAGGATGAAGATGTGTCAGTCTGACTCTTTATGGAGTCACTTCAAGAGAAGGTTATTGAATGGTTCTACATGCTACCCCGAGGTCTATCACCTGTTGGGAAGATATAAGAAGTGTGTTCGAACACAGGTTCAAGACCACGGAAGATTGTCAAGATCTCTTGGTCCAATTGGTACAAATGAAAAAATAATTCTCCAAGTCAATGAGAGACTTCGTAGCAAGATATAACAGAGTGATAAGAAGAATCCCTAAAGACGTGGTGCCTCCTAAAAATAATCTGAAGAGATTCTTCATCAGTGCCCTGCCATCAGAAGTAGGTTTCTTCCTTAGAAGAAGCCAACCAAGAACATTGAGAGAAGCTCAAGACCATGCAATAGAAACCAATGATGATCTAATCTTGTCTAGTAAAGTGAAAGGCCCAAATGGGAAACAAAAGGGTCAAAATTCAAACTCAGTCACCACGGATCCAATGTTCCAAAAAATGGCAAATGACTTGGTTTCCTTGAAGAAACAACTGTCCCAGATCACAATGCGGAACACTCCAAGGAAACCAAACTCCCCAAATAGGCCAAGGATTGCTCCACCTCCTCACCAGATTTCTCTCGAAGCACCACCAGTCAATGTCATCTGTGACACCGAAGAACTAGAGGAGGAAGTAGAAATTGAAGAAGTTGAAGAAGAAAATGTGGAGGAGTATGAAAGCTATCTTGAGGTTGAGGAAGTTGATGGCGATATGCACAATGGCCTAATTGAGTACATTGATGATGAAGATGAGGATGATGATGAAGATCTAGGTTTCTCATGTGTAGTTTTCACTCGTGCATAGTCTAAGAAAGGTGCTTCATCCTCAACAGCTGTGGTAAAGGACAAGAAGAAGAAAGGAGATTCTTCTTCTGGAGGTCCCACAAAATAAAATCATCAATAGAGGATCACCACTACCACCTTCAATGGAGTCAGCTAAAGAAAAATCAGACCCACTAGCTAACAAGGATCATGCTACCATACCAAGTAGGTCATCTAATCCTCTCCCCAGCTCAAAGGTTACTAAGAATAATTCTTCTTCAAATGTTGTTCCCACAAAAACATCTAAGGTGCTATCAAAACCCGCATCCCCATCTCCTTCCAAGCCAGTTACTGCACCCTTGAAAGAAATTTCAACACATAAAACAACAAAACCTTCACCATGCAAATCTTCCATTATTCCTGGAACCTCTTCCTCACCCATCATAACCCCATTTGACTTTGTGGAGCACGCAAGAAAAACTAAATTCCATCTCTCATAAATAGAATACCTACAAACTCATCCTGCCCAATTTGATAGGTTCATTGATGTAGTTTGTGGGGTAACCCCATAACCTTGGGTCTAAATTCCAAAGGCTTGCTCCCCACACCATCCACATCACCTTCGCAAAACATGCTATCCCTCAGCGCCTCCAAAACCGACAGGGTTGAACCTTTCTACCTGTCACTTCTCATTAAAGGCTTCGAGCTAAATAATTACATCATAGATTCTGGAGCCTCAGATAATGTGATGCCCATCAAAGTTGAAAATACTCTTGGCCTCACCCTAACCTCGAGAAAATGGAACCTACTATTCGATGGAATCCAAACAAGTTCCATTGGTAGGAAGGATCAAAGATGCATAGGTAGCATTGGCTGATTTTCCAGACAAGAAGGTGCTTCTAACCATCCAGTAGCGGACATCCCAACATCCTTTGGCATGCTATTGAGTAGAAGTTTCTGCAGAGACTTGGGTGGAGAAATAAAAATGGACTGGTCATCTATAACTATTCTAGTAAAAGGTGAGATGAAGACATTGCTGCCTGTAAGAAAGATGAAGTTCACAGTGTGAAAGTTTGATGATCCAAAGGAAAACATTCTTTTTCAAGATATGCATGCTAGGCAACTACTTCCTCACATCAGAAAAAGATGAAAACTTTCCACTCTTTATGGAAGAGGAAGAAGATCAAGTTTGGACAATGGAATTTGATGGTAGTCATTCTAGTGCAGGTTTGGGAGCGGGTGTAGTGTTGTACTCTCCCTCTGGTGAATTGTATCCATTTTCCTACAAGCTGCAATTCGATAATACAAATAATATGGCAGAATATGAAGCTCTCCTTTTAGGCATGAGTGTGGCCAAAGACATGGGAATCAAGAAGCTGAGATGCCGAGGTGATGTGGAAGTGATAGTAAAGCAAGTCCGACAACAATACCAGGTGAAAAATCCAAGACTCTGGCATTATAGAAATAGAGTATGGGACTGCATTGAATATTTCAATGCATTTTCCATCGAAGCTATCCCAAGAGAAAAGAATGAAAAGGTTGATTCTCTTGTAGTATCGGCTTCTCTAGTGACACCTCATCCTTCTTTTGGTAAAGATAAGGTGACCATAGAAATGGTGTTCAGGCCTAGTGTACCAGATAATGCAAATCATTGGTAAGTATTTAACGATGATAACCAAATTCTAGCATTTTTTAGAACAAAGGGATAATTTCAATAACCTCTTCTTTGAAGGAAGTGAAAATCCACACTGTGAAGTGGTAGCTAAAGAAGAGAAAGAAGGAATCGAAGGTATTGATAATGAAGGAGTGATAAAATTGAAAGGGAATAATATTCCCAAGGGCCTAGTTTCTTTAGAAGACCTCTTTAACAAACACGGAAGATTCATTCAAGAGAAAGAAAAACAATCTTCTTGGTGCCCAACTGATTTTGATAAGGAAAACATCGGCACCCTAGAGGAACCAAGGATGGTCAATATTGGAAAATGTTTCTCACCTGAGGAGAAGAGAAGGTTTGTTGCACTTCTCAAGAAATATTCAGACGTTTTGGCCTACTCTTATGATGAACTCAAATCCTTCCAACCAAAGGAAATGCATCACTCAATTCCTTTGAAGCAAGATGCTAAGCCATTTAGGAAAAAGCAAAGGCCATATAACCCAAAGGTTTCTGATACCATCAAGGAGGAGGTAATGAAGATTCTCAATGCAAGAATCATCTTTCCCATCCACCATTCAACATGGGTGGCTAACATCATGCCGGTGTGGAAGAAGAATGGAAAAATAAGAATATGTGTAGATTCCACAACTTGAATTAGGCATCATTGAAAGACAATTATCCTCTCCCTATCATGGACCACATTTTGCAAGTAGTCATGGGATCCAAAATTCTCTCATTGCTTGATGGATTCTCAGGGTATAATCAAATCAAAGTGGCAGAGGAGGATCGCACCAAGACATCCTTCACTACGCCTTGGGGTACTTTTTCCTATAGCAAAATGCCTTTCAGTCTAATCAATGTGGGAGCTACATTTCAAAGGGTGATGGATTTTTCCTTTAAAGATCTAAAACATTGCATCTTCATATATCTTGATGATCTCACGGTATTTTTAAAGAAGAGGGGAGACCATATCCATCACTTAGAACAAGTACTTGCAAGGTGTAGAAAGCATGACATATCATTAAATCCCAAGAAGTGCATTTTCGGAGTTACGGAAGGCAAGTTGTTAGGGCACATTGTGAACAAACATGGAGCACATATTGATCCTAAGAGAATACAAGCCATTCAAGCATTATCTCTGCCCACAAGCAAGAAAGGAGTTCATTCATTCTTCGGAAAGGTGAATTTTCTTTGTCGCTTTGTTCTTGAGTTTGTTGAATTAACAAAGCACATCACCACCATGATGAAACCATAGGTAAAATTCAAATGGAACAATGAAGGGAAGGCAGCATTTGAACAGATTAAAAAATCCATTGCCAAAGCTCCAACTCTTGTGTCTCCAGATTTTAACAAAGAGTTCATCATGTATTGTTATGCATCAGAACATACCCTCTTTGTTGTTCTTGTTCAGAAAAATGATGAAGGCATGGAAGCACCCATCGCTTTCATGAGTTGTCCATTGAAAAATCATGAACTAAATTACAGCCAATTGGAGAAGCATGCTTATGCAGTGGTTAAGGCTGTAAAAAACTTCAGGTTCTATATCCTCAACTCTCATATAGTGGTGATGGTCCCCGTGCAGTGCAATCAAGTCCATCTTAACACAACAGGATCCTAGAGAAAAAAGAGGAAATTGGATTGCAAAGACTCAAGAGTATGATTTGGATATCTGACCCTCTAATTTGGTAAGGGGAAATGGTTTTTGTAGGTTAATTGATAAGCCTCAAAGCTCAACATAGTGAAGATAATTGTGCTTACCTAACTTGTTTCGAAAACAACCCATAGGTTCTCTTTGTATCCACTACTGATGAGTGGTATGCTGATATTGCCTATTATTTAACTTATGGAGAGTGCCCTCCTCATCTTGATTACAAGCAAAAGATAACACTCAAGTTGAAGGCAACAAATTTTGTAATCTGGAATCACGTGCTTTACAAAAGAGGCCTAGATGGATGCTTCCTCAGGTGCGTGGATAAAGAGCAACAAGCAAAATTTCTTAAAGCATACCATGACCAAGCATGTGGTGGGAATTTTTCAGTGATGGTCACTACACACAAGATCCTCTCGAGGAAGATATTATTGGCCCACCCTTTTGCTAGACACTCAAGATTGGGTTTCCAAATGTGAAGCATGCCAAACATTCGTTGGGAAACCACAACTTGTGGCACTTCCACTCAGGCCAGTTGTTATTGAAGAACCATTTCAGTAGTGGGGACTAGACTTCATTGGTGTTATGAATCCTCACTCAAGTGTGGGGCACACCTACATGCTCACGGTGATAGATTACTTCACCAAGTGGGTGGAAGCCATTCCCACCAAGCAAGCCAACACCGAGACAGTATGCAGCTTCATCAAGGAAAACATCATAATACATTTTGGAGTACCAAAAATATTGTAGTAGACAATGCCACCTATTTCTCTTCAAGGGAGTTGACTGAGTTTTTCTATGGTTACGGAATCTCTCTATCTCATTCATCAGACTACTACCCACAGGGAAATGGACAGTGAATCAATCAAGCAACAAGAACATTGTGACCATTGTCCGCAAACTTGTAGACGAGAACCAGAGGAACTGGCACAAAAAGTTGTACAATGCATTGTGGGTGGACAGATCACTCCCAAGAAGGCAATAGGTATGTCACCATTCCAACTGTTGTATGGAGTTGAGGCAGAAATCCCAATCACAATCGAGATGCCAGCTCTCAAGTTGCTACAAGGAATAGAAGATGGTCAGTACAAGGATTCCATTGACAAGAGGATCCTCTTTCTTGAGAAGCTAGAAGAAAATAGATTCCGAGTGGTGGACCATATCAAAGAACACCAGTTAAAAGTAAAGAAATTTTTTTGATAAGAAGGCAAAAGCAAGAGAGTTCAAAGTTGGAGACCTCGTCCTACTATGGGATAAGAGAAGGGAACCAAAAGGAAGCCATGGAAAGTTTGATTCATTATGGCTCGGTCCATTCCAAATTCATGAATATTGTGGCAAGAATGTTTTTCTACTCTCATATTTGGATGGAACACCACTGGAATTGCCTCGCAGTGGGAAATACCTAAAATTGTATCATCAGTGAAAGTGGGTTGTCCCCCACCTTATACTATAGGTGATTTCTAGGTGTGTTTCCCCTTTTTTTTGTTTCCTTTCCATCTTTGTGTGTGTGTGTGTGTGTGTGCTTCCTTCTTCTAATATCTTCCTTTCTAGAAGTTGTACATGACTCCATGAGGCCCAATGGATAAGGCACTGGTCAACAAACTATATGGTCTAAAATTGAGATTTTGGATTCCCATGCCATGTATTCACTTCTCTCATTCCATGTCATGTCCCCAAGCTAGAGCCAGCTATTTTTGTGTAAATGTGCAACAGGGAAATTGGAAATTTCCAAGCACGACAACTATACCCCTATGCCGAAATTTTCATGCTTTATCATTCCTAGGCAACCCCAGCTCTGTCTAGTCAGTCCAAATTACCTCCCAACCAATGTTATATCATCCCCCTAGGTGATTTAGGAAATTCCATTCATTCCCCTAGGTGATTTTAGGACTTCATTGAAAATGCAAATTTTGGGGAGTCACGGGAAGGGTTGTCATTGGCCTTCCCAAGACTGGATTGACCCCCTGGAGTAGAATGAAAGGGAAAAATTCAACATGGAGGTGAATGGAATACCTTATGACATCAAAGAAATTATTTTGGAAGGTTTAGAGAAGTTTTTCAAGACTTGGAGCAGTCTGAGTGAAAAATAGGGTTCACAAGCCTAGACAGTACACAGGCCTAAAACAGCCACTGGGCTTTAGAAGAAGATTCTGAGAGCTCTAAATGGAGTTGGAAGTAAAAAAATCTTTAGAAAGAGGATTCCAATACCTACATGATGGTGAAATAATATTTTTCACAACACCTTTCCACATATGATTGGAAGGTAGTTTTTCTCAGGCACAAATGGAGTCCCATATCAAAACTCTGATTTTTTAGGGATCATATGGTCGAATTAAGACATGATACATAGATAATTGGATTAAATATGCCACTTACAGTCAGGATCATATAAAATTTCACCAAGAAATTCCACCGGGAGCTCAAGTTATCTGCGTTCTAAGTTACCCTCTCAAAGGTAGTTCAGACTTAGTCATTTTTTCGACAGGGACACGTGTCGGCACTGGGAGCCTGCCGGGGTTTCATGTCCCCAAAATCCTTGAGGTCAGGTACATAAACCCTTGGAAAATTATCCCAGCCCTCATGTGACCCTTGGGACCTCATATGACCTCCCAGGCTTGACAGATCGCCCTCGTGTGCTTATTTGGAGCATGCCTTCCTTGCTCGTCGAATCGGTGCCACATGTTAGCTCTAGGACCGCCGTGGAATTTTGTGTTCCTTATGTACCTAAGGTGGGGAACATAAGACCTTTTAAAACATTCCCATTCCCCATAGGGAGTCTTCAGGACACCCATGTGACCTCCTTTCAGCTCCCAAAGGTGCTTCAATGTAACTCTCCCTCTTCATTCCATGTCGTTGGATCAAACGCCACGTGTCATACTCTTGACCACCATGGAATTAGATGTCCCTCATGTACCTGAGATCAGGGACATAAAAATGGAAAATTTATACCTAACCCTAATATTTTATATCTTTTAAAAAAGTTTCCAAGTGCCGCTTTCTTCACTTCTAACTTCGAATAGTTTTTGTGCACTCCATTCTTCCATTCTTCCTCTGCAACATTCTACCATCATCCCACCATTGAAAATTCTCGAACATCTCGACCAAAACAATGAAAAAATCTCCCCACAGTGATTTTCAGGTCTAAGAAGGATCTTTCATCAAAACAAGAAGGAGAAACGAAGAGCATGAACAAGAAAACAAAGTGAAAATCTCCATGGCCTAAAAATTAAGATATAAAGAAATGTTGGAACCTGGTGCATGAAACACCAAACCATTTGATGTTGTTCATTCCTCTATCCAAGACCATTAGAAAGACACCTTGAAAACTCACCCTCATGTGATAGACCAACCACACTAAAGAAATCTTGTTTCCAGCTCAACAAAGAAAGAAGTGGGATTTCCAAACCAGTTGCCAGATTAAAGTAAGATCACACGTGAAGCATCGGAAGAAAAAAACACATCAAAAATATAAATTTCTTTGTAAACAGAGGAGAAAAATAGACCTACAATTTTCAGGTCCATTAATGGCTGCCGTACCCAGAGGCACTGCCAGGTCTGAAAACTAAAACTTTAAAATCTCCTGGACTATTAAGCGGGCGGATCTAAAATTACAGAGGGAGGATATTGGGAAAAAACCCATATCAAAAAACTTCATTCCACGTCAATCTAACTCCCAGAGGCCAACTTTCTAAAAATAGTAGGTCTACTACATAGAACTGCTATTTTGGGAAAGTTAGCAATAGAAGAACCTGTAGAGGAGACAAAGACATTAGAGGTAAACTACAACTAAAAATTCACTAGAATAGACATTTTTGGCACTTACTAAAAATAGTAAGTGGGCCCTCGAGCACCTGCTAAAAATAGAAATTTGATCTAGAAGGAATAAGGAACATGGGGAGAAAGAGGAAAATTAAGCCGCAACATCTAGTTGAAGATCAAGGAATTACTTTTCCACACTTACTAAAAATAGTAAGTTACTTTTTCAAAGGGAGATATGAAGATGAAATGGATGGGTCAGAAGCCAACACAACCCTTTTCCTATGAGTATGATGTGGGAGACAGTGATGTCTTGTACATGGACTTGAATGACCTTAAAAATCACATAGCCTCCAAGGACCGAAGGAGGATTGAAGACCAGATATTCACAAGTGGCTTGTTCGCTACTACAGGACATCTAGTGTTTGTGCAAAGTCTCGAGCTAGTCCTAGCCTGCTCCTTCCACTACGAGCCCAAGACACGAACCATCCGAGCTGACAATGGTACAACGTTGGTGGTCATTAACCCTAGAACCATTTCAATCTCTCTCTAGATACCGACATCCCCCAACATGGTCATCATTTCCAAGGAAAGAGTCGTGCATGATTGGGAGACAATGGATTCATATGTCCAAGGGGTAGCACTCGGATCATGGTTGAAAACTGGAAGGAAGCCTTCCAAGATTCCTAAGAATCTGCCAAGGTGTGAGTTCCGAGAAGGGTATTTTGATGTCATCACTCTCCTTAGTAGAGTAATGGGTGAAGCAAGCACGAGAGACTTCCAGGACTAGATGGGCCTTTTCATCCTGACATTGATAGAAGGAAGTAGAGAATTGACTAGGGGTAGATCATTAGTGACAATCTCCATCTATAACTTCTCCAAGTACCCACGACAAAGAAGTTCCACATGACTTCTTATCTATTTTATCTCCTCGCAAGCTCACGATCATTCAAGGGATTGGCTCTCACATAGAACATTGCTTCTAAGGTACCTGCATTTGAGAAACTTCCACAGTTGATAATAGAGGAGAGCAACAAGAATTTCACCCACGTGAATGATGCATTCACTATGTATGTGGTCCAAAACTTGGAAGGGGATCTTGAAGCTAGGATGTCACCAAAAGTGGCATCCTTGATTAAGGAATATGGCTTGTACTTCATACAATTCTCAACATTCTCCTACATACGAGTCAATCTTATAATCTATTAGTTCATCTTATAATATCAATCTATCTCCATCTATTAGTTCATCTCCTCCTATTGTTGCATCTCAATTATAAACTCCATCTCCTAGGAATGTTACCAACACTAGTCCCACCACTTCTATGGATGTTCCATGTCCTTCATCACCTATTACATATTTGGAACCTACACTTAGTGTGCCTTTAGCATCATCTTCTACTACATCTCCTCTCGACATCCATATGATTACTCACAATGGAAAATTACAACCGCTTAACACATTATTGTAATCCTCTACTATTTCATCACATGATATCTTATCTCTCTATGATGTGGGTCACTTACAATCTTAGGTTCAATCACTCACATTTTAAAGAAAATATTTTTATGCTTCCATGGCTAACAATTCCTTACATGGAAACTCTATCCATAATAATATTCGTAACTCATTATTTCCCAAGGATTTTTATCATGCCTACATTTTCATGTTTCAATGGTACTGAAACCCCTACTTACATCTTAAGCATTATTATATGTCTATGGCTTGATATTCTAATGGTAGATTATTGCTTAAATCATTTCAACATGGTATTATCGATGACACTCTACAATGGTGTACTCATCTACTATTTAGATCTATTAGCACTTATCATGAGATGGAAGAATCTTTTCTCCATCACTTTTATCATCAACAATGGACTTAGAGTTACCTATGATCATATACCTACTTTACATTGGGGAAAAACTAAACCTATAATGTATTACATCTTATGATTCAATGCTTGTATGCACCAATTATTATTTCAACCAATTTATCTAGAGAATCAATTTATCTTCTGTCGTGGTTTGATTCCAACATTAAAACAATGATTGCAATATGATACATGTGAATCATTCACACTTCTATGCTATAGATTTATTTATCTAAAACAAGAAGTCATTTCCACACATGTTATAGATGCCCCACCTATTGTTACTAATATTATCTCTTCTAGTTCTTATCCATTGCCATTAGTTGAGAATCCTACATGATCTCAATCTCCTCCTCATGCAAGCTAGCTTGCCAACCTAAGATACTAATATTATGAATTCTAATCCCTAAAAATATCTAAGACACTAATTTTAACCTCTTTCCATCATTTTATAATTTTACAAGCCCATGAATTCATGAAAACAAAATGAAAAGATAAAACTGGCCTCCAAATTCAAGTTTTACATTTTGGAGGTGTTTTCGCAAGAAAATGTGCAACAAGGAAATTGGAAATTTCCAAGCACGAAAACTATACCCCTATGCTGAAATTTTCATGCTTTATCATTCCTAGGCAACCCCAGCTCTATCCAGTCAGTCCAAATTACCTCCCAACCAATTTTATATCATCCCCCTAGGTGATTTAGGAAATTCCATTCATTCCCCTAGGTGATTTTAGGACTTCATTGAAAATGCAAATTTTGGGGAGTCATGGGAAGGGCTGTCGTTGGCCTTCCTAGGACTGGATTGACCCCCTGGAGTAGAACGGAAGGGAAAAATTCAACATGGAGGTGAAAGGAATACATTGTGACATCAAAGAGATTATTTTTTAAGGTTTAGAGAATTTTTCAAGACTTGGAGCAGTCTGAGTGAAAAACAAGGTTCACAAGCCTAGACAATACACAAGCCTAAAACAGCCATTGGG
This sequence comes from Taxus wallichiana var. yunnanensis, assembly GCA_018340775.1. NCBI lineage: Eukaryota > Viridiplantae > Streptophyta > Pinopsida > Cupressales > Taxaceae > Taxus > Taxus wallichiana. The sequence goes on from CM031238.1 coordinate 435,263,369, forward strand.
CTTCAGAAGAAGATTCTGAGAGCTCCAAATGGAGTTGGAAGTAAAATGAAACATCTTCAAAAAGAGTATTCCAAGACCTACATGATAGTGAAATAATATTTTTCACAACACCTTGCCGCATATGATTGGAAGCCAATTTTTATCAGGAACAAGTGGAGTCCCAGATCAAAAATCTGATTTTTAAGGGATCGTATGGTTGAATTAAAAAATTATAACCACATCACTAGATTAAAAATTACATTTCTAGTCATGATCATATAAAATTTCACCAATAAATTCCACCAAGAGCTCAAGTTATCTGCGTTCCAAATTAACCTCTCAAAGGTAGTTTAGGACTTAGTCATTTTTTCGAGAGGACATGTGTCAGCGCCAGAAGCCTAGTAGGATTTCATGTCCCCAATGTCCCTGAGGTCAGGTACATAAACCCTTGGAAAATTTTCCCAGCCCTCATGTGACCCTTGGGACCCTCATATGACCTCCAGACTTGACAGATCAGCCCCTAGGTGCTTATTTGGAGCATGCCTTCCTTCCGTCGGATCGGGAGCCACGTGTCAGCTCCAGGACCACCGTGGAATTTGATGTCCCTTTTTCACCTAAGGTGGGGGACATCAGACCTTTGAAAATGCACCCATCCCCCATAGGGAGTCTTCTGGACACCCATGTGACCTCCTTTCAGCTCCCAGTGCTTCAATGTAACTTTCTCCCTCTTCATTCCCTGCCGTTGGATCAAACACCATGTGTCATGCTCTTGACCATCATGGAATTTGATGCACCTCACGTAATTGAGGTTAGGGACATCAAACATGGAAAAATACACCCTAACCCTAATATTTAATATATTTTTAAAAAGTTTCCAAGTGCCGCTTTCTTCACTTCTAACTTCTAATAGTTTTTGTGCACTCCATTCCTCCGTTCTTCCTCTGCAACATTCTACCATCACCCCACCATTGTAAATGCTCATAACACCTCAACCCAAACAATGATAAAATCTCCCCACATCAATTTTCAGGTCTCAAAAGGATCTTTCATCAAAATAAGAAGGAGAAACGAAGAGCAAGAACAACAAAACAGTGAAAATCTCCATAGCTTAAAAATGAAGATCTAAAGAAATGTTACAAGCCAGTGCATGAAACAAAAACCATTTTCTACTGTTCATTAATCTTTCAAATACCATCATAAATACACCTTCAAACTCTCCCCTCGTGTGACAGAGAAGCCATAATGAATAAATCTTGTTTCCGACTCAACAAAGAAAGAAGTGGGATTTCCTGTCAAACCAGTTGCCAGATTGAAGTAAGATCACACGTGAAGCATCGGAAGAAAAAAACCACATCAAAAATATAAATTTATTTGTAAACAGAGGAGAAAAAAAGATCAAGGAATTGATTTTCCACACTTACTAAAAATAGTAAGTTGCTTTTTCGAAGGGAGATATGAAGATGAAATGGATGGGTCAGAAGCCGACATAACCCTTTGCCTACGAGTATGATGTGGGAGATAGTGATTTCTTGTACATGGACTTGAACAACCTTAAAAATTGCATAGCCTCTAAGGAATGAAGGAGGATTGTAGACCAGATATTCACAAGTGCCTTGTTCATTGTCGCAGACATCCAGTGTGTCTTTGTAAAGCTCGAGCTAGTCCTAGCCTGCTCCTTCCACTATGAGCCTGAGATGCGAACCATACGAGATGAAAATGGTACAATGTTGGCTGTCACTAACCCTAGAACCATTTCAATCTCTTGCTAGATACCAACATCCCCCAACATGGCCATCATTTCTAAGGAAATATCCGTGTAAGATTAGGAGACAATGGATTCATATGTCCAAGGGGCAACACTCAAATCATGGTTGAAAACTAGAAGGAAGCCTTCCAGGATTCCTAAGAATCTACCAAGGTGTGAGTTCTGAGAAGGGTATTCTGATGTCATCACTCTCCTCAGTAGAGTAATGGGTGAAGCAAGCATGAGAGACTTCTAGGACTAGATGGGCCTTTTCATCTTGACATTGATAGAAGGGAAGTAGAGAATTGACTAGGGGCAGATCATCAGTGACAATATCCATCTGTAACTTCTCCAAGTACCCATGATAAAGAAGTTCCACATGACTTCTTATCTAGTTTATCTCCTCGCAAGCTCACAATCATTCAAGGGATTGGCTACCACACATAACATTACTTCCAAGGTACCTGCATTTGAGAAACTTAATAGTTGATAATGGAGGAGAGAAACAAGCATTTCACCCGTGTGAACGATGCATTCACTATGTATGTGGTCTGAAACTTGGAAGGGGATCTTGAAGCTAGGATGTCACCAAAAGTGACATCCCTGATTAAACAATATGGCTCGTACTTCATAAAATTCTCAACATCTCCTACATACGAGTCGCTAGCTTCGACCAAGCTCCTCTAAAACTACCCAAGTACCTCAGTGACCAGATTATATTGTTCAAACTCTACAGAAGATCACCCAAGTAAATAACAAGCTCAGAAGTAGAAGAAAGAAATTGATTTCTTTCCCTATATCTCTAGGGGAGTTCACGTGCAAAAGCTCAAATGATGCATCCCACTTGGAGGCCACTTTCACACATCTGACTTTGCATTCCTACATCACCAAGCCTAACTTTGACATCTGAGAAGATCTTGAATCCTTCTACATCCTAGAATTACAACATGAGCCACAAGTTGAGGACTACTGGGCCAATTGTATTGATGAGTTCGAAGTACATAAAAATATCACATGAGGATGAAAACCAGTGAGATGAAGAAATTCAAGTTCTCTTGGTATGAAGACATCTTACATGATGATGGGATAGAGATGTATGATCTTGAGTATGTAGCAGTCAAGATGTCCCCAATGCCCCAAATCAACTGGCACATTTGTGAATCAGGAGATATGCTAGAGTGGACTAAAAAGGTGGTGAGGAGAATGAGGAACTGGTTTCAAAAGAAGAGGACTATGATCATTTGGTCACGAGGAATTTCTCCAAGCCTGAAGCAAGCTTCACATCATTCATCTTCAAAAGTGGTGGAGGTAACTTCTAGTTCTAAATACTTTAGAGCGAGTTCAAAAGGAAGGCCATGGAATTGAAAACTTCTCCCCATGAGAAGACATCCAAGAAATTCAAGGAAGAAAAAGATTCATTGGTGTTACCACAAGAGGAAGATGTGATCCTAGTAATGTAGAAAGAAAATCCTACAGCAAATGCACAAGTGAACAAGGAGTATATGACTCATGATCCTATATCCGAGCCACTACAAGAGGTCTTGCATGTTGTTGATTCCAATGCTCCTCTCATTCAAGAATTACCTCCCCCATCAAAACAAAGAGTGGTTGAGGCACCTGTCATTGAACCTGAATCCGACGAGATGTTTCTGTGGATGCGGGAAATGATCATCCTCAACACTCACATGGTGCAACAAGTAGTAGCTCCCGATATATCAGCAATTGTCACATTGGCTAAAGAAAAAATATCAAGAAAGATTGCACGTAGACAACATCACAATTCTATAGTGAGGAGACAGGTAATCAATATATTGAAGTAGCTCAGCCAAAAGTAATCAAGCCAGTGGATGAGATGACACTAGCTAACTATGAGATGAGCACGATCCAATTGGGACCAGCTACTCACGAGGGAGATTTGCACATATTCCAACAATATTTTGCTCACATGATGGAAAGGAATAAAGAATACAAAGAGAAGATCGAGGGACTAGAGGAGAAAGTGTGAACTCTTTCATCTTATGTGCAACACTTAGTGGAACCAAGCACTATAACACTTCCTATTGAGAAAGTGGTTCCCCTCAACAGCTTTCGATTTGGAATCCATCAGAAGAACACATGAGTTCATGATGTAGGGCCGAGCAAATAAAGAATGGATTGATTCAATCTCTAAAAAGGGAAGTTAGCACTTCAAGAGACAGTCAAGCTCTTTGCATACATGTGTGCCACGCCAACAAAATGTGAGCACTCAAAAATATGTGGGGAAAGAAAGAGATTACCTGGAACCCACGGGACCAGAGTGAGTGAGATGAACAACACCCATCATATCAAATTGATCGATGAGAAGGCTTTTGGAACTCCTGCAAAAGACTTGGCACATGTATGGGTGAGGGCCTTGGTAATAAGATTTTAAGCAATTAATCGGGCCTTCATAGAGCTAGAGGAGAAAGAAGAACAAACATACAAGCTGTAGGATAGCATAAATCAGAAAGTTCAAAAACTTGGAGTACCCGCAATGAGTGAACACTCAACTGCTGATGAGTTGATCGGCCCTTTCGAAGAATACATCAAGAAATGGGTGGGAAACCCATTTTCCTTCACTAAGGATACCCTCAACTTCTTCTCAAAATCCAAGCCTCCATTGCACTTATCACAGAAAAGCATTCATCATGGTTTGGGAAGTGCAAGGATGTCAAAAGTGTGACCGATGGATGGACCAAAACCTTGAGCTACATTTGTATCCCTCATGCTGACAAAGTAGAACCAACGATGACTCGTTTCAACCAAGAGTTTGGAAAGACAAAATCTTTCTCGGATCAAAAAGTGGAAAGCATGTCGAAATGGAGCTAAGTCCACCATAGCAGCTCATCCTTTAGCATAATCCTTCTTCTTCTTCCTCTTCTTTCTCTTTCTTTTCTCTTCTCATACAACACCCTCTCTCCTCAATGTTATATTTTTACGTTGAGAGTTGCACTTTTTGATATGACTTAAGTGACTTCAGAAATGTAATGTAAATTTAAGTCACCTTGTTATTATAAAAGGGACTTAAGTATTTAAAAAGGAATATGAACAGTCTTAAGTCACATTAAGGTATTTGAAAAGTCACCAGGAAGATGAAAAGTTTTCCTCCTCTTCTATAAATTGTAACAAGCTCCTCATTTGAAGGTCTTCTAAAAATTCTTCTAAATTTTTGCTTCTTAGATGTTGGAGTTGTTTTTTGTGAATTCATGAGAGAGTTATCCTTGTGAAGAGAGCAAGAGATAGCAAGTTTCTTCCATTTCTCCTATTACAAAATGTCTTCTACTTCTCACACTATGTGTAAATTCTGCTTGAGCTTCAATAAAGGAAGAAGGAATTTTAGCCTCTTTGATTGAGGAGTTTGTTGGTACTTTGTGCCCATTAAGCTTCATTTGGTCTTGTAGCTATTACGCATATTTTTTTCTTCTATATTCAAGTGCATGTAATGAAACTTCTGGTTGGTGTATGCAAGTCTCTAATTTTCTACTTGTAGCATTAGTTTTTCTCTTTTCTAATTTTCCCATTCCCTTTCCTGCCTTCCTAGAAAAGTCATCTCTTGTAGGTATATGCAAGCAATTACCACAGGGTCAGTGGAGTGCCCCTATTGGATCCCCGGCCAAAAATCCACCAGGATAAAACTCACATTTCACTCGCACACACACATACAACAGCTGCACCAGTTAAGTAGAGGGACTTAGACTCCTAGAACGTTGGCAAGATAACCACAAATTTTTCCCTGAAATTTTTCTCTGCCAACGGGGAAAGTGAAAATTTCAAATTTTGAATATCCTAGACTCCAACTAGCACCTAAAATGTAATGATCTCAAAGACCTAATACCATACCTAAAAACCAAAATTTGATGCCTTCATAGCTTATTCATAAACATGGAGTGACACTCTTACATAAGAAAACACTTGGTCCATCATTACCCGATTGACTCAGGTGCTAACACCTCTGTAATGCCTAAGAAAATTGTTGATATCCTAGGCCTTGAGTATAATCCAATTTCTAAAGGTGTCCTACAACTTGATGGCTCAACTTTCAACATTTTAGGAGTGATCAAATATCTCTAATTAACCCTTCACATTTCTCTAGTTTTAACCATAATTCAATATGTTTTATTCATTGATCTACCTCCTTAGTATTCCATTTAGATGTCAAGGGATTTTATAGCTAAAGTTGGTGGTTATTTTTCCTCAGATTGGTATCACATGCTCCTAAGAACTAGATTTGGTATAATGTTTACCATCAAATCCAATCCCATATTTTCCTATCATGTTGAGTCTTATAATCATACTCCACTCCAATCTAATTGCATAATACATGGAGATGAAGACCATGAATTAGTTTCAATACAATAACCCACTCCTCCTAGTTCAGTTCCTAATCTCTTACTAGATGAATGGGAAAAAGAGAATTATGAGTTTGAACCTTATGAAATAGTTTTGGATTATGATCTATGAACTTATTATATCCTTGAAGAAGAGTTCATAACCCCAATTCTACACAAAGTAGATAATGATGCTTCTAGTTTATGGAAGATTTTATTTGATGGTTATAAAATAAAAATGGAGTTGAGGAAAGCATAGTTCTCATTTCTTGAATGAATAAGAAGTAATTCTTTGCATGTAGGCTACATTTCTTGTTCTCCAATAATGTGGTGGGATATGAATCATTAATTCATGGTCTCATCATTATGAAAATAGATAAATCAAGGCCTCACATATTTTGAGGATAAAAAAATTGGTCATCCACTAGGTCGAACAAGGTGTGTAACTAAGAATAAGATTTTAAAATATTTTAGAAAAAAATTGGGACCTCTTAGATATTTTTTATGTTTTCAACCTTCAAGTACTACCACGAAAGCATTAAAAATAAGTAGCTCGGATGAAGGCTATTGTATCATAGTTTTCACTATATGAAGATCTCATCCAAGGTAATGAACAATAGGCTAAGATGATTGTTAGACCACCAATTCTAGATAATAAAGTCAACTCAGGTCATGTCCTTCTATTTATAGGTTACATCTCTCTAATAGGGCCAAACCCCTCTCTCGATATAGAACCATCCCTCTCCGAGGTCATTCATGTCAGTTTTCTTATCAATCATGTCACCTCTGCTAAAAATTGAGCTATCTTGACTACATTGTTTGTATTATGTTTCCCTCCCGCTAACCTAAAAATATCCACCTCTCATGATTCTATCTTTATGTTCATCACCTCTCCCATCCTCTATCTCTTCTGTTCCATGCCAAAAGGGCCTACAACTTTGTGCATATCTACTTACATCATAGGAGGTTGTGTTGTAGTGACTATAGAGCTAGGATATGCTAAACTAATTGTAGTATCTCCCAATTCACCTCTTTCATCACCATATACTCCTAGGGAAAACCCCCATCCATCCCATCCTCCATCTCCTTTAGGTGCTACAATTGTCATTGTAGTATCCCCACCTCCGCCTATAACCCCAACTGAGCCACTGCCAACTACACATATGTTGGGTAAGCCTCCCCACTAGCATGTACTCAATCCACCATGTTCCATGTCAATGTAGTGAGTGAAACCCTACACTGTGTCAATGTTACTAGAAATAACTTGCATAGTATAACATTTCTCTACTACTATTTAGATTGTGCCCTTACTAGCACTACCACTTTCCCTACCAAGTGTATCTCTGCTAGACCCGGTGTAATGTAAGAGTGACGTCTATGGCGGACTAGTACTGTTGCCTCAACCATGATGATAGGACCATGATTGGGTATCGTTAGATGTAATGATATTAATTGATGATACCTTAACCAATACTCCCATGTGGTTCCTAGATCTATCACATATCAATGCATGTCCCATAATGTTTGGGATAAATTAGCCTAATCTGTTGTTGTTGTCACCTTATCTATGGTGTGATCCCAATGTTAAACCTTCCTAGTTACATGGGAAAAAAATTACATGCTAATGGAACTCCCTGTACCAAACTAAATTGACGTTGTACCCTCTTTGGCCTCTCTGATCTACCACAAAATTACAATGACCCACTAGATAGCACTTTGTAAAGGCATATTCTAGCTCCCCGTAAGTCTCTTACCAGGGATGACATAACCAAGTATGGTCTTCATGTAATTTCATCTAAAAATATCTCATCTACGGCTCGACGGTATACCAAAAAAATATCTCGGACCTAGCAAGGTATATGCCTATGTGGGTCCACCCAAATGATTTGGGATAACCTTCCTCTAATCCAATAAAAGGAACTATTGGATGGCCCAAGGTAACATTCTCCCATGCCCATATCTATAAAATAATTAGTATGTCCTATACTTTGGCCCTTAAGGTGTAAATCCAAGTGTTAATATATGTACAATTGACCCAAAATGTGGTATACCTATGCGAGAAGTTGTCCCATGCTCAATCATGTTTTTACCACTCTATGTAACCCACCTAAACATATGTTCCACTCTTATCAGGTAGTAGAATTTTGATGATAATAGACATGTGGACTAGAGGAAATTCCTTAAGAATATCACAATCATATATTTCAAGTGAGCACAATTTTGGTCCATCACTATCTAGGTAGGTCGATCATCCGTTCTCACTCGACCATATCATATTCCATCATGACAGATATCATAATATAATAGAGCCACTATGATTAGAACTCAAATTATCTGGTACACATCCTCTAGAGTGATATGCATCTCCCTTATCAAGATCTTAAAGGTTTTGGTATGAGAATTCCAACTCTCATCTATGGTAGTCAATAATTCTCTATCGACATAAATAGAAAGAAACATGGCCATGTAGAAGAATCACAAATCCATGAGTAAGGACCACTCATTTGGATGGAAGTCCTCTAGTATTTCCAAAGTGCTTGAACAATTCTCGTGGAACTATATGATACCCAAATGTTCCTATAATCATAAAAGGAAAACAAAAACACATGCTAGACTTAGCCATTTTTGTGAATAATACTTCAACACTTCAAAAACTTAGAAACCATAGTTCTGATAAAGCCACTTGCACACTAGCATAAGGCATCTAAAAATTCACAAAACTATTTTTTTGGCAAGATTGCTACACCTTATGGTAAGGTCACTTAACATGAGACTACTACTAGTTATAACAAGGTTAGTGCTTTTAACGAGGCCACCACAACACGTAGCGAGTCACAAAAATAAGGGTGAAACCACCGAAATTGCTATAGGACCGCAACACATGCACTTGAAACCACTAAATTTAACCTCAACCAATTTCTAGAATGGTAATTTTCATAGAAGAGATAGGATCATACCTCACATATTGGTACTTCATTTAGCACTTTAGAACTTGTGGGAAAAATCAAGGAGGGAAACCAACCACAAAGAGGAAATTAGACAAGACCTACACAAATGGATAATAAAACAAGGAGGAAAAATCAAAACATGAGAAAAAATACTTGTTGGTTAGATGAAATTGGATCTCTTCTCAATATGACCCTATTAGTGTTTGAAAATTTGAATTTTGACTAAAAATGATAGAGATAGAGGCAATAAATCAGCTATGGCATGATAAAAAATGAGGGTAGAGAATATTTTTTTTCAAAAAATGATAAGTAAAATGAATGGGAATTATTCACATTATCTATTTATATGGTTGGGTAGGCATGTGAAGTGGTGTTTTGTGGTTGAAAATAAGCTTAAGGTGGTGGATCGAGTTTTGAATGAAACATAGGAACTGCTACCTTAGTACTATGCAGGGATGCTTCAGTGTACTCAATGCCTTGTCTAACCTAGTTGTCAATGTGGGGAAAATGGAATGATGGAAGATTTTTATTTGTGTTATGTGGTGCGGACATAACTAACCTTTCCTGAAACTTAATATAATTGGTGAATTTGGGGATGCAAATAACAATAAGAATGATGGAAAATTTCCACTTGTTCCCCTTGAGGCCGATATATCGACACACTTCCCAAATTTTTAAAGTCGCCTAATCAGGGAAAAATTGGAACTCAAGCTGATTTTCCCAACAAAAACCTTTAGGACCTGAAAAATGAATGTCCTAAAAACAAAAATGTTCACCAAGGAAAAGAAACTCTCACAATTCAATTTTTGGGTTTTGACTTAGAAATTTTCAAAAACAATAGATACATGATAACATAATCCATGTTATAATTGTATTTTTCCTTTACATTTCTTTTATTCAAATTTTTAGAATGGGAAGATTCCCATTCTCATATAGTCAATATAGAGGAAGAATATAGGTTACAATTTTATTTTGTATAGAATGCTAAACTTTATACATAATGGCAATTTAGAGGAAGAATAAAGTTTACTTTTTTATAGAAACAATGTATAGCTACCCTCATACCTCTATAAAGAACATGACAATGGGTAGTTTCACATTCTATACAAAATAAAAATGTAACCTCTATTATTCCTCTATGTTGCTTATATTACAATGTTCAAATGTACCCTCTATTCTTCCTCTATATTTCCTTTATGATAATGTTTAGAATGAGCAGTTTCCCATTCTCCTATAGTTAATATAGAGACACAATAAATGTTACATTTTTATTTGTATAGAATGAGAATCTACCCATTCTAAACATTCTCATACAAGTAATATAGAGGAAGAATACTTGTAATATTAATCTTAAACATTAATAAATGAGTTTAGTATGAAATAGGTGATAACATTTTAAGAGAAATATACTTGAATGGTTAAATATATTTCTCGTTATTTTAGTACCTCTATAAAACCTATGAAAATGAGCAGCTTCCCATTCTATACAAAATAAAAAATGTAGCCTCTATTTTTCCTTTATGTTTCCTATATGATAGTGTAAAATCAGAGCCTATATTCTTCCTCTATGTTGCATTTATGAGAATGTTTAGAATATTTTGTTTCCCATTCTCATACAATCAATAGAGAGGAAGAATAGAGGTTACATTTTTATTTTTTATAGAATGATCATCTACCCATTCTAAACATTTTCTTACATGCAATATAGAGGAAGAATAAACACATTATTCATCTTAAACATTTACATAAATCTTAATAAATGAATTCAATATGCGAGGGGTGATAACTTTGTAAGGAAATATACCTAGATGATCAAGCTTAATTTTTCGTTATTTTAATACTTCTATAAATCCTATGAAAATGGGTAGTTTCCCATCATATATGACATAAAAATGTATCCTCTATTCTTTCTCTATGTTACCTTTATGAGAATGTTTAGTTTGGGAAGATGTCCATTCTCATATAGTCAATATAGAGGAAGAATAGAGGTTACATTTTTATTTTGTATAGAATGGGAAACTACTCTCGTATTGACCATATAGAGGAAGAATAAAGGATACATTTTTATAGTGGCAAGATATATCTTCTCTCATACCTATATAAAGAATATGAGATTGGGAATTTTACCATTCTATACAAAATAAAAATGTAACGTCCATATTTCTTCTATGTTGCATGTATGAGAATGTTAAAATGTAACCTCTATTATTTTCTCTATATTACCTTATGAGAATGTTTATAATGGGTGTATGTCCATTCTCATACAATCAATATAGAGATAGTAAAGGTTACATTTTTATTTTCATTTTATATAGAATGGGCATCTTCCTATTCTAAACATTCTCATAAAGGCAATATAGAGGAGACATACATGCAATACTATTATTATTATTATTGATATTATTATTTATTAATTATTAATAGTAATTTAATATTTATTATTATCAATATTTAGCACTTAAATATTAAATATGATTATAATTATTTAAATAAATATTACTTATTGTTAATACTAATATTTTTATCAATATTTTTAATTATTATTTTAAATGTTAAATTATGTTGTTTTTGACATTAAATATTAAATATTGTTAGCTTTGGGACCCATTCTCAACAAGGTGGAAAAATCATTTAGTTGAATTTATAAATTGGTGAGTGTTATTGTAAAGAGTTTGTTGTTGCATTGTTTAGCATAATTTCAACATATATTTAGTTTTTGACATTCATATTTCAACTAACAAATGTTAACTAATAATTTTATTAATATTTGAATACTAGTAATGATTAAGCATTATTATTTATTACTTATTAAATATTATTATTGATTAATTATTATTATATATTATTTAAATATTATTTATTGCTATTAGATGTTACTAATACTATCATTTATTATTATTTTATTATTGGTCAATATTAATACTATTAAGTAGTGCCAGTCCCCAGGAAGCACAGATGGATAACCCTTCTAAGAGACTGGAGGCCTTAGAGGCTGAGATAAAAATGCTGAAGGATGAGGTCAAAAATCTAGCTAAGCAAAAAGGTAAGAAAAGCATGGAGGGGGAAGGGAGCATTGACAATAGTCAGGTTGAAGACATATACAAAAAGCTGACCTCCTTGGACTCCCGCCTTGGGAAGGCTAAGACTAGGCATGATTACAACATTGCCACCTTTAGGGCCATTGAGGAGTTCATCGTGGGGCATGCCAAAAGTGTTTCCAACCTCAGCGGTATCCCGGCTGCACTTTGGGGCAATGAAAAAGAGAGCAAAAGAACCATCGAGGAGCTCGATAAGACGGATGCTGCCCACATGACCGCTTTGGGTATGTTTCATGCTTGGAAAAAAGTCAAGATCAGTGTTGATCAAGCAGCCAAAAAGTAGTCCTGCATGCTTCTACTGCTCTCTTTTGTTATTCTTACTATTTCTTGGCTGTCGGGTTACTGTTTTTTTGCTGTTGTTTTGCTGTTAAGCCTCGCTTGTGTAGCTGTTTCTGGGCTACGTTGATTTTCATTGTTCCTCTTGGACTTGGTTAGTCCTGCTATGTTTCTCACTCTTATTCCGGCTTAAAGGCCTTTTTTTGTATTCAAGGGTATAGTCCCTTTCAAAAAACTATTTGCCATTATTAAAAAAATATTAATAATATTATTATTAATACTAAACTTACTACAATAATTTATTTGTAATTTATCAAGTATTTGATAGAAAGTTATTAGTTATAATTAAATAATATTATTCATTACCATTATTCTTGTTTATTAATTAAATATTATCATTAGTTAATATTTATTAAATATTTGTTATAAATAAGTAAAATTTGTTTGAAATGCAATCCATATTAAATTCGTAAAAAATAAATATTTATTACGAGTAATTAAAATCTATTTGAAAGTCTATTAGTATTCAATTTGAAAAGGTACATTTTGTTGGATAATTATTATTTTTACATTTTTCAAAATAATTAAAAAGTATTATATTTTTCTGAGTTTGGCTATATTTATTCATTCTTAGGTACTCTCAAGTGGGATCATTTTCAAAAATTTAAAACACATCACTCTTTTCATTTTGGCGGTAGTGATTGATGTGATACGCATTTTAAAAAAATAAAATCCATGTTTAGTATCAAAGCGACATTTATTAAAGTGTTTTTCAAATTTTAAAAATTTCGCACTTAATTTTAGGTGGTAATTATTATTAGTTGGGTACATTATAAAAAAATTATTTTGAATCATTTGGGTTTCATTTCTTTGTTTTCTTAGGACCAAGTGAAACATGTTAATAATATTATTTGAACACAAAGATACATTTATATGAAAGGAAAATATACAATTGTAGAGAGGAATAAATATTGGATATCGCACGAGAATATTCAAGGTTTCTCATGCAAAAGACGTTCAGCTTTAGAGAGGAATATATCTATCTTTTTCTAATATTTTTCTTATTCTCGTTTAATTTCAATATAAACAACAATGACAAAAAAATTACTAGTCCCAAACTTTTATTTCAAGTATTAGAGACAAATATATATTTTTTCTTTCAAGAATAAAAATTAAAATGAAATAAATGCATTTTTTTTTTTTTGTTCTATAATAAAATAATGCTAATAATAAATATCTATATATAGTGTTCAAAATATTTTCTTGAAAATTGGCACTATCTTTCACCCTTTTGAAACTATTATTAAAAATGAGTACTATTTTTCTGTCTCTGTAACTATCATCATTCATGGAAATAAATTATCGAAACTAAACCCTTTTCTATGCTCAAAAACATGACGCATACAAAAAAATTGAAATGCGTATATATCCATCCACCTCATTTGTCTTCAAAGATAAGAATTAGGTAGAAATAAACTTGCCTACTAAATACTTCCTCCAATGGAATTCTATATCACCTTAACACCATGCACCATCTAAAAACATCTGCATAATCTCAGTAGGGTCCAATCAAAATCAATTCATTCACATTCACAGTAGCTATATTATTTTTCAATGATCTACAAAATAGTTAGCAAGGTCAGCTCACTAAAATTAACAAGTATCTTCGTATCTTTGTTCCAAAATAAGTATTAGATATATATGAAAACACTTATAATTATGCTTATTATAAATCTTTGATTTAAAATATTCTAAAAAAAATGAGTTAATTCTCTTAACTACATATATATCAAAACATGATGTTACATTTTTTATTTACATAGAATGGGTAGGTATGCATTCTTATAGGCTTTATAGAACATTAAAATAATTTTATAAAGGTACTAAAATGATAAAGAATATAATTGACCATTAAGGTGGATTTTCTTTAAAATGTTATTACTTCTTCCACATTGAGCTCATCGATTTAGAATTACTTAAATGTTTTAGTTAAATATTATTTTTTCTATATTACCTATATGAGAGTGTTTATAATAGGCATACGCCCATTCTCATATATGTGATATGGAGGAAGAATAGAGGTTACATTTTTTATTTTTTATAGTATGGACAAATGTCCATTATCATAGGCTTTATAGAGGCAACCTTATTGGTCAAAAGTATTATTTTTATTTTAATACCTCTATAAATATTATGATAATTGGTATCTACCCATTCTATACAAAATGTCCAATATTGGTCCATAATAATAATAAAACACATGTAAATTCCCACAACTTGGCCATCATGGTTTTTCTCTCTAGTATAGTTCATGAGAGGTAAAGAATCTAATGATGGGGTGGTTGATTTAACCAAATATTAAAATTATTAAACGTAGGATATTATAGAGTCGCATATAATAAATAATCAATGAAGCATTGATTTGACACAAGTAATAAGAAAATGGAAATTAAAAACCTAAGTGCAAGAGAGAACATAGAAGACTTGGTTGATTTCACATTTGATCTTGAAGTATGTTGGGGTGGAAAATGGTGAAACATGAGAGCATACTATCATAACCGTGCTTAGGAAATTCTATAACTATCAAAATAAGTTGGACCAAGGCACTGGGTAGGGTCCAAGGAACCTAGATGTTAGATACCTCTGGTAGGTACCCGTGGTCAGTGAAAATTCTTGAAACCTAGTTTTTCTTTTGTCGCAAGGTGGTCACTAACGTTTGTTGTTACTCACCCGTATGTCTCACTATGTCCACAAAATTCACCAGTATCCTACAAAACAAATACTTTCCTACAATAACCCAAAACAAATCAAATCTTTAAAAAAATTCTAATAGGGAGTCGAATGACCTCGGTGGTCACCCAACAAAGTGAAATTATGACCAAGTGCTGCACTACATGTCAAAATCCATGTAATTATGTGTACATGTGTGTAGAATTGTGCCCTAGGAATCTCTTATGTAAGATGCACTTGATAACAATAAATATCTAGATGTAGCAATGTAGATAGATGTGTTAATGGAAAAATGAACTTCTCCTCCTATGCGTATATGTAGAAAATTAAGTCCCTTGTTTGTTGAATGAGTGTTAGATGGATGTCTTTGATGCTCTTAAAATTCCTTTGGATGCAACCTTAGGTGGTGATAGTAGATGCTTAGATCTTGGTCCTTTATTATGGTCACATAAATTTATATTTATATGATTCCCTTGTTTGAATTTATTAATTAACAACTAGAAGGTGACCCATAAGAAAACAAGATTCCAAAAAGATAAAAGAGGCCCAAAAGGGAGAACAAGATACAAAGAGGTCGGGGGGTTCCCAAAGGGGATGAAGATGTCTAGGAACTTGCGTCCTAGTTTGGTGTTGGTTTTTCGAGTCAATAAATATAAATCAATGAAGATCAAATGGGCTATGGGATGTGCAAGACAAAAGAAGAAACAAAATAGATAGAAATGATGCCAAAGATAGATGTCAATTACAAGTTTTCTCACTTAGGTACCATATGAATAGTAGTATGTGATTAGGACCTAGAAATGTACCCAAGTGCGTGATTTTGTGTCTACATTTGCCACCACTTTATGTTGTTGAGTGAATACTTGATAACATAAAGTAAATAAGATATGTGTACCTAATAACCATGTAGATCGATGGTGAAAGCATGCTGAAGAGATAAGAAAAAGCGTGGAGTGATAAAAATGAAGTGTGGAAGCTAAGGAAGAGGAAGTGACCCTAGGGGTGAAGTGTATGTGTTGTGTTGTATTTGTACTGTTTTCATTATCTCTTGATGAAGGCCTACTTATTTTTGCATATTAAGGACATACCTGCAAAATAAGAGAAAAAGAGTAGTCAAAGTCATGTGTTACGAAATTTTTTTAAAATCATGCAATTTAAGTATGTAAAAATGTGAAAAATTAATAAAAGGAACATGTGCACCTGATCCGTGATGAGTGAAAAGGATAGAAAATAACTTGAACCACTGTAGAGGAATGATTTTTTTGGGTGATCTCATGTGAAGAGTGAGTTTTTTGGGAGATTTCATGCTAAGAACAAGTTTTTTGGGTGATCTCACACCAAGTGTGAGTTTTGTAGGAGATCTCACACCATGGAAGAAGAGTGTTAGGGAAAAATGTAAAGTGTTATTCTCCATCCTTGAATACTTCCTAAATTTATACACCACTGCAGATGGTGTGAGCCTTCTTTATTACATGTTTGATCTAGTTCAATCCTAGTAGAAAAAGGAGATAAAATGAATTCTAATTGCTTTGAGGACTATGCCTCGTACTATGAAAATGCTATGTGAAATTCTAAAAAAGTGTGTTGATATGAGAAATTGACTATAACTACCCCCGGTCATAAGTACCCAAGAAAGGTCGGGAGTGCCCAGCACTAGTGTCTTCATTTTGGCATTTGTGTTTCTGTTGTACCAAGGAACCAAGTTAGAATCTGGTCAATTCTTTGATTATATGAATTCTCCTATTGATATGAAATTGATACCCTACAAGGGATGTAATGTTCATGGTAGAAACCAAGTCACATGCAAAAAAAGTAGTTAGGACATGTGTTAGTGCAATCAAGACAAATACACATATAGAAGAAAATTTGTAATCTAGAAAGTAAGAAGACAAAGGTAGACTGCAAAAAAGAGGGTTTTAAATATGTGGCATGACTCATAATTTCATAATATAATTAAGATTTAAGCATCCAAAAGCATACAAGAAATGACAAGTAAGACACAAGTAATAGCCCAAAAACAATGGAATACAATATAAGATAATGACAAACAATATCATGCAAAATATCGACAACCATGGTGGTAAGTAGTTCCTATAAAGAAAATGATGCACATGAAGTACTCATTAGCATGTTAGAAATATAAAAATTATGCCAAGATGTGCATATATCGATAAGTAGTGTGATAGTAAGAATAATTAGTATAAAATGAAACAATAGCATCTGTAGTGTGTACAAAATTAGATTTCCCAAAATCCTCAATGGGACTGAGTCGAGGTACAATGCCAAACATCCATGATTCATGTAAAGATATGTGTAAATTCTACATTCATAACTATAGAACAAGTGAATGTGCATGCATATATAGAAAAGATAATGACATACTGGATATTTGACTAGCATAGTAAGCAAAGTGTACATGTGAGTATAAGCAAACAAGAGTAAGTGCAATCGAGATATGAAACATGTTGTGAATGAGTGAGATGAAATCATATACAATTTTAATGTGATAAGAGTAGTGTGACCCCCAAGTGTATGTGTACAAATGTATAAGAGATGAGGTTCATTTGTTAAAAGAACCCTTGAAAATCAATAATGAACCATAGAACAAGAGTGCATCATCAGAAATAGTTTGAGCATGTGCACTAGATAGATAGATTAATGAAGCATAGAACATAAACAATGTGAATTTGGTGAGTTAAATTTCAGATTTAGAACCTCAAAAATTGAGTATGAATCGTGGAACTAGAGTGTGTCATAGGGTAGTGTGATGTGCAATAATACAATGCAAGTAAGATGTATCGTAAAGTGCAAAACGTGAAATGTGTAGTGTGTGAGGTTCGTGGATGTAGTGAGACCTCAAAAATCAAGTTTGATCCACAACA
This sequence comes from Taxus wallichiana var. yunnanensis, assembly GCA_018340775.1. Classification (NCBI taxonomy): domain Eukaryota; kingdom Viridiplantae; phylum Streptophyta; class Pinopsida; order Cupressales; family Taxaceae; genus Taxus; species Taxus wallichiana. The sequence goes on from CM031238.1 coordinate 435,281,372, forward strand.
CAAGAGTGTTTCATAGGGTAATGATGATACAAAGAGTATCAATATGTGTAATGATGCTTATAAATATGAAGTATGAAGCATGAAATGTAATAACATAAATGAGAAACACATGATGATTCTAGGAGGGGGAAGTAAGATTGATGCCCCTAAGTGTGCCAATGATGGAGATATATAGTCAATGATGCTAGTGGGATCAATGTAAGGAATAATTTTCTTGGAAAAAGTGATTAGATGCTGAAGTGGAGGTTGGAGAGGGAACTTGAATTGTGGAATTCGAAAGAGGCCATCTAGATATTGTTGGTCTTGCTTAGTGAGTGGTTGTTTTTTGGGGATTGGTAACGTCGAAGAAGAATTGAGAGGAGGTGGTGATGGAGGATAGAAATTGAGAGGTGATTTCTTAATTTGAATGGTTTGGATAAGTGACTCTTGAATGAATGAAGAAGGAACATTAGAAATGATAGCATGATGCTCATTAGACATAGATGGAACAGATTTTGAAGCCCATTTAGATTTTGTATCGGGAGATGGGCATGCAAAAAAAAAGTGAAACAAAAGACATAAAACCTTGACACTTAAGGTTTTTATTATTCATTGTAAAGTATGGAAATTATTTTCATTATGTCTATTGATCAATGATAAGCATAAAATGGGAGACCTTTATATTTGAATAGCCAATAAGGAGGATAGTAATAAGTAGTGGGAAGATTGATCAATTGATGATTAATGAGATTAGTTAGAAGTTCATGTGGCTTAGTATTGTGATAAAACTTGAGAGGTTATGCTAGTGGAAAGACTTGAGGTTCACTGATATGAGCACATATAGAAGACATAAAAGTGGGATGAGATGAAGAACTCGCATGAGATGGAGAAGCATCCTTAAGATGTTGGATTTTAGATTTAAGAGATGTAATCATGGATTCTATATCCTAAAATTTATCTTGAAATAAAGAATGTAAGGCATGAATGGATTTACAAATATATTGATTCAAATTAGGACCAAGAAAGCCATTAGAAATATGATTGAAGATAACACAGACTTAAATAGGTGGTGTATTGAGAGGGAGGAAGATAGAGTGTATGGATTTTCAAAGAGCGTCTTTGCAAGATGGATGTATTTGAAGAAATATATATAAAGGGACTTGAGGAGCTTGAAAATCCATGAAAGAATGAGGATCTAAGAGTATTTGAATGAGATGTGTTCACCAAATAATTTAACAAAAAATTGAATTTATGCTAAACCCTTAGGATATCACAAAGTCACATATAAAAAATAATCAATGAAGAATTGATTTGACACAAGAAATAAGAAAATGTAAATTGAAAATCCTAAGCGCAAGAGAGGGCGTAGAAGACTTGGTTGATTTTGTACTTGATCCTAAAGTATCTTGGGATGGAAACTTGATGAAATGGGAGGGAAAACTATCATGACCGCACTCAGAAATTTTATAATTGTTAGAAAAATATCAACGAGCTTCTGGGATGGGTTTAGGGTGCCAAGGCACTAAAGACCTCTGTAGGTTCTTGTGACTATGAAAATTATCATAATCTAGTATTTCTTATGTCATAATGTGGTTTCTAACCTTTTTGTTAGTCAAATATATGTCACACTCGTAAAATTATCCTGTAACTTACAAAACAAATGATATCCTACAAAACCCCAAAACACATCAAATCTTAAAAAAGAAAGATACGAATGGGGATTCATACTAACCCCGAAATTCACCTGAAAAAGTGAACCTATGACCGATCATTTTACTACATCTCATACTCCACGTAATTCTTTGTGCATGTGTGTAGAATCATTCCCTAGGAAGCTCTTATGCAAGATGCACTTGATAGTGAGTAATAGCTAAATTTAACAATGTAGATAGATGTGTCCATGGAAAAATGAACTTCCCCTCCTATGTGTGTATGCAAAAATGTAGTCCCTTGTCCCTTGAATTATTACTATATGGATGTCTTTAATGCTCTTATAATGCATTTGGATGCAATATTAGGTGATAATAGTATATGCTTAGAGATTTTTTCCTTTATTATGGTCACATAGCTTTATATTTATATGATTCCCTTGTTTGAATTTTATAATTGAAAACTAAATATACAACCCATAAGAAAACAAGATGTCCAAAAGATAAAATATGTACAAAAGGGGTGAGTAAGATAAAAATAGGTTAGGGGCACCCGAGAGGAGACGAGCGTACCTAGGTGTTGGTATCCTTGCTACGTGTTAGTGTCTAGAGTCAATAGAGATAAATAAATGAATATCATACTTAGTTGTGGGGTGTGCAAGACCAAAGAGGAAACAAGAAATAAAGAAAGGATGCCAAAGATAGATGTCAATTACTATTTTTCTCGCTTAGGAATCATATTGAAGAATGTCATTAGAACCTACAAATGTAACTAAGTGTGTGAGTGTATATATATAGTGGGACATAGACCCGACCCCTTATCATTTTGTCGGGTATTAACATGTTTAATTTCAATATTTCTTGAGTGAGCACAAAAAAATAAGGCATAGTGGGAATATAAGAAAATTAGTAAACCTTTTCCTCTATGTCTTCCTTACAAACCTCAATGATAAGCTTGTGAAATATTTAAGCTTGTGGAACCGTTTAAATAATGGATTGTGGGTGCTCTTGAATGTGACCTCCGAATGTGGATTTGAAAATGATATGAAAAAATTTATGACATTGGGAAAGCTTTAATATGCAGATATTGGAAAGAAACATAGCAGATTTTTCTTGCTTCAATCCAAGAGAAATCCAAGAGAGAAAAAATCCAAGAATACTTGTAAAGGATAAGCTTTCTCTTTTAAGAAGTGGTTGGAATTATTTACCAATGGTTGAATGGAAATGCTAAAATAACACTTGAGGGAGGCTAAACGATTTGAAAAAAATTATTCCCATTTGAGGGCAGTAAATAAATTCAATTAGTAGAAGTTATATCCGAAAAGGTTGTTGTATGTGCAACTTCATTAACCCCACCTTTCTAGGATTCTATTAGTGGAGTTGAATAGAATGATTTAATTGAGCCCAAGTGGATTCCAAGTAGTATTTGACTAGTAAAATAGGTGTATTTTCCCAATTAACTAATTTAATTAGCTAAAAGTTTGAGATAATTAATTAACCATTTATTTAATAAATGTCAATTAACTTACCTAAGGATTGTTAGGAACTAATATAATTAATCTCAAAAGAGTTAACATGACATGAATTGATTAATTTGATTAATCAATCATAAGGGGTATGAACTAAGATAAATAGGAAACAAGTATGTAATTTTGGGGTGTCTACAACTTGTATTGTTTGTATGATAATGCATAGAATACTTGGATTTCTATTCTCATGCAATATAAAAAATAGGGCTTACATTTTTATTTTTATAGAATGGGTAGATGCCCATTCTCATACAAGAAACATAGATGAAGAGTAGAGGTTATTTTTTATTTTGTATGGAATGGGCATCTTCCCATTCTCATAGTATTTATAGAGGTACTAAAATAATGAAAAATAAGTTTGACCATTTAGGTATATATCCATTACAAATTTATCACCTCTCACATACTGAATTCATTTATTTAGATTTATTTAAATGTTTAAGTTGAATATTGCTTGTATTCTTTCTCTATATTGCTTGTAGGAGAATTTTTGGAATGAGCACATGCCCATTCTATGAAAAATGAAAAATATAACCTTTATTCTTCCTCTATATTGACTATATGAAAATGACTATCTTACCATTCTAAACATTCTCATAAATGAAACATAGAGGAAGAGTTGATAATATATTTTAATTTTATATATAATGGTAAGCTCCACATCCTCATAGGCTTTACAAAGGTATTAAAAAGTTTAAGTTCAATATTGCTTGTATTTCTTGTATGTGAATTTTTAGGATGCACGAGATGTCCATTCTCATACATGAAATATAGAAGAAGGATATGTGTTACATTTTTTTATAGAATGGGAAAATTCCCATTATCAAACTTATTTTTGGTTATTTTGTAGACACCTAATTTCCATTGCGTAATTTTAGTAATAAAATTGCACTAATCTTCCTACGTCCCCATCATTTTTTCATAATTAGTGATTTTTGCTAACTAGATAATAACCCCCATATTCTCACTCAATCAAAAACAATTTGTTAACTAATTTTCCTTTTCCCTCATCTTGGATGACAATTAACATAAATTTTTTAGTTAAAATTCTCTTTTAATTACTTATTTAATAATTATTAATTAATTACCATTTCACAATCTTGTCTTTGATTAATAAACCCTCTTATTAATTAAATCCCCTCTCAAACCCCTCTAATTCTACTAATTTACCTATAAATCATCTCCAAATGGATTATATAAGTTAAACATTACTTATTAATTAATACCAATTGATTAATTAAATCCTACCAATTGATTAATTAAATCCTCCTTAACTCCCATGGGTCAATAATTCCTAATTAATCTCTTCTAATCATGTTTATCCACTCCTAATTCTACATCTCCTTTATCCTACATCCACTAGGATGTATGTTTCTCCAAAATTAGAAAGTTATATAAGAAATATAGTACATTCCTTCCAATCTACACCTTTTAATATTGAACACATTTACACCCTTTTAATATTACTCAAGAGAACATTTATGGTATAGGAAATCTTTCCAAGTTGATAAAACCCCTTGATTTTTAAAGTTAGTAAGATAAGATTCAAAATATGGCATTTTGGCCATTTTGAGGAGACATCTTCCCTTTATTATCATCTTTGATCACACATAGCTTATGTTCATCTCGGAAGGTAATATCTACATATCAAAAGTGCGTCTAATTTTGAAAGCAAATTTGCATTCTTTTTTTCTAATGTTTTGTGCAAGTTTTTAGCTTCTTTTCATGTTTTATCTTGATATATATGATTATAGAACTAAGATAGTATTTACTTGTGTTAAGTCCTTCATTTGTTTATATTAGGTTCTTTAACATGCATATAATTTTAATACCTATATAAATCATATGAGAATGGGAATCTTCCCATACTGTTAAAATTGTTTAACATTAGTCCAAAATAATAATAAACCACAAGCATATGCCAACAACATAGCCATAGTGGACTCATTCCCTAGTAATGATTCCAAATTATCAATATATTTTTAAATCATTACTTTTTTTTTTTAGTCAATCCCATTTTAGGTTAACATCAATCCAAATATGAGCAAGAGACTGGTTTTGGAAATAGTGAGTGAGAGACTGGTTTTGAAACTAGTGAGAGAGAGATTGGTTTTAAACCCAAAGAATTGAAACAAAAGTAAGGGGGCAGCGATGGAAGAGTAGCCAAAAATGGAGATGAAGATGGAAAAGAGGCACGTGGGTATAAAAATGTTAAGGAATAAAGGGACCTAAGCCCATGTATGCTAGAGTGGTCTCCAAGAAAAAACACAAATTTCAAAAAGGGAACCATTTAATTAGAAATCACACACTATGTATTTGAGAATGGTAACCACTTCACAGCCCAGATGTGTTTATTGAGAAAGAAATGGAGAGAAACAAGTTTTCACCGATAAGAAAATTCCACGGGCCAAGAACAAATGTGGAAGTTATCAGAAGATGGGCATGTAGGAAATGGAAACCTATGTGAAGCATGGAGATATCACTAATTACAAAAGGTGTCTTCTTTATTCATTTCAATACACTTTGAAAGACTATAGTAATGCTCTCACGAGGGCCCATGGTTTTGGAAAACATGGGTATATTTTTAAAGACATGATCTCCAAAGATTTGACCCGAGAAAAGAGAACATAAATGTCATGCCTCTATGGATAAAACTTATTAATTTTCCTCTAGAGTTCTAGGAGGAAGAAGTTTTGACAAGTATAACAAAGTATTTAGGCACCCTAATGGCCTTAGATGGAGCTACCAAGGCCAGATCAAGATTATAATTTGTTAGGATCGATGTGAATGTAGATATGGAAATATATCTACCTAATAATATCATTTTACACTCTAAGCTAGGTAGGTGGAAGCATATGCTTGAATATGAAACATCTATTGTTAGGTGTAAAAATGTAACAAACTAGGACATAATGTTCAAGAATGCACAAAAACCATTATTACTAGATCCACAAGGATCCCAAATTATGAACAAGAAAAAAAAATGAGACAAAGGAGCAAGAAGAGGATGTAAGCAAAGGAAGCGGTCATAAAACTAAATACAACTCTAAAACAATCCAAAGACATGGAAAAGGAAAAACCATTTTACATGTCCGGAATCCAAGGAGTAAGAAGCTACAAAGGAAGTTTTTTTTTCAAGAAATCTTAGCTTGAGGAGATTCTTTTACCTGAAATAGAGGAGAAGGTGATCAAGTTTGAGACATCACAAGAGGAACCTAAATCTCAAAAGGAGAATAATGCAAAAGAGACCTAAAAGAATAGAGATGATTCAAAGAAATACACTCATTAAGACACAAGTACATTCCCGAGCATACCCAAGAAGAAACTCAATAGAAAGAAGAGACAAAAATAAATCTAGAGGAAACTGTTGAACAAGAAGTATATGCATGCCAAGAACTAGGAGGATTTCTTAGTAACACCCATTAAAGAGAAAGGTAAGGCTCAATAATCCTCATCCTTCAGGACTTGTAAGAACTCCGAGATAAGATGTAGGAGGTTACACCATTAGAGGGAAAAAATAAAATAAAGAGGATAAAAATAATCACTCAAGAGGAAATAACAACAAGAAGGAAATAAACAAGATACCACAAAGGGCCCAAAAAAATCTCATAATATTAACATAAGAGACCTCAATGGAAAATATATAAAGTAATTGTTGATCTTGTGCTTGTTTTTAGCTCTTTCTCTTTGTTATTGCACTTTTTTGGTTTTTTCTAGTTTTGGACTAGTTCTGAACTATATTTGACCACTTTTAGGTTGGCTTTATGTTGGATGCTTCAATTTTCTTTGATGTGTTGTCTATTTTTGATTTATTAAATGATTATTGTCATATACGGATTATAGATACTTGTTATAATAGGGTAGGGCCCTTGCCAAAACCCTCCTTTTACCAATTATCAAAAACTTACTTAGGTTTTTTTGTTGTTTATAATACTTGCAATTGATATGATTTTAATATTCAAAACCTTTTAACTATCCCATTTTATAAAATGTCCAACAATAGTCCATAATAATAATTGTAGAAACCTAAATCATTACTCAATTTTAATATTAAAATTGCATTGTTTATCCTCTTCCCCATTATTTCATTATAATTAGTGATTTCCAACTAATTAGCTAACATTCCCCTCCATTTTAGTCAATTAACGACACTTTATTAATTAACTAGCCTTTCCGCCACTCCAAATGCCAATTAATGACACTTCGTTAGTTATAATCCTCTTTTAATTAATTAACTACTTATTAGTTAATTAAGCTTTTTTAATCTTGTATTTAATCAATAAACCTTCTTATTGGTTAAATAACAATTTAAAATCCTATAAATTCTACTATTTTACTCTAAATCACCTCCAAATAGCTTTCTAAGCTTATATTGGCATATTAATTAATCCTATTTGATTAATTAAATCATCTCCAACTCCCATGAGTTACTAATTACTAATTAATCTATTCTAATCATGTTTATCCCTTTTTAATTCTACTTTATCTTTATCCCACATTCACTAGGTTTCTAGCTTCTCCCAAATTGGAAAGCTATATAAAGAACCTAGTACCTCCCTTCACACCTTACACCACACTTTTTCTAGTGATATTACATGCACATGATAAGGGCATTTCTACTTGGAATAGATCATTCATTCTTGCATCCATTCTTCTCATAAGATAGTAGTAAAGGAAGATCCAAACATGGCCATTAAGCCATTTTGGTGAGATTATTTCCTCTTTTTGGAGATAACATTCATTTGATTTCTCATGATCAAGATAGGTTCATATTAGAGAGCAATCACACATACAAAGCACATCCAAATTTCAAAGGGATTGCTTAACATTTAATTTTTTCATGTTGGATGCATTTAGATTATATTTCTCTTTCAAGATTTATCATGATGTTGTTGTTAAATTAGCTTAGTTATAGGGATTACTTGGTGTTAATTCCTAGTTATTAACTTATCCTACTTTCACATGCATACATATGGCACGCCCGGTGGGACAATTCCTTTGTCTCAAGCACATTTTCTCAAGTTTTTGTAGTTTAGTTTTCTTTTTGCATACTAACCCTCTTTTAGCACTTATTGATAAATCTTGTATTTCTTAACTTATTTTGTTGAGTTTGCATGTGTTGAGTGTTCCTTGTAGGTGTAAGGGAGGTGAGGTGCTTCCAAATTTGAAGCTAATTAGTAAATAATTGTACCTTTTGACATTTTTGGTCAAAATCTCATGTTATTGAAGTTACACATACCTTGCATGCTAGTGTTGATAGTTTTATATTTTTTTTGGTCCCCATGTGCTAGCGTTAAAAATGATGTGTTTATGTTGCTACATGTGCACTAGTGTTAATCCTCATTCACTACCTTTGTTCTATATTTTTCTTCTCTGTCTATATAGAGAAACCCATGCATTAACATTGATAAGTCTCGTGTTACTATGGTACTCATGTGCTAGTGTTGATCCTCATGCACTAGCATTGTATGTATTTTCTTCTTTGTCTACACAAAGAATCCCTCTGCATTGCATTAAAAGTCATGGCACTACCATTGATAACTTTGGGCTACCGTTAAAACATGTGCACTACCATTCAAACCTATGCACTACCATTGATACCTCTGCACTAGCGTTTCTTCCTATGCACTACCATTGATCCTCATGCGCTAGCGTTCTATGTAATTTTTGTCTCGATTTCAAGATTTATATAATCTCATTTTTGTGTTTTTGTTGTTTTGTAGGTTTTCTAACTCCTTTTTACAAGTTTTTACATTACAAATCAGTTTTCTAACATGTTTACATGCTTTAATGAATTTTTTATTTACATTTTTTTCTTAAGTTAGGATAAAGTTTGTGTATGCTCTTCTCTTGCACCTTTTTGTGATCTTGAGAATCAAAAACAACTTTAGTCTTATTTTCTAACATTTGAATTAACTTGTAAATTTCATCATTTATTTTTCTTAAGGGAATGAATCTTTTACAAATAATTTTAATGGTCATTTGATTTTTAAAAAAATTTCATTTATATTTGGTTGGATCACTCATTGTGTATGATCTTATCTTATGTATTTTTATGATCTTGAGAATCAAAATTAACCTTGTACTCTTTTTGGAAACTACTAAATCTTTTTCATGACCTAACACTTGTTAAAGAATCGATCTAAAAAATACTAATAATAGTATGTTGTAGGTTGGCAATGGTGTGCTAAACCAAATTTTTAATCAAAGATAAAAAACACACCACTTTTAAAACATTATATTTGTAGGTTCGAATAAGGTTTAACACCCGTTCATTTTAAACTATGTGAAGTATCTTGGCATAAGCCATATAAATCATTATGAGGGTTACCACATGAACCCCAAAGTAGTCCACACCTTAAGGGAACTGGTGCACAAAACAAGAAGTGACCCACTACCCACTTGACTAGAAATCGGGGTTCATTTTAAGAAGCCTTTGGTAAATTAGAGGTGGAAAATCCCCAACGAATATACCTGGAACCACTTTCGCCAAAAAGGTGAATTTTCCTAGGTTTCGAATGAAATTTTTGACTCGACATTTTTTAGGAGAGCCAGGCTCGAGGAAATTTTGTGACATTATTTCCTGGAAGGATATATTTTTTCTACACGATGTAGAAAAGAAGATTTTGTTGACACATAGTTGACTCACAACAACAAGCCTTGTTGTCATGTGTCAACAATTCTTGTTAACATGTGATAACAAGGCTTGTCGATGTGCATCAACAACCCTTGTTGTCACACGAAAGGAAGGGTTGTTGACATGTGTCAACAATATTTTTTGTCATGCATCAAAAAAATTGTTGACAAACAACAACAAACCTTCTTTGCTGAATGCATAAAAAATTCTCGTTGATGTGCGATAATAAGGCTTATAGATGCGCATTAACAACCTTTGCTATCATGCGACAACAAGGGTTGTTAACGTGCATCGATAATCATTTTTTTCACGTGTCAATGAGAATTGTTTATGCATGATAGTAAGGATTTTTTTTTGTATGTCCACAAAGACCAAACCCTAATATTTTCCCTATAATTACCCCTTTGGCCCTTATTTTCATGTTTACACTTCCCGAGATCATATTTTTCTCTATTTAGTGCTACAGTCTTGATGCTCGTAACTCCAACTCCCAATACATCAACACAATACCCAAACATAACATCATCTAGGTTTTACATCTCTACCTCACCTCGTCATAAATACTCAAGTTAAAGATATAAAAAAGCTCAAACTAAATAGGTAACCCCCAAGTCCTACCCAAGGGAAAGATTCAATACAGGATCTTGATGTGCCCGCACATTTATAATGTTTTTAAAATGAATGAAAATTACAAGGATTGGGTACAAGCATGTGAATTCGTAGGGCTGGTTAACATGCCCTAGTTCAAGATAGATCATGACATTATTAACTACCTCCTCTCCTCATTCAATACAAAAACATGGACACTTTAATATTACTTTGGATGATGTTTGTACACTCGGTTCAATGTTGATTCAGCTTATATCCATCAATTGACAGGCCTTCCATTTAAAGATACCCCCATAGTAACAACCAAAGCAACCACAGTGAAGATGATAATATTTACCTTGAATCTTGTTTCAGTTTCCATGTTGATTGTACGTGTAACATGCTTTCATTTGTAATATTTTTATTTTGATATTAATTCAAATTGTGGTTAATTCAACATCCAATGAATTTTTATAGCTCGTGTAAAAAAATCAAGATTAGGATTAGATACACAAGGAATTTCACACCACTTCCTTGTTGCCATGATTTCTTTTTTCAAGCCAAAATTGTTTTGCAGGGTCAAAAAACTGATATTCCAAATTGGGCTATTGCATACATTCTTGCATCGATTGGAAAGAAAATATTTTATTGGTGCACATTTTTGTCTAATAAGATAAAATATGACATTATAAATGTTGGACTTACTAAAAACCAGTTATTCATTCCACTAACTATCTCCTTGGTCTTTATTATGAGGCGTATTATAATTTAAAAGGTGAACCAACTCCCACTTGCACGAGTGACACAATGAAGCAATTTTCAATTCCTATTGAAGAACAACATGTTAATAGTTTATATTTCGATGTTAGTAAGGTTATTGTCTTGATTTTTCACTTGTGTGACAAATCTTATTCTCTCTACTAACATTATGTACTTTTGTTTGCATCTTTACCATATGCAGAGAAATTTTTGGAGGCCCTTCCATGAAAAAAGCAACATCAAGAGGAAGAGGCCAACAACATGCTGAGGCATTGGGAGATTCCCAATTTGAAATGAAATATCACTCATCACCTAACCCCCAAACATTTTCATTAGTTAAACAACCAATACGTAATACCCTTAACATTCAATATAGGTTTTTTTACACTTACTATTTACTATTTACCATTTACCATATTGATTTGACATGTAGATGTTGTAGGTACTTTAGACTATCTACATGCTTCTCAACAAGCATCACCCACTCACTCAGTCCAATCACGTGCATTTTTCGATGCTCAACCGTAGCAAATGCAACACCCTACTCCACCATACCTATCACCCACAACTCCAACACAATCAATTCAAAATCTGACATGGACGCCTCTGGTACAACCACAGTTTCCCCTCAACAAGGTATAACTTGTTGCTTTTGTGTATTTTTAATAGTTTTTCATATAAGTTAGTAATGATTTTGTTCTTGGACTTTATAGTACATTGCAATCCTTTTCCATCTATTCAAACAATGCCACTGCCACGTCCTCCACCAACAACATCATTACGATTCAAAATGCCCACAAGAGGTTCAAGTAAAAAGACCATTGGTTGATGTCAATTCTAGCCCCTAATGGGACACTGATGATTCCCTCTGAATTTCCGAACCTCTCTTTTGGTGGCTTGCCCAACACAATGGGAAAATCAATTTTAAATGAAATAAATTTAGATGAAGATTATTTGGGCATTGATAGCAATGACCCAACTATTTTTTTAACACACGTGATATGATTCAAGGCCCGCAGGTATATTTCCATTTTGATGTACTTTATTTAACATTGATACATATCAATTTCTCATCTCTTTTTAATTTTTATCACATACAATTTTAATATTAATTTATTTTATCACAAATAGGATTAGGCACCCGAGAGGTAAAAAAGGAAGCAAACATTGCTCGAAAAAATCCCCCATACCTCTCCATTGACAGCATCCTCTTTGGATACATATAGTGAACAATTGACATCATTTCCTTTGGAGAGCTTGATTGGTTATGATTGTGAAGCCCATGTCAAAGAGTTTATTATGCCTCATATAAGTCATCTCATAGAATGGGAGAAAAGGGCTAAATTATTAATCAATGAGATAAACAATAATTATGATAACCATTGGCAAAGGGACAATTTATATGCTACAGTCCAAAATCAACCTGCTAAGATGGATGCCTTACTCAACCAAGAAAAGGTGGGATTGTCACATATAACAACAATTATAAGGACAATGTTTTAGATAAAGTTTTTAATAAATTAGAAAATATTAATGTTGAAGCCCATGCCTATTTCAAAAATGGTCAAAGGATAAAGATTTGGTGGAAATTGCAAATGCGGAAAGAGATAGAGTTGTTGTAAGTATTATCAATTTGAAACAATATTTTTTATTAATTTCTTATTTTAGTAATATGTTTAATTGAGCTCAATGTTTTTGTTGCAGTTGAAATATGAAAACTTAAAGAGTTAAGAAAAGGTGTTCCAAGCTCAATTGGATACCACTAAGAATAGTTTATCTGCATCAATGAAGATGAAGGAAACTATTGTTTTGGTTAACAAACAAAACAATACACTTAAGTGGATAATTAAAGAGAATGGCTTCGACCCAGAGATTTTGTTCAAGGAAAAGGAAGTTGCAGATCCTTCTTTGGCATCCCATGGAGATGCTTCAAAGGAAGAAGAAGCAATCATAAAGAATCTAGACATTGTTGTGGAGGATCTTGTTAGTTCTAGAATTATTGAAGCAAAGAATATATGAGCACAAGCCATTGGGAAAATTGGCACAAAATTCACTATAGAAACTGAAAAGGAAAGTGTCAGTGGTTCTGGGAACCTATTAATGATTGAGAAAATAGTCTAGTGGGTGTGGGGAACTTGAAACTTGAAATATTTTATATATTGAATTATGAAACTTGAATATTTATTTAATTTGAATTTTTTTGGAGTTTAATATATGATACAATGGTAATAACACATGAATAACTTGGATAGTTCTCAAAAAGATGGAGAGCCACAATAGTGAAAAATGTGAAAAATAGCGAAAAGGGTAAAAAGTTTGAATTTTCAAAAATAAGGTTGAGGTGGATGATGGGGCTTTTACGCAAGGCGTTGGGGTCCTCACAGTGCAAACAAGATTCACATGGTCAAATGTGATAGGGGTGAAGGCTATCGAGGGTTAAGCTCGGGAAATTGAGGTGGAGATGGCAGTGTCTGAATTGGTCAAAAAGTTTGGTGCTAGCTTGGTTGTTAAATATTTGGTTTCTTTGTTTGGAGATTTGGTGTTGGATAACTTGGCTATATAAAAATTCTGTGTTATCTCAACCCCTCGAGGGAGTGACTTAGGAGGTCCCTTCCAATCCAATTCTGATGGAGAATTTTGGGACACAATATTCGAGAGGATTCCAAGGTCGGGAATCAATTTTAAAATTGATGTGAAGATTCTTTAGCTTTCTCTCACGCCCCTCCCAAGGAATAATTTTTAGATTCTTGCTTGAAAAAGATGATCTCTACTACAAGTTTTTGGAGTGCGCTTCTCTCGGGGAGGATTTTGAGATGGGTAGTATGGTTCTATGGCAATAAAGCTAAACCTAGGGTCAGCTTCCTTGCTAATGGTTTCTTCCAGGTTTGTTTTCCTTCCCCTGATCTGTTGAATCTGGTTTATAAAGGAGGCCCCTAGTTCATGAATTCTTCCAGCCTGTACTTTCACCCTTGGTCTCCAAATTTTGATCCCTAGAAGGAAAAAATCTCCAGGGCCCCGCTATGGTTAAGCATATATGGATTGTCCTCTGATTTCCGTAAATGGTCTATCCTAAAGCCAATTGTGAACTCTCTAGGTGTCTTTGTGCCCATTCAAAACCTTTGAATTTTTGGAGGAAATACTCGGTGCGTCTCTATGTGGATATGGACTTGACTACCCCTTTGTCGATTTCTTTGTGCCTCCAAACTAAATTTGGCCCTAAGTGCTTCGCCATCGAGTATGAGGGTCTGAATGCAAAGTGCTTTTATTGCGGGAAGTTGGGAATTTGAGTAAGGTATGCACTATGAAATTGGCTAAGGGTTCCAAGGAGGTGGATTCACAGATGGCAGCTTCAAGGAGGATGGTTTGTTGCTTGGATCTGTTCCTTCTCTAGGTCTGGGTCTGTCAATTTCTTCTCGAGAGATTACAAGTGGATTAGAAGCCCCTTTGGTTGGGGATTTATCCCCTCTTTCTTTGCTAAAGGAAATAGAAGAGGTGCATAATAATTCTAGGGAACTGATGTCCCTGATCAAATAAGGGTTTGAGAAAGGGCAAGCGAAATCTCTGAATTCACTTCAAATTTGGATTTCGGATAAAGTTGAGGTGAAAACGCTTCAATCCCTTTTAGGTAGTGGCATTTTGGAGGATGAGGAAATTGAGCCTAATATGTTAGTACCGACTTTGGTCCCTTCAAAATTGGTGTCAATGCAAGAGGGTTGAAGGAGGCCAATTTTGGGTCTATTGGTAGGAGAGGTAAAAATATAAGGAGTTGGCCCCTAAGGAAGTGGATGTGGGGAAATAGAGTGTTCTGAATTTTTCCAAAGTTGTGTCCAGGAAGGTGATTTCCCTTCCCTTTCCTAAATGAAGATCCTCTCTTGGAATGTCAGGGGTCTTAATACCCCTGACAAGAAACACTTGTTCAAGCATTATCTCTTTTCTTCGGAGGTGAGTGTGGTGTTGCTTCAAGAAACCAAGATGGCTGTTGGGGAGGCGGCTGAGATTTGGGGGAATTCTGTTAAGGGTTGGAAGTATTTTTTTCAGATGCCGTTGGTGCCTCAAGGGGTTTGGGTTTCTTGTGGAAGGAGTGTCAGGTGCGGGTTGATCTTATCTCCCAGAATTTTAGTTGGCAATTAGGCATGTGTTTGTCCCTAAGTGTTCTCAATCATCATTCTACCTCTTCAATGTTTATGGTCTGAATAGCATCATTGGAAAAAGAGAGGTGTGGCAGGATATCTCCAGTCTTTGCTTCCTTTGGAGGAACATATTCTCCTTCTTGGGGGTGACTTCAATGTTATTACCTCAGAGAAGGATAAGAAAGGAGGTCTTAAAAGGAATCGACAGTCCCAAGTAGATTTTTGTTCCTTCATTAATGATAACTCTCTTCTTGATATTGATCCCAAATAGGGGTGGTTCACTTGGAGAAATCATAGAAGGGGTTTCAATAATATTTCCAAGAGACTTGATAGGTTCTTAGCTAGACCCAATTGGTCTCTGAATAATGTTGTTTTAGAATGTTAGTTTTTCCCTAGTCTGGTTCAGATCACTTTCCGGTTTCCCTCTCGGTTAATATCAATTTTTCTCCTCATAAATCCCCTTTTAAGTTTGAGCTTATGTGGTTGAGGGATGCTTCTCTAGAAAATAATATAAAGCAGTGGTGGAATTCCTATAAGATTGAAGGAACAAAGATGTTTGTGCTTTCTCAAAACTTAAATTTCTCAAAGGGGACCTGAGGAATTGGAATAAGTTTTGCTTTAAAAATATTTTCCAGGAAAAGGCTAGAGTGGAAGCTGACTTGAAAGCTCTGAATGAGAAAAATTTTGTTTCCTAGTATGGGGAGGTAGAGTTTCTATAGGAGAAATATCTTCTATGGCCAATCTTGGTGAGCTGCTCCTAAGAGAGGAAGAATACTGAAGCAAAAATTGAGAGAGCAATGGCTCAAGGGAGGGGACAGAATTCCAAATTCTTTCATTCGGTGGTCAAAGCTAGGAGGAGCTCAAATTTCATCTCTAAAATTAGGAATAGCGAAGGTGTGGTCCTTTCTGATCAGAAGCATATTTCAGGATGAAGGGGTTTGGTTCTTCACCTCCCTTTTAGGAGGTGATATTGCATCCTTTGAAGAAGAGCAATCCTCTTTTCTAGATAATATCTCGTCGTTGATCACTGATGCTCAAAATGAGGCCCTTCTTAAGCCTTTTTCCATGAGTGAAGTGGAGAAAGTGGTGTTTTCTATGGCCAAGAATAAAGATCTAGGCCTAGATGGATTTCAAGTGATTTCTTTTAGAAGTTCTGGAGCATTGTTGGTTATGATGTATGGGTAGCTGTGGAAGAATCCTGAAGGTCTAGATCAGTGCTTAAATATCTAAATTGCTCCTTTATAAGTATTTTTCCAAAAATGTCTCAACCTTCTTCATTTGTGGATTTTAGGCTTGTCTCCCTATGCAATACATCTTACAAAATCATCTCGAAAGCCATTGCTTCCAGGCTTAAAGGGGTGTTGGATCCTCTTGTTTCTCAAGAGAAAACTGGGTTTATGTCCAGGAGGTCAATTTTTTATGGTATTTTTCTTTCCCATGAGCTTATTCATTCTCTTTCTAGCAATAAATCTCTGGGTATGTTGTTAAAATTGGATATCAGCAAGGCATATGATAAGATCAATTGGCGTTTTCTAATTAGGGTGCTTAGGAAGTTTGGTTTTTGGATCAGTTTTGTAACTGGGTGTTTAGCTGCATTTCTGGTCCTTCTTTCTCTATTTTGATCAATGGTAATGCGAAGGTTTCTTTGAAGGAAATTAGGGACTAAGGTAAGGGGACCCTCTATCCTCCTTTTTATTTATTCTAGTGGCGAGATTCTCTGGGTAGGGCCATTTGCAATCGAATTTGGGAGGGAAATTGCAGGGCCTGAAAATTACGGAGGGGTGAATCCTATTTCACATCAGCAATTTGTGGATGACACATTCTTGTTTAGTAAAGCTAGTATTCAGGAGGCCAAAGAACTGAAGGGGATGTTGGATGCGTATGTGGTTGCTTGTAGGTCAAGAGGTTAGCCTTATTAAATCCTTCATCTTCTTCTTTAATGTTCCCCCTCTTTTGGAGGCTAGAATTTTAAGAATTTTTGGCTTTAAAAAGGCTCCCTTCCAGTCAAATATCTTGGTGTGCCCCTGTTTGGTGGCTCGGGTAGGGCCTCTATGTGGAATGATCTCCTTTCTTCGGTTAATTCAAAGCTTAATTCTTAGAAGGGGAAGTGGTTGTATAGAAGGCAGGGAGATTGGTACTCATCAAATATGTTCTCAGTGCCTCCCCTCTATATATGCTTTCCATTCTTAAAATCCCCAAAGGTGTTCTAGCGAAGTTGATTGGGATTATGAGAAAGTTCCTATGGAAAGGTTCTTCTAAGGAAAGGAAAATTCCTTTGATTAGTTGGGAAACTTTTCTAAACCCAAAGAGTTGGGTGGGGCTAGAATCCTCAATTTGGGTCTTCAAAATTTGGCCCAGGTGCCAAGCTGGTCTGGAATCTCCTCTCAAAACCACTTAGTCTTTACAGTCAAGTGGTGGAAAATAAATATTTGGGGGCATCTTCCTAAATCTATTCTCCAAATAACTAACCCCCTCGTGGTTCTCACATTTGGAATTTCTTGGTGGAATGTAGAGAGGTATTTCTATATAATGCGGCCTAGAAAATAGAAAAAGGTGATAGGGTGTTATTCTGGGATGATCCTTGGAATGGTTTTCCTGTGCTTGGGGATAATCCTGAGTTTGGGGAAATTAAGAGACTTTTGGTGGAAGAATGGGGTCCATATGTATCTAATTATGGGAAGGCTCCGGAAAATACCCCTGCATTGATGGAATGGAAAAGTATCGATCACTTGGATATCTCAGTGGAAGCTAAAGATAGTTTCTATTCAGCCTTGCAAGAGTGGCATATCATGCTTTATGGGGAAAAGGATGAAATTGTTTCAACTACGGCCTCTTCTAGGAAATACTCCCAAACTATGGGTAAATGTTATTACTTACATAGAAGAAGTGGAGAATCTTATTTGGAATGTCTGTTGGTCCTCCTCTTGCCCCCTAAAGCTGGCCTTTTTGCCTGGATGGCCTTTAAAGAAAAATCCTCACTCAGAAAGAAGGAAAAGATATGGGATTCATGGGCCCTCAATTTTCTTTCTGTGTGAGAAGCATGAGGAGGATCGGGACCACCTATTATTGCATTTCCCCTTTGTAGTGGAATGTTGGAACTGGTTGTGTGCCAGGCTCAATCTTCCTTGGGTCCAACCTTCTACCCTTCCTGAGGCCATTTTGGCATGGCCAGTTAAATTACATCATGGCGCTCTCTCCTCTATTTGGTTGTGCAGTATCATTCTTCTCCTCTGGCATATTTGGTGGGAGTGAAACAAGAGAATCTTCTGAGAGGAAAAGAATCCAGTGGAAAGGGTTATTCTCAGGTTAGAATGGGCTATTTTTAAGGTGGTCTCTTATAAATGGTCCCACTTTCAACACTTTTCTAATTTTGACCGAGAGCTAGAGAAGCGGTGGCCTAAAATCCTTAAACCTGGGGTGGGTGCCCAGTGTCTTAGGATTCCTTCAGCCTCATTTTAAAGGTTGGCTAAGTGGTATCCTCCTGTCTCGGGGTTCCACAAGATAAACTTTGAAGGAGCATCTAGGGGAAATCTAGGTGCCTCGGGTGTTGGTTGCATTGTGAGAAACAAAAGGGGCCTCGTGGTTGGGGCGGCTTCCTTCAAGCTTAGGGATGGTACTTGTAATTCAGTCCAAATTACAGGCTCTAAGAAAGGGCCTGGACTTGGTTGCCTCCCTGAATGTGGATAAATTGGAGATAGAAGGGGATTCGTTAGTAATAGTGAATGCAATCATTAAGAGGAAAGATTTGTCTTGGAAATTGGACTTAGGAATCAAAAAGGTCCTTTGGAAACTTGAGAAATTTAGTACCTAGAAAATTAAGCATGTATTTCGGGAATGTAATCATTACACTAATAGGTTGGTGAATGCGAAGGATCGATCAAGTACAAATGGAGAAAGTGGCCTTCAATGCCAAAGCATGGGAAGGATTGGAGATAATTATTTTACGCGAGGAAGCCTTAAGTGCAATCCACCGATTTTGCTCTTGTGTGAGGATTTTGGCCTATTTAAGGTGGGTGTTAAGGGTCTCTCCTTGCTTCTTTTTATTTTTTTCTTGTTATGGCTGCCCCACATCTTCTGCGTATTGCCTTGAGCTGTGATTTGAGGGAGATGGTGTTTCGGTCAAGGATTATGGATAATCGGTTGAAGAGATTTTTTTTATTACCTGTGTGGCAAAGATGGAAGCCATCAAATCCATTTTTGGGGTAATTTTTCTATCATTAGAAGGATAGCCATGTGTCAACAGTGGCGTCACCTCTATGTTTATGGAAAATTTTATGATTATCTATCCTTGAAAATTAGATGCAGTAAATTTGGCTTTGCATTGGCTTCAACTCTGATTCTATTGAAATTTAGCCTTTGAAGTTTGGCATTCTAGACTATGGAGGATTCGTTGTAAGGTGCATCGAGGGTGGATGTGGGAGTTTTCAAAGAGCTTGAGAAGAGGTTCGGCATTCGATGGATTTTACAAATTGGTTGGTGGTTTATGCAGGGACCATGCTTCAATCGCTGCCCACCTTGTGCTCTCGAATGTACTGTGCCTTGAGTGCTCCATTGGAACTAGTCCCGTTGGGGTGGGCTGAGTTGAGGGGGGAGACTTATGATTTCCTTTGGTTGGGTTGGGAAAATGTTGAAGTTGTCAGCACGGTGAAGGTGGAACTGGAAGAAGAAGAAGACTGCTTTGGGTCAAGCATCCTTGGCAACATGCGTTGTTGTCTCAATGGAGTTAGGCAAGTGATTCCCTTCTTAAAATTTTATATAGTTATAGTGTAAATCGTTAGGTGTTGGTTTTTGTTTGTAAACACCTAGCTACTTTTGGGTAGCATGTTTTGTTAATGTTTTCTTCTGAATTCTTGAGGCTTAACCTCTGCTACTATAAATAGGGAATGGGTCCTTCAACTCCTTAACTATCATATATATATATATATATATATATATATATATATATATATATATATATATATATACGATGCGATGGTTTTAAGTTTCATGTAATCTCTTTTGTACATGTATTATGTTGCAATATGGATTTTTATATATTATTATATATTATATATAGAAATTCTCGATTGTATATGATGGTGTTTTTTTATATGGATGTGATAGTTACAAATATAATAGTGATAGATGATAATCATGATTCATGGATGATGATAATGGATTTAAACATTAGGCATTATTATTTCTCTTCCAGTTAATACAACAAAATTTTATTCTCTCTACTTGTAATGATGATGACATTAGATGTGGATGATGACATTATATGTGGATGATGACATTAGATGTGGATGATGACATTAGAGTAGATATGGATGATGATGAATTGTATTTGGACATAGATGTAGCTGCTAGCACGATCATGGATGATGATAATGGATTTAAATGATTATGTTTTAAGAAAATTTAGAATGTGGTATGATAGTGACGAGATGTGATAGATTGCTTTAGACATTATTGATTCTCTTCCACTTAATACAACAAAATCTTCTTCTCTCTACTTGTAAAATTCAAACTCTGTATCATGTTTCTTCACATTTAAACCTTCTAAAAATATTCTTCTCTCTACTTGTAAAATTCAAACTCTGTATCAGGTTTCTTCACATTTAAACCTTCTAAAAATCTTCTTCTCTCTACTTGTAAAATTCAAACTCTATATTAGGTTTCTTCACATTTAAACCTTCTCAAAATATTCTTCTCTCTACTTGTAAACCTTCTAAAAATCCTTAGGAAGAATCACATTACAATTTTTCGTTATGTGCTGATATCAAAATATGTCTGGAATGCATTTTCTTTAATGAAGAAAGTTTAGTTATTTACAATGCGAATTTTTTTGGAATATCAATTTTTACACGTAATTTAATTGACTACCTCATTTATGATTTCACATGACCTGAGTACATTCAATATTTCATGTAATGATTCTCTTCCACTTAATACAACAAAATATTCATCTCTCTACTTGTAAAATTTGAACTCTGTAACAAGTTTCTTCACATTACCTCTGTAACAATTTTTCCTTATCAAAATCTTCTTCTCTCTACTTGTAAAATTTGAACTCTGTAACAGGTTTCTTCACATTACCTCTAATTGCATGTTTCAGTTTCTTCTCATGGAATGCATTTTCTTTAATGTTGAAAGTTTAGTTATTTACGTCTAATTATGATATTTAAAAAATAGTATTCCAAAAATGCATGCCACAAACACTACATCAAAGCATTTTGCAAATACCAAAATAAATTAAACATGATTATTAAAACTCTAGGTATGATAGGGTTTAAGGTACCTCTAGTCTTCTAGATGGGTGATAATGCATATGGAAGAAAAATGAGAAATCATCCTTCATAATGAGCTAGACGACCTTCGAATCCAAAGAACTCAACATGAAAAATGGATTAGTATATAGATGGGTGAGTTTCGACAATATCATTCCCAAGAAGTGAGAGCTTCCTCGGATGGATGTCAACCCATGTTTTCAATAAAGAAAAGATGAAATATTGATTGAGCAGATGAAGGAAGAAATAAAAACATCAATGCAATGAAGATAAATTAAAATGTAGATCTGACCTAAGAAAATTAAAGCAAACCAAAAATCCAGATATGATAGGGTTAAGGGTACCTTTATTCTTCTAGATGGGTGATAGCATATGGAAGGAAAATGAGAAATCATCCTTCACAATGATCTAGACGACCTTCGAATCCAAAGAACTCAACACAAAAATGGATTAGTATATATATGGGTGAGTTTCCTGACAATGTCAGTCCCGAGAAGTGAGAGCTTCCTCGGATGGATGTCAACCCACATTTTCAATAAAGAAAAGATGAAATATTGATTAAGAAGATGAAGGAAGAAACAAAAACATCAATGCAATGAGGATAAATTGAAATGCAAATTTGACCTAAAAATTAAAGCAAACCGAACCTACGCATGTCGACAACAACATAAGTGTCAAGAATTTAGTGGTCACCAACTGCGGTGACTAGAGTAGATCAAATGGAAGTTTGGAAGATTCTAAGAGTGGCAGAGTATGCCGATCTGAAGTTTGAAGGCCTTGTAAAATAGTATTCCAAAAATGCATGGCACAAACACGACATCAAAACAGCTTTGAAAAATTCAAAATACCAATTAAATAAAACAGATTTTTTTATAAGTAATTGTATTTAAATAAATGTAAATATATATACCTGTAACATATTTAATGATAACTAGAGCTGAAAGAAATATTAAAAATCCTCCTCATAGTCAATATTTGCATCTGCAGAATTATAATTGTATTACGTCTAACTATAAAAAATTATATTCAAATATATTAATATGAAATTGAATAAATAACAATAGTTAAAATTTAAGTGTGACAAATAATAAAAGTAAGGTCAAGGTGATACCTATTTAAAGCTGAAAAAATCCATTTTCAATAGATTCTTCATAGTCGATATTCACATCTACAGAGTTTGATGATGCACCAATTCCAGTCTCATCATTGAGAACATTTGTACTTGTAGTTTTCTTATTTACACCTGTTCTTTCGGCAAGAGAAATTCAATGCACAATTTCTCTATCGAAAGGAAAGGTTTCCAAGGAGTAGTAAGAAACATAACACCTCATACAACGTTGGATATTTTTATCCAACTTGTTTCTCAGTTTTGATTTTATAAAAGATAAATCACTCAAAATGCTTTCATCCTCCACATATACCAAAATCATTGTTTGGCACAACTCATATAATAGAAAATATTCATTGATGTCTTCTTGTAACACATTACTTTGGTAGATTTTTTGCCAAAGCCTTGTTATAGCACCACCCTCGGAAGGTTCATTTAAAAATTTATATTAGGACCTTATTTTCATTGCAAAATCAGTTAATTGAGACTTTATTAAATCAATAGTTAGTATAGCTTTTATTTTGATACCCTTTACCTTTGACATCTTGGTGAAATGATCCATTATTTTACCCATGGATTTATGGAAATGTTTACTTACAAAATCTGCACGACCACCTTCAGTATTCCAAAAAATTGGATTCATCACACCCATAACTTCAAGAATTTTATCTTTGTTGAAACGTTCTCTAATTTATGATGATAAGGATTTTATATTTTTTCTATGTTTTATTATTGTTTCAACTGCAATAGAATAAAAATATTACATATTACATGTCACATGAACTTCTTCTCTTTCCGATCCTGTAATATCTTGACATTTTTGTAAAATGTGCAGTGGTATCTCTCTCCCATTAACATTGATACATAGGTGATCATGGATATTAAATCTCAAATAATTATTGGGATTCTTAAGATCCAATAAAAATTTCCAGTTATCGAAAATAGGTGTATCAAAACTATCTAGGAAGTGTACAAGACATCAAGACTTTGACATACCCTTTTTCTCATCTCGTATAAAATCAACAATATAGATTAATCTCTCTTGTTCATTCTTCATCAATGTATTGATCTCCTTCAACATTGGAAGAATGCCAACCAATGTAAGAAATGTTTCTAAATCAGTTAAAGGGAATAACAAGTCCCTTGCCCTACCAACATCATGACGATATTTGTGCATGAAACCAACCAATGATGGATACTCCTCATGAATTCTGCATGTAGGCTCATACAAAGAAATCCACCTTGTCTCAACATCCTTCAAGTTTTTACCATTTGTAATTCCAATTGAATTTTTTTGAAACTCAAGAAATCACTTTGGGTTGCTTGTCATATAGGCATGTAGTTATCTGATAAGGTCTTCTACTTTAGCAACATTTTCATAGTTGTTAACCATTTTATATGTTAAATTCATTTTGTGAGCCATATAGTGAATTGCTAGCATATAAGGGGCCACTATTGTTTACAATCAAACACACAACCCAGTTTGGTGACCCTACATGACTGATGCACCATCTGCTCCAACACATACCAACTTCATAGAAATTTCATAATCAGTCATGCCAACAATATCTTTCAAATGAGAAACAACTATTTTATATAGGTTTTTGGCATTGCAATTTTCAACCATTTTCTGAACACCCAATGAGATGCGGTGTCCTTATATGATTTTCTAAAGTATAAACGTGGATACATACCCATGTGGTGTTTTCAACTGTTGTCACTTCATCAATTGATAGAGAGATAAAATTTGCATTTTTTACACTCTCTTTCAAATATTCCTTCTCTATCATTGCAAGGCATTTATCCATTTCCCATGCATTGTTGTTTGACCAATGAGACCGAGGAACATTTTGCATTCCATTATATTGATACAAAACTTTGAAATCAAGGAAATCTAAGATTGGACTTCTTTTCTTAAGGATGTGGAATAAAGTAGAGAACTGTATGATTTTTGCATGTAAATTTGATTAATTATTCTTACCAATTTGTGATGTGATTGTTCCACCCTTTTCTACGAGATATATACGTATTTTTCTCTATGTTTCATACTCTTGTGCGTATTTAACATACATGATTATTTTTCAGTTTTCCACCTGTGTGTTTTTATTTTCTTGCCATCCTCCCCAATTACAATCAAATATTGTTTTCCACATTGTTTTTTGATTGTGTCAAAATTCAATTTCTTTTTTGTTGCTTTCCCAATTTCCACGTACATATTGTACATGTACATTTAGATGGGATATATTTTGAATTAGATGGATGTACAAGTTTGATAAAAGAAAATTTGGTATCCCACTCAAATTTGGTATCAGCTAAAAACCCTTATCGCACGTCAAAATAACCCTTTCCACGAGTCAAGAAATAACACTTGTCACACGTCAAAAATATCCCTTGTTTTTTGTTAGTAAATATATCTTGTCACACGTCGTGGTTTACGCTTATTTCGACTATAAATCTAATCTACACTTTGTGTACTTGGTGGTTCACCGAGTTCACGGTGACTTGATATACTGGTACCTCGGTAGCTAGTAGTAAGCTACTAGTATACTACCCGATGAATCACCTAGGTTTATATAGGATATTTTTTCAAGGGTAGGTGAATCGACCCTAAAAAATTATACTTTGTAAATTTTAGGCAAACAGACACTTTGGTCTATTTATAAAAACACCTTTTCAATTTTTTCTAAAAGGGAATTTTTTTCATATTAGTAATATTCGCCGCTAAAAATCCCCTACTAGAAATACCCATGAGAAATGCTTCAAGTTGTCCATATGAGGCCCCATTTATTAATTTTATTGTGGGGTAATGGTCCTTTGTATATATGAGTAATATAGAAAATTGTGCCCCTCTTAAACAAGTATTGACGAGTTTTGAGAACAAAATCCTAGGAAACCATTTAGCATTAAGGCCAACTTTACTTTATCCAATCCTGTTCTAAAGAGCCTCCAGAAAGAAAAAACTTCTTTGGAGTCAAAAACTTGTTATTCAAATAATGGGAGAGTTCATTGAATTTTTCACCACATGTCATTCATCACTAGTTTCTACCTTGTTATAAAACAAAGAGAAACTCTGTCAAATTTAATCCATGTATTTTTCATCGCCACTTGTACTATCTCCCTTATTTTCTTGTAGACATTTTTGGGTCAAAAGAGAGAAACATACGCAGTGCTACTAAAAATAATCGTGTCCACCAGTTTTGTATCTCACTTACATTTCCATGTTGCGGCAAGGATGTAAGTGTTGAAAGTGTGTTGGTACATCCTCATATTTTGGTAAGCCTTGTCTTGATACCCATATCTAGAAATTTCATTGTAGTTAGGTTATATCATCATTTATTTACCCTTAAGTTGTTACATTTCTCACATTATACCAATACATTATTGATACTTACATTTTTTTATAAAACTTGATATAAGTTTCCAAATTGTATTGTTACGCTGCTCACGTAGTATCAACTCATTGTTATACTTAGACCTTGTTTTTTTCAAACATTTCCTTGAGTTTTGGAAGGTTTTGTAGTTACGTTGCTCACATCGTGTCAATACCATTTTGATACTAACATCTTGATTTTCCTAAAATATTGATTAAAGTATCTAAGTTGTATTGTTGTGTTGCTTGCATTTGTAACCTCCATTTTCAAAACTTGGACTTTGTTTGTATTAAACTTGTTTAAGTATACCTTGAATCAAAATCATTTCAACCCCTTTTTAATACTAAAGTCCTTTTTATTCGAATTGGATTTAAGTATTGAAATTTTGTTTTCATCTTGAACAAAAAACTCTTTGAGAAAATTGAGACATAGGGAGTAGGTTATTTTTGCGAT
The DNA here is from genome assembly GCA_018340775.1 of Taxus wallichiana var. yunnanensis. Classification (NCBI taxonomy): domain Eukaryota; kingdom Viridiplantae; phylum Streptophyta; class Pinopsida; order Cupressales; family Taxaceae; genus Taxus; species Taxus wallichiana. The sequence goes on from CM031238.1 coordinate 435,307,844, forward strand.
TGATTCCTTGTTCGGAACTTTCTTGATTTTACTTGGTACTTGTCATTATACGCTTTCATCTCCTTGGAAAATTCTTAAATTCTTTGATTCTTTGATTCTTTGGGATTATTTTCCTTGATTCTTTGGGATTTTCTTCCTTGATTCTTTAGGATTCTTTGGGATTCTTTGTGATTCTTAGTCATTCTTTGTGACATTATTTTTAGTTGTCACACTACTTGATTTTTCCTAGGTTCATTGTAGTACTTATACACATTTGTTAAACCTTAGTGAAACATTTCATATCATCTCATGCCTCCTATTACTAGAATGGGACATAGAAGATTAGGATCAAATCCTTTCATCAATTCAAATTTATACCCCTTACGTGAAGAAGAAACCATGGTTGACCATAGTGGCGATGAGGGGAACTCTCCTTGAGATCAATTTAAATTTGATCCTACCCACATGGATAAATTTCTCTTCCATAACAGAGATCAAGTGTTTATATGAGTTGTAGAATTAGGGGATAAAATTCCACCTAAATTTGACCATACTCTTATCACAAATATAGTTTGTGGAGAAGAAGAGGTAGAACCTCCTCTTTGATCTATGTATGGCATACTAAATCCAAGACATGCTTTTACTTCCGTTTAAATGAATGAGGAAGATGCACCTTCTAAAAACATCGATCGTTATCACATACCCACTTTCTGAATTAACCATGAAGGTGGAGTATAGAATGATTATCATAAACAACTACCCCAACATGAAACTCATGAAGAAACCAAAAATGATGAGGTCACGGTTTAATAACAACTCGAAATCCCTTAAACATAAATTAGCGAGATTGGATTCCCATGTCCATAAATAACCAAGAAGAACTACAAGTAATGAAAACGTAAGGTTGCATACAATGATATTTACATAGAAAAATGTGGTGGTGAGACATCAAAGTCTAACCACGTGTATATTCCTGCTACTCCTTCATGTGGCTAAATATTTGACCAAGAGTGGCAATCAATGAAAAATACCCTCACAAGTCTGTAAGAAAATAACATTGGACACAATAATAAATACCAATTTGAAGAATTGTATCCTTATCCTTTTGATCGATGATCATGTGTATACCCTTTCCTCCTCACTTAAAATTCCCTAAACTTTATAAATATAAGGTTAAAGGTGATCCACATGATCATGTTAAATACTTCTTCATGTCTTGCCAAGAATTTGCATATAACAAAAATTACCTTATTCTCCTATTCCCATGGAGTCTTAGGGGTCAAGAAATTGAATGGTTCCTCCATATACCTAAAGGGTCTATATTCACGTTCATTGAATTGGCCAAAAAATTTGTGTGTCAATTTTCATTCAATATGGAAAGTGACATTACCATGTTAGATTTATGTAACACCAAACAATGAAATAATGAAAACTTCACTAGTTTCCTACAAAGATGGTAAGGGCTAGCTATTCACTTCCCTTTATCCATTCTAGATAAACAACTTGTTAGTATTTTCATGCCAAAATTACATCCCAAAATTTATTTTCACTTACAAATGCATTGTGTGAGTAATTTTGAAGAAGTCATAGAGAAAGGAATCCAAATCGAGAAGGATTTGTTAGCTAAAGGGAATTTAAATCCCTTTCAAAGAGATAATCACGAGTCTAAACCTACAAAAAAACCTAAATTATTTAACAAAATCATTTTATGTTATGGCATAACCGACTCAAAATATGTGTAAGTAGTTCAAAATAGCCCTCCTTTGAAAATTTCCAATGGACCAGCTGCACCTAAAATCAAACATCAAGTGTTCACTCCTCTCATAGACTCTTTATCTTCAATCTTGAAATCATTAAATGTAATGAACATGGCTAGGTTCCCAAAAACTATACCCTTTTTAGATGACATGAATAAACCTTCATGGTATAAAGACCATGAGTATTGTTACTTTCATCATGTTAAAGGCCATACCACAGACAAATATTTGAAGTTGAAACACTTCATCCAAGACCTCATAGATAACGGAGATGTTGAAATGGATTCACATGTACCCAATAAAACTTCTAACCAATAATTAGGAATTTATAAAGATCCATTACCAAAACATAAACAAGAAGAGAAAAATTTAGATCAATGTCAACCATCCTAGAATAAAATCTCTAATCATGTTGTCATTGATCCATTTGATTCCCACATTATCTATGTGCATCCTCCTATTGAGCATATAAATACGATTAATATTAAGTCACGAGAGTGTGCTATGGAAACACGACATGATCATCTTGTTATTTCAGAACCTCCTCTTCCTACCCCTTAGGATAGTCATTATGATAGTTTGGGACAACTTAAGAATGCCACTGCTAAGATTTCCATCTTAGATCTTCTTAAAATATCCAACGTTCATAAGGACATCCTTTACAAAACATTTTAGGGATCAAGATTTTCAACTGATATTGATCTCTCACGCTTCTAAGCCTTTGTTTCACAAATTTCTCCTTCTAAACACATTGCCTTTAGCCAGCATGAAACTCCAATGGATTATCGTATGCATAATGTACCCTTGTACATTGAAGTAATTGTTACTCGTAAAAATATCAAAATTCTACTTGTGGATAACAAATATGGTCTAAACATTTGTACTTTGAAACTCATTAGACAACCTGGGACGCACCAACACTAAATTAAATCATAATGTTATCACTATTAAGGATTATGATAATGTGGAGTTAAAATCAGCTGGTACAATAACTTTTCCTATGGAAGTTAGGCATACTATTCATAATATTCGTTTCCATGACTTGGACTTATAACTAGCCTATAATATGCTCCTCGGTCACCCATGGATTCATGTCATGTAGGTCATGCCTTCAAATTTCCATCAATGTATCAAATTGTACCATGAAGGAAAAACTCTTACCATTCTTAGAGATCCCCAACCCTTTTCCCATTGTAGATAATTGTCAAGTTATTTCCCCACTACATATGATTGTCCTTTGACCGAAATATTTTTATAGATTCAATTCGAGGCTCTTGCCTCCCACATTGATCCTAATACATTTTTATCACATAAAAATGGTGTTTATACATTTGTATCTTCCTTTAATTCATGGTAAATGAAGTTCCTTGCAATGGCTATGGAGAATATAACCTCCAACAGGCCCTCATAGTTTCCAATCTCCCCTACCACCCAAGGAGCATTGTAAGCATAGTTACAAATATCAATGGTATCGGGAAACACTATAAAATTGAAAATTTCTTTCCTAGTGGCCTTTTAGTAGATGATAAATTATTTGATGCTCCTATATCCCGATCTCCTAATGATGAGATGGCTTCATTTTTATATAAGATCCTAAATATGTTATCCCTAATAAGATTATGTATGGCATGGGTTACTAAGGATATGGATGTGAAATAGATGAACAAGGTGTGTAGGAACCTCTTTCGACATCACATCACAAGGTGGAAAATATGGTATCGGTATTCGTCCATATGGGTCCCATCCTCCTGGAGGTCAAAGAAACCTCTTCTAAATGTGATGATACCTCTTATGATTATAACAGCAAAAAAAATTCCTATTATAGCCTATATGAATATCTTACCTCTGCAAACCTATTTCTTGACTCATATGTTTCTTACTATATCCCCTTCCACTCCCAAACAGAATCTTGTTCACTCATCTTTTGTAAATTGGGACCAATAACAACATGTACAATTGATTTCTTTGAGAATGATGAAGTAATTGGTGAATTTATGGGTCTCTATGATGACATTCCTATTGGCGACCAAAAATGGCTTCTCCATCAACCTTAATGCATACACATACTTCATGAGAGGAGGTTGAGTTATATGGTCAGAAAAATAAGAAATAAAATGAGGGAAAATATCTTCCAAAAATCCTTGACAAAAGAAAAAGTCCAAGTCCCATAGTGAAAACCTCTTTGAGGCACTAGTGGACAAACAAATTGAAAAATCAACAAACATAAAAAGTGACCAGTCTAAGGGTGAAAATATCATTGAGACGCCCTTAGAGGAAGATCTCAATCTCCCCTCTAATCCTATGTGTATGGAAGATGAATCCAAATTTCTGGTGGAGGATACTATTGATGTTAATATTGGAACAGAAAGATGAGCCTAAAATGGTTAAGTTGGGAGATTCCCTCTCGACAAGAGTAGATTTTTTTTTCCATGCTTCTTTAGAAATTCTCATATTTATTTACTTGGCCCTATGTGGACATGCCATTATTAGATCCTTCTTTGGTAGTGCACAAATTATTTGTGCATGAATCAGAAAATTCAACATCCTCATGTAGATCTATTGGTGGAAGAACAACTTGAAAAATTATTGGCATTAGGATTCATTAAGCATATTGACTACTCAGAATGGATTTTTAATATGATGCCTATGTAGAAAAATCCTATTGGTATAATAATTTACATGAATTTCAAGGACATTAATAAGGCATGTCCAAAAGATGACTTTCCTCTTCCAAACATCGACATGATTGTCAATTCAACTGCAGGTTATGAAATGTTATCCCTCATGGATGGATTTTTAGGCTATAACTAGATAAAAATTGTAGAAGAGGACCAACATAAAACTTCCTTCACTACCCCTTAGGGTAAATTTTATTACAAAGTCATGCCTTTTGGCCTTAAGAACTCATGTGCAACTTATCAAAGGGCCATGACTGTCATCTTCCATGACATGTTGAATGATATTATGGAAGACTATGTTGATGACATATTAGGCAAGTCCCGGACTATAGAAGAACATCCAGAAATCCTACGACATATTTTTTAACATCTTAGAGATTATAATTTCATACTCAATCCAAAGAAGTGTTTCTTTGGTGTGATCTTAGGAAAATTACTAGGATTCATTATGTCTAGAAGAGGAATCGAGGTGGACCCATCCAAGGTCACGACTATCACAGAAATGCCTCCTCCCAAGAACCTTAAAAAACTACATATTTTGCAAGGAAAAATCCATGCTATCTCGTAGATTCATTTCCCAATTCACAGCTTAAGTTCCCTTCATTCACACATCTTCTCAAAAAATATGTTGACTTTCACTAGGGTCCTGAATGCCAACAAGCATTTTCCTTACTCAAGGAATATTTGGCTAAACTACTTGTTCTTATGTTTCCTACCTTGGGTGAACCCCTATTGTCATATATATCAGCTACCCAATTTTTTATTGGCACACTTCTAGATCAATATGATATGAATTAGAAAGATAAATATGTTTATTACTTTAGTTGTACATTGATCTCTTATGAGCTCAACTATCTATAAATTAAGAAATCTTACTTGGTCATTGTTTTTTCTTTTCAGAAACTCCATCACTATATGTTAAACAAAAACACCAATATTATATCCAAATTTGACCCACTCAAGTACCTGTTATCTAAACATGCACTTACTGGGAGGATGGTTAATTGGATCATCTTGGTTAGTGAGTTTGATATTGAGTACATTAGTCAGAAATTAGTCAATGGGCAAGTGCTTGTGGATCAACTAGCTAAAGCACCTTTTCCAGGAAATGAACCATTGAGTCTAGACCTTCCATATGCTTTGATGATGTATATTGAGGATTACATCACATAAAAAATATAATTTAATGGATCATTCACCTTTCATGGCTTATGAGCAATGTTAGGTTGTGGAGCTTGTTTTTCATGTGTGAAAGTGTTGAAGACTATACACTAAGAGTACTGTACACTTTCCAAAGTTGTCTCATCAGGGTTCGGGGCTAGACCATGCCCTAAGTGGGGTCCTAAAGTGGCAGACCACAGTAGTAAAGGTTCGGGGGTGCAGCCCCTGAGAAAAAAAAAAATGGCCTTAAAACATGCCTGATATACCGGGAAACGTGTGTTTCTCATATGGGTGGGATTTTGACCCATAGGTTTATGGGACAATTTTGGCCCATAGTTTTGATACCATGATTTTGTAAAATAACTTAAGCGGTTGTCTACTTATATGGTTTTATGCATATGATAGGTATAATGTAACATTGTAGATGTGTATGAATTTAGGTGTGAATTCTGTAAAGTTTGTTGAGCATAAATCCAAACAAATCTGGGTATTGTATTAAAAGAGTGGTGGCTTGTAATAAAATAAGAGCAAGTGATTCTTGGTGGACGTATCCCAAATTGGGTGAACCATGTTAAATATTGTCTCTTTCATGTTGTGTTATTTTTATTATACACTTTTATTTCAGATCCGTAATATTTTACGCATATTAGTTTCTACTATTGCAATTGTGAGGGATTGTTACGTATATTTTATCCCTTATTTCCTAACAATTGGTATCGAGTCTGGTTTGGTTTTTGAAGTGTTGAATCACAGGGAAAGTTTTATATTGAGTGGGAGCTATGGAAGATGATGGAAGATCAAGGGTTGATAAATTCAATGGGTAGAATTTTAGTCTTTGGAAGATGCAGATGGAAGATTACCTTTATCAGAAGGATATTTATATTCCTTTGTCTAAGAAGGTGAAAAAACCCTCAAGCATGAAAAATGTGGAATGGGATTTTTGGATAGGAAGGCACTTGGGAAAATATGGCCGTGTCTTGCATTTTCAGTATTATTTAATGTTTTACAGGAAAAAATTACAAAAGAACTGATGGATGCATTAGGGAAGTTGTATGAAAAACCCTCTGCCTCTAATAAGATATTTTTAATGAAAAATTTGTTTAATATGAAGATGTCTAAGAATGGTTTAGTAGAAGATCATTTAAATGATTTTAATATGGTTGTAAATATGCTAGCTTCAGTTATAATAGAATTTGATGAAGAAGTTAGGGATTTATTAGTTCTATGTTCTTTGCCTAGGAGTTGGAATAGCTTGGTAATGGCGGTAAGAAACTCGGTTCTAACTAACTCAAAGTTGATGTTTGAGGATGTTGTAGGGGTGATTCTAAGTGAGGAAATGCAAAGAAAAAGATATGGGGAATCTTCTACTTCAAGGAATTTTTGTGACAAAGGGAAACTAGAGGAAGATAGAAGAATAGAGGAAGTCTTTAAAAATCAAAGGATTGGGTAAGGTCAAAATCTAAAAGCGAGGATAGTATCTTTGCACTTTGTGGAAAGTCTAGGAATTCAAAGAAGGATTGTTGGGGACTTTGGGAAAAGAAGAAACAATAGGAATAAAACAAAGAGGAAAATGTGGCAACGGGTCATGTATGTCGGGATGCTTTGATTCTTTCTTTGCATAATATTATTGAATCTTGGGTTTTAGATTCGAGGGCTTCTTTCCATGCTTCTCCACATAGGCATTATTTTTTTTATTATGTTCAAGGATATTTTGGGCATGTTTTTCTTAGTGATGATGATCCTTGCAGCATAGTTGGAAAAGGTTCTATTCAGGTTAATATACAAAATGGGAATACTTGGCTATTGAAGGATGTCATACATGTGCCTACATTAAGATGAAATTTAATATCGGCGGGGGCGGTTGGGAAGTGATGGTTGTCTTGTGATATTTACAACAGACTCATGGAAGGTTACCAAGAGTGCTCTTGTGGTGGTGAAGAGGTAAGAAGGCTGGAACCTTGTATTTAACCACTTATAGAACTAATTTTTGTAATCTTGTGGCTTTAGAAGTAGATAAAACATTATGACATTATAGGCTTAGTCATATGAGTGATAAGGGCATGGAGATCATAAAGAAGGATTTTCCTGGATATGCGAAAACAAGTTTGGAGTTATGTGAGGACTTCATCTATGGGAAACATAAGCGTGTAAGGTTTCTCAAGGTGGACCTACAAAGAAAGAGAGTAAGTTAGAGATGGTGCATTCGATGTGTGGGGTCACTCATGTATCATCTCTTAGGGGTTCAATTTGTTATGTTAGTTTTATTGATGATGCAACAAAGAAAATTTGGGTTTATTGTATTAGAAAAAATCTAATGTATTTGACACTTTTGTTAAATGGTAAGCCTTGGTAAATAATGAAACAGGTCTTAAGCTAAAATGTCTCGGGTTAGATAATGGAGGGGACTATTGCAGTAATAAATTTGATTATTACTATTCTAAGAATGGAATCCATAGGAAAAAGATGGTTCCAAGAACTCCTAAGCGAGAATGGAGTATCAAAAAGGATGAACATAATAATAATGGAACGTGTTAGGAGCATGTGGTTACATGCGGATCCTCTTTATTTTTGGGTAGAAGCGGTGAGCACAACTGTTGTGTACTTGATAAACAGAGGACCCTCAAGTGCCTTGGATGGAGGAATACATGAGGAGGCTTGGTATAGTAAGAAATTTAATTGTTCATTTCTTAGAGTCTTTGGATGTGAGGTGTTTGTCAATATAGACAAGGATGATAGGACCAAGCTAGAGGCTAAATTAGAAAAATGTTAGTTCATTGGTTGTGGTGGTGATCACTTTGGATATAAATGTTGGAGTATTAAGGACAATAAAATCATTCAATCTAAGGATGTGGTATTTAATGAGAAATTCATGTATAAGAAACATTTATAAGAAAACAGGGAAGAATCAAAGAAAGAATATATAGCGGTAGAGGATATTCCGGATGGGAAAGGGATACATGAATTAATTAAGGAACCTCCTCAACAGAACCCCAAACTCCTATGTTGAGGAGGTATTATAGGGTAAGAAGAGAACCTAAATATTTTTCTCCTTCTATTTATTATTTATTACTCACCGATAGTGGAGAGCCGAGAGCTTTGATGTAAAGATTGCATTTCTCCAAAGTAATTTGGAGGAGGAACTATGTATGCAACAACCACGGGGCTATGAGGTCAAAGGTAAAGAGGAGATGGTGTGCAAACTGAAGAAGAGCTTATATGGATTGAAACAAGCTCCACGTTAATGGTATAAGAAATTTGATAGCTTCATGATAGAGCAAGGTTATATTAGATGTCATTCGACCATTGTGTGTATACAAATAAATTCAAGGATGGTAGTTATATTATCATGTGTTTGTATGTGGATGACATGTTGGTTGCGGTAAAAACATGTAGGAAATAAAAGTACTCAAGAAGCAGCTAAGTGAATCCTTTGCTATGAAGGATTTGGGGGAAGCCAAACAAATCCTTGGTATGAGGATATCTTGGGATAGGAAGGAACATAAGATGACTTTATCTTAGGAAGAGTACATTAATAAGGTCTTAGAGTGGTTTAATATGAAGGATGTTAAACCGGTTGGGACTCCTTTAGCAGACCATTTCAAGTTATCAAAGGAGTAGTGTCCCAAGACAGAGCAGGAGAGAAACCAGATGTCCAAGGTACCTTACTCATCAGCGGTTGGAAGTTTGATGTATGCCATGGTGTGCACCTATCCTGCTATTGCCCATGTAGTGGGAGCGGTGAGTAGACTCATGAGTGATCTAGGTAGCGATCACTGGCAGGTAGTAAAGTATATCCTTATGTATTTGAGAGGGACCATGGGGAAAATTTTGTACTATAGTGGATCAGACACCACTTTGTGTGGTTATGTAGATTCAGATATGGCTAGAGATGTAGACAACAAGAGGAACATGATAGGTTATGTTTACACTGTAGGTGGGACAACAGTGAGCTAGATTTCGAACTACAGAAGCTGGTGGCTTTGTCAACCACAGAGGATGAGTATGTTGCTACCATAGAGGTAAGAAAAAAATGATTTGGTTACAGAAATTTCTTAAGGATTTGGGGCATAAGTAGGAGGAAGGAAAGTTGCATAGTGATAGTCAGAGTGTTATACACCTAGCTAAGAACTCTATTTTCCACTCTAGGACAAAGCATATACAGTTAAGGTACCATTTCATCAGGATAGATTTGGAGGAAGAGAAGTTGAAGCTAGAGAAGATTCATACCACGAGTCCTATAGACATGATGACCAAGGTGATCACAAGGGAAAATTTGAAGGCGTGCTCGGCTTTGGTTGGTCTTCATGGAAACTAGTGAAGGGTTGAGAAACTTGCTCGAGAGGAAAACTAGTCTGATATTGTTAGGTTGTGGAGCCTTTTTTATGTGTGAAAGTGTTGAAGACTGTACACTAAGTGTACTGTACACTTTCCATAGTTTTCTTATCGGGGTTTGGGCACGGGATGGGCCTCGGCGCGAGGTCCAGGGCGCATGCCCCGTAATCGGGGTTGGGACACACACCCTTGAGATTTTTTTGGCCTTAAAAATGTTCGATATACTAGGAAACATGCTATTCTCATATGGGTGGGATTTTTACCCATTGGTTTATGGGACAGATTTTGGCCCATGGTTTTATAAAACCGCTTAAGCGATTGTCTCTTGATATAGTTTTTACATATGGTAGGTATAATGTAACATTGTAGATGTGTATGAATTTGGGTGTGAATTTTATAGAGTTTGTTGAGCATAGCTCCAAACATATTTGGGTATTGTATTGAGAGAGTGGTGGCTTGTAATAAAATTTGAGCAAGTGATTCTTGGTGTCCTTAGCCCAAATTAGTTGAACCACATTAAATATTGTCTCTTTATGTTGTGTTATTTTTATTCTGCACTTTTATTTCATATCTATAATATTTTCTACATATTATTTTCTACTATTGTGATTCTATGAGGGATTTTTCCACATATATTATCCCTTATTTCCTAACAAGCACAAGTTTTTTTATCACCCCTACAAGTGATTTGATTCCTTGAGATTTTAGACTTGGTTTCCTATACACTAATAATATAGTTGAGTATGAGGCCCTCATTGCAGGACTAAAAATTGTTATACGATGGGATATCAGACAAGTCAATGTTATAGGTGATTCTCAATTAATCATCAAGCAAGTGAATGATGAATATAAGGTCAAGGATGAGAAGATCATCCCTTACAAGAAATTAGTTGATACTTTACAGGAATTATTTTTATAAATCACCTACCGAGAAGATACCTAGAGGATATAATCACTCGACCGATACCATGGCTACAGTTTGATATTTGTTACACATTCCACCAGGTAACAATGACATGTCATTATTTGTGGAACATTTGATGGTACATGCGTGCACGATAGGCCATAATATTTCTGGGTATGTGAATTTTTTTGTCCCTTATCCCCCTTGGTATCTTGATATTTTTAATTACCTACATGATGGAACCTTCCTCCCAACATTACCCATTTCAAAAATGTAACCTCATCCAATGCATATCCCATTATACCCTACTTGGGGGAACTCTCTATCGTCGAGGCTATGATGGAAATCATTATGTTGTCTTAACTTGGAATAATCTATCTTAGTGGTCAAAGAGGTGCATGAAGGCATCTGTGGGGCCCATACAAGTGGAATGGTTCTTGCTAAGAAGTTATTGAGAGTAGGCTATTATTGGCCTACTATGGAAACTGATTATTGTCAGTATGTGAAAAAAATTATTACAATGTAAAAATATAGCAACCTAATACATGCTCAAGTGCAATCTTTGCAACCTATCATAACACCATGGTCATTTTCAAAATGGGGACTCAATCTCATTGGGAATATTACACCCACTTCCTCTAATGGCCATAACCACATCATAACTACCACCGAGTATTTTACAAAATGGGTAGAGGTTGTTCCTCTTACTTATGTCACTAGTGCATAGATTTCCAAGTTTATAATGAATCACATCATTTTCCATTACGGAATTCCCTCTGCCATTGTATTTGAAAATGGTAAGTCTTTCAAGAATAAACAAGTGAAGTTGATGTGTAAATTCTTCTAAATTTGACAAAAATGGTCAACTATTACCCTCAAGGTAATTGACAAGAAGAAGCCTCGAACAAGACTCTTGATTATATCATGGAGAAGATGGTTAGTAAAATTCACCTTAATTTACATCTACAAATTCATCCCACCTTTTGGACTTATAGAACATCCATCCACACACCTACTAGTGCTACTCCATATTCCCTTGTTTTTAGCATAGAGGCCATCTTTTCCCTTGAGATCGAGCTTCTTTCTTTGTGCATATCTTTGAGATAAGATATATTATCAAGTGGCTAGGCTAGAAGATCTAGAGTTTCGGGTGAGAAGTGTATCTATGCACTTTGGATCACCTTAAAGTGTATCATAATTGAGTGTGTAGGAGCTATAACAAATGCATCATACCTCATACATTTGAGGTAGGATACCTTGTTTTGAAAGAGAATTAGTTCAAAACCACAAAGCAGTTGATAGAAGAAAGGAAAATTTGAATCTAACTAGTTAAGGTCATATGTTTTTGTCACTAAATTTAGTTCGGTGTATTGAAACATGCATATCCTGATGGTGATGAAATTTAGGAACCCGTGAATTCCATGCATCTCAAGAGTTTCTATGCTTATGCATAGAGGTTCTTTAAAAATAAAAAAGAGAAAAAAAAAAAGTAAAGAGAAATAAATTCATCAAAGTGTGAAAAATACACAATTGTGAAACTTTGGACAAGTCCTTTGCTAAAAACTGGTTCCGGTACCATAGGAGAGTTCATTTTTCATAAGCATATCACACCTCGGGGTACAATAACTTTATCCTAATCTAGTTTTTTTCCTATGTTTGAAATACTTTTGAGCCTATCCTTTGTGGCCTTGATCCGACTGATCTTACTCTTATGTGTGTGTGTGTGTGTGTGTGTGTGTGTGTGTGTGAGTTTTCCCTTGTTTATTCCCATCTAATGCTGGGGGAATTTTTTCATTTTCAATTTCTTGTACATTTGCGTGGAGTTTTCCCTTATACAATCCCATCTAACACTAGGTGAATCCACGTGTTTCATTTTCCCGTAGGTATCTTCATATTTTTTTTAGAAAATACAAAAACATTTGAAATATGTTTTACCAAAGTAAATCAAAAATAATATAACATTGTCTCGTGAAAATACAAAAAACAATGCAAAACATTTCAAAAATTATCCACAAAATTAAATTAGTGTTTTCTTACTTGGTTATTTGTTTGCGTATGGTTTTTGTACTTGTTTGTACATATTGTGTGTTGTCTTGCATACTTTTAGATTATTATGTTCTTTACTTGATTAGATTAAGTCTTGCTTTAGTCTGTCATTTAGTCCACTAGATTAATTTTTTTCATTTTATTTTGTTTTTTAACATGTGTATATATTAGATTTGATTCAATGTTTCATGCGCTTGTATTATTTACTTGTACATTATTTTTATCATTCTATCATCACATCTAACATCCTAGCATCATCATATCATCAATGGGGCAATAGGGATTGTTTTTATCCCACCCTCATCATAAACCATAAATAAAAAACATAGGATAACATGCTATCTCATAAAAAAATGTAATAATCATCAATTTCTATCATCATCATCAACATGTCAAAAAAACATCAATGTCCATATATATAAGTGTCTCGATATACATCAGATACAGAAATAAGCCATCATGGGCATAGATCAAAAATGTGTACCTTCATCTTAAGGCATAACCAAAAACATACATATACATCCGATTAAAAATGTACCTTCATCTTGAGGCATATAAAAAATAGATGCATAGTGTATGATACAATAGTCGATTTAACCCTGAATCTCTTGGTCCCTAGTACTAGATGGCCTATGACCAGGTGGGGGCATCTGCATGGATCTCATTGATCAAGACTACATGTGGGACCTTGCTGATTTGTTTCCTATAATATGAATATAATGATGCGCCCTATGTGCCTCAATCACCACAACATGGTACACACCTCTGTAGTTTTTAAACTCTTCTTAAGTCACTATAAAATAATTAACAATATCCCTCGGTCGACCCCTACTTGCATGATGAAGCGCATCTCGGTCCTGATGTAATCCAAGACATACCAACCCATAGTTATGTCCAATCCATGATAGCCTAGGCCATCTCTATAATAGCTTGATCTTTCTTTATGATGGCCTGCTATAACTACAACCTAAGGGCATCCTACTTTATGGACCCCTACTCAACCTATCTCTGCAAGGTCTAAAATGTAATTAATGCTACATCTCGATGTAGCATAGCTATGTCTCTCTATAGTTGTAACTCATCCATGGATGGCTCACCTAAGCCTAAAATCAATCTATATCTAGGTATTGTTATATCTAATGGCCTATGTAGCGGAGACTCCTATTCTATATCCACTTCATCCCCATCACCCATATGACCTACATCACCACCTAGACTACGTACTATGGAGGGTGATAGTAGAACCTATAATTGTAATTTGGTTGTAAAACCTTTAAGGGAATTTGCTAAATCAATGTCCCCTACGCTACTTGTACATGAACCTATTTTATAATAGGAACTTGTATCTTTGGCTACACATGTGGCCAAATCTATGGCCCCTACTTCATTGGGGGCACCTGTGGCTATATGTGTCACCTTGGATCAACCTCAACATGTACCTAAGGACCCTATGGGATCTAGCCCTATGTGTGTGCCTATGCTTCGACTTCCTTAGCCTCCGACGCCCGATCTAGCTTTGTCTCACACTCACGGGACCTAAGTCCTATTATTACTACCACTAAACCAAATGTTATTTTTCTGCTGGAATGGTGAAGCATCGAGGCATCACAATCATGTACCAAGATGAGTAATTTTTGTGGTCCCAGGGTCCACTACCTATGCTCTTCCATTCCCACCTATGAGATGACTCCATAAAAACTATGTAAACCCATCCATGGTCCGACGTCTGAGCCCAACATAAAATGTCCCACATGCTACATGAGTATACCATCTCTCATCCCCTAGGATACCCTGGATAACACCAAGATGGCATTGTACTCTATCCACTTGGTACCACTCTAAGATATGTCTACAAATTCCTATCAAAAAATATTCAACCTTTGCAATGCTCAACTCTACAGCATCAGTGTGAAATTGGTATAATCGTTATGGATGCCATGTCACCATCCATAATTGTAGGTCATTGAAAACTCATCTATAATTGGTAGTATCTCCTAGGTGAGATCTAATATCAGCACCCACTAGTTCCCATCTCATGCAGGATGGCTCGTTTAGAAATCTAACTTGTAGAACACCAAGTGGGCATCCAATCGTGATATGTTCCCATACCCAGAGATATGTAACAAGTTCACAAGACTTAGCCTCCTCATCCCTCTGTCAACTATCAAATTTAAATCTCTTTATAAATGGGCTAGTATGAGGCCTGACCCTAGGAAAAGACCTCTCCATTCATAAATTAGTTCAAAATCCTATCAAGCCAAGATAGAAATGTGTATCGGTCTTATCAGGTAGAAGGTAGCCACTGATAAGAGCCATAAGATATATTGGAACCATGTAATCCCCCTAGTCTTGAAACATCTATATAGATACACTACCATACCCTGTTGGGTTATATCCTCTAGCAGGAACAAATCCCATATTTGTCCTAAAATCTAGCCATGGTGCCCATCATAAAAACCATCTCTCTAATGGGAATTTAGAAAGTCGGCTCTCGCTATGATATCTCTATGTTAAGGTAGTCGGTAGGTTATGATCCATTCTAATGTGAGGAAGTTGTGTAATGTAAGATAAAATTGTAATCTCTAGCACCATAATTAAACCCCACTACTTGTGTTAGGTGAAGGTTGTTTCATAAGCTCACAGGCATCTGTGATGCTCCCACACATACATAGTCTTTATTCTCTCTTGCAGATCGTCTAAAACGTAAAAAATTAACATCATTACTTCTAAATCATCTTCTAAAGTCTACAAATCACTACTACATTCATCTAATAAATTATTAAAATATTCTAAGGTCTTCTAAAATGTTGAAATCTATAGTAGTGCAATTCCTTCTATGCTAGCTCATCTCTTTTCATGTTATCACACACGAGGCCATGCTAGTGCATGACTTCCCACGCTAGCACATTTCATGCTAGTGTGCCTTTTCTCATGCTCATGCTCCTACTTTCATGCTAGGGCATGAGATGACATAATGAAAAAATCGTTTAACGCATGTGCCCTCAGTTTCACAGTAGGGCATCCAAGGTCACACTAGCATGCCTAAAGACGTGCTAGTGTTAACCCACCAACTTATAAAGCTAAAAACAAGCATTAAATGAAATCAAATTCAAAAAATAATGTGTTACTTACCAAGGCACCATCTGTTGAAGGGATTTCATATTCTCAAACTCATCAACTGATGATATGTGGAATCCTAGATTTGCACCATCTCTCTCAGAAATCAGAGCAAAAATCTCTCAAAAAGGCAATACAGTATACTAACACAAATTGGTCCCGATGGATTTTACCCCTCACACCTTGTTATTTATACCCTCTTGGCCCCAATTCTTTGTTTTATGGCCTCCCAGGGGCCATATTACTACCTTTTTCCTCAATTTTCTTCCCGACAATATTGGCATTTTGTTGTGATGATTATTTTTATTAAATGGTCATTTTTACTAATGTTTTCACCTTGTTGGGGCATATATTTACTTCCCAGTGACCTTTTGTTCTCCCCGAGGAATATTTTTTCTTCCTAACGATGTTTGTTAGTGTGACACACACATCATCATTCTTCTATGTCACATTCTTTCCAAAATTTCAAAAAACAAAAAATTACAAAAATTGTTAAAATTCCAAAAAAATGGTAAAATTTTCAAAAATCCAAAAAGTTGGTAAAATTTTCAAAAAATACAAAAATGGTAAATGCATCTTTTCACAAACCAAAACTTTCACATGACACAATGTCCTCAAACATCAAAAATTATCCTAAAAACATCTTTCTTTGGTTCTCGACTATTCTTGCATGAAGACATGCAGATCATTTTGATTTACCTCCATTAACAAAGCTTGTTTTCTTGTTATGTCTATATTCCCTTGCACAAGAAGTTTCTTGGGGTAGTTTCATAGTGCATAATTGGTTTTTCATAGGAATTATACATCCTCCATTTATTTACCTTACATGTATCCTTTCTTGGGGTGCCATTTTTAACCCTTGTCATATAACTTGAACATTTGGGAACCAAAGCTCAATAACAAAACATTGGTACAACTATCTTGAACATTGTTTGTTTGAGTACATTTTTTTTTAATTGTTTCTTTGTTGATATTCTTATTTAATTTCTTATACTGCATTACATTATGTATGTTTCTTTGAGTCAGTGCTTTAGCATTGCACAAATATTCATATTATGGATTTTCATGTCATTCTACACTTTTTGTTGCATGCTCATATTAAATAAAAAGTTACTCCTAGACTGATGGTTCATTAATCATGTAGTAATATGATGATAAATTTTTTCCCTAAGCTAGCTGATATGCTTGTTATCTCCATATGACAATCTTATGATACTCCATTCATTCTATCCAACTTTATACCAATCATTTTCCACATTTTATCAATTCTAACAATGGTCAACTAGGCTTAGTTGAAATCCCTTTCATCACTATCAATAATTTCTTCCACAACACCTAGGGCAATAGGGATTATATTTATCCCCCTACCCCCTTTTTTCTTCTATCCGTTGAAACACAATTTTTCCTTTCTCGATCATTCTAATTACACACAAAAAGTGTACTTAGGCTCGTTTCACATCATCTTTTTCATTCTTATTTTCGATCACCGATCGACATTTTCCATCACCGCATCGACACTCAAGGGGGATCCTTCATTCTACTAATTTTTATTCCATTCCTTCAAAATTTAATTATCTGTAATTTTCTATTATCTTTGAAGTGGCGTCAATTGCGTTACACCACACCAAAGAGGGGCAAATGTACACACATAAATCGACTATGTAGCTTTAATACTAAAATTTCATTATTTATCCTCTTTCCCATCATTTCATTATAATTAGTTATTTCCCACTAATTATCTATCATTACCCTCCATTTCATTTAATTAACGACACTTTGTTAATTAATTAGCCTTTCTCCCAATCAAAATGGCAATTAATGACACTTCGTTAGTTATAATCCTCTTTCAATTAATTAACTACTTATTAGTTAATTAAGATTTTTTAATCTTGTATTTAATCAATAAACCTTCTTATTGGTTAAATACCTCTTTGAAATCCTCTAAATTCTACCTATTTCCGTCTAAATTGCCTCCAAATGGCTTTCTAAGCTTATCTTGGCCTATTAATTAATCCTAGTTGATTAATTAAATCATCTCCAACTCCCATGAGTTGTTAATTACTAATTAATCTCTTCTAATCATGCTTATCCCTTTCCAATTATACTTTATCTTTATCCCACATTCACTAGGTTTCTAGCTTCTCCCAGGACTAGAAAGCTATATAAAGAACCTAGTACCTCCCTTCACACCTTAAACCACACTTTTGCTAGTGATATTACATGTAGATGATAAGCGCATTTCTACTTGGAATAGATAATTCATTCTTGCATCCATTCTTCTCATAAGAGAGTATTAAAGGAAGATCCAAACATGACCACTAATCCATTTTGGTGAGATTATTTCCTCTTTTTGGAGATAAAATTCATTTTATTGCTCATGATCAAGATAGGTTCATATTAGAGAGAAATCACACATACAAAGCATATCCAAATTTTAAAGGGATTGCTTATAATTTGAAGTTTTTATGTTGGATGTAGTTATATTAGCTTTCTCTTTCAAGATTTATCATGATGTTGTTATAAAATTAGCTTAGTTATAGGGATTTCTTGGTGTTAATTCCTAGTTCTTAACTTAGCCTACTTTCACATGCATATAATAATAAACCACATGAAAATGCCCACAAATATATGGTTGGTGGGAGGTAAACAATATAATGATGGAGAGAAAACATAACCAATCCCTTATCATTATGCCAATTTTAATCATCATTTGGAATTCATTTCATAATTGAATTCTTGTCAATTTTATATTAGTCTTGAGGAATTAAGAAACCCTAGTTTTATGGGACAAAGCTAGAAGTGAGTATGTATGGCCATTGATTTTATGTTAGAATTATAGTTGCATAAATTTTTTTGGAGTTGTTTTGGGCCATGAAATATTGGCTAAGTACCAAATGGCATGCATGCATAGGACTAGTCGAAGAAGGAAACTAAGGGGAAAGTGCACAAGACAAAGGGGTTTAAGAAGGGTTTAAGTGAAACTAGCATGTGCGCATGATGAAGAACAAGAGTTTAAAGGAATTAGCCATGTTTGGCATTCTAGGGAGCTTGAGGAAAAGCGTGAGGACTCGAGTAGGTGTGATGAGTGGATAAGTTTCTACCTAGAACCTTGGAGGTCAAGAAAAGGATATTCCCCAGGGAATATTCCCAAAAGACATCATTACAAAGAGTGGAGGGTTTACAAAGGGATAAGAATTCACCAATGGAGGACCACATCGACACTTGGCACATGATCTATGTTTAGAGAAGGCATGGCATTGGGTACTAATCTTATATAAAGAAATGCTTGGGCCGAGAGACATGAATGAA
This sequence comes from Taxus wallichiana var. yunnanensis, assembly GCA_018340775.1. NCBI lineage: Eukaryota > Viridiplantae > Streptophyta > Pinopsida > Cupressales > Taxaceae > Taxus > Taxus wallichiana. The sequence continues at coordinate 435,327,127 of CM031238.1, forward strand.
GACATATAGATGGAAGATAGAGAGAAGGTAGAAATAGACACATATAGAGAATGTAGAGAAACATAAGGAGAGTAACGAATTGTTGTAGTAATGATAGGGTTAGAACACTTGGTACTAAGGGTTGTAAGGGATTACATAAGCATATGCATCGGTACTAGTATCTGTAATAAGGGTAAGATCATGAAAAATTATAGTTAGGGTCTTATATCAAGAAGATTTGTGGGAGACAAGTATTTGTCATTTAATATATATGGTCCGAGATGACCCTTTTGATCAATGCGGCTACGTAACTATTTTAAATAAATATATATGTGGGTTCATTCTATAACTTGTTTCGGTGTAAACCCTCATGTTATATGACTTATCATGGCCCAGATCTAGTTTATTATGTTTCTTATAAATGTTATTTAGCTTTTTTAATGCATTAATGTGTGGATCTCATTAGTTATACCTTCTACCTTTTAAAATAATTGTATTTAATTATACTTCTGCAAACTATCCTCCATTAATGGAAGAAACTTCTCAAAAATATCACATAAAGGAGGGTCTCAGTACCCACGAATGCCTCGAGTGAGCACTCAATGCCCGTTGGGTGATAGGCTGACATGCTTGGGGTTATAAAATGGTATTAAGGGTAAATAAATGACTACATCGGTGTTCCATTTTTGGGACCTATTTTTAATTTTTTATAAGAATGGTGTGTGATGACAGAGCGCTTGACCTTGGACAGTGTTGAAGCATGGCTTAAAAGCATGGAGGATGAGTTTTCTCAGAGATTTAGTGATGGACCTAATTTTGATGCATGTAAATGGGTAGAAGAACATCTATATCATGAGTTGTATGAGACATTTTTTTTTCTAGTGGAGTTGTATGAATGGATTTTGGCGTATGCATCTAGATCAAGTTGGTACTATAAACCTCACGTATGGACCCAAGATGAGTATCAGAGGCTGCATGATGTTGATCTAACTTGGAAACATGTTGTTGATCATTAGTGGAGTAGAGTGTTGATGAGTTACACCTTGGAGTACATGATTTCTATGTATTCCTATCCAGAGATTATTGAGTTTGAGTTCTTGAGGGAGCTAAGAGGATCATTCTTGTGTGTTATCCCTTTAGCTATAAAGATCTTGATCATTACACTGAGTTTGGAAGCATTTCCTATGTCCGACTAAGCTTCTTCTGAGTGTTGGGTGAGGAAGCTAAGGTGGAGGAAGATGGCAGACATTACGGATAAAAAGGAGAGGGAAGAAAGGTGACTCAAGTATAATGAAGCTTGTGTGAGGGAGTTAGATAGACAATGTAAAGTTATAGGAGAAATGGATTTATGGAGGTAGATGTTGTGGGAAGGAATTGAGGTTCATGTAGAGGACGTGGACCCTAAGCACTCTGTGCTTTACCCCATCTTAGCAAGCATAGGAGAGATACCCCTTCAGCTTCTGATGAGAGCTCATCACTTGGAGAAAGGAGAGTCATCGGTGCGCATCTGAATCCACTTGGTGACCAACCCTTGGCACTTAGTTTTCCAAATCTAGAGATAAGTATTACTAACCCAATTGGTATTAGTGGAAGTAACCAATCAGCACCTAGGAGGTATAACTTTTCATTTGGCACATCTATGGTTGCACAATCATTTCTGTGTTTGGAGGTATATTGTCTAGAATGACATTTGGGAAACGTTTGGGTACAAAAATATTTGGTATCGCATCTGAAAGTGGCACAAGACACACATCTGGTAGCGGTGCAAATATCGAGAAGGCTGTTGGCATATAGTTTAGCATGACATTGGGGACATAAGGCGCGACCACTTCAGGACTCTTACCAGCTACATGAGGTAGAATAAAAACTATCAGACCTGGTGGATCTAGTGGGTCAAGAGGAATAGGAACTGGTGGATCTATTGGATCTGGTGGTTAAGGTAACACTGGAGGGAATCAAGGTTCTGGATCAGGTGGATAAGGGCCTTAACCACCTCAGCAAGTATTTTTGAAATGTATTTACATCTACTAGATTACAAAGGTGTTGAGGATTATGTAGAACATGTACACAAATGTGAGTTGATATGGCATGTGAAGGGGATCAATACCCTATAATGGAAGGAAAATCAGTTTGCAACAATGTTGCAAGGGCACATACATAGTTGGTACCAGAAGTATGACCCCCACTAGACAGTAGTAGATTATACCACGATGTGTAATGCCTTCTTAGCTGAATTCCATATTCCTGAGTTTGAATAGAAGAGTATTAGCATGTTGAAGGAGATTAAACAAGGTATGGCAGAGAGTGTGCAAGAGTATGATGCATGCTTTAAAACTATCTTATCAAAATTATCTTTTGATATTCATCCTTCTCAACATACTCAATGGTTTGTTGGAGGATTAATAATGCCTTTTAGGAGAACGTTTTTGCATAAGACTTTCACAAACCCATGTGAAGTCTTGGAGGATACCCTATGTGCCTAGGCCATAGGAAACATGGATACTAGTGTTAGTCCTGTTTGTGAAGCTCACATTGCTGTAATGGAAAAGAAGTTTGAGAATCTATATGTGAACTTGGCCCATGAGACTCACAGTAGCCTATGGTGCATGGATTGTGAGGTAGAGGGGCATACAAAGGACAATTTTACTCGAAGATCGGTATGTGCCATCATGGTAGACTATGATATTTTCCACAAAGATCATGATGCAAGTAGGTGTCTACTACTATAGTGCGTGATCTGTAAGAATGTGTCTTACTATTTCAATATTTTCACCTCTACTACTCATGACACCAAGCATTGTAGATTGATTGACCAGATACATGATTCATTCATATTGGTGTGTACCAAACCAACATTGTGAACAATTCCAAGGATGATGGTCATCAATATGAAGGATGAGGATGGAGGAGCTCGTAGAAGAGGATTTCACAGAGGATTTAAAGGCCATGCAAATCATAGAGGCAGAAGAAGTGAATTTCCTCATGGGACCTGTTATAACTATGGGTCCACAAAACATTACAAGAGTGCATATCTTGATCTTCTATAGTGCTCTTGGTGTGGAAAGAATTAAAATAATGAGGATTTCTGAAGCTATTTGAAACTATGAGCTAACAACACCAAAAATATAAGGGTTTCGGGATGGTAAGCGTTATGAAGGGAAATTTTCAATGGATGCAAAGGGTGGCACGTGAGTCATAATTAGAACATGTACTAGTGATGATGTGAGCTGAGGTTGTGCATGCTAGGAGATACCAAAACAGATACCATTGATTACAAGAGAAGAGGTGATGTATGGGAAGTATCCAGACCCTACCCATTAGGAGGAAGTCTATCAAGAAACTATGGACGTAAGAAAGAGTCGTCAAGGGGAAATTCAATCTCTAAAGTAGAAATATAGGAAGTTATAGTAGAAGAAAAGTGTTGAGGTTCCTTAGTTAGATATAGATGATGTCAGAGAGGTGTGTAAGATGCTGCACCAAGAGAATATCATTCCTCTATTAGGAGAATGGTTGAGAGATAAGATACCAAGTGTTGGAGCAGAGCATAAAGGTAGATTTTGCATGTAAACCTTCCTCCCCACACCTTGACTATGATAAGGAGATTACCTTGAATGCAATTGTTGATGGATGGCTCCTAAGAAATATTATGATTGACATGGGCACATAAGTCAATGTTCTCACCTTGGATGCCTAGAATAAAATGGGAAGGCTCCCATTATAACCATCTTTAAATGTGTTGTATATATCCAATAAGACAAAGGCAATGCCCATTGGTGTTTTATAGGATTTTGCTATCACTATCTAAGGGAACATTCACTTTGGAGACTTCAAGTCATAGCACTTGCTTGAGGTGAACAACTTTCTAGCATTTTTAGGTGACCACAGTGCTATAAGAATAATGTTTACTTATGTTTCAATAAGGGGTATATAATTTTTGAGAACAAAGAGGAACGTGTTATCATTCCTTTGATGAGATAGGAAGTCAACACCCTATATTGATATTTTAGGAGAGGAAGACCTAGACAAAATTTATCTGTGCACTATCTAGAACCACGAAGTTGTGCAAGGAACAAAAGAGGGTGTTATTCAAAGGGGGAAGACACTCAATATATAAGTGATATAACTAATGTGGCATGTGACAATTGGGTGCACGAGACATATGAGTTGGTCAGAAGGAAGTTAAGAGGCTCTAAGAGTAGCAAAGGCATGCTCACCAAATTCCTAGGAGGAAAGAAGTGGGCAAGTTATTCTAGAGGAGCCAACCCTGATATTTTCCTACGAGAAATGGAGACCCAATGGAGATGTGATTTAAAAAGGAGAAGGATGCTCAGCTATACCTTTCTTGGGACCACAACACATTGGTGGTCAACCCATCGCGATAACCTTCTAGAGTGGCACAAAGTGAGAATCACGTTCTCTATTAGGTTTTCCTAAAGCAATGCACCTACTATTATACAATATTATCATGGGAAGGAACCCGCCTTGTTTCACATCTAAGCATGTGAGAAGGCCTGGATGGAAGGTGTGAAAGCCTTGCCACCTTCTTTATGGGTGCATAAGTTTTACTCTACCTTACAAGGTTGTGCACGCATATGGTAAATTCACTCGAAGATGCATCGTCGATAAGAAACCGACAAGAATGACGAATGACCTCCTTCAAGCTTTCAAATATTGGAGTACTAAGCCATTGGTGGATGAGGCATTACAGGTTGTTAAGCTCCTAACTATGGGAGATAGTGCCATGGTGGAGGATAGAATACTAGAATTATTGGGTGAACTTGACTTAGGAGCACGCTTTGATGAGGAACAATAAGGGGAAATACAGGTTTGAGTGTGCATGCATGGAAAAAGAAAAAGGAAAGTTGGTTTATGTGATCGATGGTGAAGAGGTAGAAAATCTAGATGTTAACCATACTATGGGTACATGAAAATTTATGGATAGTGTTGATGAGAAAGCACGTGCCTACCATGAACCCCTAAAACCAAGAAGGTTAACATTGGTTTAGAGGCTGAACCTAAGGAGGCTATTATTAGAGATTACTAGACAGAAAAGGAGGTTTTAAAGATCATTGATATGTTGCATGAGTTTTAGGACTTATTTTTGTATGGGTACCATGAGCTTAAGGGAGTTCACCACTCTTTAGGAGAGATTCGAGATCAAACTAAAGGAGGGAGCATGCCTAATTTGGAAGATACCTTATCAAATGAATCCAAATCTTCACATCAAATTCAAGGAGGAGATTGACAAGATGATCACATCAGGCATCATTGAGGCCATTCAGGAATCAAAATGGATAATTCTGATGGTCATCAACATTAATAAGGATGGGAGGATAAGGATTTTTGTTGATTATAAGGATTTGAATGCGGTATGTGTTATTGACCCTTTTACAACCCCCTTCACTGAGGAGATCCATGAAGGAGTAGTTTGGCTCGAGATCTATTATTTCATAGATGGATTCTCGTGGATGTCATCAAGTTAAAATTGCAAAAGAACACCAAGAAAAGATAGATTTTTCCACTAAATGGGGAAGATTTACCTACAAATTCATGACTTTTGCCTTTGAAAAATGATCTTGTTGTGTTTTCGTGCATTACATGCACACGCTCAAGACTTCATTTCTAATTTTCTTCAAGTCTACGTTGATGATTGGATGGTATATGGATTAGTAAGGGATCATTGTGACAATCAGAGGATGATGTTTGAAATATTTCATTAGTTGAGTATATCCATCGACATTAAGAAATGTGTTTTCTCTACTCCATTCGGAACCCTTTTTGGATGTATCATATGTAAGGAAGGCTTGTTGGTCGATCTTGCCAAATTTTATGTTATTGTGGAATTAGCGGAACCTACCAACATGAGCATAATGCGCAGATTCCTTGGGCATATGGAGTATTACTAGAAATTTATTAAGGGGTATGCCAAGATCATTGTGCCATTGGAAGAGTTTCTGAAAAGTAAAAGTGATTTCATCAGAGAGGCGCGAGCATATGACATTTGATACATTGAAGAATAAGCTTATCATCAACTGCGCCCATATTATGATTTCCTTCTTCAGATAAGCCATTCCATGTACATGTTTATGCTTCGGGGATGATGATTAGGGTAATCTTTGCACAACCTAGAGAGGGAGTTATTGACCACCCCTTGTGTTTTACTAGTAGAAATATAAACCCTTCAAAACATAACTATACTACTAATGAGCACAAAGCATTTTCAATTATCTACATGTTGTAAAAATTCAGGCAGTATCTATTGGTAACACCCTTCATTTTCTACATGGACCACATAGCATTGAAGTACTTAGTAAACAAGCCCATTTTACAATAATTTGAGTTTACAGTCATTGTCAAACCGGGTAAGAGTAATTTTGGACTTGACCATTTATCGAGGATTGAATTAGGGGAGGATGCATAAAGCATTAAGGATGCAATGTTAGATGCACAAATATTTAGATTGTGGTGCACACCCTATGACTTGGAAGATATTGTTGTGTTTATCAAAATGGGTGTGGTACCAAAGGGAACAAATACTTTTGAAAGGAAGCAGTTACCCATATGCATCATGCCCTACATGTTAGTTTGTGGAGACTTATACAAGCTAGGTCTCGATGAGGTTTTGCACCAATACGTGTTAGAGCATGAATGTGTTGTAATCATGGAGGAAGCATGTGATGGAATTATAGGAGGACACTATTGAGGAAATGTAACCACGCACAAGATCCTTCATACAGTAGGGCTTTAGTGGGAAATCATCTACCAGATTGTATTGAGTTTTACAAGGACTGTGACCATTGCCAACACCTTGGTAAACTAGGAAGAAGAGATGAGATGCCCTTGAGACCAATAGCTATTGCATAACCATTTGAGAAGTGAGCAATTGATTTTATAGGACCAATTTTAGCTACTCGCACGAAGGATTTGTTCACACTATATTATCACTTGTACTAATTACTTAATAAGATGGGAAGAGGAAACACCTACAAGGGATAGAATAGTGGAAACAATGGCTAGGTTCCTTTGGGAAAACATAATCAGCAGTTATGGATGCCCATTGATTTTAACAAGTGATAGGAGTACTCATTTCTTTAATGAGACAGTTAGGATTTTGTTGGCAGAATTCATGGTAGCCCACCACAAGACTACCCCTTATCATCCCCAAGCTAATGGAACCGCTGAGGAATTTAACAGATATTGAGCCACACCCGACCAAAATTTGACATGTAGGAAGAAGCTATCTCGAATGATTAATTTTATGTTGTTTTATGTTCATACTAGACTACTTGTTAAAGACTAATAAGGCCATAAATTTTCAATTGGTGTTTAGAATAGAAGTGGTGTTACCTATTGAATTCATGTTACCGTTAATGCGTATAAAGCACACACAGAAATATTAGCTGATGAAAAATTTCTTGAGGAGAGGATTGATAATTTAATTCAGTTAGATGAGAGGAAAGATATTACTCATTAGAGTAAAAATATAGAAAAATCTAGGCATAAGGCATGACATGATAGAAAATTCAAGAATAAAAATTTTGAGGTTGGGAAAATGGTTCTATTGTATGATTCCGAGTTTCGAGCCATCCTTTGAAATTAAAAGTCCATTGCATGGGACCATATATTGTATCATATATACTTGATTTAGGTGCTTTCCAGTTACAAGCACTAGATGGAACAAGGTTACTAGGACATTTTAATGGGAGTAGGCTAAAGCCCTACTATAAATAAGTCTTCCTTGTGTTTGTAAATAAGAAATTATTGCCAATTAGCCTAGGATTTCCCTTAATGCATTTCCTTTATTAGTGTTTTCTTTTCTCATTTCTTGTTCCCTTTTTTTTTTGTGCATTGTGCACTAATAGCCACTTACAATTTCAAAAGTTTCCTATGTGCAGAGCACTTGCATATCTATTTTTGTATGGGGCGAAGTTATGTGACAAACATTGAAAGCTATGTTTTGATGGCTTGGGTCAAAGGTTCAAAAGCATGTATTTTATAAGAGCGCATGTGGTAAAGGTGAACATGAGGAGTTTGGTGTCAGGAAGACTTTAAAAAAACCATGCACAAGGGTGAGAAGTGCAGGAGAAACATGAGGTAGGTGATGTCAAAAATCAAGATAAAGATAGAAGAAGTGCCTTTGGTGCTAAAAGCACACGTGTAAGGATCTTCGATCAATAAGTTTTTTTTGTGCGTGAGAAGAAGATTATAGAAGTTTTCATGCAGGATTAGGCACGAGAGTAAAAGCGTTGAAGGTTGGCAGTAGGAAATATCCTCCTTTATTGCAAGAGTATTCCGGTAGGTGGCATGGAATTTATTACGAGAAAAAAAAGCTATAAGTAGAAGGTCCAGTTGCATTATTGTTTACCTTGCATTTTCACTATCAAAGAGATCTCATGAACTAGGGTTTCCTTAGAGAAAATTTGTGGACAAAAGGGTTATGAATATTTGCATGCATAGCTAGTTCGATCAGCAAACCAAAGTGGAAAAATAAGTACATGGGCGTAAGTAGAGAAGGTTGTGTGGAAGAATCTCGCGGGTGATTATGTCATCTTGTGGAAAAAGGGTTTTCTAGGTTAGGGTTCCATAGCTAGGGCACATGATTGAGGGGATTTTTGCAAAGGAGTGGAGCCGTAGAGTTGAGAAAAGCTAGGATCGGGGAAAGGAAGAAATTTTAGTGACTCGATAGAGAAATGGCACTAAGGAAAGTAGCAAACATTTCACCAAAGAAGGGAAAGGGAAAGGGGAAACAAGCCATTTCCACCAGTTTCAATGAAGAATGGTATGTGGAGATGTAATATCCAAATGATATATTTCTTGGAAAAGAATGGGTGTCTCATGTTAGAAATATGGCCATGAGTGACTAAAACCATCGAACGAGCACCACAGAGAATGAGATGGCATTAGAATTGGTTTTCCCTACAAATAAGAGGACACTAGATGGAATGCCTATCTACGATGATGAGGTAAATTTGAATATGGAGAAGCTTGGGTTATTACAACTCTATGAGTTTCCCTATTTCGGAAAACATGAGTGACTATACCAGTCATTAATGTCACTCGTAAATGAATACTACTTCTACTTCGCAGACAAAGGATGTGAATAACTCCCAACCGATTTCTAATTTTACCGGTCTTGTTTATAAAGGAGAATATTTTTATGATGACTTGGATGACAAGGAGGCCATCAAGAAGACTCTTAAATCTTCTGACTACAAGAAGGGTTCATGAGAATTTGACATCTCTTTAATTTCCAACCCGGTAATGAGGATGGATGCACGCTTTGTCACATAGCTGAATTGGTAGGAGAGATGGACACAGATCAACAAGTCTTTGTTGAACATTTTCTCGTAAGATCTCAAAGGGGACCATCTATAACCTCTCGGATTTCATAGCAGAATAAATCATCAATGTCGTGCATGATGGAGAAAAGATCATGTTTGGTAATGTCCTCCTTACCATTGTCTTTTTAGAGATTGGAGTGCCCGATGGGCCAAATAAATTTTTGTGGGAGTACCTAGATGAGAAACCTTCCCCCGCCAAAAGATTTTAGAAATACACTTGTGATACCATGATGACTGCCCAAAAGGTGCACCTATAAAAATAGTATAAGTAGATGCATGACACATTCGATGCTGAGTGGATAATACTCGAATAATTACCTATTTTACTACAAGGCAAGGCTGAATTAACCATGTAAGAACATTTTCGTATTACTAGGTTTACTCTGGTAGATGGTGCCAATGGTCCCTGGTGCAAATTGTCACTCTCCTTTACAGCATAATACTTCCATGTCGGGGTCAATCGATTCAAGGAGGTAAATAATCTAAGGTTTGACCTCAACACAGTAGACTAGGGTTACCACGAGTTGTATAGAACATTGATAGACCCAAAGAAGCATGCCTATGTAGAGAATTATGTCTCCCATGACGTACATATGTTAAAGCTAGTGACATTTCTTGTTCTTTGGGAGGACCGCAATAATGGTATAAATGCGTATAAGGCCTAAGTATGAGAGGGGTGCTTATGTTGAAAAGGATTTCTCTACCCCGTGAATACCCCACCATAAGGAAGAAGGCCGCACTAAGGAAAAGGGAAAGAGAGGAGGCCCCTGAGAAAAAGGCACCAAGTACACATACACCAGAGTCTATAGGCACACCTGAGTCATTTACAAAACCAATCACCTATGCATAGAGGAATAAGTCCCCCACATAAGAGAAAGAGAATACATCTAAGGAAGAGGTGCTAGAGAAAGAGAAGATCCCTTCGAAAGAAGAATTGTTGATGAGAAAGGAGTCACCTAGGGAAGAAGAAAAAGAAGAGTCTCCTATATTGGAATCACCAGTTAGGAAGAAACAAAGAGTAATAGAAAAGGAGGACTCGGAAGAAACAAAGATCATGGAGGCCAAAAAGGGTGATGAGGATGATGAAGAGCATGGTGAGGCTCAAAACCATCATGTGTATGATGTACATGAGTCAGAGGAGGAGGGAAATGAAGATAAGGATGAGGATGAAGGAGGTACTCATGGCAAGGGGGAAGTGAAGAAGTCAACATGAAGGATCAAAAGACTCCAAGCCTGACTAAGGAGTAGATAGAGGATGCCATAGAGAGAGGGAGGTAGTAGGCATTATAAAGGACTTGGTGGATCAAGAGGTGGAGTGCAATGCTGAAGAAGTACTAAAGGAGATAGAGGAAAGTGAAAGTGTGGGAAAGGAGTATGGAAGCATGGGTAGAGATCTCACTCGGGCAGTAATTTTTGCAAAGGTAGCGCATAAAAATGGAAAGGGTATGGTAGCAACACAGAAGTAATTACTTACGTTAATGATCCAAACAAATTACTATGTGCACATTTCCAAATTATTGTTCCTTCAAACCAACTCCTTGCATGGTATTCTTTTGATGAAGAGGGTGTGTACCTGCACAAGACAAGGAATATGTTGTCTTTCACTTTTGATTCCCATGGTGATGAGACCAAATTCAAGGTCAACAATAAGGTGTTGATGAAGATACCAGATCTAAGGGTTTAAACACTTTGGTGAATTTCTAACAACTATCCAATGAGAAATTTTGCAATGCACTCAAAAAATTATCAGAGAATTTTAGGCAAGGATCTTTAGAAAAAATTGTAGAATAAGGGTCTTGGAGGAAGATCTTGAAAATAAAAATGAAGAGATCATTGAAAAAGATAGGGAGTTAAAGCAAGAGGAGATGATTAACGCACAATTAAGGTGCGAGTTAAGGGAGGAAAAGGTAAAGGTGCATGATGTCCATAAGAAAATAGAGATTATTTCGATGACATAATCTTGAAGCACCCAGACTTGGCCCTACCTGAGAAACAACACAAGTCAACCATGCAATGCTTGGAAGACATGACCCGCATCCTCATGATGGAGAGGTGGCCACTCTCATTGGAATCGGAAAAAGAAGCAATGACACACCAAAAGGAGAAAGAAAACCAAATATTAGAGAGACAAGCTTACTTGGTATTCTAAGCTCCTTACTACTATAAAAACCACGAGTAAATGGATGAGGTTGTTTATGATAATTTTGTTGATAGAGATAGGGTAGCGAGCATATTGGTTCACGCACATGAGGCGGATCTGAAGGAATTTCATAAAAATAAAAAAGGAAATATGGTGGAGTGCCTTAAGATCCTAGCCGAGGTTGAGAAAAAGTTTGAAGTAATCAAAACCTTACAGGGTTCTATTAAGAATTGGTTTAAGGATCTATATCCCCAGGTCACTCGCAGAATGGATGCATTGGATGATCTTAGCAAGCAACTAGAATTCATTGTATATACACTGAATGCTAAGAGTGAATAATTTAGTTTTGATGAGGTGAGTACTCTAGTAGGTAACCTACTTCAGCAGGCGTAGGGTAAGGTAGATGCCTGGGAAACGATTGAGGCAATAGTGAAGAATAAATTCTCATTCCTCCCACAATAGTAGCATATTCATCTATTCTTTCATTCTTTATTCTAATTTTACCTATTCCATTATTATTTATTCTTTGAGAAGAAGGATGTTTCTGAGGACAGAGAACATGTTTAGTGTGGGGTGATGTTGGGCCCTAAAATATTGGCTAAGTACCAAAGGTTGCACGTGTGCAGGACCAGTGAGAAGAAGGAATCTCAGGGTAAAGCACACGGGACAAAGGGGTTTAAGAAGGGTTTAAGTTAAACCAAGGCATGCATAGGAGGAAAAACAAGGGTTTAAAGGACTTAACCATATTTTGTGGTATAGGGGTTCTTGAGGAAAAGTGTGAGAACCCAACTAAGTGTGATGAGTAGATAAGGTGCTAGCCTAGAACCTTGGAGGTCGTGAAAAGGATATTCCCAGCAGGAATACTCCTAAAAGACATCATTACGAGAATGGAGGATTTGCAAAGGGATAAGCATTCACCAATGGAGGGTCACATCAACATTTGGCATGTGATCTACATTTAGAGAAGGCATGACGGTGGGTATTGATATTATATATATAAATTCTTGGGCTAGAGACAATAACGAAGACAGATAAATGTGAGATAAAGAGAAGGTAGAGACAAAATCATATAGAGAATGCAGAGAAAGAGGAGAGTAATAAAGTGTTGCATAATGTTAGGGTTAGAGAACTTAGTCCCAATGGTTGTAAGGGATTTCATAAGCATATGCATGGGTATTGGTATTTGTAACAAGGGTTAAAGAAGGAAAAAGTATAGTTAGGGTCTCATATCAGGAATATTTGTAGGAGACAAGTCTCTATCATTTAATATATATGGTCTGAGATGACCCTTTTAACTGTAATGTGGCTACTAGAACTATTTTAAATCAATATATATGTGGTTTAGTTCTATATAACTTGTTTATGGGTGTAAAACCTCATGTTATATGACTTATCATGGCCCAAATCTAGTTTATTATGCTTCTTACAAATTTTATTTATCTTTTGTAATGCATTAATGTGTGGATATGTTAGTTGCACCTTCTACCTTTTTAAATAAGTGAATGTACTTCTACTTCTGCAAACCATCCTCCATTAATGGCAGAACCTTCTCACAAAGCTCACATAAAGGAGGGGCTCATCACCCTTGCGTGCCTCGAGTGAGCACCCATCGCCCACCGGGTGATAGGTCGGTGCGCTTGGGGTTAGAAAATGGTGTTAAGGGTAAATAAATGACTACAATTTTTTTGAGTTTGATCATCATTTGGAATCCATTTTTATAATTGGATTCTTGTCAATATTTATTTTAGTCTTGAGCAATTGAGAAACCCTAGTTATCCGGGTCAAAGCTAGAAATGTGGTATGCATGGCTTTCAAACTATTATTAGACTTCTAATTATGTGACTTATTTTTGAGTTTTGTTGACTTTAATAATCATTTGGAATCCATTAGGTCAATTTTAATCATCATTTTGAATCAATGTTATAATCGTATTCTTTTCAATTTTAAATTTTAGTCTTCAGGAATTGAGAAACCCTAATTTTCTCGGTTAAGTCTAGAAATAGGGTATGCATGGCTATCAAATTACTATTAGACTTGTAAGAATCCATGTTATAATTGGATTCTTGTATAGACAATATAGAGGAGTAATAAAGGTTACATTTTTATTTTGTATTGAATGGACAACTTCCCATTCTCATAGGATTTACTAAGGTAGTAACATGTTTAATTTCAATATAGCTTGTATTACTTTTATGGAATGTTTAGAATGGGAAGATTCCCATTATCATATATGCAATATAGAGAATAATAGGGGTTAAATTTTTGTATAGAATGGGAAACTTCCCATTCTCATATAGGAAACATAAAGGAAGAATAGATGTTACTTTTTTATTTTGTATTGAATGGGCAGCTACCTATTCTCGCAGACTTTATAGAGGTATTAAAATAATGAAAATAAGTTTGATCATTTAGGTATATTTCCTTTACAAAGTTATCACCACTCATATATTGAACTCATTTTTTAAGTGTTTAAGTTGAATGTTATTGATTTTAATAAATTTGAATCTTTATTATAGGATTGAGATCAAACAGATATAGCAAAGAATAAGAAAGATATAGCATTAAAATCACAAACACAAGAGTAAGATAGGAGATAATAATTAATTAGATAATATCATGAGATATGGGGTGATTCTGAGCTAGAAGATGAATGGAACATATTTGATATGAACTATGTAAGCTATGTCTCGAGAAAATGGAATATGGAACCTCTTCGAGACAGGACTTCCTCAATGAGGATAGGACTTCCTGGGCTCCTCGTGTCTAAATTGGGCGCTAGTATCCTGGAAAGTACTCTAATTCTATTCTTTTTGGGGTGTGAACTTATCCCCTATATTTCACTTATTGTAGCATCCTCTTTGCTATAGGGTTCTTGTGTCACACATTTTCCTATAAAACAAAACTTAACTACCTACATAAGTTTCAAGAAAACACTAAATGAAACAAATAATGCATATGATTGAGTTAAACTGACCTTGGAGGTCACCCCAATGTGATTTTCATTGACCGATACACTACATTTCAGATTATATGTTCTTCCGGTGTGTGTGTGTCTCGTGTGTGATTGATTTTTGTCCCTTAAAACTAGGTTTTCCTTGTATCACCAAACTTTTTTAGTTGGGATAGATGTTTTTAGTTGAGGACCCTACCCAGCTTATATATAGGCCAAAGTCCAGATTAAGAATTACATGGTTGATAAGTATAAAACAAGATTGTATCAACAAAATATTCATCGTGAGTCAAAAATATATCACAAAGAAATCCCAAAGTAAGTAGAAAGTCATCCAAAATTTCACAGAGATAGAAAAGAGTCCAACAACTAAAATTTTATATTTAATTAACTTCTTAAAGTTATTTTTGATGTACTCCAGTTCCTTGTTGATCTCATTGAGTCCTGCATCCTTCTTGTACTTCTCTTTCCCCTTGTGATCTTTAATGTGATTGGTGATGAGTGAGAGAGAGTCAATAATGCATTTGAGGATTGACAGAACATCACAATGTTTTTCTCTTATGGATTCAATTTCCTTTTCAATCTTGGATATGTTCAAACCAATGTCCTCAACCAGATTCATTTCTGATTTTTCTTCCCTTTGACATTGTTAAATTTCTTCAACATCTCTTTGAGTTCCATGACTTCATCCTTTATACTATTGTACTTGTATTCCATATCTTCAATGCAAGTCAATTGAGTGGGATTATTTTCCCATAGAAAAGAGTCCAATAACAGCTTCACCCTCCTCCTGAATGGGATGGGGATGAGAGACAATATTATCACTAAAGGGGTTAATCTAAGCCCTAGTTATTTTACGACAAAAGGGTTGTAGAGAAGAAGGAACCGAGTGGGGAAAAAGTGGAGGTGGAGGGGCCGAGGAGGGAGGGGTAGAGATATGGGGATGGGATTAGAAGAGGATGGGTCGGGGGTCAAAATCATGAGTGGAGGAATCTGGGAAGCAGGATTCAAGGGCTTAGATGGATGGGCGGAATGGGAAAATGGAGGAGGAAGAGAAGAAAACCAATGTTTGGGAATGGAGAGGTTGAAACATATGTAGAGAAGAATAATCACCACATGGTGAAGAGGATAGACCCTTTTTCCTCCCTTAATAAGACTAATAGAATTATCGAGGGAGTGCAAGAGGAAAAAGGAAAATTGAAATGATTGAGGAAAATCAAATGATAGGATGACATTACCTGTAAGTTCTCCTTGAAGATGATGTAATTCATGATGATTAAGCCAATAGTGTTAAAAGGTTGAGGGAGATAGTCCATGTAGAAACTATCCTTGCACCTTTCATGGACTCATATTTTCCCATAATTTTTTTTTCCTTCGCAATGTATCAATATTATTTTTATAGAACCTTAAATCCTTTTGGTGGAGGATAGTGAACCAATCGATGGCATCCTATGTGATCTCAAAGTCAATTCCTTTATATCTAACTCTCTTGTATTTACAATTTTTGTGAACTTGAATGATAGATGTAGGTCCTAACCCTTCACACACTCCATGAAGGAAGAGAAGCCCCCTTTTCTTATAATATTCCAAAGCACATCATCCTCCTTCCATTCTTCATAGCTGACAGATCGGATCTACACCTTTCATCCCCATGATAACAAACTCAAAAAACTTTTATTTTTGTTCTAGTTTCTTGCTATAATGACGACGCCCAAATAAAAGAAGATGAATGTTAAAATCCCAAAGTGGAGTCCTTGACACAAAGGAAATCACATGATGTTTAAGTTAATTTCTCATTTCTTATTATCTTTACATTGTATTAAAAGACACCGTTATGCAAATAACATATGTTAGACCAAGGAGTGAAGTGGAAATGTTGAGAAAAAGTTGTGTATAAAATTATTAATACATGTAGTGCTTTATTACACGGTGGGGTTTTTTCCTTCAGGTTTCCCCACTATAAATTTGGTGTTACCATCTATTTACTTGGTTGCATTTTAATTTCAGCTCTTGTTATTACATTTTGTAATTGTTTATATCTAAACATATAAATATATGTTTAAATTAACTACACAACGTAATCTATAATCTTAGAACTTTGTATTATATATTTATAATTATTCTCGTTATACATTCCTTATAAATATTAACATGGTATCGCTCTTCCGATTATGCATGTGTAAGATTGATTTGGAAGCTTTTAATTTGCTAAAGTGAAGAAGCTTGAATTTTATTTCTCGATCTACCAAGCCATATTTGTTCCGAGTCGTCTTCAAGATAATCAGGTTTAAAATTCCAATTCTCGCCCAAATATTTTTGAAATATTAGTGAAATATTAGTTCAATGGTTGTTTAGATCATGTTTGAAAAGTTACAAGCTTAGATATGTGTTTCTCGCACCTTGCTTGACCATTTATGGTTGAATCTATTGTTTATGATTTTAATTTAATTTTTTCACGTCTTTATAACCATTTTATTTGTTTGTTATCTTTGGATCCAAAATTATTCTTTAGATCCAGCTTTTTCTAACTTCTAAGTTTGTTCTAACAAGAATAGTATTATTTTATGCTAGATTTTTCTTTACGAATGTAGGTTCAATTATTATTTTCCAAGTAGCTTTAATGTGTTAGTATTATTATTTTTATTTTTATTTTTGTGAAGTTTGAGCCAATAAAATTGATCCAAATATATTTTCTATAGATTTTTTCATTTTTGCGAGGCCTGATCCAAACATTTTACTCCATCCGGATTCATTGTCACATGTTTTTTTAGATCCTCTCATTTCCTATGAATTTTTGTTGCTACGAAGCTCAAGCCAATCATTTTTATTCACACAGATTCTCCTTACATTATCTTTATTGATATTTTTGTTAGTCAGAAAGTACAAACCAATAAGGACATTCCAAGTTTTTCACATTTTCAGTCTTTTATAAGATTCTTTCTGTCATTTGAAAAATCTGAGCCAATAGGATTGCTCTAAGTGTATCCACATTTTGTAATTGTCAGTATTTTTAATTGTGGAAGTGGATATCTAATAATAATTAGCCACCGTTTTTGCATTTTTCAGTCTTTATCATACTTGCAAAAAGTGAGCCATTAAGAAGGCTCCATGTGTTTCCAATTCTACTTTTTTCATTCTAGTAGCATTGCAAAGTGTGAACCAATTATATTTGGACATGTATATTAATTTTTGGTCATTTCATTCTTCATAAATGTTAGACTCTATCTTTTGGGGTGTCAGTCTCTACTTTATCTTAGCCACTAATATTGTGACACATGTCATTTAATTTTGGACCCAAACTTTATTTTAAATTTTGTCTTATTCTAGGGACTTTCAGTCTTCCCAAATCCATCTCTTAAACATTTTTGGAAAGCTACCAAGTGTCTTTTTTTCATCATATTTTTGCCAAGTTGCATCAATTGATTATTCTTTATCAAAATACTATGTCGAATTTTTCAATCATAACCAATGAAACATGTCCATGTCCTTTTGCATTTTATTTGTCCTTGATTATAACTATTTCAAAATGTGAAAAAGTGAACCAATTAATTAACGAGACGTATTTTTTTGGTTTTGTTTTCTGTTTTTCTATTAATTGTCTTCATTCTTATCGGTTGCACTACAAAGTGTGAGCTAATTTTAAAATGACATGTGTTCTTAGTTTTTCACGGTGTACGATTTATATATATTGTTGTGCATTTCATTATTTTTTCATCGCATTTTATACCCCGTTGGACCCAAAAACAAATTGATTTTTAACTTTTTAAGACTTCACGTCTCATAGAAGATCTTCTATATTTTCAAGATCTCCTTAAGTTATTACTTAATTTATTAGCTAATTAATATGTTAAATAGTCTATAGCTCAACACCGACTAAGCTTTGCTAAATTGATCTTAAACTATATCAAAGCTAATTTTTTTATTAATTTCAAGTTGTTTACACTCATATAACTAACAAGAAGATCTCAGTAACTATTTTTTTCCTCCACTTGGCTTCCTTGATTCATATTTTTAGCTATAATCGTTTTCATTGTTGTTTGAGTATTAAAAATGGCTAGTTCTACTAGTTTTTCATTAGATAAGTCTCAGTTATTGAATGGAACAAATTATAGCATTTGGAGCATTTGATTAAAATCATGTTTTATGGCTACGAAGATATGGGATCTTGTAACTAGTGTGGTGACAAGATCCACTTTGTAGAAAAACTAACCCTAAAAACCTTATCTCCTTATCTCAAAGATCTCAGGAATCTCTATCCATCCTATTAGAAAACATAAGAGATGAATTTTCAATCCATATAGGACATATGGACTCACCCGTGATGCATGGAAACAATTAGAGACTATACATGAAGGAAGTCACCTGTAAAAAATAATTAATCTAATTATGGAATTATTTACAACTCTCATAAAGGGGGATGAGAAAATTATGAATTATCTAGAAAAATTAAAAACATTAAAGCTCACTGGATGGTTGTAGAATCGTGAATTGTTTTAAGATAATATTTTGTATTTCATTATTCAAATCAATATTCAAAAATATATCAAAATTATTAATTCTAAATATCAAAATGAGATAGATCTACTTGATATGAACACTCTCTCTTCTCTTTTAATTCAAGAATAGGTAATGGAGAATTTTTATTCAAAAGAGACTACTCAAGCATTGTTCTCTCATAATAATAAGTCTGCTCAAAATAGGAATTATATTAATCCTAGTTAAAAACCTAATATCATATCAAAATTCAAACCCATTTCTAAATCTAATTCTATTAAGAAACAGTCATATTTTTAAAGTGAAATTCAATGGCACATATAACAAATGTGGTAAGTTAGTCATAAAGAGTTTGAATTCCATGTAAAAGCCAACAAATCTGTTAAAAATACAAAAATAGTAAATTTAACAATCAAAAGAAAGATAAAAATTAGAAGAAAAATCATGTAAATAATGATGAGCAGTATATTTCCTATACATTACTCTTTCAGCTTCAAATTATAATGAATGGATCCTAGATAGTTATGCATCTAGGCACATGACTTGTGTTCATAGTATCATCTCTGATGTTTTTAAATGTGAAGAAAATATATACCTAGGAGATAATTCCATCATTAGATCTGAAGGTTGTGGGAATATTAATTTGAAAAATGGAATAAAATTAGGAATTTCTTGTATGTTCCTCAGTTGAAAAAGAATTTTTTTCTTTCTCTCAGCTAACTAAAGAATACTATAAAGTTGCTTTTTTGCAAGATAAATTATATGTAAAAGATAATCCCGATAAATGTTATTGCTTTCGGTATTCGTAAAAATGGCTTATATATCTTTGGTGGATTTGTGTCTAAATATTACTTTTCTTCCTCTTCTAGGAATGATATTCAAGTTTGGCATGAAATATTAGGTCATGTAAATTTCAAAATTTTATAGGAAATTTCTCACCTAAATCTTCTCATCAGTCTCCCTAAGATGAAATATGATCATGAAATATGTGAAAGTTACCTATGTGGTAAGCAGCATGTTTGAACCATTTCACAAACATCATGTTCCAAATTCTTCTCGCTTATTATAAATGATTCATAGTGATGTAAGAGGTGAAAAGAACGATAACCAAATCGTACTCAAGCCAAGAACACAGATGTTAATCAAACACGACAATCTATAAGATGAAATCAATTTTCCATAATAACTTTACATAAAACATTTGCAAATAAATGACAAGCAATATCATATATTATTATGGAACTCAATGCAATACATTGAGAATGGTCCTTTCTTAAATAGGCAAGGAATAACAATCTAAGAAATAGTCAAGGTCGTAGATCAAGCCATGAATCAAGGAAATAACTAGTCATCAAAGAACTAGTCAAGACCATAGATTTAGGAGAGAAGTAGACATCAAGGATATAGTCAATAGCATAGATCAAGGAAAGAACCGGTCAATACCATGGATCAAGGAAATAACTATACCTAACAACTAGAAAATATCTCCTAATATCTAAATAAGATAAAAGAAATATCCACACACATAAGTGGGTGAGGATAAATACAATAAAGGTAAATAAAGTACTAGGTAAACATGAGCTAAGGTAAATACATACTCTAACACCCCCTCGAGTGAAGCTAGGGGCCAAAATAGATGTGGCATGTCCACAGTATGAGTCTCAGCAACTAGGCCTGATGAGGTACTCATGTACAATAACTAGGAAAAAAGGGACACCGCAAGGTACCCAAAACCAATAACAACAAAGTAAAGAGAGTAAAGACCCACTCCAAGGCATCCCAAGAAGCTCGGCTCAAAAAAATCATACAATGTTGAAGAAGTTTGGTGTGCACTATGGTCTGAATCCACTACTCGATCACAAAACTCAAAAACAACTGACACTGGGTTTCACCAGAATAGCTCCATACAAGGAGACTATCAACAGAGTGATGTCGAAAGTACAAAAAAACACCAAACATAATTTGATCAACTGTTGCAAATAGGTGTTTCATGATCCAAAAAAAACCAAAGCAATAAGGAAAGGACACAAAATCTAGAGTGTCACAATCCAAGAAAAGCCAAGGTAACAAGGACAGGACACGAAACCCGAATAAGTAAGATCAACACCACACCCTCCCATACTGTTGAATGGTTGGAGTGATGCTAAAAATATATATGAGTTGTCAAAACAACTACTCAAACACTAACAAACTAACACTGGTCTCCACCAAAATATCTCCCCCACAAGAGAGACTGTCAACATGCCAAAAGTGTCGAAAATATAGATACAAAATCTCTTAATAAACAAGAGAGATACACTACACCTACTAAAGAAAAATGCTCAAAACAAGAAGCATCACAATGCATAAGGTATACAAAGTGGAGCAAAAGGCTGAATGGTGGAGTAGCCACACCTGTAGAGTCCTCTCAATAAATTCCTATGTCGCCACCACGAGTGATCAGATAGCCACCCCAAATCAACACGGATGCATGAAGAATATGCCTACATATGACTTGGTGCAAAATGAAAAATGGGTGCATGCAAAAGAACATCAGAATATGAGGAAGGTTGATCATGTCCGATAACCTGAAATATCGTTTTCTCAAGCCTAAGTGAAGGTGCGAGAACTCATGTGTTGCTCATGATCCTCGAAAGAGTCGAGCGAAAAAAAATGAGCTCTATCAATGTGTGATCCTAATAAAGTATCTACTTGAACACCAATGTCATGATGAGAATTTCACTTAACATGTGGAATAGAAGAAACAATACCCTATGAATGTCTGCTAATGACTCCACTAGTGAGACCCATGAACGGAGCATGTGAGAACCGAATGCGGTGTATGATGCTTAAAAAAGCCATGCGGTGAGCAACAAGAGGATACACAACATGTGGTACTGTAATAGGCATAGATATGGAAGAGCATGTAGTAACAAGCCTCACAGGGTTTAAAAGCATCAAAAGTAGGAACAAACTCAAAGACCGATAGATCAATGTCAATGGGTGCAGGAGCAATAGCAGCAAGTGGACTAGGAGCATAGATATGGTTGTCCACAATATGATGGTGATGATGTATGCTAGTAAGTTTATTCTACAGGGAGTGTATTATCGTGAATGAGTGATTGTAGAAGAGAATTTTGCTTCTTGAGTGATCTATTTTCTTCCACAAATTTTATAATATCCTCTTGAAGTCCACACACTTCAGAGAAAGCATATCATTCTTAGAATCCATGATAGGTACATACTGCGAATTCTAAAAATTTAGGATGTTGGCTGAAATTGCATCCACAATTGATTACAACACTTCTCCATATTTGGAACTTGATAATTATAGTGTAACTCTCAAAATAATGGAAAGAGCATGAAAAAACATGTACTTTTGCAAAAAAGAGCACTCAAAACTGAGTTACCGATCAAAAGTTATAAAGCGTTACAAGATTTTACTCAGTTATTTATTTTAGGTGCCACTAAAACAAAATAAAATGTTGTTGCCTTCACCACACAAATAAAATTAAACGGGGCTGAAGTTAAGCACCTACTAGTAGGAATCATAAGCTTTAAGACCTCATATGACCATACCATATGACCAAGGGCTAAGGATTTTAATAATGAATTTATTTGAAAAATAAAACTTACGAGATAGACATCAACAACAATCTCCGGCTTTGATACCATGAAAGGAACGATAACCAGATCCTACCAAGCTAAGAAGACAAATGCTAATCAAACACCACGATCTATCGGATGAAAGTAATTCACCGAATAACTTTACATAAAACTTTTGAAAATAAATGAGAAGCAATATCATATATTATTATGGAACTCAATTCAAGACATTGAGAATGGGCCTTACTTAAATAGGCAAGGAATAACAATCTAAGAACCACAAGGTCGTAGATCAATCCATAAATCAAGGAAATAACTAGTCATCAAAGAACTAGTCAATACCATAGATTTAAGAGAGAACTAGACATCAAGGATCTAGTCAATACCATAGATCAAGGAAAGAACCATACCTAACAACTAGATAATATCTCCTAATATCTAAATAAGTTAAAAGAAATATCCACACACATAAGTGGGTGAGGATAAATACAATAAAGGTAAATAAAGTACTTAGGTAAACATGAGCTAAGGTAAATAAATACTCTAACAAGATGTCCACTTGAAGTTCCTTCTCTCGGTGGATATTTATATGTTGTTCACTTTATTGATGATTTCTTTGGGATGCCTTGGTCTTATTTCATTAATAAGAAGTTTTATGTCTTGTCTAAATTTCAATAATTTAAAGCTTTAGCTGAAAATGCTTCTAATATGAAAATAAAAAGAAATATGACTGATAATGGAGGAGATTATGTTATTTAAAAAATTATGAGTTCTATGTATCGTGTGGGATTCAAAGAGAGTTAACTTCTCCCTATTCTCCTGAGAAAAATGGAATTGTAGAAAGGAAGAATAGAAATTTCCTAGAAATGGCTAGGACTATGATTCATACATCTAATGTGCCTAAGTTTTTAGGGGAAAAAACCATGAACATTTTTGTCTATATTCTTAATAGAGTTCCTATTAAATCCCTTCATCAAACTAATCCTCATGAAATATGGAAAAACAATAAGGGTAAGTGCAGGAAGTTGATGGACAAATATAGGGTCATCCGTGGACATCATATTGCAAAAAACAATAAAATCTCAACTTGTAGGGATTATTAGCTATACATGCACTCTAAATTAGAAAAATTTATATAAATATGAATCGTAGCATTCAGAATCTAGTTTCTAAAATACTATTTTTTGTAAAAAACAGACAAGTTTAGCTATATTAAACAATTAAAATTATATGACTTAGTTTTTTTTTTTAAAAACTTATAAGATTGTAGTCCATTTGCCCGCATTTTGGATGACCAAATCTTGATTTTTTTTTCCTTTGGTGAAATGTTAGATGTAGTTGTCTATCTTGGGATGGATTTTATTTTGTATTTTTTTTAGCAATATTTTTTTTATGATTTTTTCCGTGAAAATGGTCTAAAAATATTTAGAAAACGGAGAGCGCTTTCCATTTGCCCGCCATAACTATATCAAAAAATATCGAAATCAATTTTTTTTTAACGTGTATAGAATTTGTCCACACTTGGGATGGTATAAGTTTTATCATATTTTGATAAGTGAAACAAAAGTTACAGTCTTAAACGTAGACATGAACATTCACGGGAAAAATGTCTTAAAGACCTATTGTTAGTAAAAAATTATAAAATGATATTTATCTTATTCTATTCACTTTAAAAACAATATTTCTACGAAGCTAAGAGTCTCCCCTACGCGATGGCACCATTTTTGTGAAATGTTTTCAGTTTTTTAGCACGGTTCAAGTCTTTGGAAGAGTAGATTTGAGGTTTTTTGACCTTTTACACTTCATAATGACCTTCCATAGCTTTGGTTAGGGAAAAACAAAGATTTTCCGAGCCTTAGGTTCAGCATATAGATCCGCGATCATGGTTTTTTAAACATAAACCGTGATTGCGCTTTATAAACCAAGGAAGCACGCTTTATAAACCGCGATCACGTTTATAAATCGTGATCTCGGTTTATAAAGCACGATCGCGGTTTATAAATCATATTTACACACATCCCAATGTTTGAATTACCATGTGATTTTTACTCTCTGACCTTACCGTATGAATTACTATGAAATTTTGTCTTTTTCTACACGTTTTTCTTATCACCGGAAGAAAAACATCATGGGAGACAAAAAACGAAGTAAAAAAAGGAAGTCCTTAAGTAAAAAAACACCAAACAAATTAGAGGCCAACAAAATTCAAAATGTTGAGTGAATGCAGAAATTTCATGAATCTAGAAGAGGTTCATCTTCAATCCCAACTATTGTAAGCAATGAAGAACTAGGTAATGTTTCTACTGTCAATGTTGAAGTTGAATTAAATACTCGTGATGAAGAAGTTTTTATTGTCAATGTTGAAGAAGAATTAAATACTCATGATGTAGCAAATGTTGAAATTGAAGGAGACGATGAAAATGTGAATAAGGAAATTCATGTTGAAACTGTAGATAAGCAAAATTTGACAAAAACACCTCCTAGGATTTTATGTAAGAAACCTAATTTTTTATTGAAATTGATGAAAACATTTTGAAACCAATGTTTGAAAAACTTTCTGAACAACAAATCAGAAGAAAAGCCACTGAAATTTGGGATAATCATTTTGAAATTTTAAATGATTCCCAAAGATGTCAGTTGGTTAGTTTGATGAAATTAATTAAAATGAGACCTACATTAAACACCTTAGGATTGACAACATCTAATATACGTGGTCAAACCTCTACAATTGTTAAAAACCTTCATGATGCATATCACACTATTGGTGTCAAGAGACGCACTAGGGATAGTAATATTGTGCGTCGTGTACTTGCTACTAGTGTTGTAAGTGAATCAATAAAAACAACGTCCCGATTACGCAAACAAGTCAAATGTTGCAAGTTAATCGAAAAACTCTAATGAAAGCAATTGAAAGACGTAATATCCTTCAATCACTCAATAATGCCGATTTTTGGGCATTTTCTGCTAGAGCACCATGTAAGGATAAAAATAATTCTGATGCTATAAGAGAAGTTGTTATTAAATATTGGCATGATAACACTAGAGTTTCACCTAATACAAGAGATGTTATAAAACGGAGAGTTAGTTCTACTAATCGTGAACCACATCCAAAGCATTTCTTAGATATGACTCAAACTCAATTTTTTCGTAAGTTTGAACAAGAGAATCTGAAATTAAAATTAGTTAACGTTTTTGAAATGTTGAAACCATTCTATGTGAAAATCAACCATGCTCGCACCACTTGTTGTTGTAGGCAACATGTTGAATTTACGATTCATTATGCTAAATTTTTACGTATTCGTTTTAATTTTCATTCTGAAACTATGTTATCGGAATGTGGTGTTCAAGTTCCACCAATATCTTCTAGGGATTTCATTCCTACTATATTTTGTGAAAAAGAAGTTGGACAATTTTTTTATAGTCAGGATTGTTTAGATGGAAGTTGTAGTACATGCGGTGGATTACCTAAATTGGAAAGTTACATCCATGAGAAAATTAAAGGTACAATAGGACATAATTTAGTTGAATTTGATAAATATAAATCAGTTGCATACCAGTTGAAAGATGGAAAAGAGTCGAAATAGTGTGAGCTAGTTACAGAACAAATGCCTATTTTTCAATTTATGAGAAAATTTAAGGATGAAATTGTTTATGAGTATGTGAGGCATACACATAGAGCTCGATGGTTGGATGAACAATTCAAGCTATGCAAAGACACATTTCCTATTGGTACTATTGTTTTAGTGGTTGATTTTGTAGAGAATTACACATTGCAACCATAAATGGAGGTTCAATCGCAATATTACAACTCAGTACAAGTTGTCATTTTTGTGCATATAGCATTTCTACATTCTCCGAAAGTACAGAGAATGATCAAAAATCTTAAGAGAGTACCACTTTTATATCAATGATGATCGTAATCATTCTACTGGAATTTGTGCAAGGGTGTTTCCGGTTATTTTATGGAAACTTGTCTGATAGGGACATCCACTTCAAACAACATTATATATGGTCGATAATTACACGTCTCAGTTTAATAATGCATGAATGTTTTATTGATGATCGTAATGCATGCATGTCAAGATGGGTGTGCAACATATTTGGAGTTTCACTAAGATCGGACATGAAAAAAGAGAGCATGACAGTGTAGGGGCATGTGTGAAAAGAGCTCTTGCAAGAGAAGAATTGAAGTACAAAGATGGTGCTAAATTAAAAGATGCAAAGAGCATAGTGGAATGGTGTACTGAAAACATGGCCCGAGGTTCTCAAGAAAATTCTACAATTTGCAGATATTTTTGGTTGATAGAGGAAAAACATATTGCTAACTACGAGGATTGTATGACACTCACTGGGTCTAGTGATATGCACTCATTTTGTAGCTCAGACGCTACTTCATGGGCCGTATGGACAAGAAAGTTGACATGCTTTTATGCATCTTGTATTGAATTTTTCACTGCTGAGTGTGATTCACAAGAATGGGTGGAAGGATGGATTTGTAGGCCTCTAACTCCGCTTCCTAGTTATCAACCTCCACAAGCATTACGACTTGTTTCTGCAGATGAAGTTACAACATCCAAGGACTTTGACGAAATTTCAATTTTGGTGCGACAAGGTATAAATATGGTTATATTTATTTAATTTTTGTAAATTGAGTTATATGTCCATTGAAATTTTAATATGTAATTTAAATTTGAGTTGTTCAACTTTCCTTGGTTATTTTTGTAGGACATGTGTTTGCAGTAATTGCGACAGAAGACAATGAAGAAGGAACAAACTATTTCTTATGTCGTTGCATCGAGGAAAGAAAGAAGTTGACTTCTCCTATTATAGATGGCGAAGATATTGAGTATCCTACAGGGTCAGTGGTAGTTACTAGAACTTGGCTTCGACGGTATCCATTAAAAAACTCCTCTGTTTGGGTGTTTGAAGACTTTGAGACACACAGGAAAATACTCTTATATTTACATCTAGTTCTAGCGACAAATATTTAGTTGTATAGATATCGAGGAAGGCCTAATAACAAGATTCTTTGGAAGGTTCGAGAGTCAGATCATGAAGCAATCTTGTCTGCTATTTAGAGTAGATCTGATCCTGATGGTTCATTGGAATGAATTTACAATGCGAGCATGTCTGGTATATATATAATTTCTTTTCAATTTATATATATAAATTTTTTAGAACTTAAAGATCTAGATTTAAGTTTGAATATATATTTTATTTTAAATTTGTGTATTTTGCACGTACATTATATCTATCTATAGTATATATGGTTTTGATTTGAAACTTAAATTTCTTTGACTAACACTTTTATGTTTAGGTTAGTGGTGCCATAAAAGCTTCCACCTTCACGTGGTCAAGCACAGTAGAGAGAATTTTAAATTCTCGAAGCTAAGAGAAGCTTTCATTGTTTGAAAAAGTTGTAAATTTTGAAAAAGTTGTAAATTTTGAAAAAGTCAAGTAAATTTTGAAAATGTTGTAAATTTTGAAAAATTTGTAAATTTTGAAAAAGTTGTAAATTTTGAAAACGACTCCTCCCCAAGTGTTTACAAGACCATACTTACGCGCGTGCACAAATATGAGAAGTAAAAAATTGAGAGAGGCTATTGTAGAGGGTCCCTACGCCGAGGTGTCAGATAAAACGAGGCCTCTCTAGGTGCCACAGAGTCTGAATAGTCACCGTCGAAGTTGAACGATATTTTGGTCTCAGGGCTCTTAAGGAACTACGCCCGAACGAAGTAGCCCGGAAGCAACAACCGTTTCACACACTAAAACACCACCTCCTCTAGAATTCACTTGGCCACCCGGACGTGTCGGCGTA
This sequence comes from Taxus wallichiana var. yunnanensis, assembly GCA_018340775.1. Classification (NCBI taxonomy): domain Eukaryota; kingdom Viridiplantae; phylum Streptophyta; class Pinopsida; order Cupressales; family Taxaceae; genus Taxus; species Taxus wallichiana. The sequence continues at coordinate 435,355,434 of CM031238.1, forward strand.
GTCCGTTCGGTGCCACGACCCACCGTTTGCAAAATATAGCGTTTGACAACCTTACACTGGCTCCAACTGCACTATTTCGTGAGTTTGTAAACAGTAGGACAGCGAGAGCACCAAAATGAGAAGGAAAAAACAAAAAGAGGCTATTGTAGAGGGTCCCTACACCAAGGTGTCGATCGACGAGGTCTCTCTAGGTGCCACGAGTCCGAGTAGTCACCGTCAAGTTGAACAATATTTTGGTCTCGTGGCTCTTAAGGGACTCGCGCCCGAACGAAGTAGCCCGAAAGCAATGACCGTTTCACACACCAAAACACCACCTCCTCTAGCATTCACCTAGCCACCTGACATTTCAACACAAATCCGCTCGGTGACACGACCCACCGTTTGCAAAATATAGCATTTGACAACCTTACACTGGCTCCAACTGCACTATTTCACGCGTTTACAAACAATAGGACAAGAGCACCAAAATGAGAAGGAAAAAACCAAGAGAGGCTATTTTAGAGGGTCCCTATGCTAAGGTTTCAGATCAAACGAGGCCTCTCTAGGTACCACGAAGTCCGAGTAGTCACCCGTCGAAGTTGAACGATATTTTGGTCTCAGGGCTCTTAAGGGACTACGCCGAACGAAGTAGCCTAGAAGCACCGACCATTTCGCGCACAAAAACCACCTCCTCTAGCATTCACCTGGCCACCCGGATGTGTTGGCGTAGTCCGTTCGGTGCCATGACCCACCATTTGCAAAATATAGCGTTTGACAACCTTACACTGCTCCAATCGCACTATTTCGCGCGCATTACAAACAAGAGGGGCAATGAGAGCACCAAAATGAGAAAGAAAAAACCGAGAGAGGCTATTGTAGAGGGTCCCTACACCGAGGTTTTGATTAGGTGAGGCCTCTCTAGGTGCCACGGAGTCCGAGTAGTCACCCATCAAAGTTGAACAATATTTTGGTCTTAGGGCTCTTAAGGGACTACGCCTAAACGAAGTAGCTTGGAAGCAACGACCATTTCACACACCGAAACACCACCTCTTCTAGCATTCACCGGCCACCCGGACATGTTTGGCGGTGTAGTCTATTTGGTGCCACAACCCACCATTTGCAAAATATAGCGTTTGACAACCTTACATTGGCTCCAACTGCACTATTTCACGTGTTTACAAACAAGAGGATAAATGCGAGAGCACCGAAATGAGAAGGAAAAAACTGAGAGAGGTTGTTGTAGAGGGTCCCTACACCGAGGTGTTTGATTAGATGAGGCCTCTCTAGGTGTCATGAAGTCTGAGTAGTCACCTGTCGAAGTTGAACGATATTTTGGTCTCAGGGCTCTTAAGGGACTCGCGCCCAAACGAAGTAGCCCAAAGCAACGACTGCTTCGCACACCTAAACACCACCTCCTCTAGCATTCACCTAGCCACCCAAATGTTTTGGCACAGTCTGTTCGGTGACACGACCCACCGTTTGCAAAATATAGCGTTTGACAACCTTACACTGGCTCCAACTGCACTATTTCACGTGTTTGCAAACAGTAGGACAGCGAGAGCACCGAAATGAGAAGGAAAAAATAGAGAGAGGATATTGTAGAGGGTCCCTACGCTGATGTGTCAGATCAGACGATACCTCTCTGGGCACCACAAAGTCTGAGTAGTCACTCGTCGAAGTTGAATGATATTTTGGTCTCGGGCTCTTAAGGGACCGCGCCCAACGAAGTAGCCCAAAAGCAACGACCATTTCACGCACTAAAACACCACCTCCTCTAGCATTCACCTAGCCACTCGGATGTGTTGGCGTAGTCCGTTCGGTGCCACGACCCACCATTTGAAAAATATAGCATTTGACAACCTTACACTGGCTCCAACTGCACTATTTCTCGCGTTAAAACAAGAGGGACAGCGAGAGCACCGAAATGAGAAGGAAAAAACTGAGAGAGGCTATTGTAGAGGGTCCCTACGCCAAGTTTTTGATTAGATAAGGCCTCTCTAGGTGCCACGGAGTCCGAGTAGTCACCCGTCGAAGTTGAATGATATTTTGGTCTCAGGGCTCTTAAGGGACTACGCCCAAACGAAGTAGCTCGGAAGCAACGACCATTTTGTGCACCAAAACACCACCTCCTCTAGCATTCACCTAGCCACCCAGATGTGTCGGCGTAGTCGGTTCGGTGCCATGACCCACCATTTACAAAATATAGCGTTTGACAACCTTACACTGGCTCCAACTGCACTATTTCACGCGTTTGCAAATAGTAGGACAATGAGAGCACCGAAATGAGAAGGAAAAAAATGAGAGAGGCTATTGTAGAGGGTCCCTACACCGAGGTTTTGGATCAGACGAGGCATCTCTAGGTGCCACAGAGTCCGAGTAGTCACCCGTCGAAGTTGAATGATATTTTGGTCTCAGGGCTCTTAAGGGACTGCGCCCGAACGAAGTAGCCCAAAAGCAACGACTGCTTTCGCGCACCGAAACACCACCTCCTCTAGCATTCACCTAGCCACCCGGATATGTCGGCACAGTCCGTTCGGTGCCACGACCCACCGTTTGCAAAATATAGCGTTTGACAACCTTACACTGGCTCAAACTGCACTATTTCACGCATTTGCAAATAGTAGGACAGCTGAGAGCACTGAAATGAGAAGGAAAAAACCGAGAGAGGCTATTATAGAGGGTCCCTACATTGAGGTTTTAGATTAGACGAGGCCTCTCTAGGTGCCACAAAGTCCGAGTAGTCACCCGTCGAAGTTGAACGATATTTTGGTCTCAGGGCTCTTAAGGGACTACGCCCGAACGAAGTAACCCGGAAGCAACAACCGCTTTCACGCATCAAAACACCACCTCCTCTAGCATGCACCTAGCCACCTGACATGTGCCACCGACAGCTGCTTGGTGCCATGACCCACTGTTTGCAAAATATAGAGTTTGACAACCTTACACTGCTCCAACCGCACTATTTCACGTGTTTCCAAATAGTAGGACAAATGAGAGCACCGAAATGAGAAGGAAAAAACTGAGAGAGGCTATTGTAGAGGGTCCCTACGCCGAGGTGTCAGATTAGACGAGGCATCTCTAGGTGCCATGGAGTCTGAGTAGTCACCCGTCGAAGTTGAACGATATTTTTGTCTCAAGGCTCTTAAGGACTCGCGCCCGAACGAAGTGCAGCCCAAAGCAACGACCGCTTTGTGCCGAAACACCACCTCCTCTAGCATTCACCTAACCACTCGGACTTGTCACAACGTAGTTCGCTCAAAGCCATGACCCACCATTTGCGAAAATAGTGTTTCCTTATTTATTTAAATTAAATTATAATGACTTGGTTGTTATGTTATCTCTTGTTGTCATCTTGTCCTTGGTAGGATGATATAGGGGCTCATGAATCTTATTTTCTACCTTATCCTTAACACTTGGTTTTGTTATAATATTATGGGTAATGTTGTTCTCTACGCTTTTCTTTTCATTTCTCTTCTTTCTCTCTTTCTATGAAGACCATCAGTTGTGCTACCTCTTGATTCAACTCTCTAACCTCCTGTGAAACCATAATTATCTTCTCTTCCTCCTTTCTTCTTTCATTTTCCTCTCTCTCTCTCTCTCTCTCTCTCTCTCTTCTTGTACCTCATTAGCTCTATCAACCTTTGAATCACATTTCCTGCTAGTTCTTCTTCTTCTTCACCATATATCAAGTCTGATTCATGAGGCATAATAACCTTCAATTACCTTTCTCTACGTTTCTTCCTTGTTTCCATCATCTTTTCTATTTTTCACACATGTTCTTGAACTCTCTTATCCTTTCATGTAATTTCTTTAGTCTAGCATCTTATCTCTCTCGATACTAACTTCTCCATCCAATGTGGCATTTTGTAACCATGACCTCACTCTTTACGTCACCCATCATTTTTATCTATCTCTTTGTCTCTCTTCGACCACCGTATCAACCTTAACTCAACTCTGTCTTTTGATCAAGTTCAAACAGCTCCTTTTCACTAGTTAACATACTCTAAATTTAATATTATCCCTTATCCTCTATATGGTTTCTTACTGATATTATTTATCTAACTCTAATGTAGATACTATGAGCGTAATCAAAATGATCAACTACCATCTTCAACTGCCAAGTTCAATATCCATGATGCATAGGCAAATACAACAATGCCCATGTTGGAAGGTACTTACAGTCTTCACAGTTTTGGAACTCAAAATACATGAAGCAATCAGCTAAAACAAATGTACAAATACATTTGAAAATAACTTCTAGGTTGTAGAGCAATTGAAAGAATGTAGTTTCATGGTATTAGTTTCATATCCAGAAGTCTAAGAAGATTGCAACTATAATGGCATGTTTCAGTAATGCACATCTAACAGTACACGCTTATGATCTACAAATAAAAATAATATAAAGATACAACCACATATCATTCGATTTAACAATATTTCAGGATTAGTATGAGTTACAAAAGAACAGTACAACTACAAGATTGGAAAATCAATACAGTTACTTCAAGGATTAACTCATATGTACACAAAAGTTACAAACAATGCAGACCCAATTTTGGGTATACCTGTAATATTATCAAGATGTACAGCTTAAATACACCGAGTTTCAAGCACACTTTTCCAAATACAACAGGATGATAAATTGATGAATTCCATTAAATATAAGCTTTAGTTACTAATACTTAAGTTGGCAATAGAGCTAACAATATTGTTTTAGTTTGAAAAATAAAAATTCAAAATGCCCATGGTGAAATATACCACAAATAATAATCAGAAAGATACTAGAAAATATATAACTAGAAGTAATACACTAAATCCACCTCAAGATTTAAAAGACCTGAAATAGTTCAAATTTATAGCCTCGGAAACAAAACCGTAGCAGAGATATCCATAGGAGTTCCATATATGGAGGAATCACTTTTATCAACAAACAAAAACTATGATCTATGTATACTTTTGAACACTAAATTTTATTTAATAAACAATACAAATATTATTAACCTAGTTTGGGTACAGATAAATTCACAGATAGAGAATACTCGGGGCATCTACAAGTTCCAACGAACAGAGATCAAAACCCACTTTCTCAGAGTTAGCAATAATACCAAAATAACCAAAATAAATATGATTTAACCAACACACATGGATATATATATATATATAAGAATCAAACAAAGTGTGCTCCAGACGCGCACGTCTCTGAAAATATATATGTACATAAGTTCATAATGTATGTATACATCTCGAACTAAGCACGTGTCATAATGTACATATGGGACCACATGCGGTCGCAAAAGGCTATATATAGTACATCCAAGTGGACTATAAATCTATTCATGAAACATCTTCCCTCTCTTCGCCCTGCTAGAAGTAGCACGTCCACGACCTAGGGATGTAGTGGAGGGAGATGCCACTATAGATTTCATCCATGTGGTCCTAGGTGTCTCTAAGCATGCCTGCAACCTAACATGCAAATTCATAAACAACAAGTTTTTAACACCCAAAATTTTAAAATACATTCAAAATTTAGAAACTTGTACAATTTAGTTAAAATGAATGTGAAATCTTACCGCAATGTCATGATCTCTATCAATTTGTTGTTGACGCATCGCAGGGACAACAATAGACTCACGAGGGGTAAGCTACATACAAATAATTAATTTTCAAATTAAATATTTCATATATATAACTACAAAATTTGATATTGTAGATTTAAGTTTAATAAGAAATAATGAAAGTCTCCAAAATTTAACAAATTTAAAAATTGTGTACCTTAGTTAGTGGATCTGCAGATGCTATGGCAAGATCTACAAAGAGCCTCCACAAACACATATATGGAGGAGTCTCTCTAGCAGTCATAAGCTATACAAAAACATGTACAAATCAATATTAAAATCTACTTAAGAGCTTAGCACTCTATCGAAACCTATTGAAAAAATAATAGTAAAGGAACTCAAAGGTCCCTACACTCTAAACATATATTTTCACGTTCATCAAGGAAACACCATATCTATATATAGGTACATGAAACATTTACAAGCACTCATTCTATAACACTCGAACTATTGTTACTTCCTCCCGAGCATTCAAGTGTTGATATATGATTTCTTCGTATAAGGATGTGTTCCTTTGATTGTGAAGTCATGCTTGATATTGATTTTATCTTCTTTGCTCTTGAAGATCTTTGGACGAGTTAGGATATGCTTGACTCTTTTATTTCTTTCATTTTTAGCACTGCATTCAATTTGATTTTGGGATGAATTGTGGATTTACCCATCTTTATGACTCACCTTGGATCGCTGGCATTGATCCAAGGGATGTTTTAAGTTTATTCTTGATGAACAAAAATTATAGACCTTACGAAGGTCAGTAAGGTCCGAATGTGTTGAATAAGCAATTCAAGTCTAACTTAGGTTGATCGTGTTAAATGAATTGGTTCCCGATATCATAATATCAGGAAGGTCTAGACCTTGAGCCAGGTAATAAATTCTGGTATATACTGCTAGCTTATTATCAATGCTTGAATAGAATCCATTTCGGGAATATTATACTCTGGGTTCTTATACTGAACAATTCTATTTGTTAGACCTAGAATGGATTCGTTAAGGTTAATAACCTATGGGTTGGATTAGTGCTAATCTAACCTAGCCCTAAACTATAAGCTAAATGTTCCTAAGGTTAGCGACCTAGCACTATGGAAGTTAGACTAAAGTATCACCTTAAGATCTAACCTATGTTTCTAACCTAACTAATGATAGTGGATGAAGGGGGCCTATGAAGGGGTGCGAACCATGGGCGATAGTTTCTATGGCATTTATGAGATAGATAAGTATGAAGGAATTGGGATTTGGCGGAGGTTGTAAATATTTGTTGGGACCGACGTGGTAGAGTCGCCAAGTCTGGAAATGGTCTTTGGTTTACATTTTTCAATCGCCAACTATGGCGGTCGGTGGCAATGGAGATTGGGCCAGAATTTTGGAGTTAATGTCATTAATGAACTCGGTTCTCGAGCACAGATTGCTCAGGAAGGCATGCAAAATGGAAAACTAGTTAGTTTTTTGGTTTTCCATACGCTCTAGTTTTCTCTCTGTTTGATCACTGGTTCTTCGAACCAGTCTACTTGGTGTTGCATGGCAACTATGAGAATAACTAGCTCTTTTCTCTGTCGAGGAAAGTTTATAAGGCATGAGGGTAACAAATTATTGTTGCTGAATCTAACGTGGAAGAAGAGGAGAAGGCTCGAGCTCATTCAGAGGTCTTCTTCAGATTTTTAAAGTGACATTACCAGGCATGATAGGCCCTGACTTTTAAAAATCTTGCTTTACTTCAAATGCTTTCATTAAAACAACTCTGTTCAGGTGATTTCAGTTCAGTTGGTTTGAAGCAATGTTTTGGTTCTTCTTTTCCTGTGGAATTATGAATCTTGGGTTTTTCGAAGACCTTGATGGAATGGTTACTGTATTTATTCTTCCTTTTTGATTCATTTGGATTAAAGACCGGCTGTGCTCTTATTGTTGATTGAACCCTGTTTATTCTTGCTATGAATACTTGAAGTTCTTCTATTGGGAATGCTTGCTGTGATTATTCTACTTGATTGTGACTATTGTAGAAGTCCTTACTGAGTTTGTGATTTTGGGTTAGAATCTGTTGAAAGTAGCAAGGATTAAATACGAAAATGACTCAGTGAGAGTCTTTGTAATGTTTCGTATGTTTCAACTTCTGTTGAAGTTTTGTAGAGGATACTTTTAGCATGATATGGTTGGAACTCTTGAAATTGATAGTATGTTACGACTTCTGTAGAAGTTTAGTTGAGAATGCTATATGGTTTCGACTCCTTTTGAATCCTTGAAATGTAACTTATGTTTTTAACTTCTGTAGTAGTTTCCTTGTGCATACTGTTGGAATCCTTGAAATGGGTGGTATGTTATTGACTTCTGCGGAAGCTTGTTGTGGATACTCATTGCTTTTGAGTCTATTGGAGTCTTTGAATTGTTGTCGTATGAATTCGACTTCAATCAAATCCCTGGTTGTGAATACGGTTGGTATTGACACAGTTGGAGTCCTTGAAATGTAACTAGTGTTTCGACTTCTATATAAACTCAGTTGTAAATACTTATTGATATTGATTATGTGGAATCCTTAATATGTATCTTGTATAGGACTTCTGAAGAAGTGTAGTTGTGTAGACTGTTGGTTTGATTCAGTTGGAGTCTTGAATGTTTTCGTACGAATTCGACTTTAATCTTACCCCGGGCTGTGAGTTCTTGTGGGATATGACTCCATTGGAGCCCTTACAGTAATTCCATGTGAACTCAACTCCCAGATATCCTCGCTTGTGTTTGCAGGATGGCTCTACTTAGGTTAAAACTTGGATGAGCTTATGTAATGGATGCGACTTCGTAAATTCCTTGATGTACATTCATAGAGATTAGATTCAAATGAATGAAGTCAGTGCTTGTTTGTGTTTAGATGTAGTATGAATATCATTGTATTTTCTTATGGAACGTCATTTGTTTTAAGTGTTATCTAGTTTCGTGGTGATTGTGATAAAAATCTCCTAGTGTGCTCTGTTAAAAATGGCGATGGGTATATTCATGTTGTTGAATGTTATAAAAAAGAATTATTGAGTCTCATTATGGTTGGATTACTTATCGTTGCTTGACGCGAGAGCTCTTGAATTGCTTAGTAGCTACAGTGACTTTTATAATTGGATTTAGATGGAACCGTAGTTCTTGTAATCTCGATTGCTTAGTCGCATGCGTAAATGTATTTGCATTAATCTAAAGGAATCGGCATACCCGAATGTTATTGACTTAGGATTCTGATGGACTCTATTTCTTTCTTCTAGACTGTAATTTATATGTTGATGTATAAATAAGTTGAATAGGAAAATTCTCTCTCTCTCCTAGTCAGGAAACCTTGTGTGCTTTCTTCTTGCATCCTTATGCGATCTCTACGGTAAGGGAATAACAAGAATAAACTGTGGTATTGTATGGAGAGACTGGTATAAAATGTGTGTTCTGTATAAATGGGTATACTTGTCAATAACATTGAAATGTGTTATGATGATAAAAGAATTAAGACAATGAGCTTGTTGAATGTTTTAATCGCCTTTGAGAAATTGTTAGAAACAATCTTGTAGGAGTTCTGCTGTCTTTAGAATGGTTGTATTCATATGTTCTTAGTCTCTAACATATAGGATGATTAGCCTGATTTAAGTTTGGAATGTGAAGAAATGATTTCATATAAACATGTTGTTTAATGAGAACAATTTGTGGATTGCAATTGTTTTAAGAATTAGTGCTTATCATGCTCAGTTCACCGAACTGACCTGTGTTGACAATTTTTGCAGATGGTTTCCGTAAGTGGTAAAGACACGCAGATCTGATGTGATGTTCAAATTGTTTAATTTGGTTTTATGATGAATTCCAATTTGATTCTCTAAATGTACTACTTGAAGAAAGATGTTCTTTTGCTATTGAGTATTGTATCAAATATGCTGAATGCATAAAATGTATTTGATTAGCTTAGAAATGAATGAAATGAGGTATTTGTTACTTATGTGTTTACATTTGTATCTTGATGGATTGAACTTCTTCGGTTCGAATGATTTTAAGAGCATTGTTATTATTGTATATCTTGGAGACATTTGTGATTCTCTAAGTAAGCTTTGCAAAGATTATGTGACTGAATACTTGTGAATGTTTAGTAGTTCTGTTATGTTCTATCTAAAGCTAAATTGGAATTTAGATCACTGTCTTTCGAGAAGCTAAGGTTAAAATAAACCTCAACAGGAAGCTAAACGGGCTGAATAAATTATTACTTCCTAGTCTTGATCTAAGTCAAGACAACGTTTAATTGGATTTTTAATCACTATATCTCAATACTAATAAGTAAGATATATTTCAGTTATGAGAACTGATATAAACCAAAAAGGGTATGGTTAGCAACCTTATGTGAAGATTAAGGGCTATTGCCCAGTTTCGTTGATTTAGATTTCTATTTTTCAATGAACTCCTTGATGGGACCTCAAGTCTTAATAACTTCTCTTTGTGAAATGGGTTTTATTAAGAAAGGTAATTCTAAGGTGAGGAACCCAGGGGTTGGGAAAAGACTACCCTAAAAGGAGCGTCTTAAAGTATAACTTTAACTCAACGTATGTAACACCTTAAAAATAAGTAGATCTTTTCAAGGCGGTTTGGCAAGGTTGATGGATACAAGTCAATTGATCGTTATGATTATACCTTCGAACAAGAAGATTAGGATCTTCTCGAAGATACAACAAACTAGGGTGCATCGTATCCCTAGCGGTTTTGGAAGGTTGATGGAACAAGTCGATTGCATGGTTATACCTTCGAGAAGATGACTTATGGCTTACACACCTTTGCATTGATCGTTAAGATTTACACCTTAAACTCGAACAAGTTTTACTCTGGGACTGGTTAGGAATGTGGTCATGTTATAAGGCTGCCCCTGGAGACTCGGGGTATCTTGACACACTAGGTTAACTAGGGTTGACCCAGAATGTCAGCGTATCCCTAGTCCTCGTGAGCATCCTTATAACGTTGACATATTATTAATCCATTCCTGAGTGAATAACTTGGGCAGAGAGAACCTCGAGAAGTTAGTATAAGACATTCTACATAACATAGGAATGGGGTGAAGGACATATTCTAGATTGACGAGTATGCCGTCAAGGAATACGAGACATAAGCAGTATGTTTCAAATCTTTGGCCAAAGTATCATAAGCTGCTGATTGTGTTGTCCTATGTCACCTAGTCTAAGGGACGAGATGCCGATGAATAATGGTAACAATTATTCAGATAGGTTCCTTGGACAGAGCATTCTGAATCCCAGATTAGGGAAGAGAACCGCAAGAGTGATGTGTTAAAATAAAAACGCCAACTCTTTGATACTCATGAATAGATCAGTAGATTACCGAGTCATGGAATGAATAGATCGGAGGTACTCCGAGTCATTACAGCTGCATATGGTTATCTGTTATAAGAATGGTTGTTTTGATTTGTGAGTTCTAAATTATGTATTTAGAACTAGGAAGCATTTATCAAAAAAAAAAAAATTACTTGTTCTAATGTACTAAAATGGGGATGTTACATCTTGGTATCGTAGTCAAGGTCGCAGCTCTTGGACCTATTGTGTCCATAATCTGATAAAAACCTGAATTTTCTTGTATGTAAAAATGGTTAGAACAAGGGGAACGTTGCGAATAATGCTCCACTAGATGGAGGGGTAAGAACAACCCAAAAGCTTGATGAGATCCTTGCTGCCCCTATTGACACAAGAGATCGTTTAGTAATTACTTGAACAGCAAGTAATGGGAAATGAGGAGGAATATGAAGTCTGTAATAACAATCAACAACCTCCCGAGGACAACCCCGATATGGGTGTTGATAATAATGCTGGAAATGCACTGTCCAACCAAAAACAAAAAGGCCAGGTTAGCGTGAACTCACTAATGATATAAAAAGGATAAGCCCAACTAAATATGATGACACCACATTAGGAGATGGAGATGAGAATCGCTCGAAAAATAGAGAAGTACTTTGCAATAATAAACTTCTCAAAGGAAACCAAAGCTATTTGGGGAGCCTATCAGCTTTCCCACGAAGCATCTTCGTGGTGGGATAACCGTAAAGCCGAGCTAAATATTGATGAGACCAATATTACTTGGGATCAATTTAAGGGCTATTTTAGGCAACGTTGGCTGCCACAACTTTTCTATGATCAGAAAATGACAGAATTCTAGAATTTAGCTCAAGGGAAGCTAACGGTAACTGAATACTGGGAGTGGTTTACAAAACTCCTCAAGTATGTACCGCAGTATCAAACTGACGAGAAGTTCAGAATACAGAAATTCATCATGGGACTGAATCCCATGATAGGGGAGAGGTCGATGTTCACAGTCTAACCACTATGGAAGGAGTTGTTGAAAAGGCCATAAGACAAGAACAAAAATTAAAGGCTATTTCTGCTCATAAAGAGGAAGTGCGGAAGAAGATTGCAAACCCTTCTTCAACTTCACTTGCACCCAAAAAGGGACCATGGAAAAAGTTTGGAAACAGAAGTAAGTTTCCAGGATAATAGTAAGAAAGCGAGCAAATAAGCCCGAAATATGTAAGGGATAATTTTGCCAAAATTATAACAATGGCGTAAGCCCTATGGAGGACAATGTGATAATTACAAGGTTGGAGGTAATTTTGAGCCTAAAAAGGGACCTGTAGGAGGCTGCTACAATTGTGGCAAAGACCACTACGTGAATCAGTGCCCTTTGAAGAAGGATGATCATAATCAGCAGCATAAGATACATGCTACAGTAGCAGACAAGCAAGCTAAAAAGCAGGTGACACCTATAGAAGTTCCGGGTAAGTTATTTGGCATACCTGTCACTATTATTTTTGATACGATCTACTGAATGTTTTAATTCTAGTAAACTTGCTTCTAAACTTAAGAGAAAAGATGGAAAAATGGATAAATCTTGGGTACTCAGACAAGATGGTAATAATTCTGTTCATACAGTGATTATGTGTCTTTTTGGGGCAGTCCTTGACTTACCTAACTTTTCCACCGAAGTTGACCTCTATGTTGCACCTTTGGGATTGTATGACATTGTCATCGATGTCAATTGGTTAGCTGACCATAAAGAAAAATTAGATTGCTATGAAAAGAATATAAAATGTTTAGATGATCGGCTGAAAGCAACAGAGATTCAAGGTGTGAAATGGGAGATTTCAGTTAGTAAACTATCAGCTATGTAGCTTAAAAAGGCTAAAAACAAAGGATGTACCCTTTATGCAGTAAAGATATCTGAATTTTCAGAAGAAGATGGTGATTCCATGAAACGATTTCCACTGTTGCAAAGTTTCAAGGATTTTTTCTCGGAGGAATTAACTAGTTTACCACCCAAGAGGGAATTTGACTTCACCATCGAAATCAAACCAGAATGAACCTATTTCCAAAGCACCTTATTGGATGACTACTATAGAGTTAGTTGAGCTTAAGGCACAATTGCAAGAACTTTTTTCTAAAGGTTTGATTAGACCAAGTGTTTCACCTTGGGGAGCACCAGTAATATTTGTGAAAAAGAAGGATGGAACACTTAGGCTGTGTATCGATTATCGGATGTTGAAAAAAGCAACAATCAAGAACAGATACCCACTTCCAAGGATCGACGATCTATTTGATCAGATGTGTCGAGCAGCAGTTTATTCTAGCATAGATATTCAATCTGGTTATCATCGCTTAAGGATTAGGAGGAAGATATTCATAAAATAGCTTTCCAACAAGGTACTGACATTATGAATTCACGGTTCTACCCTTTGGATTAACTAATGCACCCGCAGACTTTTATGAACTTAATGAATAATATCTTTCAAGAATTTTTGGACAAGTTTGTACTTGTATTCTTGGATGATATTCCCATTTAATCTAACAATGCCAAGGAGACAATTCCAAGGAGAGAGAGAGAGAGAAAAGGAAAAGAACAAAATCTTACACTAAAACGGTGATACACCGAGAAGGAGAATGTTGAACATCTATCAAAACTGCCATGGGACAAAGAGAGGTGAGCAATGGGAAGGATGGACAGATGCATCACAGGCCCAAGGATAGATTTCACACAGAAAATGTCCCAAAACTCCATGAACACAGCCTGCACCTGCAATGAACATTCAAACATGCACAAATACCTGCAATGAAGAGAGGCAAGAAGAGAACAAACAAAAGACGAGCAAGGATGGACAGATGCATCACAAAACATGCTTTTTGTTGCTCCAGAAGTTTGCACAGAACATCATTCCATTAGTAAAAGGAAAAAAATGCCATTACAGAGCAGGGAGGAGGTTCGAACTCCATTTTCAACCCTAGAGAAGAAAAGAAGGGAGGGCAGAGCAGAAAAATGAACAACTTGTTATCATGTTTTTAAAATGAGCCAAATCTGGCTTTATACAATGCATGGGTCGAGCCCAGGAGACAGAAAACATAGGAAAGCATGTAAGTAGCCCAACCATTGACCAAAACACATTCTTCATTAAAATCGGTGGTTGAGACATCACTTCTGGCCATGCTGAAGAAGAATGCGACCCATGTGCATTAAAACTGGTTGTTGAAACGTCGCTTCTGGCCATTATCACGCGTCAGAGCCATTTCTCAATTTTCTCTCTCCAGACTGCACCAAAATTCGAGATTGATCCTAGAATCATGTAGAGAATTTCATAAGCTTTCCGTTGATATAAAGAACGTGTAAATCCGAGCTCTGGATCGAAAGTTATGGAGGTCTGAAGTTTTAGGGCACAAAATAGGCGAAAACGTGTTTTGAAATCTTTCCCGCGCTCTGCCACCTGGATGACACGTGGCACGCATTGATTGGTCGTGTGATTCTCTCTCCTCTACCTTTCGGTGGGATTTTTTGAAATTTCCTCAGGGCCCTAGCCGGGACACGTCGCACTATCCCATTGGTTCGGCCGACCCTTCAAAACTCGCCTTTGACTTTTTGACCTTTTCACTTGTGACACGTGTCATGATTTGATTGATGAGCAAGGTCTTCAGCCTGGGTTCGGGATTCTCCTCTTTGCATTTGACATCGGACTTGGAGGGATGGCTCGACATATGCTTCATGTTTATGTTTTCCTGAAACCCGCTTCGCCTTTATCCAAATTTTCCTTTGTTGTCCTAATGGCTTTCCGACCCCCTCCGATGTCCCCTGCATGGGTTTCTTAACCTCTATCATGCCTTGGTGAGGAAATGTGGCAGCTTCTCATTGGTTTTCGGGATTTTTCGGCTCCTTCGGTGATCCACGCCCCGCACATCCCTTTGTCCCCCGAAATGGGCCCCATTTGGACAAAATTCTTTCCTGCTTCGGCCGAACCGTTGGTTCGCCAAGTCCTTTTGTCCCAAATGTCCCAGTGCTTCGTGGGACAAATTCTTCCGGTTCGCCCGATCCGGCCGATTCGCGTCTTTTTGTCCCACTTGTCCCACATTGTTTTGGTCTGAAGTTCTCCATTTCGGCCGATCCGCCAGTTCGCGTTTCACGTACTTCTTGTCCCAAACTATCCCGCCAAAGCTAGCTTAGTCGCTTTTCTTCCTCTTTCAGCCGGATCGGCCTCTCGCGTCCACCGCGTACTTCTGGCCCAGATGTCCCTTTGCTTCACGGGCCGCCTGGAGGCTTTTCGGCCGATCCACGCCTAGATGTCCCAAATGTCCCGACTGCCCCTAGGACTAGGACTTAGTCATTTTTTATGATTTTTCCTGGATCAATCTACATGCTTGGAACTGCAAAACTCTGATGCATGTTATCGAAATTTACCCTTGGGGTGAAATTTTGACAACATTTTGGCGACTCAGTGGGGTCATCTACCTGCTAGATGAATGATCAGTAGCCTGAAGCAATCCATTGGGCATGGAGTCATAAGCAAGCCTGAAAACTGATCTGAACTTTGAAAACTTCCCTCTGAGCCACTTGAATCCCACCGGACATGGAGTTGTTCTCACCAAAATGCCACTGAAATGAACTGTGCAAGAGCAAAACCAGCACAACAACAAAAACTATGTACAGAACTGAAAATCATACATGCTCCAAAATGGAACATGCAGAGTGTGCACAAGCACTTCTTCTACTGAAAGCAAATCTACCTACTCTACTCTAACTGGAAGCAAAAGCAAGCTAAACAAACCCTGCAATTGGTTGTGAGAAATAGCTTCCCTTTCTCAAAAGTGGCAGCCATGCAATTGATTTGGAGCTGATCATGGCTGTTAGGATGAGTGGAAAATCAACAAGAAGCTGGTATTCCACTCCAAATCATCAAGGTATCACCAAGGAAAATTCAATACCTCTTTTAGTTGCTCGCATTTGATCAAGAGGTATGACAGCTGATCCTTGGTACTTTGTAGCTCACCCTCATGCTCAAGAAAGCATGACTGGTCAGGATTTCTCCTTTGGCTCCAATGAAGCCAAATACCTGATTGGGCAAGGTCTGATCCGTTGAGTATGCCCGTTGCTGTGATTTTCAACTCCAAGAATGGAGTTCTCTTGTAGACCCTCCTGAATGGATGGTGTGGAAGAAATGGTGAAATTCCTCTATCCTTTCTCTTCCTCCAATGAAGAACGTGAAAGATTAAAATCTTCCAATCTTGATTCCGAAGAGCTATTATAAGATGCTGGCTGTTGTAAATGAATGCCCTCCTTCATGACAAAAGACTCAAGTGTTTGGAGTGTGGATGATGAAAGAGAGAAAGGTGGAAACTCAACCGCTCTTCTCCATCAAAACAGTCCTCCAAATCTGACAGATAAACTACCTTATTGCTGTCCTGCTGCAAATATTCAACTTCCTCCATGGTGTCTTCTTGATCTGTAACTTGACCACCATGGTTTCTTTCTCCCTTCAACATTGAGTTTGAGAGGTCAAACTCCTCTTCAGCACTGGAACTTGAGAGAGGTGAAGTAGAAAGAAGAACTGAAGGTTCTCTTGTAGCCTGCTTTGTGCTCAGAGCTCTTGGGTCTGCACTTTTCTCCCCCACAGCTGGAATGTGCTCCTCTTCTTTTGGATTTGGAGCAGCTTCTCCTTCCTCCAATGTTTGAAGACAATCTTGCTCTTGATTGAACTCTTCCTCCAGCATGAAGTTTGTCAAGTCAAACTCTTCAATCTGCTGCTCTAGAGGACAAGTTGTGACTGCAAGATCTTCTTCTTCTGCTGCAACAAAATCAGTCCTAACCACCACCTGTTCTCCAACCCTAGCCTCTTCTGTAGGTTTAGCCATCAAGGGGATCTTTGTCATCCCAAATCTAAGAGCCCAACTCTTCAGACTTTGAATTTCTTCATCTTTGTTTGGCTTCTCTTTTTGCTGTTGTTTTCCTTGACTGGCATTCTGATTGTCATCCTCCCAACATGGATTTGGGAATGCAAGAGGAGGGATGGGTTGTAACTCAACTGATTTGACATTTTTTTGTGGTGGTGGAGGAGGTGAAACCTCTTGTTTCTTTGGAGTGGGAGGTATTTCATTTAGCTCTTGTGGAGGGGATGACTGTTTAGAAGGAAAAAGGAAAGAAGAATTGAGGTGTGGTGGAAGACTGAGAGGTGGAGACATGGGATCAACATTTGGGACAGCAGATGGAGAGTTTAAAATTTGCAAGTCCAAATGAGATGATGTTGCTTGAGTAATGGGAAGAGAAAAACTAGATGATGGTGTAGAACTTACCCATTGACAAGGTTGTTCAACACCGAATGTATAGGCCTCTATTTCTGCTGTCCATTGTGCAAGTTGGGGCAGCATCTTTATCATGAAGTCCAGCTTCTCCTGAGGGCTGAACTGTCTTGGAAAAGGGCCTCCCATGGACAAGGAGTCCTGCAACCAATTCTGAAAGCTCTCATTTGAGTTGTTGCTCTGGACTGCACCATCTCTACCTCCATCTTTTGGATTTTCTCCAACAAACCAGCATCTTGGATCTGATGGTCTTCATTGTATGCACACCCTTGCTCTTGGAAAGCTCCATAGCCAAACTGACTTTGGCACAGCCACTCATATGGGTATGCATACTGATCTTGAATCTGCTCAAAATGCTGATTTGGAGGATTTGTAAAACATGTTGGAGGTGTGATACACTGCTGTTGTTGATGTGGATTCCATGATGGAAACGAAGTCATGATTGCACAACCTCATAGAATGAAAGAATGAAAGAGATGGAAAGAAGGATGAATGGAAAATGAATAAAAATGAATGGAAAGGAAGGTCTGCAACTTCAGAGATGGGTTGTTGACCAGATGGAGTCGCCAGATGTGTTTGCAAGTGCCTCCAAAGGCTGAAATCTTCACAGGAACACATCAACCTGCAAAAGATGAAGTGGAAGACCTCTATGTCCCACCGGGCGTGCCAAAACTGTTGATGCAAAATCACAGCACCCCTGGATGCAGATCAGGCTTCTAGGTTGATCACTCAGCATCCAAAGCAGATTGCACAACATCAATCCTTTCTCCAAGTGTGGGACTTAAAATGAGAAAGGAATCTCCAGAGAAGGCTGGTTCCTGCTCCTAAACTACCTGCCACAAGCTATTCCAGTGCAGGCAAGCTAATCTAATCCTAATCTAACAATGCCAAGGAGACAGAGAGAGAGAGAGAGAGAAAAGGAAAAGAACAAAAGCCTACACTAAAACGGTGATACACCAGAGAAGGAGAATGTTGAACATCTATCAAAACTGCCATGGGACAAAGAGAGGTGAGCAATGGGAAGGATGGACAGATGCATCACAGGCCCAAGGATAGATTTCACACAGAAAATGTCCCAAAACTCCATGAACACAGCTCCAGACCTGCAATGAACATTCAAACATGCACAAATACCTGCAATGAAGAGAGGCAAGAAGAGAACAAACAAAAGACGAGCAAGGATGGACAGATGCATCACAAAACACACTTTTTGTTGCTCCAGAAGTTTGCACAGAACATCATTCCATTAGTAAAAGGCAAAATGCCATTACAGAGCAGGGAGGAGGTTCGAACTCCATTTTCAACCCTAGAGAAGAAAAGAAGGGAGGGCAGAGCAGAAAAGATGAACAACTTGTTATCATCTTTTTAAAATGAGCCAAATCTGGCTTTATACAATGCATGGGTCGAGCCCAGGAGACAAAAAACATAGGAAAACGTGTAAGCAGCCCAACCATTGACCAAAACACATTCTTCATTAAAATCGGTGGTTGAGACATCACTTCTGGCCATGCTGAAGAAGAATGCGACCCATGTGCATTAAAACTGGTTGTTGAAACGTCGCTTCTGGCCATTATCACGCGTCAGAGCTGTTTCTCAATTTTCTCTCTCCAGACTACACCAAAATTCAAGATTGATCCTAGAATCATGTAGAGAATTTCATAAGCTTTCCGTTGATATAAAGAACGTGCAAATCCGAGCTCTGGATCGAAAGTTATGGAGGTCTAAAGTTTTAGGGCACAAAACAGTGAAAACGTGTTTTGAAATCTTTCCCGCGCTCTGCCACCTGGATGACACGTGGCACGCATTGATTGGTCGCGTGATTCTCTCTCCTCTACCTTTCGGTGGGCTTTCTTTTGAAATTTCCTTGTGGGCCCTAGCTGGGACACGTCGCACTATCCCATTGGTTCGGGCTGACCCTTCAAAACTCGCCCTTTGACTTTTTGACCTTTTCACTTGTGACACGTGTCATGATTTGATTGGATGAGCAAGGTCTTCAGCCTGTCGGGTTCGGGATTCTCCTCTGCATTTGCATCGAGACTTGGAGGATGGCTCAACATATGCTTCATGTTTATGTTTTCCCGAAACCCGTCCACGCGGATTATCCAAATTTTCCTTTGTTGTCGGGACAAAACCTCCGATCCGACATGTCCCCTTCGTTTCTTGACCTCTCTGACATGCCTTGGTGAGGACACGTGGCAGCTTCTCATTGGTTTTCGGGATTTTTCGCTCCTTCGGTGATCCGCGTCCCGCGCTTTCCTTTGTCCCATTTGCCCCAGTGCTGAATTTCCCTGTTTCGGCCGAACCAGCTGGTTCACGTCCTTTTGTCCCAAATGTCCCAGTGCTTCGTGGGACAAATTCTTCCGGTTCACCCGATCCGGCCGATTCACGTCTTTTTGTCCCACTTGTCCCACATTGTTTCGGACTGAAGTTCTCCATTTCGGCCGATCCGGCCGGTTCGCGTACTTCGCGTACTCTTGTCCCGAACTGTCCCGCTCAGCAGTTAGTCGTTTTCTTCCTCTTTCGGCCGGATCGGCCTCTCGCGTCCGCGCGTACTTCTGGCCCAGATGTCCCTTTGCTTCACGGGCCGCCTGGAGGCTTTTCGGCCGATCCGCGCCTAGATGTCCCAAATGTCCCGACGGCCCCTAGGACTAGGACTTAGTCATTTTTATGATTTTTCTGGATCAATCTACATGCTTGAACCTGCAAAACTCGATGCATGTTATCGAAGTTGAAAACTAATCACTTAGGACTGAAATATATTTTCACTCAAATTTTATCTAAATGCCGACATGAGAAGGTGGTTAGAATTTTTATCTCAATATGATTTTGATATTAGCTACATCAAAGGGAAAGAGAATAGGGTAAGAGATGCTTTAAGTCATAGGAAGCACATTTCTGCTCTTATAACATTAAGAACTCGCTTTAAGGATGAAGTAAAAAGTGCCTCGAATCTGATATATACTTTCAAGTAGTAAAAGCAGAACTCTTTGTAGAACCTAATGATGAAAGGTATAAGGGTTTTCATTTTGATAATGAAGGAATCATACATTATGAAAACAGGGTATACGTACCTATGCTAAATGATTTGAGAAAGAAGTTGTTAGTTGAATTTCATAATTCACCCTTCTCTGGACACTTGGGTATCACAAAAATGCTTGCTGATCTAAAACAGCAATACTTTTGGAAAGGTATGAAAAAGGATGTTATTGATTTTGTGACTCATTGTTTGGAATGTTAGTGGGTTAAGGCAGAACACATGCACCCTGCTGGACTATTATATCCCCATAGCATACCGCAGTACAAATGGCAAGTAATAAGCATGGACTTTGTACAAGGGTTACCTATGTCTAGGAATAAACATGATGTTATCCTGGTAGTTGTAGATAAACTAACTAAGGTAGCTCATTTCATCGCTGGAAATCTAAAGGATGATTCACCAGTGTTGGCCAAAAGATTTGTGCATGAAATTTTCAGGTTACATGGTGTACCAGAATTGATTATATCTGACAGGGATCCTAGAATGACATCAAGATTTTGGCAAACGCTTAATATAGCTCTTGGAACGAAACTAAAATTCAGTTCTACATATCATCCGGAAACGGATGGACAAACCGAGAGAGTAAATCAAGTGTTGGAAGATATGTTGCGAATGTATTGCATGGATCAACAGTATAAATGGGAAGAGTATCTTCCACTAGTTGAATTCGCATACAACAACACTTATCACTCATCTCTTAAAATGGCACCTTTTGAAGCACTTTATGGAAGGAAGTGCAGAACCCCTGTTAGTTGGGATAGTGTTGAGGATAGAGTGGTAATTGGACCAGATATCCTCACTGAAATGGAACAACAAGTAAAGTTGATTCGTGAACGATTAAAGGAAGCAGCAGATAGGAAGAAGAGCTATGCTGACCTTAAGCGGGTTGATCGAAGGTTTGAGCTTGGTGAGAAGGTTTTTCTTCATGTTAAACCTAGAAAGAGTTCTATAACTTTTGGCAAGGCTGCCAAGTTGTCACCTCATTACGTGGGACCTTTCGAAATTGTCGAAATAATCAATCCTGTAGCTTATCGATTAGCATTACCACCTGCTTTGTCTCGCATGCATGATGTTTTCCAAATTTCTTTGCTTAAGAAATACGTTTCAAATTTGTCACATGTCTTAAATCGAATTCCTCAGGTCCAAGACCCAGGAATAATCGTGGTTAAACCCACACGAGTGCTGAAACTCACCAATTGCATTTGAGAAATCGTGAAATACGTAAAATGTAAGTTCCAATGGGACCAGCTTTAATGAAGAAAGTGCAACTTGGGAAAATCTAGAAGAGATGAAAATTGCTTTTCCTTTTCTTTTTCAACAGAATGAAATCTGTTGACAAAACATTTTTTTATGAACTTATCTTTTTCATGTCTATATGAAAGCCAGATTGAGGCAAACATTATTCAGGCTGAATAAAATGTATCGTGACATTGATTTCTGGAACTATTCAAGTTGGAAATAGTCACATTGTATTGTGAACTAATAAATTGGTTGACCTAAAGGTAAATCAAATATGTAATCATCGGGATGATGAATCTTTTAGGAGGGAAGCATGTAACACTCTGAACTATTGTTACTTCCTCCTGAGCATTCAAGTGTTGATATATGATTTCTTCTGTATAAGGATGTGTTCCTTTGATTGTGAAGTCATGCTTGATATTGATTGTATCTTCTTTTCTCTTGAAGATCTTTGACTGAGTCAGGATATGCTTGGACTCTTTTATTTCTTTCATTTTTAGCACCTGAGTTCAATCTGATTTCGGGATGAATTGTGGATTTACCCATCTTTATGACTCAGCCTTGGATCAATGGCATTGATCCAAGAGATGTTTTAAGTTTATTCTGGATGAACAAAAATTATAGACCTTACGAAGGTTGCAAGGTCTGAATGTGTTGAATAAGAAATTCCGAGTCTAACTCAGGTTGATCGTGTTAAATGAATTGGTTCCCGATATCGTAATATCAGGAAGGTCTAGACCTTGAGCCAGGTAATAAATTCTGGTATATACTGCTAGCTTATTATCAATGCTAGATAGAATCCATTTCGGGAATATTATACTCTGTTGGTTCTTATACTGAACGATTCTATTTGTTAGACCTAGAATGGATTCGTTAAGGTTAATAACCTTAACCTAAACTATAACCTATGGGTTGGATTAGTGATAATCTAACCTAGCCCTAAACTATAAGCTAAATGTTCCTAAGGTTAGCGACCTAGCACTATGGAAGTTAGACTAAAGTATCACCTTAAGATCTAACCTATGTTTCTAACCTAACTAATGATAGTGGATGAAGGGGGACCTATGAAGGGGTGCAAGCCATGGGCGGTAGTTTCTATGGAATTTATGAGATGGATAAGTATGAAGGACCTGGGATTTGGTGGAGGTTGTAAATATCTGTTGGGACCGATATGGCAGAGTCGCCAAATCTGGAAATGGTCTTTTGTTTGCATTTGTCAATCGCCAACTATGGCGGTCGGTGGCAATGGAGTTTGGGCGGGAATTTTAGAGTTAATGTCATTAATGAACTCGGTTCCCAAGCACGGATTGCTCGGGAAGGCATGCAAAATGGAAAACTAGTTGGTTGTTTTGTTTTCCATACGCTCCAGCTTTTCTCTGTTTGATCACTGGTTCTTCGAACTAGTCTACTTGGTGTTACATGGCAACTATGAGAATAACTATCTCTTTTCTCTATCGAGGAAAGTTTATAAGGCATGAGGGTAACAAATTATTGTTGCTGAATCTAACGTGGAAGAAGAGGAGAAGGCTCGAGCTCATTCAGAGGTCTTCTTCAGATTTTTAAAGTGAAATTACCAAGCATGATAGGCCCTGACTTTTAAAAATATTACTTTACTTCAAATGCTTTCATTAAAATAACTTTGTTCAGGTGATTTCAGCTCAGTTGGTTTGAAGCAATGTTTTAGTTCTTCTTTTCCTGTGGAATTATGAATCTCGGGTTTTTCAAAGACCTTGATGGAATGGTTACTGTATAAATTCTTCCTTTTTGATTCATTTGGATTAAAGACCGGCTTTGTGCTCTTATTGTCAATTGAACCTGTTTATTCTTCTTTGTGAATACTTGAAGTTCTTCTGTTGGGAATGCTTGCTGTGATTATTCTACTTGATTGTGACTATTGTAGAATTCCTTACTGAGTTTGCAAATTTTGGTTAGAATCAGTTGAAAGTAGGAAGGATTAAATACAAAAATGACTCAGTGATAGTCTTTGTAATGTTTCGTATGTTTCGACTTCTATTGAAGTTTTGTAGTGGATACTTTTAGCATGATATGGTTGGAATTATTGAAATTTATAGTATGTTATGACTTCTGTGGAAGTTTAGTTGAGAATGCTATATGGTTTCGACTCCTTTTGAATCCTTGAAACGTAACTTATGTTTTTAACTTCTGTAGTAGTTTCTTTGTGCATACTGTTGGAATCCTTGAAATGGGTAGTATGTTATTGACTTCTGCGGAAGCTTGTTGTGGATACTCATTGGTTTTGAGTCTGTTGGAGTCCTTGAATTGTTGTCGTATGAATTTGACTTCAATCAAAGCCCTGGTTGTGAATATTGTTGCTTAGTTGTGAATACGGTTGGTATTGACACAGTTGGAGTCCTTGAAATGTAACTAGTGTTTTTGACTTCTGTATAAGCTCAGTTGTGAATACTTATTGATATTGATTCTGTGGAATCCTTAATATGTATCTTGTATACGACTTCTGAAGAAGTTTAGTTGTGTAGACTGTTGGTTTGATTCAGTTGGAGTCTTGAATGTTTTCGTATGAATTCGACTTTAATCTTAACCCGGGCTGTGAGTTCTTATGGGATACGACTCCGTTGGAGCCCTTACAGTAATTCCATGTGAACTCAACTCCTGTTGTAGCCCTGATGTGTTTGCGGGATGGCTCTACTTAGGTTAAAACTAGGATGAGCTTATGTAATGGATGTCACTTACAGTAAGGTCCTTGATGTACATTCATAGAGATTAGATTCAATTGAATGAAGCTATGCTTGTTTATGTTTAGACATAGTATGAATATCGTTGTATTTGCATATGGAACGTCATTTGTTTTAAGTGTTATCTAGTCTCGTGGCTGACTGTGATAAAAAGCTCCTAGCTGTGCTCTGTTAAACAATGGCGATGGGTATATTCATGTTGTTGAATGTTATAAAAAGAATTGTTGAGTCTATTATGGTTGGATTACTTATCGCTTGCGCGAAAGCTCTTGAATCGCTTAGTAGCTACAGGTGACTTTTATATTTGGATTTAGATGGAACTGTAGTTCTTCTTGTAATCACGACTGTTTAGTCGCATGCGTAAATGTATATGTATTAATCTAAAGGAGTCGGTACAGTCCAGAATGTTATTGATTTAGGATTCTGATGGACTCTGTTCTTTCTTCTAGACTGTAATTTATATGTTGATGTATATAATAAGTTGAATAGGAAAATTCTCTCTCTCCTAGACAGGAAAACTTGTGTGCTTTCTTCTTGCATCCTTTTGCGATCTCTACAGTAAGGGCATAACAAGAATAAAGCGTGGTATTGTATGGAGAGACTGGTATAAAATGTGTGTTCTTTGTATAAATGGGTATACTTGTCAATAACATTGAAATGTGTTATGATGATAAAAGAATTAAGACAGTGAGCTTGTTGAATGTTTTAATTGCCTTTGAGAAATTGTTATAAACAATCTTGTAGGAGTTTTGTTGTCTTTAGAATGGTTGTATTCCTATGTTCTTAGTCTCAACATATAGGATGATTAGCTTTGATTTAAGTTTGGAATGTGAATAAATGATTTCATATAAACAAGTTGTTTAATGAGAACAATTGGTGGATTGCAATTGTTTTAAGAATTAGTGCTTATCATGCTCAGTTCACCGAACTGACCCGTGTTGACAATTTTTGCAGATGGTTGTTGTAAGTGGTAAAGACATGCAGATCTGATATGATGTTCAAATTGTTTAATTTGGTTTTATGATGAATTCCAATTTGATTCTCTAAATGTACTACTTGAAGAAAGATGTTCTTTTGCTATTGAGTATTGTATCAAATATGCTGAATGCATAAAATGTATTTGATTAGCTTAGAAATGAATGAAATGAGGTATTTGTTACTTATGTGTTTGCATTCGTATCTTGATGGATTGAACTTCTTTGGTTCAAATGATTTTAAGAGCATTGTTATTATTGTATACCTTGGAGACATTTGGGATTCTCTAAGTAAGCTTTGCAAAGATTATGTGACTGAATACTTGTGAATGTTTAGTAGTTCTATTATGTTCTATCTAAAGCTAAATTGGAATTTAGATCACTGTCTTTCGAGAAGCTAAGGTTAAGATAAACCTCAACAGAAGCTAAATGAGCCTAATAAATTATTACTTCCTAGTCTTGATCTAAGTCAAGACAATGTTTAATGGATTTTTAATCACTATATCTCAATACTAATAAGTAAGATATATATTTCAGTTATGAGAACTGATATAAACCAAAAAGGGTATAGTTAGCAACCTTATGTGAAGATTAAGGGCTATTGCCTAGTTTCGTTGATTTAGATTTCTATTTTTCAATGAACTCCTTAATGGGACCTCAAGTCTTAATAACTTCTCTTTGTGAAATGGGTTTTATTAAGAAAGGTAATTCTAAGGTGAGGAACCCAGGGGTTGGGAAAAGACTACCCTAAAAGGAGCATCTTAAAGTATAACTTTAACTCAACGTATGTAACACCTTAAAAATAAGTAGATCTTTTCGAGGTGGTTTTGGAAGGTTGATGGCACAAGTCAATTGCAGGGTTGTACCTTCAAGAAGATTAGGATCTTCTCGAAGATACAACAATGCAGGTGACTTATGGCGACACCCTTTGCATTGATCGTTAAGATTTACACCTTAAACTCGAACAAGTTTTACTCTGGGACTGGTTAGGAATGTGGTCATGTTATAAGGCTGCCCCTTGAGACTCGGGGTATCCTGACACACTGGGTTAACTAGGGTTGACCCAATGTCGCCGCGTATCCCTAGTCCTTGTGAACATCCTTACAACGTTGACATATTATTAATCCATTCCCGAGTGAATAACTTGGGCGGAGAGAGGCTGATGAGAAGTCGGTATAAGACAATTTACATAACATAGGAATGGGGTGAAGGACATATTCTAGATTGACGAGTATGCCGTCAAGGAATATGAGACATAAGCAGTATGTTTCAAATCTTTGGCCAAAGTATCGCAAGTTGCTGACTGTATTGTCCTATGTCACCTAGTCTAAGGGACGAGATGCCGATGAATAATGGTAACAATTATTCAGATAGGTTCCTTGGACAGAGCATTCTGAATCCCAGATTAGGGAAGAGAACCACAAGAGTGATGTGTTAAAATAAAAATGCCAACTCTTTGATACTCATGAATAGATCGGTAGATTACCGAGTCATGGAATGAATAGATTGGAGGTACTCTGAGTCATTACAGCTGCATATGGTTATCTATTATAAGAATGGTTGTTTTGATTTGTGAGTTCTAAATTATGTATTTAGAACTAGGAAGCATTTATCAAAAAAAAATTTACTTGTTCTAATGTACTAAAATGGGGATGTTACACATTCCACATGTTGAGATTTTAAGAAGGTAAAAACTATACAAAGGAGGGAAATTATACATTCATTCCCGTCCCTACTATACAATCTTACCCCAGGTGGTACTTTCAAGACATGTAAAACCAATATATGATTACATACATGGCTAGTTATATCAAATGAATTGGCATTTCCTACTAAATAATATATAGGTTGAGTATAAGAAAGTGAAACTCATGTACAGAGGTCCAAAGCATGCAATCCGTGCATGAACTTCTAGTAATTAGAAACAAAGTGTAAAGAGATTTACTAACCTACGTAAAACTCATGTGAGGCGTGCCAGTAGCCTCAGTTCCCTGAGCAGATGATGACCTGCTAGGCTCCTATGTATTAAAGAGAAAAATATTAATGCATGTACAACATACACATGAAACAAATTATAATAATAATCTAGTGCAATTAAATGATTTATTAAAAATGTAAGTTTGTACAACTTGAAACTTACGTTTGAAACATGCCCAGCCGTAGTAGCTAACATGTCGACATCGAATGTTTCCTTCACAGACTCTTGCTATTTAAAATAAAATAAAAAATTAGTTTTTACATGTGAATTAAACTATTGTATATATATATATATATAATTTAAATTTATTTAAAATTTACTTGTGAAAGACCAATATCAGTGGCTCCAATTCCAAAAACACTCCCCAGCATCTCATCTATAGAAAATAAATCCTGTGAACCAGCAAATGATGTCTCTCCTGTAGTGTATACGGCACCACATGATCCACAGTGGTGTGGTGCACTAGAACCGAACCTCCACCAACATCACCGGATGTAATCTGGGTGCTATGCTGGGTGAGAGTGTCAGTGAGCTCCCTCAATGCATGCAATGTATCAATCTCCACAACCTCCTTCACTGTAGGAGGGATAATTGAAGGTAGTGGGGGTTTTGGGGCATGGGGGATCCTAGGTTGACCTATGCATGCACTAGGTCCTGCCAAAGGTGCAGAGCCACCTCCTCGACCAAAAAGTCTAGAAAAGTCAAAATAATTCGGGACCTCATTGAGCACAAACTCACAATATAATTTCTTCAAAAAATAAAGAGGAACCTCATTGTTGTTGCATGGTGGATAGTCAAAAACCATCCACCATCGGTCCCAAAAATTGTTTTTGATTCTATCATCATGGCACCAATGGATTGGGAACCGTTTGCAAGTAACTGCGGGGGGGCATTAGTTCTAGGGTCGGTAAATAATGCACAAATGAGGTCTTTTCCAATTTTTTTGTCTTTGACGGCCGCATGAGATATTTTATCCGCATACCACCACCTACAGTCACTTCTAAAGGTGTTCCATCTATGTATTTGGTTGGTTGCAGACTCGACTTCGCCAATCAATGTTTGCAATGTATTGGCTAAAGTCATGCAGGATGGATTTGTAGCATGATTTTGTCTTATATTTTGAATTAGGTTCTCAATGGCAATTTTATTTTCTTGGATTCTTCTAATGATATTATCTTGCATTCCTGGCTCAGTGGGGACAGAAAGAGCCACAGGAGGCGGATCTATGTTTGAAGGAGGGTTTTGAGGAATGTTCGGAGGGTTTTGAGGAATGTTTGATGGGTTTTGAGGAATGTTTTGATGGTTTTCATGATTTTGAGCTTGCCGACCAACTGATAAAACAAGAAAATTGTATACATAAACAAACATTTCAAAAAACCCATGAAAATGTAAAAAAAAATCTAAAATGCAAAAAAATGATTACAATAGGGGACTTACCTCCTCGTCTTGGCAAAGATGGTTGAGTATATCGCTATCCAGAAGTCCGATGAGCAATTTTGAGATGGTATTGAAAGCGTGAGTGAAAAATGTTTAGGAAAAGTTGTGGTTCAAAATGAAAAATGAGGAAAATAACGAGTCACGGGACTGTTAAATTTTGTCTCAGAGTTCCGCGATCGTGGTTTATAACCGCGCTCATGGTTCTAAACCATGATTGCAGTTTTAGGTTCGGTAATTACCAAACCTAGAATTCAGAACCACGATCATGGTTTTAGAACCACGATCGTGGTTCCTTTATTTCAGGTTTTTATGTCCACGGAATTTTCCACCAACTTCGTGCACTTACCCATAAATTAGATATCTCTCATTTAAGAATGTTTAGTAGTCTTGCCTCTATCTTCATTCAAAAATTTAAAAGAAAGAAGCTTGATCCAACCTCTTATTCTTGTACTTTTGTTGGCTATGGTTGTAGAACAAAAATTTAAGAGTCTATCAACCTTTCAAGTATGACATAATTAAAAATAGTAATGGTCATGTCTTAGAAAATGCATTCTATGATGCTTCTTATGAACCCTCTATTTCTCCGAGAGATAGATCCGACAATCCTTTTGCATTATGGAAGAAAAAGTTCAAGGGGCTGATTATCCTAATCTAGATATGATGGATATTAAGGGAGAGTCATCTCAAAATGTGTTGCATCCTAAGATTCCTAAATGGGCTCCAAATCTTGTTAAGGAATCTCATCATGTTAGTCTTAGAAAGGTAACTTGTAGTCAACATTATTATCATACCTTTATGACCCTATATGAGGTTGAACCACAATATTTTAAAGAATCCTATCAAGATGATAGATGGATTCAGACTATAAAAGATGAATACAATTCTTTGATTAAAAATAATACTTAGGAACTAGTCCCTCCTCCTTCTAAGAGAAGCATTGTAGGATCCATGTGGTTGTATAAGAACAAGTATAACTTTGTAGGAGAAATTGATAAATTCAATGCAAGGTTGGTAGCTCGTGGTTTCACTCAAAACCTAGTCTTGACTATGTTGATACTTTTTCTCATGTATCTAAAATGAGAAATGTTAGAATTATTCTTGATTTGGCTACCCAATATGGATAGGAGATTCACCAAATGGATGTTAAAAATACTTTTTAAATGGTGACTTAAAAGAAGAAATCTACATGCGTCAACCTAAAGGATTTGAAGAACCTAGTAAGGAACTATATTTTTATAAGATGAAAAATTCTCTGTATGGTCTTAAACAAGATCCTAGAGTTTGGTATACTAAAATTAATAGTTTCTTTCAAGATATTGGTTTATCTAATTTTTGTTCGATAATGATTTATTTGTTAAGTTTGAAAAAAGCATATTATCATTATTGTTTTATATGTCGATGATATTTTGATTGCTACCACTAATAGAAATTTAATTGTTATAATAAAAAAATATTAAAACAATGTTTTGATATGACTTGTTTAGGTTTAATAAATCATTTTCTAGGCATGGTTACATTTCAAGATCATAAATCTATTATTGCATCTCAATGTCATTAGAAGATTTAACATGATTGACTATAAGCATGTTTACATTCCTATTTAAGTTGGTGTTAAATAAGATTCTAAACCTATATGTGCTAAATTTGATCCTACCTCGTATATATAACTAGTTGGTAATCTAATTTATTTGACTATTACTACACTGATATTTCATATGCAGAGAAGTTGTTTCAAGATTTATGTAGGATCCTTATGAGGATCATTAGGAAATGGAAAAGAGAATTCTGAAATATTTTAAAGGAACATTTAATTATATTCTATTTTATTCTTCTTCTAATGATGCACAACTATTTGGCTATTGTGATTCTGACCATACTGGTGATGTTGCACATAGAAAGTCTAGTTTTGGATATGTTTTCAAAATGGGTGCAGTCTTAAGCATCACTTGGAGTAGCATAAAGAAGCCAAAAGTGTCTATATCTTATACTAAAGATGAGTATAGAAGTATTATGGAAGCTTCAAAAGAATCTATGTATGGTAGTCAAAGGGAGAACTACTCTTCTATGTGATAGCTAGCGTTGCATTTCCCTTGCTAATAATCTAGTTCATCATCAAAGGACAAAGCATATCAAAGTTCATATACACTTCATTCAAGTGGATGGACCAAGAAGGAAATGGTGAGATACTATTTCTACACACACTATAACCCTATCCATTCATGTGAGATTATTGGGGCGAAGACGAGTTCTGGATAATGGTGGTGGAGGAAAAGATCAAGGACAATGAATATTGAGTGTGGTTTTGTGCCTAGCAACTAGTTGCATTTGGGGACATGATCTCGCGGTATGGGGAGTTTGAATCCCCTTTGGTAAATGGTTTAACTCCTCTCATGGAAGTGTTATCCAAAATTCACCCCGCAGGGTAAATTTTGATAACATGCATCAAATTACTTAGTCCCAGGCAAATAAATTGATTCAGGGCCAAAAAATCATGTTTCTAGGGTCCCCTCGAAATTTTCTAACTCTCTGTCTAGGTTGAAAGAGAAAGTTATGAGAAAAGGTGAAAAGGCTGCAAAAACAAGCTTGGGCTGGAAAAATTTGTGAAAATGGCTAAGTCCTAGTCCTAGGCAATAGTTGGGACATTCGGGACACCAAGGCGCGGTTCACGAAAACGCCTCCAGCGGCCCGCGAAGGCTCTTCGGGACAAGTGGAACAAATGTATGCGGAGGGCGCGAACCAGCCGGTTCGGTTGAAAAGGAAATTGCAGCACAAGGACAAGTGGGACAAAGGGACGCGCGGGACATGAATAGCCAAAGAAGCTGAAAGCCAATCAGATCACGCCACGTGTCACCGGCAGAAAAGGGACGAGGAAGCCCATTTCGGGTGGATTGGAGGATTTCGGCCCGTGAAGCACTGGGACATCCAGGACAAAAAGATGAGGTGGACGTGAAAATCTGGAAGGCCCATGGACAAATCACAGCATGACACGTGTCGCCAAAGAAAAAGGTCCAAAAGTCAAAGGGGCGAGTTTTCGAGCACTGATCCGAACCAATGAAATAGTGCCACGTGTCCAAGTTTAAGGGGCCCACAAGAAAAACCCATGAAAAGGTGGAGAGAGGGAATTTCTCAGCGGACCAGAGCCTACCACGTGTCGTCCAGATGGCAGAACGTAGGAAAAGAAATTTAAAAATCCGTTTTCACCTGTTTTGTGCCCTAAATCTTCAGACCTTCATATCTTTCGATCCAGAGCTCGGATTTGCACATTCTTTATATCAACGGAAAGATGTTGAAATTATCTACATGATTCTAGGGTCAATCTTTCATTTTGGTGTAGTTTGGAGGGAGAAAATTAAGAAAATGTCTCTAACGCGTGTAATGCTTCAACAACTAACTTTAATATAGCAAGCAACACTCGCCGCTCCTATTAGACAACCCGCCATTTTGCAGGATCCACCGCTTGGATCATAATGAGATGATTTAAATGCTACCAAGAAGTGGTTGGAGCATATTTTGAATTTCCCCTCTCTCCTCTCTCATTTCTTGATATATATTGTAAAGAGGAGCCCTTTTAAGAGTCGGACATTTTTTGTTTTGCATCCTCCCTTCTTCCCTCGCTTGCAAGAGAGTTTGTGGAGCTTTCAAACCTCCCATATGGGTTGTAATGCCATTTTTGCCTCTTGGCCACTGCAATGTACTGTATCGACTCTTTTGAGCAATAATATATATGTTTGTGATTGATTCTCAACCCTCTCATGTATTCATTGTTGTCATTTTGATCTCTTATTGCAGTTTGGTTACCTGTGCATGGTGTTTGTATTGCATTTATGTGGTCTGTGTTAAATTTGCAAAACAAATGTCTAATATTCCTCGGTGCATCACCTTTGTAGTTTAGGTTTTATTCTATGCATTTTCTTACCCTGTCTCCTTGGCAAGTTAGATTAGGTTTTAGTAAACCCTCTGCATTTTTTGTATGCATCTGAACAGAGGAATAGGAACCAGCCTTCTCTGGAGAATCTTTTCTCATCTTCACAAGTCCCACACTTGGAGAAAGGATTCCATGTTGTGCAATCACACTGGATGCCTGAACATCAACCTAGAAGCCTGATCTGCATCCAGGGGTGCTGTGAGTCTGCAACAACAGTTTTGGCACGCCCGGTGGGACCTTAGAGGTCTTCCATTTCATCTTTTGTAGGTTGGTGTGTTCCTGTGAAGATTTCAGCCTTTGGAGGCACTTGCAAACACATCTGGTGACTCCATCTGATCAGCAACTCATTTCTGAAGTTGCAGACCCATTTTCCATCCATTTCCTTCCATATTTCTTTCCATCTCTTTCATTCTTTTCCATTCCATGAGGTTGTGCAATCATGACTTCATTTCCATCATGGAATTCACATCAACAACAACAGTATATTCCACCTCCAACATGTTTTACAAATCCTCCAAATCAGCCTTTTGAGCAGATTCAAGATCAGTATGCATACCCATATGAGCAGCAATGCCAAAGTCAGTTTGGCTATGGAGCTTTCCAAGAGCAAGAGTATGCATATAATAAAGACCATCAGATCCAAGACGCTGGTTTGTTGGAGAAAATCCAAAAGATGGAGGTAGAGATGGTGCAGTCCAGAGCAACAACTCAAATGAGAGCTTTCAGAATTGGTTGCAGGACTCCTTGTCCATGGGGAGGCCCTTTTCCAAGACACTTCAGCCCTCAAGAGAAGCTGGACTTCATGATAAAGATGCTGCCCCAACTTGCACAATGGACAACAGAAATAGAGGCCTATACATTCGGTGTTGAACAACCTTGTCAATGGGTAAGTTCTACACCATCATCTGGTTTTTCTCTTCCCATTACTCAAGCAACATCATCTCATTTGGACTTGCAAATTTTAAACTCTCCATCTTGCTGTCCCAAATGTTGATCCCATGTCTCCACCTCTCAGTCTTCCACCACACCTCAATTCTTCTTTCCTTTTTCCTTCCAAACAGTCATCCTCTCCACAAGAGCTAAAAGAAATCCCCCCTCCTCTAAAGAAACAAGAGATTTCATCTCCTTTACCACCACAAAAAATTTCCAAATCAATTGAGTTGCAACCCACCCCTCCTCTTGCATTCCCAATTCCATGTGGGGAAGAAGAAATTGCAAAAATCAGTCATCAAGGACAGCAAGAGGAAGAGCCAAGAAAAGAAGAAATGATTAAGAGCTTAGTAAGTTTGGCTGCCAAGTTTGGTATGACAAAGATCCCCTTGATGGTCAAACCTACAGAAGAGGCTAAGGTTGAACAAATAGTGGTCAGGGCTGATTTTGTTGCAGCAGAAGAAGAAGTTCTTGCAATCCCAACTTGTCCTCTAGAGCAGCAGATTGAAGAGTTTGACTTGACAAAATTCATGCTGGAGGAGGAGCTCATTCAAGAGCAAGATTGTCTTCGAACATTGGAGGAAGGAGAAGCTGCTCCAGATCCAGTAGCAGAGGAGCACATTCTAGCTGTGGAGGAGAAAGTTGCAGATCCAAGAGCTCTGAGCACAAAGCAGGCTACAGGAGAACCTTCAGTTCTTCTTTCTACTTCACCTCTCTCAAGTTCCAGTGCTGAAGAGGAGTTTGACCTCTCAAACTCAATGTTGGAGGGAGAAAGAAACCATGGTGGTCAAGTTACAGATCAAGAGGACACCATGGAGGAAGTTGAACATTTGCAGCAGGACAGCCATGAGGCAGTTTATCTGTCAGATTTGGAGGACTGTTTTGATGGAGAAGAGCCGGTTGAGTTTCCACCATTCTCTCTTTCATCATCCACATTCCAAACACAAGAGTCTACTGTCATGAAGGAGAACATTCATTTGCAGCAGCCTGCATCTTATAACAGCTCTTCGGAATCAAGATTGGAAGATTTTAATCTTTCATGTTCTTCATTGGAGGAAGAGAAAGGACAAAGGAATTTCACCATTGCTTCCACACCATCCATTGAGGGTCTACAAGAAGACTCCACTTTTGGAGTTGAGAATCAGAGCTATGGGCATATCAAACGGATCGGACCTTGCCCAATCAGGTATTTGGCTTCATTGGAGCCAAAGGAGAAGTCACAACCAATCATGCTTGCTTCTGAGCATGAGGGTGAGCTACTGAAGTACCAAGGATCAGCTTTCATACCCCTTCAATCCAAATGCGAGCAACTAAAAGAGGTATTGAATTTTCCTTGGTGATACCTTGATGATTTGGGTGGAATACTAGCTTCTTGTTGATTTTCCACTCATCCTAACAGCATGTGATCAGCTCCAAATCAATTGCATGGCTGCCACTTTTGAGAAAGGGAAGCTATTTCTCACAACCAATTGCAGGGTTTGTTTAGCTTGCCTTTGCTCCCAGTTACAGTAGAGTAGGTAGGTTTGCTTTTAGTAGAAGAAGTGCTTGTGCACACTCTGCATGTTCCATTTGGAGCATGTATGATTTTCAGTTCTGTACATAGTTTTGGTGTTGCTGGTTCTACTCTTGCACAGTTCATTTCAGTGGCATTTTGGTGAGAACAACTCCATGTCCGGTGGGTTTCAAGTGGCTCGGAGGAGGTTTTCAAAGTTCGGATCGATTGCGGGTTCTGACTCATGACTCCATGCCCAATGGATGCTTGAGTAACTGGTAACTTCATCTAGCAGGGATGACCCCACTGAGTCGCCAAATTGTTATCCAAAATTCACCCCCAGGGTAAATTTTGATAACATGCATCAAATTACTTAGTCCCGGGAAATAAATTGATTCGGGGCCAAAAATCATGTTTCTAGGGTCCCCTCAGGAATTTTTAAACTCTCTGTCCGGGTTGAAAAGAGAAGTTAGAGAAAGGTGAAAAGGCTGCAAAAACAAGCTTGGGCGGAAAAATCACGAAAAAGCAAAATGGTCTAGTCCTCGTCCTTGTGAGGGACATCTAGGGCGAAATCGGCCGGGACATTCGGGGCGAAAGGAACACCAAGGCACGGTTCGCTTGGCCGAAAACCTCCAGGTGGCCCATGGAAGCAAGCCTTTGGGACAAGTGGAACAAATGTACGCGAAGGGAGCGCGAAGCCGCAAGATGCGGTTCGGCCGAAAAGGGAAAAACTTCGCAGCACAAGGACAAGTGGGACAAGGGGACGCGCGGGACGTGGATAGCCAAAGGAGCCGAAAGCTAATCAGATCACGCCACATGTCACCGGCAGAAAAGGGACGAGGAAGCCCATTTCAGGCGGATCGGAGGATTTCGGCCCGCGAAGCACTGGGACATCCGGGACAAAAAGATGCGGTGGATGTGAAAATTTGGCAGGCCCATGGACAAATCACAGCATGACACGTGTCGCCAAAGAAAAAGGTCTAAAAGGTCAAAGGGGCGAGTTTTCGAGCACTGATCCGAACCAATGAAATAGTGCCACGTGTCCAAGTTTAAGGGGCCCACAAGAAAAACCCATGAAAAGGTGGAGAGAGGGAATTGCTCGGTGGACGAGGCAGCTGCCGTTACGTGTGTCATCCAGGATGGCGAGAACATGGGAAAAGAAATTTAAAAATCCATTTTCACCTGTTTTGTGCCCTAAATCTTCAGACCTTCATATCTTTCGATCCAGAGCTCAGATTTGCACGTTCTTTATATCAACGGAAATCTGTTGAAATTATCTACATGATTATGGGGTCAATCTTGCATTTTGGTGTAGTTTGGAGGGAGAAAATTAAGAAAATGTCTCTGACGCATGTAATGCTTCAACAACCAACTTTAATACAGCAGACAGCTCGCCGCTCCTGTTAGACAGCCCGCCGTTTTGCCAGGATCCGCCACTTGGATCATAATGAGATGATTTAAATGCTACCAAGAAGTGGTTGGAGCAGATTCTAAATTTCCCCTCTCTCCTCTCTCATTTCTTGATATATATTGTAAAGAGGAGCCCTTTTAAGACAGTCGGACATTTTTGTTTTGCATCCTCCCTTCTTCCCTCGCTTGCAAGAGAGTTTGTGGAGCTTTCAAACCTCCCATATAGGTTGTAATGCCAGTATTTTGCCTCTTGGCCACTGCAATATACTGTATTGACTTTTGAGCAATAATATATATGTTTGTGATTGATTCTCAACCCTCTCATGTATTCATTGCTTGTCGTTTTGATCTCTTATTGCAGTTTGGTTACCTGTGCATGGTGTTTGTATTGCATTTATGTGGTCTGTGTTAAATTTGCAAAACAAATGTCTAATATTCCTCGGTGCATCACCTTTGTAGTTTAGGTTTTATTCTATGCATTTTCTTACCCTGTCTCCTTGGCAAGTTAGATTAGGTTTTAGTAAACCCTCTACATTTTTTGTATGCATCTGAACAGAGGAATAGGAACCAGCCTTCTCTGGAGAATCTTTTCTCATCTCCAAGCCCGATCTGCATCCAGTGGGTGCTTGTGAGTCTGCAACAACAGAAGCTTTACAAATTTTTGTATGCTCTTTGAGGGTAATATTCTCTACATTAAGCTCCATCACCATGCTCTAAGTAGGGATATTAAATTGATTCTTTCACAAATATTGGGCTAAAGGATGGATTTCATAAACCTAGTTTTGCGAGTAGAGTGTTGAATGATGAGTCCATTCTCCTCTCCTTTGGGGTTGGTAGAGACTCAACTATTTCAATGACCAGTCATCTTTTGGGTGGGGTCAAGATGAGACATCCTAATCCTTTTAGAGATGCCCTTTTTAAAAATGCCACTTCTACTTCAGCTACTTCAGCTCCTCCTCTCCTTTCATACATTGTGGAGAAATCAGCTGATTCCCCTTCTCTGGATATTTTTAAAGATGAATTCCCTTAGCTTCAATAAAAATGTGGAAAACAAGGCTCTCATATGCAGGTTTAATGGATTTTGGCCGACAACTAATGCTTTGATCCAGTGGATTCATTCCTCGTGGATGGAAAATTGTGAGTATTTATTCTATGTCAAGGGTTTCTTTGTAGTTTACTTCTATGATTTGGAGGACTATCAAAGGATTATTGATGAAGGACCTTGGTTTTGGGGCATGGTGGGGCTGTTCACTACCCCATGGTTTTTGCAATTCGACCCAAACTCCTCCATATCATGAGTTCCTATTTGGGTCGATTTCTAAACCTACCCCTAAATTTCTTCCTAAGATTAGAAGATATCAACAACAACCCAAGAAGGTTCATCAAGAAAAATGACAAGAGGTTACAGAGTGGCCTATTTACATTTGTTAGGATTTGTGTTGAAGTTGATCTTAGCAAAGGACTACTAGATAAAATGACTCTCAAGATGGGAGATGTGACTCGCATCTAGTCTCTTGACTATGAAAACAAGGATTTCCAATGTAGAAATTACAGGTCTCCGTGTC
The DNA here is from genome assembly GCA_018340775.1 of Taxus wallichiana var. yunnanensis. Taxonomy (NCBI): domain Eukaryota; kingdom Viridiplantae; phylum Streptophyta; class Pinopsida; order Cupressales; family Taxaceae; genus Taxus; species Taxus wallichiana. Next base: position 435,393,332 of record CM031238.1, read on the forward strand.
ACCTTCAGATTCCTTCCCTTAGTAAAAAGTCAAAGCTCTAAACAAAAAGGATACACTCCCAAAATATGGAGTCCTCAAACTTTTGACAATGAATCCAGACAGACTCGATGATCAAGAACATGAAGTTACTTGCACCATTAGTAAATTCTCTCGACCTCGGATGTTCTTCTAACTACTTCTGGTGAATGTAATGAGGTAGGAAAACCCTTGGCTCATACCCCTCATTAGAGAAACCAAATTTAGGAATAAAGAGGCATCATCAATCCGGTCACTCTAATTTGGATAAGAAGGAAGCCCTTTCTCCAAACAAGGAGTCATAAATTTTTTTCCCCCGATTTTTTCAATTTCTAATCCTCTTATCTTGGAGCAACACTCTCATGGAAATTGACTAGTGCGTTTCAAGAAAAGAAAAAAAGATAATCGGTGATCTTTGTTTTTCCTTCTTCTCTTTTCTCGTGGTTGCATCCTTTGTTGCTTCCCCCTCTTTGCATTTTGTTAGTTGGGGATGTTTCTCTACTCCCTCTTTTCTTGTTCATTCTTGTTGTAACTCGGTCCACGCTTTCTCATTTCGCTTGGTTGTTTCTCTTTTGCTACCTCTAGTGTCATTTTTTTCTCTTCTTGGTTCTATTTTTGACACTTTCTTTCTTTCATTCCCTTGTTTGGACATTTTGGGTCTTAGTTGCTCTTGCTTTTGGGTTTCTCTTTTGTATTGTTTCATGGTTATATCTTGCCTTTTGGGCTCTTTGTAATAGGGTATGGGTCCTCTCAAAACCCTCAACTATTTACCATTTTCCAAAAATATGCACTTCATTCAAAAGAAATTCCTAAATGGTGGTATTGATCTCAAGTTTTATTTGACTAAAGATCAATTTGCTCATATCTTCACAAATTCATTTTGTTTTATAAATTTCTACAAATTTTGTGCCTTTTTGGGCCTATTATAGTTTTTATTAAGGGGAGTGTGCATGACAATGCCACCTCTTAATGACTGTTGTAAACTTCCAATACTTTTTTAGTGCTCGAAATGATGTTGCCCCTTTGTCTTGAACATGCCTTCAAAAAAATTTAAGTTGTTTGGTTTTTCCATGTGAAAATGTGAATTCAAACATTATAATCATGTTAAATCCATTTGAAAGTCCCTTGTTTAGGTTTTTTCCTCTTTTTTAGTCAAGGATCATGTTAGACATGTTATTCCTAAAGATCCCTGCAAAAAATTCATCATGAATCGGTTTTAAATCTTGAAAAATGCCTTTGTATACCATTCCCTAGTCATGTTGTAAATTTCACATTCGGTTCCATCACCTGATGATATGTGGTTTTATCCAGTTTTTTGCAGTATGGTGGATTTAATTTGTAAAGTTAAAATAATTGTATAACATTAACAATTTTCTAACTTATCCCTAAGGCCCGACAAATATTCCTTTGAATATTCGTAGTCAAAAATGCAAAAACAAAAATGAACTCCACCTCCAAGAAGTACACATGTCACAAGTTCGCTGAATGCAAGGGATCGGGGGTGATTTTATCTCTTGACTATAAGGTGATAAAATATAAAAGTTCAAAGAAGCTCCCGAGACCCGCCAAGGACACATGGCACTTTTTCATGCAAAGAGCGGGAAGTGGGTCATCGGAGGAAATTGGTAACTTTGAGTTCAAATGGAATGAGAACAAATATTCAAAAATGCCCATAGCTCTGCCACCATTGGGATGCAACCACGTGTCAAAATCGGGATGGAAGTCAAGGGCGGGTGATCGGGTCAAATAGCTCAATATGTATGCATTTAAAACATGATGCAAAAGTGTAAAATTTTTCCTAAGCCCGCATTACATAAGGATTTTCCACGTGGATGGCTTAGATTTAGAATTGGGAAGGGAAAAATGGACCGCCATGATGCAACACATTAATGACTTCCGCTTATAAATGCATTTTTAGTCAAATCAAGGAGGAATTTTTAAGTCTTCAAACACATTGATATTTTTGCTATCATTTGATGATATCTGGACACCATTGTTAGTATAATTCCTTGAGGAACAATGTGAAATTGATCACGAGCATGAATAGAGAACCAAATATTGAAGATCCTTTGAACCAGAGCTAAATTACATGGATATTCACCAGAAAATTGGTAAGAACTAAGATACCCCTGTCTTCTTATTCATTTGTAAGGAAATTCAAAGTAAAACTAGGGAACTAAAGATGAATACCATGTCATCGGGTTTTCTTGTTACTTTCGGAATCACTAGTAATCTAGAAAAAATCACGGATATAGATTTGATGAATGCTGACCTAGATGAATTCTTGCAAAGAGTCAATAGCCCAAACAAGAGTGAATTAATGGAATCAATTCAAACCAGTAATATTGCTTTAGATGGTGTTATTTCACCCTCAGTACATTTCCTAGAACTGGTAAGACTTTCGTGATGAATTACAACCAAGAGAAGAGGGAATTACTAGATGGAAGTGGTGAAGTGGTATTAACTTTGACACCCGTAGCCATTAGGATAATGCTAAAATTTCCTGTGATTAAAAATATGATAACCCTAGGTATCAACTTATCCCTACAATATTATGAAGCTAAGAAAAAGGACTATGCCCAACTTATAAATACCAAATGGATTTTAACAGAGAAGAAAGCAACCACTTGAATCCCTAAAAGACTTGTTAGGGAACAATCCATTAAAGAAGTAGAAGATGTGATTGTATTGTTGAGTTGAATGGTTGGATTAGAGACAACAAATGAATTTAAGGAGTGGATGTGCACCTATATGTGGATAATTTTGGAGAAGAAGGGGAAAAATATTGGGCAACCTTCATTGCATAAGAACTTCATGACCACATGATAGCAATGAAAGAAAAAATGTAGATGGATGACACTGGAGAATTGTAATTTTACATGATGACCTACTTGATTTATAATATTGCAAGCCACAGGTGGTTCCTAGCCTTGTGCCACATGCTGAATTTAAGAAGTTCCAAATGCATAAGATCTTCCCTCAATTACAGTTGAGTAATTAGAGAGAGAATGTGAGATTAGTTAATGATGCCTTCTTTACACCAATCATCTACTTATTCAGGCCAGAATGGGAACAATACAGGATTTCTGAAGAGGATAGACAAGTAATCATGGAATATGGATGTTATTTCATTCAGTATATGAATTTTACATACATCAGGGTTAGCATATTTGAAGGCCAACCATGTAATCTGCCTAGATATTTAGATCCAGTTCACAAATTAATTTATGTAAAACACAAGACAAATATTAAGTTCCCCATCAAGATTGGAAGGTACTCTTGCCCTTCAATTATAAAATCCATATTGTATGGAAGATGAGATGAAAAGGTTTGAGGCAAGGGCCAACTATGACATCAAGTGGGTATTCAATAATCTTGCAAACACTTTTGAACATGAGCCTTAATTTGAGGATTATTGGATGAATTGTAGAGATGAGGAGGAGGTCGACTAAGAGATTTCTCAAGAATGACCCTCACTCAAATTATAGATTTCAAGATTGTTGTTATCCCTGAGGGAGTTGTGGATGATCCAAATAATGTAAGTAAATACTATCTTGATCAAAGGTGGAGGGCAACCAATGGTCCCCCGAATTAGAATGAAGCGATTCGATCTCGATGATTCATATTCCCAAATAAGTGATGTAATGAGAAGAAAATTGAATTGGATGGCCCAAAAATCATTGATTTATCAATTCAAAGAAAAATAGTTCTTAATAAGTTCAAGGATTTACGAAAAATTGAAATATTACCTTCCTCCCTTGAAAGAAGGAGCTGAAAGAATGGATCCCAGGGGAGGAAACACTCCTCAATTACTTTCAAAAATTCCTACTTTAGGACTTGTATATGAATGGACTTATGCTACCAGTGGGACTGGTACTTCTATGTCTTCTCTAAAGCAGAAAAATAAAGAAATGCTCCTAAAATAAATGTAAAATGCTACTATCACTTTTGCAGTTCCACTACAATCAAAAGGAAAGGGTATGGCTACTCATAGGACTCCTTAGATGTTTTCCAAAACCCCAAAGTGTTGATAAGTTAATGAGTGGGGCCATAGCAAGTGGCCATGCACAACCTAAGCCACATGGTGAAGAAAAGAGAGCAGCACCAAACCTTAAGAAGTTTGAAAGGGCACACAAGAGACACAAAATTGTGTATGAGCCAATCTTGGTAAGAGAAGGTGCTCATACACACAAGAAACATAAGCATGGGGATGTAGTAATTGATCCCCGAACATGAGAGAATTTATGTTTCCTAGGTACAACATGTAGCATCAGTGCCTTTATTTTCATCTTTTTCTTCAGAGGGAGTGATAATTGGGAGCACTCAGGAATAAACAACTCAAGGTAATGTCTTATCTAATCTAGTAGATAGTGATGTCTTGAATCAAGGTGTGAAAACATCTAAAACCATGTCAGTTGAAAATATCAGTGTACCTTTATTTGAATAATTGTAAGAGTCAACAAAGATTCAGGTAGAGATAATAAATGTTGATATTGGTGAGGAATTTTCCACATTGGATGCATTTGAAATATCTATTTATGAACAACTAGTAAAGGGTGTAAGTGATCCTCAATTGAGTGAAGGAGTATAAAAAACTACTCATGTGCCAACTACTGAAACTAGAGTTCAAACATCATAGGTACTCTCTGCAGATCAGGTAGATCTAGAGTTGAGAAAGCCAGAAGTACCTAGTGGAAAAAGTGTAAGTATAGAGGTATTGGATGAGAAGGATCCCTCCCATGAAGTTAAGGTCATTAAGGATAGTGAACCATCTCAAAAAGTAAAATTTGTAAATGAAAATATATCAGAGGTTGTACAAGATGCAATTATTGAGGATAAGCTTATTGATAGTGTGGATGTACAATATTTGGGTAAGGATAAGGAACCAATAATGGAAAAAAACTCATTGATGAGGGTCATCAATCCTCACCATTAATAATGTCAATCTGGGTTGGTGTCCAAAGGTTATATGCATTAAGAGAAGAAAATCTTGGAAAGTAACTCCTTTAAACACAAACCAAACTTGCATAAAATAAATCACACTTGTGGAAATTGAAAGGCACACTTGCATAAATTAAATTTGCATGAAAGAAACACACTTGCATAAATAAAATTTCTGAATTAAAAATAAACACAATTGAATGAAACACCTGCAGGTTTACAACAGACTGAATTTTCATAATACAAAGATAAAAACAATACAACAAAATGAATTAAAGACAAATGAATAAACATAAACATAAATACATAGATCCATCTTCCTTGGAATGAGTTTCCAACTCATTCCTTGGAAGAGGATTTAAATCATACTTCTGAGATCTTAAAACTACATAATATTTGAGAGGAAAGAATAGATCTTTATTTCTTTAGAGAAAAGCATTACATATCTAAGTGTGGAAGGTTGCATTTATAATTTATGCATCCAAACAACTCCTTATTTTAGGAAATACAATCTGATCTTATCTTTATTCCAATCCTAACAACTAAGATCTTCATCTCCACAAAATATGGAGAGAGAGATATTATTGAAGTCAAATCTTATCTCACTTATTTTAGGAAGATTTACTCCCAAATCTTTTCCTTGCTTTTCAAAGAACAAGAATCATAATAATTTTATTCCTCTAAATTATTGGAAGAGTTATTTTCCTAAAACTATGATTTTGACCAAATACCTTTCTCATATTTTCCATTTGAATTTGTTTTTTATTATGAAACTTTTGACGCTTGTCAAATACGCTTTTCCTTAGACCGCATGATTCACTAAAAATTAGATTTCTCTTGATTGGTAAAACTGTAGAAAATTTGAATGAGGTTTTTGTTAAACACATTAATATGAACAAAATATCTCTCAAATTTTCCATTTGACTTTTCTATTTCTTTTTATGTAACTTTTAGTGCTCGTCTGATACACTTTTCCTCGGATCATGCTCTTACTTTGAAAGTTAGATCTCTCTTCATTGGTAAAACTGTAATATATCTGAATGAGGTTTTTATTAAAAAAATTTATATGAACAAAAACCTCTCTCATATTTTCCATTTGAATTTTCTATTTCTGTTTATGGAACTTTTAGTGCTCATCTGATACACTTTTCCTTGGACTATAGCTCACTAAAAGTTATATCTCTCTTCATTGGTAAAACCTGTAGAAAATATGAATGATTTTTTTGTTAAAAACATTGATATGAATAAAAACCTCTCTCATATTTTCCATTTGAATTTTCTATTTCTGTTTATGGAACTTTTAGTGCTCGTCTGATACACTTTTCCTCAGACTGCAACTCACTAAAAGTTAGATCTCTCTTCATTGGTAAAACTTGTAGCAAATATGAATGAGTTTTTTGTTAAAAATATTTCTATGAAAAAAACCTATCTCATATTTTCCATTGGAATCTCTGTGTTTTTACAATCGCTCAAAAACTGTCATTTCGTTGATGCAAGTTCTGGAACTAAAGCTATCAATCATTTTATGCAAGTTCCGAACTAAATTTGCAAGTTACGGAACTAAATATGATTTTTCCATGAATTGAAAGTTCCAGAACTAACTATCATTCAATTGATACAAGTTTTGGAACTAAATTTGTGAGTTCGAACTAAACTGCAAGTTAAGAAGCTAACTCTGTGAGTTTCGGAACTAACTATGCGAGTTTTGAAGCTCACTAAAAGTTAGATCTCTCATGATTTGTAAAACATATAGAAAATATGAATTATATTTTCTTGAAACACATTTCTATGAATAAAAACCTCTCACATATTTTCCATTTGACTTTTATATTTCTGTTTATGGAACTTTTAGTGCTCGTTTGATACACTTTTCCTCAGACTGCAACTCACTAAAAGTTAGATCTCTCTTCATTGGTAAAACCTGTAGAAAATCTGAATGAGGTTTTTTTAAACATATTTCTATAAACAAAAACCTCTCTCATATTTTCCATTAGAATCTCTAAATTTTTACAATCTATCAAAAACTGTCATTTCGTTGATGCAAGTTCTGGAACTAAAGTTGTCATTCCTTTTATGCAAGTTCCGGAACTAAATATGCAAGTTCCAAAACTAAATTTGATTTTTCCATGAATTAAAATTTTTGGAACTAACTTTTATTCAATTGATACAAGTTCTGGAACTAAATATGTGAGTTCCGAACTAAACTTGCAAGTTAGAGCTAACTCTATGAGTTCGAAATAACTTTGTGAGTTCTACAAATAACTTAAAACAACTATAAATTTTGTATGAAACTTTAGATTGAGATGATTTTTTTAACTTGGATAATTTTTTTGAGAGGAATCTAAATATGAAATCAGATCTGATTTTAAATTTACCGTTCATGATCAATTCCACTTTTCCCAATACTAGCATTATCTTTCTTTTATGGCTTGCATACACAAGACTTTGCATCTTTTCCCAAATAATCAATAGGATTAGTCAACAAAATAGATAACAAAATATTTATAAAGAATGAACAAGATATATATCCTATATTCTATCTTAAGTAAACTATAAGTTCCTAGATTACATTTAAATCCACTTTCAAAGGTAACTTGGAAGGACAAAATAATGGTAATTTATGGCCAATTTATGGCCTCATCACCCACCATGCTACAACGTGAGGTATCAATAGGTAAAAGGATGATAATGTGTCAACTCAGTAGCCTCCAAAGGATATGGGAATCATGGAAGGAAAAGGAATTCCTGCAAGAGAGGTACCAGTTCAAGAAACTCCCAAGGAAAAGTTTGAATAAAAGATTACATCAACTAAGGAAATAAAGAAAGAAATGAATTTAATCACTAGTGTAATTCTAAGGGAGACTGGTCAGCCCCAAACTCAAGATCAAGAAGGAAAATAATTAGGGGAAGTCATATTATAGAGTAAGAAAAAAGAGATAATTGTGGGAGATGAACAGGAAAAATAGGTAGAATCATCGATCCAAGAGGTACAAGAGGTGTCCAATCAGTTGGTGATTGTCCCCAAGAAACCCCAACAAGAACTGTAGGAAACAAAAATTTGGACCACTCTTACAAAAGGATGGATAGGAGAGCTGATCTCAAAAGAAGAAGAGGAAATTTTCCCTATGAAGGCTATAGATCTCACAACTCTATCTTTTCCAAAACTAGTGAGAACCTCCAAAAGGGCTAGAGTTCTCACCAAAACTCATATTGATCCACTGGGATCTAAAACTTTAGAAGTGGCAATCCCTCACGAGGGAAAGACAAGATAAAATATAATAGCCAATGATTATAGTGTCTAGCTTATTCCCTTAGGAAAGCCTTCAAGATACCAACTAAAATAGGGAGTATCAGAGGTAGTAAGTGACTTGTTATAAAAGGTTGATGAGGATAGGATAACTAAAAAACAATTGAAAGAACAAGTCAAAGCTTTGAGTTCTAGTCTGCAACAATTAATTGGGTAGTCTAATCAAACTCAAGCAAGTACCTCTGCCAACACCCCTAAAGGAATGGAAAAGATTGATAAGGTTGTTAATAAATTTCAAGTTCTGGACACATAGGTTGAGAAGTTGACAAAAAAGGAAAAGAAGCAATTAAAGAAGCCAGGACAAAGTATGAAGAGCTCAAGAATAGGCTTAATGAAATTGATGAAATGATTGAGTAGTGTGATAATGAAATATTCTACTTTGAAGGAATTTTTCCCAAGTTGAACCGTATAACTCAACTCAGTGATGAATTGGTTGAAAAATAAGGGATTGTACCAAAGGAATTCAAAGGAACTCAGCATGATATGGAGGAATTAGCAAAGATCACTCTCCATATTGGAGTTTGTTCCAAGCTCATAAGATTTCCAAGTATCAAAGTGCAGTCCAAAACCAGCAATTTTCAATCATGCAAAATACCCCAAACTTCCTCCACAACAAGCTCCAAAAACAGCAAAAAAATGTGCCCCCAAGAGGAATGGACAAAGTTTCAACAACCCAAAATAAGAAAGAAGTTGCACTTTTAAAGGAGAGGGAATAGAAGAGGGTGATGTGGATCCATTTTGGATGCCACATAATTCTTCCTCAACCCCAAGAGGAAGTCAACATTATTCACCTAAACACAATCAATAAAAATGATAAATTAACTTACACGCTCCAAACAACCCATACTCCAAAAGGATTGAATTTAAAACATGTAAGAGAAGTGCAATTAAAACTTCCAAATTGTCATTCCAAAATGTAATAAAAATTCCTACATTTAACCTCCAAACCATAGGTATGGTTGGTGAATCATTTTAAGATCTGTGGGACAAGTTTAACTTGTCCCACAAGCCTCAAATTTGGCCTCCAAGGACAAATTCGAATTCTTAAGGAGATGAAGTGTTTAACATTCCAAAATCTTTCTTACATGACTCTTACATATCCCTTACACCTTCTTACACATTTCTTACACACTCTTCCAACATTAACATTTAAAATCAACAACTTCATTAATTACATTCCATGTCCCTAATTTAATTTAATTAAAGTTTAACTATATGATCTCTCACATTAATCTACCACATTTAAATTAATTACAAGAAGGAACACATTACTAATAAAATGAATTCAACAAAAATTAAAAGGAACACATAATAAGATACATAACCCATGGTCACATATAATGGAAATCGCCCCCATGGGAATCCCTAACAAACACACACACACACACAAAACAGTTACCATGGTGACCTTGTTGATTTCACCCAAATTTTAATATGGTTAGTCTTGGGTCCCGACATTGTTGTGATTTTTAACCTGTAAAAATGTAAATACCCCCTTCGGCCTCGTGGCCATATAAGAACATCCAAAATGATATAAATAACATTTTAAGATCATCTAAACACATGAATCACAACAATATCAAGAATTCAACATTATCATTTTTAATTCATAAATAAATTATATCATCATCTATACCATTCCATACTAGGTCTACTCAAAATATCAAATGTCACAAGTCTAAATCAACATCTATAATATGTCCATGTCAAACAATATATCATCATCCACATAAGGGAAATGTATCTAGTAATCATCATGCATACTAACTGAATCTAGATCAATAATAATCCATGATCTAACATCTAACCATCATACTAACACAAAACATAATAGTGTCCATAATATGATCAACAGTATCAGGATCAATATCTAAAAGTGTCAAAGGGAAGTGGGCACTACATCTCCCTCCCCTTAGACTCGACTTCTTCTGGAAGTCACTGGAACAAATGTGGAAACTACACTCATAATACTATGGCATCCTCCCAAGTGGCTGCAGTCTCATCATATTTGTCCCACTTTGCATTCAAACCTGATCAATATCTCTACCTCGAAGGCCAAGGGTCCTATGATCTATGATACGGACAGGATCCACCGTCACCGCCCCGATCCCGCACCTACAATGATGTTTACTCCAACACCTAAGAAGGATCTGTAATGTACCTCCTAAGGATAGAAACATGAAACACATCATGTATGTGAGACAAGATGGGTGGCAATGCTAGACGGTAGGCCAAAGGGTCGATACGCTCTAAGATCTCAAAAGGACCAATGAATCTAGGAGCTAACTTAGAAACTTTTCCATAACGGATAGGGCTCTTATGTGGTCTAACACGAAGGAACACCTTCATGCCCACATCAAAACTATGATCAATCCTATGCTGATCTACATACTTCTTCTGCTTATCCTGTGCCTCCTGCAATCTCTACCTGATCAACACTACCTGCTGCTCCATGTCCTACAAAAGAGCTGGTCCAAGAGATACTCTATCCTCCAACCTGTCCTAGCTAAGGGGTGTCTTGCACTCTCTACCATATAAATCCTGAAAAGGCGTCATTCCTATAGAACTTTGAAAACTATTATTGTAGGAAAACTCCACTAAGTACAAGTAATCCTCCCACTTAGACTACTAATCCATCACATACATCCTGAGCATATCCTCCAAAATTTGATTCACTCACTCGGTCTATCCATCTTTCTCAAGGTTGTATGTTGTCTTTGAAGTCAATCCTCATCCCAAGGAAATACTACATGGTAGTCCAAAAGTGTGAAGTGTACAAAAGATTGCGGTCACACACTTGTGCCACTTCTCTAGCTATATAAGTGGTCTTCACCGAGAAAAGTGAGCCATTTTTTTCAATTTATCAACCGTGACTATGATGGTGTCGTGGTGATATCTCAACATAGGTAGCCCAACAATGAAATCCATGGAAATGGTGTCCCACTTCCATTTTGATATGGCATGAGGATAAAGAAGACTGCTGGATGTTTGATGCTCGAGCCTTAACCCTCTAGCACTCGAAACACCATGACACAACCGAGCCATGTCTTGACGAAGTCCTCTCCAGGGGTATAAGTGTCACAGGTAGCGTGCATCTTCTTCACCCCGGATGGATGAATAGGGTGCACGATGTGCCTCTACCAAGATGTCCTACCTCAAGCCTCCATCTATGGGAACATATATCCTTCCTCTATGCCCGAGAAGACCATCTACCTCTAAGTAAAAACTATAAAAGTTCCCCTCAAGGGATCTCTCGTGAGTCGATCTCTACTAAATGCGCCATGTAGAAGCTATCAAGAGGAATATGTTGAAGAATCTTTCTCCACAAATCTATGCTCACCGAGGTGGCCATAACCACGTGTCTATGTCTATTGAGATATTCTGCTACCACATTCTCTTTCCCCTTCACATGCTCTATCTCCATGTCATACTCACAAAGCAACTCCATCTAATGCCACTGACGAGCGTTTAGGTTGGGCTACGTGCAGAGGTGGCGAAGACTCAAATGATCTATCCTAAGTTTGAATCTTCATCCAAGAAGAAAATGTCTCAATCTAACTAAAGCATGCACCACTACCATATGCTCAAGATCATGGGTAGGATAATTAAGCTCATGATCCTTGAGTTTGCAAGACTCAAAAGCTACTACCCTATCATCCTGCATCAACACACCTCTAAGCCCTGCTACTAAAGCATCTGTGCAAACAAAGAACTCACCCTGTGGATCCGAAACTGAAAGAATGGATGTTGTAGTGAGGCACTCCTTTAGTTCCCTAAAGGCCTACTCGCATCTGTCCATCCAAACAAACTTCTTCCCTTTCCTCTGAAGGGAAGTGATAGGGTGCACAATCTGAGAGAAGGCCTGAACAAATCTCCAGTAATATCCTGCTAATCCCATGAAGTTTTGAACCTTAGTCACTATAGTGGGTGTTTTCCAATCCATAATTGCTCTAATCTTGGAAGGATCGATTGTGATACCTTCCCTAGAAATAATATGACCCAAATATTGTACATCCGACTAGAAGAAAGCACACTTCTCCAAATTCCCGTAAAGATGCTGCTCACGAAGATAGTGAAGAACCTATCGAAGGTGCCCCTTATGCTCCTCACGTGTACATGAGTATATCAAAATGTCATCTAGGAATATGAGCATGAAGTGATCTAAAAAGGTCCTGAATACCCCATTCATCAAACTCATAAACACCTGCAGGGGCATTCATTAACCCAAAAGTCACCACTATGAACTCATAGTGCCCATATCTCATGCGGAAGGTGGTCTTACGAATGTTCGCTTGAAATCCTCAATCGATGGTATCGACTTTGAGATCAATCTTAGAGAACACCGTGGCTCCTTCATCTAATCAAACAAGTCATCAATACAAGGAAGAGGATAATGATTCTTGATCGTCACCTTGTTAAAGGCGGTAATCAATACACAACCGTAAGGATCCATCCTTCTTCTTCACAAAAATCACCAAAGTGCACCCCCAAGGGGATACACTAGAATGGATAATTCCCTTCTCCAAAAGGCCCTCAAGCTGTAATTTGAGCTCAAATAGCTCTTGGCTGGTCATTTGATCAGTGTATATAGGCTCTACTCACATAGGGGTGGCATCCCCGGTAGCTCCCCTAGAAATACATCAGAAAAATCTCTCAAGATGGGATGATCATCTAGCGATGGTCCACTAGACCCATCCTCGATCTATTCGACCGTAACATCATACATATGACAACCCTGTCATACACACCGCTTAAGCCGCATAGTAGAAATGGTGTGAATAGAAATGGGTCTCTTGACCCCGAGATCACCACCTCAACTCCCAAATCATCTGTAAAAGCTAGTCTTATGATAAAAATCCATCCTAGCCCTATGTGTAGATAACCAATCCATACCTAAGATGACTCCATATGAGCCCAAAGGAAGAATATAGAGATCTGAGGTGGTGGTGAAAGGTCCCAAATCCACTACACACTCCTTAACTAAGGATTCCATAAAGATCTTGGCTCCATAAGCCATCTCAACATCCCAACTAAGACCCTACCTAACTACCACCAACCTACATCACTCTACTAAAGATGGTGCAATGAAAGAATCAGAAGAACCAAAATCAAACAATACAGAGGTAGGAATACCACCAATGCTACCTATGGTCTCAATAATTGTGCTCTGGTGCTCTACCTGGCAGTTCTCAACCACTACATAAATCTTGTGGTTATGTCCCATGTCACCAACTATTAGCTCGAAACTCTGTGCCTTACCCTTGTTAGGGTTCTGAGGGAAATCTCTCTAGAAATGTCCAACTACTCCACATCCAAAGCAACCACCTGATCCTCTCCAAGGAGTAGCACCTCTAGTAGGTGCCCTAGAAGCCTATGGTGTGGATCCTAATGATCTGGTTGTGGTCTATTGTGGCCTCTACTTGGTGAGCTCCTGCTGACTAAGCTCTAGGTCCACCATGTGTCCTGATGGGACCCCTAGGAGGAGGCCCCATGCTCTAACCTCTCTATGCATCAGCTCTCTGTGGAGGTCTATAAGGTGGATGGGACTATTGCTTGTTATGGCTAAAAGGATGACTGTGAGGAATGCTGACCACCACAAGGAAGAGGTACTGAACCTCTCGATCTACCATCCTACATATGCTTTGAATGCAGCTCCTAACTCGGTCTCTAGCCTGCTGGGTTTTACCCTGAGTCTCCTCCGTAATATAGGCCTTCTCGACATCCTCGGCTAAATTCTATGGACATTAAATCCACACTACACCTCCAATATCCAAATTCAAGCCCCGGATGAACCTGTGAATCCACACCTACTCATCTTACATATACTATACATACTGAAGTAGATCTAGAAATCTACTCTCATACTCAGCTACAGAAAGAGTAGCCTTTTGGAGGTCATGGAACTCATCAATCCTCTGCTAGATGAACCTCTCGTGATGAGATATCTACTCCTGAATCTCTCCTCAAATAGCTCCCAAGTCACTATCTCTAAATCTTCATGGATCTTCTACTCCTCTGTCCTCCACCATACTCCTGCTCCATCCCTTAGTAGATGGATCGCAAAACGAGCTTTCATGGTTGTAGAATAAGGAAAAAGCTTGAAGCAACCACTCAAGCTCACTAGCTAGGCCTCTACCTAAAATCCACCTATATCACCTGAGTAGTGTGAGGGAATAAGCTTTAGGATCTCCTTGATGTGATCCGTTGTTGTGGTCTATCAGCCTCTAGGTCTCTCTGCACGCTCATCCCTAAACCTAGGGCTCTAAGACCTCTCTCTATGCTCTGGAACTCTATCACCCTATCTCCTAGGTGGTGACTCTACTCTGACTGACTCTGCATGGGAGTTAAATCCTCTATACTCCTTGCTAAGTCAAGGAGATACCTAACCCTCAATAGAAGGAGCTCTATCATGACTAGCTAACTATCCTTCACCTAATCCTCCGCGTAGAGCGAGAATTAACATCCTGAGGGTCTATAGAATTTGAGGTAGAATGGCTGCTACACCCTGATCTAGTGGTGGTGATGGTGGTGAGTCTGAGTCTCCGTGAAGGTTCCTCCTACTCCATCTGAGCCTCCTGCATAGACCAAAGTGAGAGTTAGTTCATTTTCTAAGTTATACACAACTTCTATGTTTACTAAAAATATTCAAATTCTTGCTAAGTTGTTTTCTAGATTTAAGTGTGCTAGGTTTAAGTTTTCATGTCTCAAGTTTTATAGTGTGCCCAATGGTCCAAGCCTTTGAACCACTACTTTGATACCAAACTGTAGTGCCCATTTAAACAACCACTTGAGACCCAAGAAACAACCTAGGGTTAGCTAGAAAATTATAGGATAATTTTTTTTTAATTAGAAATGTCCACAACCAAGTTGCAAGACAATAGTTTGCCACTGGTAGGTTCCAGAACAAATCCTATTTACCAAAACACAATTTTCCTTTATTAACTTATAACAAGTTCACAAGGTTCCAATTTTAGGGTTACATGCTTTAGTTAGGTTCAGGGAGTAATTTTACCCCCATACCTGCTCTCTAACAAGCTCATAGTTTCAACTAGATTTTTCTCTTACTTAACACTTCCAAAATTTCCCTAAACAATTCCCAATGGATAGGAAATTTTCTCACCTTTCCGGTGATATAAGGAAGTCCTCCTAACTCCTTGTAGAACTCAAGATATGAGTGGGCAAAGTTTCTAGGGAAAATTTTCCCCTAGGGGACACATGTCAAGAGGAGGGGAAGCACTTTGGATGGATTGGCGGGTCGCGAGGGTGGCATAGGGAAATTTTCCCACCGTAAATCTCAAAGGCACAAAGTATTTCATGCCCCACGGGTCCTTGGAGGACACGTGTCAAAGCCTGGTGCAAGGCGGAAAAGGGTGATGAGTTTGGCGGAGCGGCGGGGTATTTGGTGCATTGTGCCCGATAGGGAAGAAAAGGAAGAAGAGGGTGCATGGGTCCACACACCCGTGGAAGGAAAAATTCTGAGGGGGAGGTGGAGTTGTGGGCCATGGGGAGAAGTTAAGAAATTTTCCCAGAGGCCAAAACCAAAAGTTCAAGGGGTTCTGCCCTACCCACCACCACCCCAAGGTGCCACTTGGCATGATCTTATTGGCTATGGGCCAGTGTGGCCAAAATGGAAATTTTTCCCAAAAATTTAAAAGGGTTAAGTTCAAAAGAAAATTGTGCCTCCGTCGTAGCCACAAGAGGACACATGGCACCCTTTGATTGGCTGCGGGCCGGTGGAGGAAAAATGAAAATTTTTCCCAAGCAAAATTTTGAAAAGCATAAGTTTCAATTTTTGAAAGGAGTCCACCCTTTCACCGTGCCATGTGGCAGCATGTGATTAGGTGGGACCAACGGGTTTGCGGGGTAAAATGGGAAAAATTTCTCAAGGAAAAATTTTTCAAGAGGGATAAGTTTTAGATTTGGTTCGCCACTCCCATTGTGCCACATGGCAGGCCCTGATTGGTTGCGGGATGGTGGAGGCCATGGACCTTTTGGGAAATTTTTCCAAAGTAAAATTTAAATTTTTCTATAGTTAGATTAAATCTTTTTTTTTTAATTCCAAATTGAAGTAAAACTTCAAATGGCCATAACTTGAGCTAGAAAGCTCGGTTTTGGGAAAACAAGGACTTTTCAAAAATCCCTCGATGCCCTCTTTGCATAGGAACCATCAATTTTGGAAATTGATGAAGTTTGAGAGGTCAATTTAATGAAAACAATCTATAGGGTTTTAATTAGTGAACTGATATTTTTCAACTTCTCAATTCGGTTAAATTAGATCTCCTCCTTCACTCCACATGTCAACCAGACATGGAGGATTAGTCTAGGGAGGGTTTAGAGTGTTTTAGGAAGATTAATTTGTCCAATTGATTTCAAATTTTATCCTCCAACAATAGATAGTAAATGACCCAAGGAGGAATTGCATTCGAATTTAGCAATGGTTGGATTATTTCTTAAGTTTTCTTTGTCAGGTTGGGTTCAATAATGTCTTAGCATGATAACTTATAACATTTTTAAGTTGATTACTAAGTGCAGGTCTGAACTGTTCATTTTATTAAAATGTGAATTGCTAGAATGAAGTGTATGACAGTGAGCTATTTCTTTGAATTGGAATATCAATTTTGGTCATTTGAATGTGTATATGGTTACTAAACTAGTCAAATATATTTAATTGAATTCAATCAACCATTCAATAGTAATTATGCAAAGTCTCATTTCTAAATTCAACTCATTCCAAAAGAATAATACACTATCTTTTATTTCATACGCATGCTTCTTTTCCAAACAACAATTTCCAATCTTTAATAGGAAATTTCAACTTCAATAATAATTCAAATCTAATACACAATACACTTTTGAGAAAGGAATGCAATCCTTCATTGATCATCAAATACAATTTTACAACTTTCCTTTTTCATTTGGTTTCCAAAATACAATTTACAAGATACATAATACAATGCATGTAACTTCATTTACATTTCTTTTCCAAAACAGAGGACAATTATGAATCTCCTTTGCATTTCTCAATTCAAATTCAATCTTCCATCTACAATACAATAACTTCACATTACAATTACTATACAACTCATCCACTTTGAAGTGGGAAATATTACAAAAAACTTGCTCAAAGGATGAGACTTTCAAATCAATGTTCTTCTTGCTCCATAACAGCAGCATACTAGTCTCTCCATCTTTTCATATTTTATCACAACAAGGAAGGGGGAAAGGAAACGCTCTCCACCCAACCAAGACATCCAATGAGAAAGGAGAAGACATCCTTCCTCATTAGCCCCTAAGCCCCAACCATATTGAAATAGAGAATGAGAATCAATTCATGGCAACAAAGGATTCTACAACCAACATACAATATTCTTCACATGCATACAACAATAAGAAATACGGTCAAGCAAAGACAAAGATGTAGGTCAAAACTGCATTTGCAATTATTCACACAACACATAGGCTTGATCAAGAAATCCAACAAGAGCAAGAACTATGGGGAACTACTTATGCTTCCATATTTGGAATTGGGCAATCACCTTGTTGGTTGGATATTTTGTCAAACCAAAATATGAGGTTCAACCACAGTACATGAGATTTAATCCCTCCTCAAAGACAGTGAGGCCTTTTGCCTTTATTGCTAATCTAAAACACAGTAAATAATATATACAATATTCACACTAATCTAACCATTGGGGGTTGGGATGAAATCCCGAAATCCACATTCACACGATTCAAGGATATTGCTTTCGTACGTGAAATAGGTTAGAAACTATTACAGTGAAAGAAGCACGGTAGAAAAGAAATGAGAGAAACGTATTTTCTTTCGAGTAAACACAGAGCACGAAATAATCATACGAGTTTTAGATCACAGATATAGTGTCCGAGATAATTAGAAACACTAAGATTCTATGCAAAGAATAGCTTTAAGATCATGAACATAAGAACACTATCTTAAATAAGATATATTTCACAACACAAAGTCTGTAAAACAATATCAACTTCTATTCTTCAAAATGATTGAAAGAAAACACAAAGTTTTTCTCCTTTCCAATAGCCTCTTAATGCTTCAAAAATTCTCGACCCTTTAGAATGCACAAGCATCCCTTATTTATAACAAAAGAAGCTAGAGATCAAACAGGACAGATCCTAAAGAGTAGCCTGTTAACTGGAGCTTCAACTTTGCATGACTCTCACGCAGGAGATCAAGTCAAAGTATGAATTAAAAATAATGATAAAACGGAAATAAAAGATATGTCATTCTAAAAATAGAAATGGCATGTGACATCTGGACTTAATCCGAATCATCATCTTGAACTACTTCCTTCCCCTGTTGGAATAACTTTTGGATCCATTAACAATCTTCTCAATCGTAGGCATCGATGAGAAATCGAATCCGGCAGAAACAGAAGAAGGTGTTATGAATTCAAGAGGTTTTGAAAGTTTAATCAAAATCTCTGTCAACTGCTCCACTTTTTCCTTAAGCTCATCTCCGCTGACTTCTCGGCCTTCTCCTGAAATAGAACAGTCTGTCATGAAGAATATTTGGAAGAAGAAGGACTCGGAACTCCGGAGATGCTGTGCACACTGAAACACCTAATTGACTGAATGCGTCGGAAGCAGAGGAGAACCCGACTCGCAGAAGAAGATGTCGGAAAACTTAGAGAACCCGACAGGTCTGATATGTCGGAATCCTGGCGAAACCCGACACTTGCTTTCAATGGCGGAAACAGGAGATAACCCGGCGTCCACTGTTGATGGCGGACACGGGAGAAAATCCGCGCCCACTTTTGATGACGGAACTTCGGAGATGCCCGGCACTTAGTGTTGAGGTCGGAAAGTTGATAAACCCCGTCACCGCGAGCTTCCTTTGTATTTCGGACTTTTGAATCTGCAAAACAGTTTTCCAAAAACCGAGAAACAAAAACAGAGCCTTTCCTTTGAATTTCTACATACACATCTTCCTTTCTTTTTTGTTATTCATATCCCATACATCATGCAAGTATTTGGAGTTTGGAAGGAACAGCACCAATTAATAATCTCAAAAAGAAAATAAACCCTGAAAACCCAAAACCCCTTCCAAAACGACGCAGCAAGAAGAAAGAAGAAAAACCCTCAACAACCGGCAAGAAATTGGGAAGGAAAACGTTTCTTAAATCAAGAACAAAGGAGGAACGATTAATACCTTCCAATCGAGACAGGTGAAAATGAAAACAATCGATCCAGTATGATAACGCGAGCTTGCGGGCTTTGGAAGCGGAAAAGCATACGAAAAATCCACGAGTTAAAAATATGAACAGTAAGAACGACGTGGAAATCCGCGTTTTTATACGAAAATGGCAATAAATACACTTCAACTCGGCACGTGCCAACTCACCAACCATTCGGCTTGAATGCCAGGTCAGTATGTTGGAGGAGTCCGAAAACCCGACACGAGGAGATTTAGTGCATTTCGGGTTTCGGGCTTCGGAAAACATGGAGCACAAAACATGTTTTGAATCACGAATGTTCCGATGCATTAGAGTTCCGAAAACCCGATTACAAAGGCTTGAGCGGAATTCGGGAATCGGGGAACATGGCGCATAAAACATGTTTTGAAACATGAATGTCCCGATGCGTTAAAGTTCCGAAAACCCGATTTACAAAGGATTTTCTCAATACTTGGCGGGTTTCGGGAATCGGAGAGCATGCCATATAAAACATGTTTTGTAACACGAATGTTCCGATGCTTTAAGCTTCCGAAAACCCGATTTGAAAGGAATTGCTCAATATAAAGCGGGATTCGGGAATCGGAAATCAAGCAACACAAAGCATGTTTTAACACAAGTACGTTCCGATGCGTTGAATTTCCGAAAACCCGATTTGCTCTTAAAAGAGGTCATAATGCAAAATCACTTCAAAAATTTTGTAGAGGTTATCCGATCGTTTTGTCGTTTACTCAAAACGGGGATAACAGCTGGCTCCAGTTGGGGACTTTCTTTGCAATACCAAAGGAAGAGAACTCAGAATCTCTGGTCGCGGACCAGGGCCTTATCCATTGGGCTACGGAGTCAAGGAGAAAACCAAAACAAAACAAAACGAAGAAAGAAAGAAAACCAAAAGCAAACACACAACAAAAGCAAAATATGTACAATGCAAGAGAGCATCTTGCATTAATGGTGGAACAGCTTTAGATGTTGCCCACTGAAAGGCAACGGAAGTAATCCTCCATCCAGATATGATAGCAGGAAACTATTCTCACCATTCAACTCGTGGACCTTGAAAGGTCCTTTCCATAAAGGATCAAACTTTCTATGCATTCCTTTCCGTTCTCTCCTTTTGTCCCAAATCAACACCAAATCTCCAATCTGAAAGTCACGCTGCTTTAATTTCTTGTCAAAAAATTTCTTTACTCTGTTCTGATGATCTGCTAGTTTCCTGGTTATAGTAACCAGTTTCTTATCAGGAGGTTCAGCATCAAATTCGAGAGTCCAAATTGCATTGGGATCGTCCTCTTTCACATCTACAATAGGTATCTCTGAAGCCATGAAATAATTCCCAAAGCTAGCATCTTCGAAAAGAATCTGAGCTCTTGGATCATCTGATTTGGTCACCAAATACTTTGCCTGTGGTTCAGGATGAAGAACTTGTTGAACCCCTTTGACTGGGATCTTAGCTTTGGTCCAATCCATACTAATTTCTCCTCCGACGTCTTTACAAAATCCTCTACCCAAGAGAATACCATAAGCTGCAGGAATGTCTGCAACCAGAATAGTCATTTTCATTCTCTTCTCAGGAAAAGCAACAAATGCAAACTGTGCATCTTTGATTTGACCTATCAAAGGGACTTGTTTAGTTTCCATGGAATAGCACCGTCCATATGATTTAGTCAAAGTAAGCCCGAGGGCATGGGCCACTTTTGCGGGCATAACATTATCGAGGGCCCCCAATCAATGATGCAATCACCGGTCTTGAGTTTAAACCCATTTATTAGTAGAGACAAATAAAATGGTTCAATCTTTCCTAAGGAAGAAGCAGAGGTTAGATTATTCTGAGGTGTGAGTTGAGTAGGATTTGGAAGGAGACCTTTTGAAGGTGATGGAATAGCCGCTTTACTTCTGATGAACTTGGCTAGTTTTTCAAATTGTTCAGGATTTGATTGAAGGTATTCTGCTTCTGACATTTGAATTTTAGTTCTCTTTGCATGATCAATAATATCAAAAGCAGTATAAGAAGGAATGATAGTAGGCTCAGTTCTAATTACATGAGCTTGTGCTGGGGTACTGGCCTTAGGAGAAGGAGCATAAGGAGCAGCTGCCTTTTTAGTAACCTCTTTCTCAGTTTGTGCCGAAATAGGTGTACCCCTCTTGACTATGGATATGGGAGGTTCCTTATTCTTCTCCTTAGTATTTTCCGGAGGTCTTCTGGGATTCTGAGATTGAGACCGAGTGAAAACAGCAAATGATTGACCATCTGGCTCACATTCATCTTCATCGTATTCCAAATACCCAATGCTGGAGTCGCCAGCTGACTCATCATAAGACTCATCAGCATATCCTGAAGCTTCAAAATCCTCATGGGAATCCTCTTCTTCTGGTTCATCATCCTCTTCAATCAGTTCCACTGCTGCATTAACGGGCGGAGCTTCAATTGCTAATCTTGGTTGAGCAGGAGCTAACCGTGGCCTATCTCTGGCAGGTACACCATTGTTATTAAAATTCCGCCTAGGGATATCCCGGTACGGAACATTGCTCACCTGCTGAGACACTTGCTTCTTTAAAGCAATCAAATCATTAGCCATTTTTTGAAACATAGGGTCAGTATTACCTTGATAAGAACCTTGATTTTTGATTTTGGGTATGTCCTTCTTGATCCTTCCGGCTAAGATGAGATCATCCTCTATTTCAAGATTGCTTCGTGCAAAGAGCCAAATGCGGGATAACCGACCTTCGTAATAAAAAGCTTATATCAGGAGGTTGAGCATTGATGAAAAAGCACTTTTGATTTTCAGTCGAGTCTGCAGTACAATGGAATTTTCCGTATCAGCTTGTTGAACTTAGCCACGAATTCCCGCATAGGTTCATGCGATTCCTTCTTCATATGAGTAAGCTGGGCTAACAATGCATGAGAATCTTCGGCTGGTTTGAAACGTGCCTCAAACTTGGCCCGCATGGTAGCCCAATCTGGAATGCATGCATTCGGGAGGTGATAAAACCATTCAGCTGCTACTCCCTGCAATGTTTCAACGAAGAGTCGAACAGAGACATCTTCGTAGGCTACTCCGAGGACACCGCATGCAACAAAGAAAGATGCTATGTGCTCGTCAGGATGCTGCTTCCCATCTCCATTGAACTTGGGAATGTTTTTACGTGATCCACGTGGTAACTCATGCAATGGAGGAGTCAAAGTAAGAGGACCAATGGCTGCACCCCAAGGCACAGGTTGAACCGCCATCCTTCTGAAAAGAGTGCGTATAGGGATCCGGGTATCAGACAAGAGTAGTGCACGACAAGTTGCAGATGTTTCCCGTTCTTCAGGGATCCGATTTCTCCGAACAGGTGAAGAACTTCTGGCTCGGTTAGAGACAACGCTGTTGGGAGAAAGGCTGAAATTGTGCTGTTGCAGCAACTCGAAGAGTGGATCAATTTCACCTTGAGCTCGGCGAGACCGAGTGAAGATCCTCCTGGCCAGCTTGAACTGAAAGGAGATCTTATTAAAAATAAGGCAAATATGGAGTCGCCAGACACCGAGAGGATAAGCTTTATACTATGGATCTGCGATCCCCAGCGGAGTCGCCAAAAACTGTTGGTTGGATATTTTGTCAAACCAAAATATGAGGTTCAACCACAGTACATGAGATTTAATCCCTCCTCAAAGACAGGTGAGGCTGCCTGTTTATTGCTAATCTAAAACACAGTAAATAATATATACAATATTCACACTAATCTAACCATTGGGGGTTGGGATGAAATCCCGAAATCCACATTCACACGATTCAAGGATATTGCTTTCGTACGTGAAATAGGTTAGAAACTATTACAGTGAAAGAAGCACGGTAGAAAAGAAATGAGAGAAACGTATTTTCTTTCGAGTAAACACAGAGCACGAAATAATCATACGAGTTTTAGATCACAAATATAGTGTCCGAGATAATTAGAAACGCTAAGATTCTATGCAAAGAATAGCTTTAAGATCATGAACATAAGAACACTGTCTTAAATAAGATATATTTCACAACACAAAGTCTGTAAAACAATATCAGCTTCTATTCTTCAAAATGATTGAAAGAAAACACAAAGTTTTTCTCCTTTCCAATAGCCTCTTAATGCTTCAAAAATTCTCGACCCTTTGGAATGCACAAGCATCCCTTATTTATAACAAAAGAAGCTAGAGATCAAACAGGACAGATCCTAAAGAGTAGCCTGTTAACTGGAGCTTCAACTTTGCATGACTCTCACGCAGGAGATCAAGTCAAAGTATGAATTAAAAATAATGATAAAACGGAAATAAAAGATATGTCATTCTAAAAATAGAAATGGCATGTGACATCTGGACTTAATCCGAATCATCATCTTGAACTACTTCCTTCCCCTGTTGGAATAACTTTTGGATCCATTAGCAATCTTCTCAATCGTAGGCACCGATGAGAAATCGAATCCGGCAGAAACAGAAGAAGGTGTTATGGATTCAAGAGGTTTTGAAAGTTTAATCAAAATTCTCACAATCGCCCACTTTTTCCTTAAGCTCATCTCTGCCGACTTCTCGGCTTCTCTGAAATAGAACAGGTCTGTCATGAAGAATATTTGGAAGAAGAAGGACTCGGAACTCCGGAGATGCCTGCACACTAAAAACCTGATTGACTGAATGCGTCGGAAGCAGAGGAGAACCCGACACGCAGAAGAAGATATCGGAAAACTTTGAGAACCCGACAGGTCTGATATGTCGGAGTCTTGGCGAAACCCGACACTTGCTTTCAATGGCGGAAAGAGATAACCCGGCGTCCACTTTGTTAATGGCGGACACGGAGAAATCCGCGCCCACTGTTGATGGCGGAACTTAGGAGATGCCCGGCACCCACTGTTGAGGTCGGAATGTTGAAAAACCCCGTCACTGCGAGCTTCCTTTGTATTTCGGACTTTTGAATCTGCAATACAAACTTCAAAATCCGAGAAACAAAAACAGAGCCTTTCCTTTGAATTTCTACATACACATCTTCCTTTCTTTTTTGTTATTCATATTCCATACATTATGCAAGTAATTGGAATTTGGAAGGAACAGCACCAATTGATAATCTCAAAAAGAAAATAAACCCTAAAAACCCAAAACCCCTTCCAAAACGATGCAAGAAGAAGAAAGAAGAAAAACCCTCAACAACCGGCAAGAAATTGGGAAGGAAACGTTTCTTAAATCAAGAACAAAGGAGGAGCGATTAATACCTTCCAATCGAGACAGGTGAAAATGAAAACAATCGATCCAGTATGATAACGCAAGCTTGCGGGCTTTGGAAGCGGAAAAGCATACGAAAAATCCACGAGTTAAAAATATGAATAAGTAAGAACAACGTGGAAATCCACGACTGAACATGGCAATAAATACACTTCACTCGACGTGCCAACTCACCAACCATTCGGCTTGAATGCTGTTCGATGTTGGAGGAGTCCGAAAACCCGACACGAGGAGATTTAGTGCATTTCGGGTTTCGGCTTCGGAAAACATGGAGCACAAAACATGTTTTGAATCACGAATGTTCCGATGCATTAGAGTTCCGAAAACCCGATTACAAAGGCTTGAGCGGAATTCGGGAATCGGAGGAACATGGCGCATAAAACATGTTTTGAAACATGAATGTCCCGATCGTTGAATTTCAAAACCCGATTTACAAAGGATTTTCTCAATACTTGGCGGGTTTCGGGAATCGGAGAGCATGCCATATAAAACATGTTTTGTAACACGAATGTTCCGATGCTTTAAGCTTCCGAAAACCCGATTTGAAAGGAATTGCTCAATATAAAGCGGGATTCGGGAATCGGAAATCAAGCAACACAAAGCATGTTTTAACACAAGTACGTTCCGATGCGTTGAATTTCCGAAAACCCGATTTGCTCTTAAAAGAGGTCATAATGCAAAATCACTTCAAAAATTTTGTAGGGGTTATCCGATCGTTTTGTCGTTTACTCAAAACGGGATAACACACTAAATCATACCACTAATAAACATATCAAATCCCATAAACCTTATATCTCCCAACCCCTCCTTATGCCCTCCCAAAGTTTCTCCCTTATGCCCCCAAGAGTGAGAAATGCAAGCGCTTTTTTTCCAAGGTGGATCCCAATACAAAACTCCCTCCACAATAAAATTGGAGCTATTGTAAATCCCTTATGCCACCCATTGGAAATCCCCATAGCCTTCTCCTACACCATATCCTAAGTAGTCTACCCAACCAGCCAAGAACACATAACACAATCACCATTTCAAACATGCATGCAAGAGAAAGAAAGAAAATATTTAAAAAAAGCTCAAGATCCTACCTCTCCATACTGGAGTTTGTTCCAATCTCACAAGATTTTCAATCACAAAGTGCGGTCCAAAACTAGCAATGTTCAATCATGCAAATGTTAGGTTGTGGAGCCTATTTTCATGTGTGAAATTGTTGAAGACAGTATAGTAAGAGTATTGTACACTTTTCATGTATTGTCGCTAGGTTCGGGCTGGGCCGCACCCAAGTGAGGGTCCAGGGGTGGAAACCCCGATATGAGGGTTCGGGCGCAGGCCCGAAAAAAAAAAATTAGGCATAAATTTTTTTGGCCTCGAAAAATGCACCCAACATATCAAGAAACGTACTCTTCTCATATGGGCGAGTTTTTTGACCCATAGGTTTATGGGATGGGTTTTTCCCATGGTTTTGATACCCACGGTTTTGTAAAATTGCTTAAGCAGTTGTCTATTTATATGGTCTTATGCATATGATAGATGTACAAGTAAATGTATTGCAGATGCGTTTTGAATTTGGGTGTGAATTCTGTAGAGTTTGTTGAGCATAGCTCCAAACAAATATGGGTATTGTATTGAGAGAGTGGAGGCTTGTAATAAAATCTGAGCAAGTGATTCTTGGTGGATATAGCCCAAATTGGGTGAACCACGTTAAATCTTGTCTCTTTGTGTTGTGTTATTTATTTTGCACTTTTATTTGAGATCTATAATATTTTCTGCATATTAGTTTCTACTGTTGTGATTCTATAAGGGATTATTCCACATATTTTATCTCTTATTTCATAACAACAAAAGACTCCAAACTTTCTCCACAACAACCTCCAAAAACAGCAAAAAAAATGTGCCCCCAAGAGGAATGGACAAAGTTTCAACAACCCAAAATAAGCAAGGAGTTACACTTTTAAAGGAGAGGGATCGGAAGAGGATGATGTGGATCCATGTAGGATTTCACATCATTCTTCCTCAACCCCAAGAGGAATTCAACATCATTCACCTAAACATAATCAATAAAAATGATAAATTAACTTACACACTCCAAAACAACCCATACTCCAAAAGGACTGAATTTAAAACATGTAAGAGAAGTGCAATTAAAACTTCCAAATTGTCATTCCAAAATGCAATAAAAAATACCTACATTTAACCTCCAAACCATAGGTATGGTTGGTTAATCATTTTAAGAGGTGTGAGACAAGTTTAACTTGCCCCACAAGCCTCCAAATTTGGCCTCCACTGAAAAATTCAAATTCTTAAGGAGATGAAGTGTTTAACCTTCCAAAATATTTCTTACATGACTCTTACATATACCTTACACCTTCTTACACATTTCTTACACACTCTTCTAACATTAACATTTAAAATCAACAACTTCATTAATTACATTCCATGTCCCCAATTTAATTTAATTAAAATTTAAATATATGATCTCTCACATTAATCTACCACATTTAAATTAATTACAAGAAGGAACACATTGCTAATAAAATACATTCAACAATAATTAAAAGGAACACATAATAAGATACATAACCCATGGTCACATAAAATGGAAATCCCCCCATGGGAATCCTTAACAAACACACACACACACACAAAAATTGCCATTGTGACCTTGTTGATTTCACCCAGAATAATAATATGGTTAGTCTCCATTCCCCAAATTGTGGTGATTTTTAACCTACAAAAATACAAATACCCCCTTCGGCCTTGTGGCCATACTCGAACATCCAAAATGATTTAACAACATTTCAAGATCATCTAAACACATGAATCACAATAATATCAAGAATTCAAAATTATCGCTTTTAATTCATAAATCAATTATATCATCATCTATGTCATTCCATACTAGGTCTTCTCAAAATATCAAATTTCACAAGTCCAAATCAACATCTATAATATGTCCATGTCAAACAATATATCATCATCAGGATAAAGTAAATGTATTTATTAATCATCATGCATACTAACCGAATCTAGATCAATAATAATCCATGATCTAACATCTAACCATCATACTAACACAAAACATAATAGTGTCCATAATATGATCAATAGTATCGAATTAGTATCTAAAAGTGTCAAAGGGAAGTGGGCACTACAAAGACACTAATGGGCATATCCTTTGTTTTGTTAGAAAAGTACAACACATTTAAAGATGGTTGTAATGGGGTCTTCCCATTTGATGCCATGCATCAAAAGTGAGAACACTAACTTTTGCACTTGTGTCTATCATAATATTTCTCGAAGCCACCCGCTAACTATCACATTCAAGGTAATCTCCTTATCATAAACAATGGTGTGAGGCGGAAGGTTGGCGTGTAGGAATTTTCACTCCCACTCTCCTCGGCGTGTGACACTTTTTCCCATAACCATTCCCCTATAAAAGTAATGATATTATCCTATCTCAACATTTTACATACTTCCATGACCTTATCTAGATTCTTCTCAGGAGCCTTGGTGCTCTTCCTCTATTTTAACTGCCGTGACTTCTCCTTTAGGCACTGGATATCTCCTTGTAGGCTCTAAATTACATCCATGGTCTCTTGATAAACCTCTTTCTTATGAGTAGGGTCTGAATACTTCTCATGCCCCACATCTTCTCTAGTAACTAGCAGCTTTTACTTTGGTATCTCTCTCGGTGCGTGTAGCCTCATCTCACATGGTCACCAGTACATGTTCTAACTCTAACTCACACACCACCCTTGGCATTTATTACGAGTCTAGTTTCTTCATGCTTACCATTCCTACACCTTTATCCTTCCATTGTTGCTAGATCATATGTCCAAATAGCTCTGGGAATTCCTCATACTTGTGCTTCTTCATACATCAAGAGCACCGCAATAGATCAAGACATTCGAGCTTATAGTGCTCTATGACCCACACTTGTAACAAGTTCTACGTGTGAACTTACTTTTTCCTCCTTGGCGGTTACCTTGACCTCAAAATCCTCCTCAAAACCTCTTCCACATGCCCCTCCATCTATAATCCCTTCATAGTGATGACCCTCATCCTTGTAATTATTTGTAATGTTAGTATCGTGCACACCAATATCAATGGCATCATGTATTTGGTCAATCAATATACAATCCTTAGTGTCATGAATAGTAGAGGTACAAATCTTGCAATAACAAGATACATTCTTACGGATCATGCACTTCAATAGTGGACACCTACTTGCATCATGATCTCCATGGAAAATCTCATAATCTACTATCATGGTACGTACCAATCTCCGAGGGAAACTGTCCTTTATATGCCCCTCTACCTCACAATATATGCAACATAGGCTCTTGGGTGTCTCATGTGCCGAGTTCGCACATAGCTTCTCTAGATACTTTGTCATTACAAAAATATGAGCTTCAAGAAAAGGGCTAACCTCAAGATCCACACTTCTAACAGCCTTTGTGTGCGGGGCAGCCTCCAAGGGCTCATGCGGGTCTTTGAAAGTCTTGTGTGAAAGTTTTATCCTAAAAGGTGTTATCAAACCTCCAAAAACAAGCCGAGCATGCTAAGAAGGATGAATATCATAAGACAATTTTGATAAGAGAGTATTAAAATGTGTGTCATATTCCCACATACTCTCTCTGTCATACCTTTTTGAATCTCCTTCAGCGTGCTAATGCTCTTTTATTCAAACTCAGGGATATCAAATTCAGCTAAGAAGGCATTCTGCAATGTGGTGTAATCCACTACCGCTCTAGTGGGGATCATACTTCCGGTACAAACTATGTGCGCATCCTTGCAATGTTATTACAAAATGACTTTCCTTTCATTATGGGGTAGTGATCCCCTTCGCACACCATAGCAGCTCACATTTGTATATGTGATCATCAGTATCCTCAATGCCTTTGTAGTCTAGTAGATGTAAAGACATTTCAAAAAATACTTGTTGAGGTGGTTGTGGCTCATGCCCGCATGATCTAGAACCTTGATTCTCTCTCGATGTTTCCTCCACTACTAGATCCACTAGATTCATAAGTGCATCTCCTCCATATCCACCAGTCCACTAGTGTCTATTCCACCAGATCCATCTCCCGTAGCTGGTAAAGGTCCTGAAGTGGTCGCGCCTTATGTCCCCATTGTCATGTTGAACTACGCACCAATGGTATGTGATATTGCACCACTACCAAATGTGTTTCCCATGCCTCTCCCAGATGTGATACCCAAGCTTTGTGTACGCTCTCTTTTCCCAAAGTTTTTCTAGACAATATACCTCCAAACATAGGAAATGATTGTGCAGCCATAGATGTGCCAAATGAAAAGTTATACCTCATTGGTGTTGATCGGTCATTTCCAACAATATAAACTAGGTTAGCAATGCATATCTATAGATTTGGAAATCTAAGCACCAGGTTTGGTCACCATGTGGATTTAGATATGAACCAATAACTCCTCTCCTTTCTTTATATGATGAGCCTTCTCTAAGCCGAGGGGTTTTCTCTTCCGCGCTTTCTAGGATGGGGTAGCACAGACTACTCAGGCTCCATGTCCTCTACATGAACATCAATTCCTTCCCATAATGTATACCTCTGTAAATCCATCATTCCTGTAACTTTATGTTGTCTAACTAACTCCCTCTCACATGCTTCATTATACTTGAGTCATCTCTCTTCCCTCTCCTTCCCATCTGCAAGGTCTGTCATCTTCCTCCACCCTAGTTTCCTCACCCAACTCTCGGAAGAATCTTATCTAGCCATGGGAAATGCTTCTAAACACAATGTAATGATCGAATATTTATAGATAATGGGGTAGCATGCAAGAACAATCCTCTAAGATCCCTCAAAAACTCAAACTCGTAATCTCGGGATATGAATACATATAAATCACGTACTCTAAGGTTTAACTCATCAAAAATATACTCCACCAATGATCAACAACATAGGTCCAAGTCAGATCACAATCTTGCAGCCTTTGATACTCATCTTGGGTCCATACGTGAGGTATATAGTAATATCTTGATCTAGATGCATACACTGAAATCCATTCATACAAATCCACTAGGAAGTAACAGAAGAAGGTCTCATATAGTTCAAGATACATATGATCTTCTACCCATTTGTGTGCATCAAACTCAAGTTCAATACTAAATCTCTGAGAAAACTCATCCTCCATGATTTTAAGCCATGCTTCGACACTGCCCAAGGTCAAGCACTCTGTCATCATGCACCATTCCTACAAAATCTTTGAAAAGAGGTCCCGGCAACGGAACCAAAATGTAGTCTCTATTATCACCGCCTATTTTAGGAGCTAATCCCAACTGTGTTGGCATATCATCCAGTCTTAGCCTGGAAGCTCACCCGAGGCGTGCACATGTGTTGAGTCCCTCCTTTATGTGAGATTCGTGATAATTTTCTTTATCAACATGATATAGCAAAGTATAACTAGGGAATAAATGTAATTATCCATAGGATTTTAGATGTAAGATTTTACTCCCAATTGATGTATCCCAAACACATATTTAACATGATCAATTAAAATAGAATCAACCATGAAACAACATTGAGGAAACCAATAACACACATGAACATAAAGGGAAAACATAGATCAAGATCCATTACAAGAGTGTTACATAACTACTTCATTATATTTATAAGTCAAATACAATAGCTAAGATTACATCAAGAAGTTCCATCCATGGCAATGTTCATAGTAGTAGAGCTTTCTTTACATCGAGAGCTATCTCTTACATCAATTACGCAATACATTTTTTATTTTTCCATTCATCCCCTATCGATCCTCATACCTCTCTTCTAGAAATGACCCTCTATAACAAGAAATCAAAAGAATCTTCTTCTAACCATCCATCATCACCTGTGAAATCCTACTGGAATCTCCTCATGATTGTTCTACCACTACTTAGGAATTTTTCAGATGTCATTGTGTGTTTCCCTCAATCGAGTTCCTTTAGCATGCATGTGCTAGCTAATCCTTAAAAACTTGACTCCTTATCCTCTCATGATAACCATAATGATTCCTATAATATCTTTTTCTTGGATCACAAGTCTCCATAGCTTATCCACATCTATATCTGGTCATTTTTCTATTCACTCCCTATGCACGTCTTTTTTCTGTTTTTCCAAAACTCACTAAGTCCTAACTCCATCCTACCCTAGCATGACCCTTCACACCTCTCTGAGGAATAATTTTGTGCATGCCTTCATGCCCTTTCTCTCGCATGCCACAAGAATTTGTGCCTTAGGTACATAGTAACTTTTAGGGGTTCAACAAATATGGTAGTAATAAGAAATATCTTTCATGCAAGAAATAAGCATGTGTAATCAATAATGAGATAAGAATGACTTATCTTATATTTAGATATCTAGGATGATTCTTCACCGGGAAATAGAATAATAAAGATGGATCTAAATTGTGTATTATTTATATGAGAAATTGGGATCTAGAACCTCTTTGAATAGGACCACCCATATGAGGACAAGACCATTTGGGTGATGGTGCCTGAAATGAATGTTAGTACCCTCACATTAGCTCTACTTTTTATATTTTTAGATTTTGATGATGTTTGTTTCCTTTCACTCTCTATCACACCCACTTCACTATAAGATTCTTATATTGTACCTAAACCTACCAAAATAACCTAGCTACATGCATAAGGTTCAAGAAAACATTATATGGAATAAACAATGCATATGTTTGAGTTGGACTAACCTAAATAGTCACTCCAATGTGATTATCACCGAGTGTTGCACTATATTTTAGACTCTATGTAGTTATAGTGTGTGTGTGTGTGTGTGTGTGTGTGTGTGTGTGTGTGTGTGTGTGTGTGTGTGTGTGTGTGTGTGTGTGTGTGTGTGTGATTGAATTTTGTCATTTGAAGCTAGATTTCCCTTGTGTTAGTCACACTAAGATAATAAGATACAATTAATTTTCCCCATAAATATATGTGTGAGATGGAATTCAGAAATAATCCCTCCTATATAATGAATAATGTATCCCAAATGCAATCCTTGAATATAGTTATTTTCCCAAGTAGTAAATAGTAAGTATTAGCCCAAATTTGTCTAAACCCTAATAATAGTAAGTGTAGACACAAAATCATGCACTTTAGGCATTATTTATCCCGATCTTAAACTACTATTAAGAAGGTTCTCAAGTGGATAACGTACTAATTAATCCCACCTTTTGGCCATATTTATTTTGTGTTTTATTTCGTCATTCTCACATATTTTATTGCACTTATCCACCCATTTCGTAACTTCCTTGTCATTCTAACCCAAAATTAAGGTACCCCAGCCTATACTGGGGTGCCCTGAGGCGCCCTAGTCCCACTTTTGGGTGCCCCAATCTATGCACATCCTTTTCCACTTCTTTTTGGGGCCTTTCTAACTGTTTGTTGTCTTTATCTTTTCCCTAGTCAGCCTTGTCAGGATTAATGATGAAATTAATCTTGATATTCCTATAAATAAAAAGTTATAAGACCATTATAAGGTTCCTAGATCATTGCATTACATACTACTATCACTCCATCTAGAGTTAAATACATTGCATCATTTGCATCCACATAGTGTCATGCATCAAGGCTAGAAGATTTGCATCACACACACTGCATAGGTGGAGGAATTATATTATATTCCATGCACACATGATATTTACATTTTCTTTAGTTACTTATTACTTTCTACTTCGAAAGTGTGACTAGGGCACGACATGCACACAATCACCGTAAAATACATCTAGGTTCAAAATTTAGTGCAGCGCTCAAAGATAAACTTGTATTAAAGGTCATCATACAACTCATCTAACGGATCTAGTATAATAGACAGGAAGGGTTTTAAACCAACTTGTGACCATACAAAACTGATATTTGGAGCTATTACAAAGATCATGGCGCCTAAAATGTAGACCATGGATGGAACCCTAAGCACCCTAGTACCTTCCTAGGTGCCCCAGTCGGCCTCGAGATCCTCTAGATATGGTCTTCACGGGACCTCGATTACTTGTTCTAGGTTACGGAGCCTCTTTGTCAAACCTACGACACTTTGTGCGACCATTTACAACAATCAACTAAGTCATTATTCTACTTTATTTGGCATTTATAGGGTTTTATTTCTTTTAATATAATTATTTTAGAATCATTTCATATTAATTACTACATTTATACATCCTTTTAGTCATCCTAATTGAATTAACTATGGTTACAATTTCCTTGCAAATAATTCTATTTTTGTTAATCATTTTGGTGAACACCACGTTTCTTCATAGCACCTTCTAGGGTTTATTACCTCCTTTTCCCATGGCTCCTTCTCCCAAGGAATTTACTGAAGCCCACCTTAATTCTATCAATGATCATCTTACCGAACACCCACAGGATTTAGATTTACTTTTGCATGTGGCTCATGAAGAAGCTACCAACTTGGCTAAACTCAATTCTTCTATAATGCTACCCACTTATTTAGCCACTCAACCCCCTGATTCTACACTTCTACCTATCTCTACTATTTCAGGTTTCAGTCCCCACTCCTACTAATCACTTCACACCTCCTTTGGTCTCACATCAATGACAACCCTCCTTTGTTGGAAATCAAGATTTAACCTCTTTGTATTACAATCTCCAAGCCCAAATTTCAAATTAAAATAGGCCACTACCTCTCTAATTTTATATTCCACCTTGTTTTTCACTCTCTATTTTCACCTATCCTCTCTACTTATCCTCTACCTCCTAATTTTGTCACTCCTAAATTTCCCATTTTTAATGGCCATGGTGACCCACAGGAGCATCTTCGAGCCTTTCATGTTGCTTGTCTTGATTTTGTTGATGATCATCTTCTCTTAGCTAAAATCTTTCCTCATATCCTCCATGACTATGTCATGTGTTGGTTTTATGATTTACTATTCATTCAATTGCTTCCTTCACCCATTTAGTTGATGCTTTTATCACACACTTCTCTATCAACATCGGTTCTAAGATATCTTACGCCCAACTAGCATAACTTAAGCAAGGACCTAATGAGCATTTTGTTAATTATGTTTTAAGATATAAGAACAATCTGGCCAAAATGACTAATGTCCTCACCGATGCTGAACTACAAGATCTATTTATACAAAGTCTTTTACCGCCTCTCTATGAAAGTGTTCTCTTTGAGACCTTTTCTTCTTTTGATCAACTCTATCATACTCTTAAACTCTCGTGAATCTAAGATTCTCTCCATTGGAAAACTTAAGTATCAAGAACAACATTCTTCCTCTACTCATTTTCAAAACAATATACCATTTAAAACCTTTACATCTAAGCTCATCAACACTAAACTTACTATCAATGTCATTACCCCTTCTAAGGAAGTTCACCCAACCACCTAGGTGTACATTTACCAACCTTCCTATGGCACCACATCTTATATTAAAACAAATCCTTGATAGCAACCTCCTTACCCTTCTACCACCACTCAAATTAAATCCATCATGACCCAAAGGACACAAGTACAATGATAACTTCCATTGTGATTATCATCGTTGTGTAGGAAACTCTACCAACCAATGTCTAAAACTTTGCACAATTATCCAAGATCTAATTAACAACAGCTAGATCAAATTTCCATAACCTACTAGCCATCCTCCCTCTAAGGAGAAGGGTAAAATAAAACTTTATAATAATGATTCCCATCACCGTAACAAAAATACTATGGGTTCGTTAGCTAATCATACATACCACCTGCACCACCTCTCGATGTGGGCATGCTCAACTTATTATTCGATAACATTGACATGACCCCACATGTTATCTCTTTTTCTAACACCGAATACCACACCACATTCACATCTGATCATTTATACATTCAGACATCTATTGGCTCAATTGTTATCAACCACACCAAGGTTGATCCATCTTCTCCTATTAATGCATGTTCCTTATCTTTCTTGTGATCTATTGGCTACCCTCCATCACAAATTGACTTTTAATTCAAACGACCCTATGGTGTTGTTAAGTTACCTATCATAGTTGGTCCTCTCACTCTCCTCCTGCCTTGTCTTGTAAGTCAAACCGTCAAAGGATATGACTTACTTCTTGGCCTCAATTGGATTTGTAAATCCCAAGCTATTATTTCCATGAACCATTTACACCTTAAATTTTTTTATGAAAACCAAGTTATTTCCATTAATGACATTCCACCTTCACCTCCATTATTGTCACCTTCTCATTCCAATACTCATGCATCTCCCCCTCTTACTCACACAACTCCTTTACTGTCACTGCCTATGCATCCTATTCCTACTTTTCCACCTCAATTGGCCCCTACACAACCACTCCATTCCATTATTCCTACACATTGGCATAGGCCCATTCCTAGGACTACTACCATATCCCGTCACCGATCACCACCTTGTTTTATTCCACATGGCTCGTCCTCCCCTTATGCATAACACCTCCTCGGTCTCCATCGCCCACACACTTTACTACGCCATGACATTCATATCATCTTCTCATTCCCCGCACATCATTTTTCTACCATACCACCATTACTTGAGCATCACCCTCCCCTTTCATCATATGAGGCACCTATCGACAGCACCATTATCCTTCAACCTCATCGGTGATTTCTCTCTCAATACATTTGGGAGGAATCGCCATTACCTAATCCCCCTAATTCATATTATCATATTTGCACCTCTCCTCTTTACATTATTCTTCGTATATACGTATATTTCATACACATTTTAGCATCCTCATTACCCGATGAGGAACTCTTGTGCTTCATTCACACCTTTGGACATTAAAGGATTACTATTACACTAAACCCCACACCGCACTATAGGTTTTACAAATTTACATCCTATCACATACACCGCACATCATGCGTCATCATTTCTATACATAACCTACATCTTACATCATCTTATACATCCCTCATTTATTATTCATTTATACATCATCTATCTTATACATACTACACTAGTTGTCATCTCATCTACGTCTAGTTTTGCATCCTGTTCTTACGTCCTATATTTATGCT
Source organism: Taxus wallichiana var. yunnanensis (assembly GCA_018340775.1). Classification (NCBI taxonomy): domain Eukaryota; kingdom Viridiplantae; phylum Streptophyta; class Pinopsida; order Cupressales; family Taxaceae; genus Taxus; species Taxus wallichiana. The sequence continues at coordinate 435,430,031 of CM031238.1, forward strand.
AGGTCACATTATATATGGGTCTAGCTTTACCTCTCATCACTACATATTCTATCCACACCTATATCCGCATCTTACATTACATTTTCTTATTCGCATAGCACATCCATCCATATGATTCATTCTATACTACACTAGATTCCATTATATATGGGTCTAGTTTCCTCTATCCTCCATGCATCTTCCATTCCTATCTACATTTCCTATTGCATTTCACACATTACATATCCTATCCATTGCACATATTGCATTGCATTGTCCACACCATGCATTTACATTACATATTCATCACTTGGTCGTTTATACTATGTTGTCTTCTATGTGCTACACTCACCACCCTATGACACACTTTAGTTCCTTAGTCCATACTCGACTGCCAAGGGTTTACCAATCAAATGGACCTTACATCCAACATTTTCCTCATCCACCATTTCACGCATTAGTGACATACACCTTAGGTTAAATTATCACCCCTTCTTATCATCTTGTAGTGGTATACGCTTTAGGATAAATCACCACCCTCATTTTATCATCTTCTAGTGGCATACACCTTAGATTACATCACCACTCCCTTCTATTCATCTCATAGTGACATACGCTTTAGGCTACATCATCACCCATCTTCATCCTTTTCATTCTATAGTGATATACGCTTAGGGCTAAATCATCACTCCTTTGTTCAACAAGTCGTGGTATACGCTTAGGCTATAGGGTCCATGCACATCTCATCCCCATACACCCATTCTATAGTGATATACACTTAGGGATAAATCATCACTCCTCTATTCAAAAAGTTGTGGTTTACGAATAAGCTATAGGTTTCACACACATCTCATCCCCATACACCTATTCTATAGTGATATACACTTAGGGATAAATCATCACTCTTTCATTCAACAAGTTGTGATATACACTTCGGCTAGAGGGTTCACACACATCTTCTCCCCATGTCATATTTTCATCACCACTACACATACACACTCATCACAAGGCCTTAGATACAACTAACACTACTCAACCATTTCTTGATGATGCATTCTTGTTTACGGTTCATTCTTGAATGCTGAGGGGAAAACAAAATGAACCTCACTACATACACTTTCATCCACTTGGGGCATGTTGCTCCTATCATTCCATCTTGCATTCAATTCCATCTATCCAAAACATATTGTATTGTCTTGGTGGCATTTAATTTTACATATTAGTGTTTGGCATGCTCACTTTATTACACATATTAGATTGCTTTCTTATATGTCATTATCATATATACATGCACATTCATGCATTTTTTTAGTATGATCACGAGATACGGGACTCTACACATGGCATGGATTCTCACCTTCTACCCTTCTTATACTACTCGTTGGAGGCATCCACATTCATCTTATCTATATTTTATTTTTTCATTTTGTACTTATCATCTTATACTACTTGTTCATACACATTTTGACATATTGGTTATCACTAGATAACATGCTAATGGGTATTCCAAGTGCAACACTTGTTTTGCAGGATTACATGTTTCCATGACTACTTGTTTATTTCTAATTGTCTACCTTGTTTTCCATTGTATGTTAAAGTTAAAGGACACAAAGTATTTCCTCCCTATAATTCTTTAGCCAGGTGGCATAAGATCTCCCAAAAAACTTACGATAGTACATGATATCCTTTTACACCCTTTTTCTCAACATGGATCAGGTGCACATGTTCCATTTACACTTTTTTAGCGTATTTTACATTTACGTACTTTACATTTGCATATTTTACATAACATTTTTACATACATACATATTTTACTACTTGATTATTTTCGTTGTAGGTTTGTCGTATGAGAAACAATCACCAAATTGGGGACAACAACAACGACAGCGATGACAATGACAACACACGCTATAGGCACTTTCCTTTACTAACCATGTACATACACTACACACATAGCAACTACACACGTATTCCACCCTAAGTTAACTCTCATAACTTTTTATGCTCATTTTCATCTTTAGAATCCACGCTTCTCCACATTTTTATTGTTTTCATTCCACACTTAAGTCTAGTCCATCAAAGACATCCTCTTCTACACTCTACATGGATATCAGGTACACATCTCTATCTAATTTATGTTACAAAGTGTTCCACTCACCAACATAAAGTGGGAGCAAAATGTAGACACAAAATCATGCACTTTAGGCATTATTTAGCCCAGTCTTATACTACTATTTAGAAGTTTCTCAAGTGGGTAAAGTTCTAATTAATCCCACATTTTGGCCATCTTTATTTTATATTTTATTTCATCATTCCATCATATTTTATTGCACTTATCCACCCATTTCACAACTACCATGTTATTCTAGCCTAAAATCAGGGCACCCCAATTTATGCACATCCTTTCCCACTTCTTTTTGGGGCCTTTCTAGCCATTTTTTGTCTTTATCTTTTCCCCAGTTGGAATTTTTGGGATTAATTACAAAATTAAGCTTGAGATTATTATAAAAATAAAGTTATAATACCATAATTAGGTTCCTACATCATAGGATTACATATTATTATCACTCCATCTAGAGTTACATCCATTGCATCAATTACATCCACATAGTATCATACATCAAGGCTAGAAGATCTTCATCACACACACTGCATAGGAGGAGGGATTCTATTCTATTCCATGTAAACATGTTATTTACATTTGCTATAGTTACTAGTGTTCGCTACTTCAAAAAGTTTGACTAGCACAAGAGCACTTAGGGCACAATATAGACACACTCACTAAAACATCTAGGTCTAAAATGTAGTGCAAAGTTCAAAGATAAGACCACAATTTTGACAGATGAGGTCGAATGACCCATTCATATGCATATTTTATTTTTATAGGGTTTGATACTTCCTCTTTTATTGCAAGTCATCATACAATTCATCTGGTGGATCCAAATGCACCAAATAGGTAGGGTTTTGAACCAACTTATGACCATAAAAACCCAGATTTGGAGATGTTACAAATATCATGATGCTTAAAATGTAGACCAGGGTTCCTCTAGGCACCCAAGTACCTTCCTAGGAACCCCACTCGCCCGGATCCTCTAGATCTAGTCTTCGCAAGACCTCTGAGTGATTGTCTTGGGTTCTGGAACCTGTTGTCATACCTATGACATTGTGTGACCATCTAGAATAATCAACTAATTCATTCTTCTACTTTCTTTGGCATAGTTAGGGTTTTATTTCATTTAATATAATTATTTTAGAATCATTTCATATTATTTACTACATTTATACAACATTTTAGTCCTCCTAATTAGATTAACTAGGGTTACTATTTCCTAGCAAATAGTTCTATTTTTAATCAATAAGTCATTTGTATAGATGATTCCCTTATTTAAATTTCATAATTAAAAACCTAAAAATCCAACTCAAAGTGATGATAAATGTTTTATAAAGTATAACAAGTAATGTGGCATTTAAAATTTTAGAAAAGGAGGGAAAAGAATAGAAGCACATAGGGGACAACAAAGTCTTGGGAGGTGTTGTCCTAATGGATGGTAGTGTCTAGGATACTTAGAGGATAAAATAGAAACTATAGAGCTAGGTCACATGTTTTCCAATATCCATAAGTAAAGTATTCATTCTAGAAAATTAAATGATATGAGTGTCAAAAGGAAAAAATAATGTAAAATCAAAACAAGTGTTGTTAATGTATAGCTTTCTTACTTAAGAAACATATATATACTTGACATAATTAGAGGTGTGATGTACAAATAAAGTGCATGATTTCATGACTAAATTTTCCCCCACTTTATGTTGGTGAATGAATATTTGGTAACATAAAGTAGATACGAGGAGTGTATTGTAAAGAGAGCTAAATGGAATTGTAATTGATATTATGTTGAATGTGTATTATACTTGATATCTTGTTGAATGGAGATTATATAATGTATATCACGGAATATATAAGAGGATAAGGATCCTAGGGTTGACATTGTGTGCATATTAGAAATGATGGTTCTATTTATTATTTGGATATTATTTTCTCTAGAGCATCTTTAGATTGAGGTTGTTCCTTGTTCCATTTGTTCCTTGCCTTTTGTTGGAGTAAGGTGGGACCTACAAAAGAAGATAAGTGTAGTTAACCCTCATAATAAGTGAAATTATTCTTTAATTTTTTAAATGTGAAAAATGGAATGCATATTGAAAAATAAGTGAATCAAGTATAGATTACACCTGTATGTTGTGAGAGAAGAGATATAATTATTCTTATGTGTTTGTTACCTTGGAGATGGCTAGAATACTACTAAGGATTTAGGCATCCAGTTTCCAAACTAAGGATTTAAGCATCATGTTTCTATATTGAGGATTGAAGCATGCCATCACCAAACTAAGGATTTAAGCAACCTATCACCAAAATGAGGATTTAGGTGTCCTAACGATAAATTGAGGATTTAAGTGTTTTTCCACCAAATCGAGGATTTAGGAATCCTCTCACCAAGGGAAGAGTATTGGGACAGCTATATGATTTACCCTCTAACCTTTAATTCTTTCCCATGTATAAGTTCCACTATAGAATATCACAAACCCAATAGAAACTAGTCAAGGATGATCCAAAAAGCGAGTAATTAGGTCCCTTACCTAATGTATGTAACTTGCCACTGATTTTGTTCTTGTTTTTCCCGATAGTAGCATATGATTGAGTATGTTTTATTGGAAATTGGAAAATACTATCACTAAAAATTTATTGATCCTATAATTTTGCCATTTCTTCCCCTAATATAGAACCACCCATGTGGGACATTAGAACCCACCGCTCCTGTCTAATTTAGACACTTATGTCCCTACACTAATTTTGACCCACGTTTGATTCTAAAAATAATTTTTAGCTCTTGTTTATTTTGATTTTTTTGTGTACCAATATGTGTCTTATCTCTGAACTACTAACATGGTGACATATTCACCTCATGATTACCCCCACTCATTTAGGGTGTGAGATGAACCAAGGAAAGCATAGCCAAAATGAGGAAAGATGAAACTGATGTGCACATTTGAAATATAAATCCTACATGGGTAATAGGGAATGCACATGGTGAAAACCATGACACATGAAAATAATGGAAAATTTTATCCAAAAGTGTTAATCACAAACAAACATGGCATGATGCAATAGAAACTAGTCAAAACACACAATAACATGGAAAAATACATAACAAATAGTTGTTTGAATGAATGGGACACGTCACACAACTAAATATTTCATAAGACACTAAAAGCATTCAAGGGTATAGAATCAAAACACGTAATCAAACATAGGGAATAACCTACAAACGATGAAAATAAAGACATAGAAATAGGCAATGTATGAGTAAATCATATAACTATGGTTGAAGTAGGCCTACAATATAAATTCTACACATGAAGCACCCATTAATATGTTATAAAAATTAACAAAGATGACACAATGTATACATCTAAAAATAGGAATTAAAGTGTTAATTATTTCCATGATAGAACTTGAATATAGAGATACATTAAAGGTAAGTGCCCCTTGGAGCCGTAGTGGGATTAGTAGGGAATAAATCCAATCATCACACATCATCTAGAAACATGTAACTAATATAAATTCACCTCAAAAATGATTATGTGAATGTGTATGTGTGTATGGAAAAATGATATAGAATAATATGAATTCAAGTAACATGATAAGCAATGTGCAACATAGAATAGTATAAGTAAGTAAGAATACATCCAATCAAGATCTAGGTTAACGTTTTTAAATTTTTACAAATATGTGAGCATGAAATATAACATCTATGAGAGGGAGAAATGTTTCCCCTATTGTATGTGTGTAAAGTGAGGTCCAAATAGGTAAATTCATCCTCGATAGTCATGTTTAAACCTAGAACAAAAGTGCATTATTGGGTAGTAAGGGTGATAGTATTCTCCCAAGTGTGAATGACATGGTGATCTATCCAATGACATACCATAGAAAAATGCCAAAAAAATGAGGGATAACCCTATGGAGTCCAAAATCCTAACTTCATGATTAGGAAGTGTATAAACAAAAACTAGAATAGGTGGAATATTGGGATTGTTAGAAATAGTGGAAAAAGTAAGTGCAAACATAAGGATCAATGTGTAAGTCAAGAGATGTGTAACATATAAGTTCTAGCATCAATGAAAAATAATGGATCAAAATACACAAGACTCGTCATAATAAATAGGTGCAATTCGGGAAGATTAGAAACATTAAATTTGTATGAACTAGCCCCTATGACCATAGACATATGTGGAAAGAGGATAGCTACTCCCATGGATGTAATAAGATGAATTGTAGTCATAATAAATGAATCATGCATATAATATTGGAAAGTAGGATCATTAGGATTTTTGTCATGAAAATGTGTAGCACAAAAATTCAAAAAAATTCATGACAACCTAATCCTTGCTTGAAAATCCCTTTTTTGGTCAATGTAAACTTGCCCTCTTGCCAACTCAATTACTATGTAGCCCTCATAATGGCTAGGAGGAATTTTTAATTTTATTTTCAATTGTGTTTCATTTGTAGAGAGGATTTTCATGTATTCATTCAAAACCATTCATAAGGAATTTCTCCCGAAGGCTCAAAATGGCCTATTTTTAGGTTTTTTCACACTAGTGGACACCACTCGGAAGTTAAATGTTGAGGCATAACCAACTTAGGATTTGTGAAAATGATATTTTTGGCCCCTGAATTGATTAAGTCCCAAGTCAAAGGAGTGTGCACATGTGCAAGATAAGCAAGTAAAAAGGCACTCAAGGAAAGGCGCATAGGAGAAGAGGTTGGCACATGGAAGAAGAAGAAGGTTTTAGGACTCAGCCGCATTTTGAAGCTAGTGTCGTAGGAAAAACACGTGAATTCCCAAGTAGGCATGATGATTGGCTAAGGTTTCAACATGGATCCTTAAAGGTCAAGAAAAGAATATTCCACGTAGGTAATATTCCCAGGAGGATCATTACAGTTAGTGGAGGCCTTTGCAAGATGGCATAAGCACTCGATCGATCATGGAGGACTACACTTCCACTTGGCATGTGATCTTCTCATGGGTGAACTATGGTGGTGGATCCATATTCTATTTAAAGGAATGCTTGGGTCTGAAATAAAGGGAGTGAAGGAGAGAGTAAGAGTTGGAGAGGCAAAAAAGTGCTGTAAAAATGTTGTTACTAGGCATATATGTATGCGCTCGGGTCTAAACAAGGGTTGTAATGGGAAAGCATAGCTAGGATCTCTATTCAGAGTAGTTTTGTAAGGTTAGAATGTTATTTCATGATGCTTATGGTCTGAGATTACCTTGTTTGATGTAATATGGCTATCAGTAAATAGATTGAATCAATATATGGAGCTTTGTCTTATATATTTGTGTCTATAGACTAAACCCTCGTGTATTTTCACGTTATTTGTGGTTAAGATCTATTTCCATTATTTTTTTTTGATGTTTATGTTTATCTTATGGAGCATCTATGCTTAGAACTAGATTCACTACATTTGTATTAGATTAAATACATGTGTTCTTTCTCTACAAAACATTTCCTCCATTAATGGAAGAACATTCTCACAAGGCTCACATAAAGGAGGGGCTTGGAACCCTTGCATGCCTTGGGTGAGTGCCCATCACTTGGGTGATATGCCAATGTACTTGGGGTTAAAGAAATATTAGAGGATAGAGGTAAACAAGACTACATTTTTGTTCTATTGTAAGGACCTCTTTTGAAGCTCATGTGAGAACGATGTGTGATGACAAAGCATCTTACCTTGCATAGGGTCAAGACTTGGCTTAAAATCATAGAGGATGAGTTTTCTCAGAGGTTCGGTATTGGATCTTAGTTTGATGCACATAAATGGGTGGAGGAGAACTTATATCATGAGCTATATGAGACATTTTTCTCTGTTATTTCCTAGTAGAGTTTATGCGAATGGATCTTGTCATATACATCACGGATGAGTTGGTACTATAAACCTCTTGGTTGGACCAGGGAGGAATATCGGTGGTTATAGGATGCTTTGACTGACCTAGACTCATGTTGTTGATCATTGGTGGAGAGGTGTATTGACCAGTTACATGTTAGAGTATGCAATCTCAACATATTCTTTTCTAGAGGATGTTGAGTTTGATTTTTTGAGGGATCTATGAGGATCATTCTTTTGGGCTATACCTCTAGCTATCAAGATCTTGATAATAACTTTGATTTTACAAGCATTCCCTAAGGCTTGCTAAAATCTTGCTAGGCACGGGGTATGAAAGCTAGTGTGGTAGAGAAGGTGGACCTTGCAAAGGAGGAAAATAAAGGAGAGGTGGCTCAATTATAATGAATCTCGAGAGAGGGAGTTGGAAAGAAAACACAAAGTTTCCGGTGTGATGGAGTTATGTAGATAGACGTTGTGAGAAGGATTTAAGGTTAGCGTGAAGGGCATGGGACCCGAGCATTCTTTGCAGCCACATCTTCGCAAGCATGGGAGAGAAACCCCTCAACTTCTCATGAGATCTTGTCATATGGAGAAATGAGAGACATAGGCACGCATCTTAGCCCACCTACCATCCAAACCTTGGCACTTAATTTTCCAAAGATATGGGACAAGTACTTCTAGTTCAGTTGGTGTTCGTGAGTAGATAACTTCAAGTAGATATCATTTTACATTACACTCATATATGGCCACACAAAAAAATTCCGTTGTTTAGAGGTATTTTTCTTGTACATCATTTGGGAAAAGTGTGCGTTCACAAAGTTTGGGTATCGCATCTAGAAGTGTTGTGGGAAACACATTTGGGAGTGGTTTGATATTGCAAACTATTGGTGCATAGTTTAGCATGACGGTGGGAAAGCAAATCATAATTGCTTTAGGACCCTTAGTTTCTATGGGATGAGGATCTGGAGGATCTAGAGGGATATGAGCTAGTGGATCTAGTGGTGCTAGTGGTGGAGGAAATTTAGGAGGAGGTCAAGGTTCTAGATCTAGTGGGAAAGGCCCACAACACCATCAATAGGTGTTTTATGAGATGTCACTCCACTTACCTGATTACAAGGGTGTGGAAGACGTTGTAGAGCATGTGTGAAAATTCAAGTTGATATGGTGCGTGAAGGGAATCACTACCCCGAAAGGAAGGAAAATCAGTTTGTAACTACGTTGCAGAGGCACGCACATAGCCGGGTACCGTAAGTATGACCCACATCGAGGGTAGTGGATTATATTACGTCGTGTGATGACTTCTTGGCAGAATTTCACATTCCCGAGTTCAAACAGAAGAGCATCAGTGCATTAAAGGAGATCTAGTAAGGTATGGTAGAGAGTTTATGGGAGTATGAAATGCATTTTAAGACTCTCCTATCAAAGTTATCATATGATATCCATCTAACACAATATGCTTAGTGGTTTATTGGAGGACTAATCACCCCATTCAGAGGGAAATTTCACATAAGACCTTCTCATAGATCTACTCGAGGCCTTGGAGGTTGTTGTGCACCGAGGTAGTAGAAGCGTTGATACCATAGTTAGCCCATTTCTATAATCCCAAATTGATTTCAAGGAAAATCATCTAGAAAAAAATTCTATGAACTCATCTCATGAGACTCACAGTGGTTTATGGTGCATGGATTGTGAAGTAGGGTGACACACAAAGGACAATTTCACACAAAATATGGTGTGCATCGTGTTAATAGATTGTGAAATTTTTAATGGGGATCATGATACAAGTATATTCCCATTATTACAAAGTGTGAAATCCATAAGAATGTGTCTTGTTATTAAAATATTTACACCTCTACAACTCATGACACCAAGCTTTACATATTGATAGACCAAATCCATGACGTCATTGATCTCGGTGTGTTCCAAACTAGCATTGGGATTATTTCTAAGGCCGCGTATTGTCATTATGATGGGCACATGGATGGAGGAGGTTGGGGAGGAGGTTTTTACAAAGGCATCGGAGGTCAGAATGGTAATGGAGGGTGAGGTGACTTTATCTCATGGGACATGTTATAATTTTGGTTTGATCAACACTAAAGCATGAATGCCTTGACTTGTTGTAATGCTCGTGGTGTTGAAATAAGCATAAGTATGAAGAGTTCCCAAATATTTATGACCATATGAACAATAATCGGAAGAAGGAAAAGGCACAATGACAAAGTGAGTGTAAAGAGGACCAACCCATAATGGATGCCGAGGGTAGTGCTTAACTCCGAGATAGAGCATGTTTTTTTCACTACACATGCTAAGGTTACACGCGCCAAGAGGAACCATAGTACAGGCCCCTTATCACAAGAGAATAATGTTACATGGGAAATATCTTGATCCTACCCACCAGAAGGAAGTGTACTAAGAAACCATGGAGGTGATTAGGAGTTTACAAGGAGAAATCTAGTATCTGAAGGAGTAATCATGCCAGGTTGGAACAAAAGAACGACACCCGGTTCCTCGAAATATATAGATGAGGTTAGGGAAGTGTGTCAAATTTTTTGGTGGGAGAACATTATTCCCATATTAGGTGAATGGATAAGGGAGAAGGTACCACACACTAGGAGGGCACGAGAGATAAGTCTTACATGCTAACCTACCTCCTCACAACATTGATTATGATAAGGAGATCACACTAAATGTAGTTTTTGATGGGTGGCTCCTAAGTAATATATTGGTTGACACAAGTAGAAAGTTAAACATCCTTACTCTATATGAATGGAATCAAATGGGAGGCCCCCATTACAACCATATTTGAATGTGTTGTACATGGCTAATAGGACAAAGGCCATGCCTCTAGGGGTGTTGAAAGGTGCATCCATTACTATTCAAGGGGAAAATTTTACTGGAGAATTTGAGGTCCTAGAGCTTGCTGAGGTTGATAGTTTCCCAATATTACTTGGGTGCCCTTGGTGCTATGCAAACAATGTTGATTTATGTTTCAATAAGGGATACATCATTTTTGAGAACAAAGAAGAGTGTGTGATCATTCCACTAATCGATGGATGGTTTGCACTTTGTATGTGGAGACATTAGGTGAAGAAGACTTAAATAAGATATATGTGTACACCATCAAGGACCCGAGTTCATTTAGCCATCGAAGGAAGGGGTCATTCAATGGGATGATTCATAATCCATAAGTGATACAACCAGCGTTTCTTGTGACAACTGGGTGCATGGGACATATGAGTTGGTTGGAAGGCATCTGAAGGATACTGAGACTTGAGTTGTTAGAACATGCTCAGTTAGGTGCTTGGGAGGAAGGTAGTTGCCACAATACACTAGGGAAACTAACCCTGATGTCTTTCTATGTGAAATGGAGACCCAATGGAAGTTTCAAGTGGAGAGGATAAATATGCTTACCTATACTTTATGTGGGATAACAACATGTTGGTGGGTGACACATCAAGATAATCTTCTAGAGTGGCGTGAAGTGAGAATCGCACTCTGTTAGGTTTCTCCAAAGCAATGCACCATCTCAAATTTGTGACTATGATGGGAAGGGATCTACCTCATGCCATGTTCAGGAGTGTGAGAAGACTTGGATGGGAGGCACGAAAGCTTTACCCCCTTCCCTATGGGTGCATAAGTTCTATTCCACCTTACAGATCGTGTGTGTGTATATATATCCATTCAAAGTTATAGCATCAAACAGGAAGTGGAAATAGATGATAGTGGATCTTGTTCAAACATTTTAATATCGGAGTACTAATCCATCGATGAATGAGGCATTGTAGGTAGTCAAGCGTCTTACCTTGGGAGACAATGTCATGGTGGAGGACATGATTCTAGATCTATTAGGTGAACCAGAGTTGGGGGTGCACTTCATGGAGAAGGCTACAGAGGAAGTAAAACTTGAGCGTGCCTTCTTGGAGAAGGAGAAAGGAAATTTGGCCTACTTGATAGATGGTAAGGAGGTGGAGAACTTGTATCTTAGCCATATAGAAGGTACGCTGTAAGTATTAGATAGCGCTGATGAGAAAGCATGTGCATACCACAAGTCATTAAAGATAAAGAAGGTTAACATTGGTACGGAGGCGGAACCAAAGGAAGCTATTATTGGGGACTACTGGACAAACCAAGAGGTCTCAAAGATTATTGATCTTCTACCTAATTTTCAATATTTATTTTCATGCGGGTACCATGAGATTTATTTTCACTCCTCACTAGGAGAAATGAGAATCAAGTTGAAGGATGGTGCATGCCTGATTTGGAAAAGACCTTACAGGATGAATCTAAATCTACGTGTTAAAGTTAAGGAGGATATTGATTAGATGATAGCATTTAGAATCATAGAATTCATTAAAGAATCAATAACTAAGCCTAATGGTCATCAATATCAAAAAATATGGGAGAATAAATACTTGCGTTGAATATAGCGATTTGAATGCAGTATGTGTAATTGATCCTTTCCCAACCCCCTTCACTGAAGACATCCTAGAAGGAGTGGTGAACGTGAGATCTATTCGTTTATAGATGGTTTTTCAGGATATCACCAAGTTTAGATTGTAAAGGAAGACTAAGAGAATATAACTTTCACCACTGAATGGGGAATTTTTTCCTATACGGTAATGCATTTTGGACTGAATAATGCATTTTTGTGTTTTCATGCATTGTGGTTCAGGCATTTAAATATTTCATTCACAGGTTTATTCAAGTCTACCTGGATGACTGGATAGTTTATGGATTAGTAAAACACCATTGTGACAATCTATGATTGATGTTTGAGAGATGCAGGTAGTTGAGCATCTCCCTAAATATTAAGAAGTGTTTTTTTCCAATCCTTTTTACACGTTGTTGGGACACATTATTTGTAAAGAAGGATTACTGGTATACCCCAAAAAAAAATTGTTATAGTGGGATTAAAGGATCCTACCAGTCAAAGTGTGGTGTGTGTATTCCTAGGGCATACAGTGGTACTATAGGAAATTCATCAAGGGATATGCCCAAATTTCCATGCCCCAGGAAGAGCTATTGAAACATAAAAGTAAGTTATATTGGGGAGAGCGCAGAAGGTGGCATTTGACACGTTGAGGGAAAACCTTACCACTGTGCCCATTCTGAGTTTTCCTTCTTGGGATAACCTTTTCATGTGCATTTTGATGAATCCAGGATGGTGATTAGAGTAGTCTTAGCATAACCTAGAGAGGGGATTGTTGATCATCCCTTGTGCTTTGCTAGCAGAAATTTAACCCCGATTAAAAAGAATTATACCACCACAAAGCACAAGGAATTATCAATGATATACACATTACATAATTTTAGACAATATTTACTAAAGAACTCCTTTTATTTTCTACAAAGACCACATGGCATTAAAATACTTGGTGAACAAACCCATTTTATAAGGGTACATATTCCATGGGATACTATTGTTCTAGGAGTTAAAAGTTTACGGTTGTGGTGAAACTAGGGAAAATTAATTTGGGACCTAATCATTTATCAATAATTATTTTGAGTGAGGACTTGTAGAGCATTGATCATATGATGCCAGATGCACAGTTACTCAGGCTACAACGCACACCCTATGACTTGAAATATATTGTGTTTTTCTTAAAAATGGGTGGTGCACCAAAAGGGATGAATTAATTAGAGAGGAATTGGTTAGTCATACGCATTGCACTCTATATGTTAATTAGAGGAGACTTATACAAGCTAGGTTGTGATGAAGGTTCACACCGGTGTGTGCTAGAGCATGAGCGTGCTACAATCATGGAAGAGGCTCATGGTGGAATTGCAGGAGGAAATTATGTGGGGAATGTGACTGTGTGTAAGATCCTTTTATCTAGCCTTTGGTGGGATATTTTTACAAGGATGTTATCAAGTATTGCAAGGCCTATGACCATTGTCGAGCCTTGGTAAACCATGGAAAAGAGATGAAATTCCATTAAGGCCTATCGCTAGTGCAGAGTCATTTGAGAAATGGGAAATTAACTTAGTAGGTCTTATTTCCCTAGCCACACAAAGGATGGGTTTGCACTATATCATTAAATTTACAAAATATCACTTACGCAAAGGGAAAAATTGGTGCCTACGAAGGATTGCAGACTGCGCAACAATAACTAAATTCTTGTGGGAAAATATAATCGGTAGTTATGTGTGCCATTGATTTTAACAAGTGATAGGGGTACTCATTTCCTAAATGAGAAAGTTGGAATCCTATTGGAAAAATTCATGGTGGCCCATCACAAGACTACCCCTTATCACCCAAAAGCTAATGTGAAGGTGATATCTTTAACAAAATCGTGTGTCACACATTGACCAAGATTTGCAATGTTGGGAGAAAGGATTGGGATTACAAAGTATTTGCCATGTTATGGTCATATTCGAAAACTTATAAATGGCTAACCAAGGACACACCATTTAAATTGGTGTTTGGTGTGGAGGTTTTGTTACCTATTGAATTCATGTTACCATTGTTGTGTATTGTGCATGAAAGAGGTTTAGTTGATGAACAAGAGCTTGAGGAAAGGATTAATAGGTTAATACGGTTGGATGAAAGGCATACAATAGTTTGATGGAGCCATAAAATGGAAAAATCCAAGAAAAAGGCATCGCATGATAGGTACATCAAGGATAAAAAATATGAGGTTGGGACCATGGTCCTTCTCCATGATTCTATGTTTCGTGCCATCCTAGGAAACTCAAAGTGCATTGGTTGGGGCCATAAATTATCACTTACATACTTAATTTAGGTGCTTGCTAATTAGAGGCACTTGATGGAACAAGGTTTCCTAGTTACTTTAATGGGAGTACGTTGAAGCCCTAATATAAATAAGTCTTCAGTGTGTTTGTAAATAAGGTAGTATTACCATCTATCTTAGGATTTCCCTTAATGCGTTTTCTTTCTTTGTGTTTCCCTTTTTCATCACTTTGCTTTGTCTTTTCATTTTCAAAGTGTGTTTGTGCACCACTAGCCTGTTACTTTTTGAAATGATTTTATGCACAAAGGACTGTGCATCTATTTAGTGTGAATTGAAAGGTGTCAAAGGAGAATTGTTGGAAGTGATGTGCATAGGAAGCCGAAGTGAGAAAATCAAAAGCATGTGGGTTCAAAAAAGCACACGTAGAAGAGGTGATCATGAGAGAAGATTGGTGTCAAAAGGCTTTGAGAAAACCACATACAAGGGTAAAAATCTAGAAGCAACATGAGGTAGGTGAAGGAAAGAGATTTGTAAAGGACACAAAGGTTGACATACTTTAACACAGGGGGTGTGCACAAATTAGTCTATTTTCAAAGAAGTCTTGCACACCAGAAGGTTGCAGAAATTTTTAAATGAGTTTGCACATAGGAGGGAAAGCACTAGAAAAAACACACTGAGGAATGTCATTGGAAAATTTTGACTTTATTGTGCTCGTACGTTGGTAGGTGGTATTAGATTTTGTGTGGGAAAAACAAAATCTATAAATAGAAGTTTGGGGTGAGTTATTCTTTTACGTTACATTTGTGTAGAATATCTCTTGTGACCTAGGGAATCCTTGCAAAGAAAAATTTGTGGAGATTTGTGTGCATGGAAGAAAATTCAATAGATTTTGAACTAGAGTGGAGAGGGAGTACACGGGCATGGGAAAAGAAGTGTGTTTGGAGGATTCCCACAGGTGTTACATTGTCTTGTGGAAGGAATGCTTTCTAGGTTAGGGTTTGTAGAGCTAGGGCACAAGATTTGGAGTTTTGTCAAGGAGTAAAGTCACTGGAGTAAGAAGAATTAGGGAAAGAAGGAAGGAAGAGCTTACAAGGACCAAATGAGAAGAAATGGCACCAAGGAAGGGATCTAATGTTTCACCAAGAAGGGAAAAGGCAAGGGAAAAGAAAAACCAACCGTTTCAACTAGTTTTAATGAAGAGTGGTACATAGAGATGTAGTACCCAGATGATGTGCTATTAGGGAAGGAATGGGTATCTCACATACGTAAGATGGTCATGAGTGACTAAAACCATCGAAAAAAAAAAAAACATTGAAAAATAAATGACACTGGAGTTGGTTTGCCCCACGGGAAGGAGGACACGTGATGGAAAACTTATGTATGACGATAAGGTGAAAACCAAGTTGGAGAAGGATGGACTCTTACAGATCTACAAGCTTCCCTATTTCGGAAAGCCTAAAAGGTTATACCAATGGATGATGTCGTGCATGCATGAGGATCACTTTTATTTCATAGGATGGAGAATGCACATAACTCCTCAGCTAATTTCCAAGTACACTTTGGAATTATCTATGAAGGAGAGCCACTAGATGATGACTTGTGTGATAAGGAGGATATCCACAATATAGTTGTGGGAAATGAGTACAAGAAGGGTTCATGCTATTTTTATATCTCCGTAATCATCGACCTGTCACGAGGATGGTGTGCACTTGGTCACAAAAGTAAATAGGAAAGATAGGTACACATAGGTAAACAAGAGTTGGTTTAATGTTTTCCTCAAAATCTCAGAGGGAACAATCTACAACCTTTCAGAATTTATCATAGAGGAGATCATAGATATCACATGTGAAAGAGAGAAGATTATGTATGGTAACGTCCTACTCACCATTTTGTTTTCAAAAATTGGATTTCCTGATGGGTCAGATAAATATGTTTGGGAGTACCTAGATGAGGACCCCTCCTGCTAAAATATTTGAATCCTACACTTGTGACATGATGATGGTTTCTCATAAGGCACACTTGGAGAAGTGGTACAAATGAATACGCAACGCATTCGGGCAGAGTGGAGAATTCTTGAACAATTTTCAATATTGGTGGATGGAGAGGATGAGTTTGTTGTGTATCAACACTTTTATATCGATAGGTTTACTTTGACTAATGGCACCAAGATCCCTTGGTGTAAGTTTCCCTTCTCTTTCATAGTGTAATAATTTCATAGCATGGTCAATCTGTTTAAGGGTGAAGAAACTTAGATTTTATCTAAGTGTAGTAGATTAGGATTACTGTGAGTTGTGCCAAATTTTGGTGTATCCCAAGAAGCACAATTATGTAAAGAAGTAAGTCTCCCATGATGTACATATGTTGAAACCGATGACATTTCCTATTGCAGGGAGAACAACATAAGAAGGGTGTATGTATGTCTAAGGCCCAAATTCAAAAAGGGTGCTTATGTTGAGGATGATGTATCTATCCTAGAAGACCCCATCGAGAGGAAGAAAGTGGTAATAAGAAAGAGGGAACGAGAGGAGACTTTGGAAGAAAAGGTGTCGAGCGTGTATACAATTTATACTTTGGGGCATAAGAATCTAGCGTAGGCAAGAGCACTTACTCTCATAGGAAGAAGTCCACTACAAAGGAGTTTCCCGAGAGGGAAGAGTTTCCAAAAAAAGAGTCCCCTATGTTAGAGGAGTCACCGGAGAATAAGAAGAAGAAAGTGAAGTAAGGTTCAGACTCTGAGGAGACAAGGAACATGAAGGGGGATGACTCTGAGGAGAAGGATGAATAGCATGATGAAGGTAAGATTTCCCCTATTCATGATGTACATGAGTCTGATGAAGAGTAGAATGACTATGAAGAAGGCACTCATAAAAAAGAAGAAAGTGAGGAAATAGACATGTATGCCCGAAAACCCCGACCAAGGAATAGATAGATGTCACAAGAGAAATGGAGGTGGTGGGTATTATACAATAGTTGGTGGAGTATGAGGTGGAGCATATCACCAATGAAGTGCTAAAGGAAGTAAAGGACAAAGTGATTGTAGGGAAAGAGTATAGAAGCATGGGTAGAGATCCCATCCTGGTAGTAATTTTCCCCAAGGTAGTGCGCATAGGTGGAAAGGGCATAGTAGTGGCGCAGGAACATGTCATGGCTTACATTAATGATAAAAAAGGTATTGTGCGAACGTTTCTAAAGCATAGTGCCCACAGTCCAACTCCTTTCTTGGTATTATTTTGATGAAGAGGGTGCATACCCATGCACGTGGAAAATTCTCTCCTAGTATTTGTATTCCCATGTTGATGAGCTTGAGTTCAAGGTTAATAGTGATGCATTGATGAAGACACCAAATGCCAAGGGAATAAATTCTCTTGTGAATGCCCAACACTTTTGTTGGATGAGCAAGTTTGTAACACACTCAAAAAAGTGTTAGTGGAGGTGGAAGCAAGGATTTTCGATAGAAATGATAGAATAAAATTCTTGGAGGATGAACTTGGGAAAAAGAATGAGGAGATCATCGAGAGGGATACGGAGATAAAATAGAAGTAATTTATCAATGCATAGTTAAGGTGTGAGATGAGGGATGAAAAGGAAAAGGTGCACAAAGTCTACTAAAATATAGAGGTTATTTCAAATTTCATTATCTTAAAGCACCTGGACCTGGCCCCTCCTAAGCGAGTAGGGTTTGACCATACATTGCTTGGAATACTTGATGTGCATATTCACCATGGAGAGGAAACCACTTGTATTGGAGTTGACAAAAGAGGTGATGGCATGCCAGAAGGAAGATGAAAAGTTGAAAATTGGGGAGATAATAACTTGGTACTCTGAGCTCCTTACCTCAGTGATGACCACATCAAAAATGGCCAAAGTTGTGTATGACAATTGTGGCGACAGAGATAGATTAGAAATCATATTGGTTACTACCCATGGGGTGGATCTGAAGGAATTTCAAGAGAAAAAAATGGGTAGTAGGGGCGGAGAAAGATAAAATATTTGCATAGGTTGAGAAGAAATTAGAGGAAATCAAAACCTTGGGGGTCTCAATTAAAAATAAACTTAAGGAATTATACCCCTAAGTCATTCACGGGATGGAAACGTTGGGCGACCTCATCAAATAGATGGAAAACATCGCAGAGATACATTGAAGACTAAGGGATATGAGCTAACTTTTGACACATTTAACATGCTAGTGTGTTATTTACTTCAACATGTGCGGGGTGAGGTAGATGCATGGGATAAAATTAAAGCATCTGTGAAGAAATACTTCCCACTCTTCATGATACTTTGTAGCAGGATCCTTCTATTCTTCCATTTCCTTATTCAATTGTAGATTATTTCATTTCTCCTATTCTTTATTCTTTGATGAAAGAGAAGAGTGTTTCCAGGGATAGATAACACACATAGTGTGGGGTAAAGTTTGGACCTGAATTGAATAACTCCCAAGGTAGAAGGAGCGTGTGTGCGCAAAGAAAGTAAGTAATAATGCACTCAAGGAAAGGTGCATAGGAGAAGAGGTTGGTGCGTGGAAGTAGAAGAAGGTTTGGGGACTTAGCTACATTTTGAAGGCCATGTTGCAAATAAAACACATGAAGGCCCGAGTAGGCATGATGATTGGATAAAGTGACATCCTAGAGCCTTGTGTTAGGAAATAAGGGATAAAATATGTGGAATAATCCCTTACAAAATCGCAATAAGAGAATCTAATATGCGAAATAATTACAGATCTCAAATAAAAGTGTAGAATAAAATAACACAACACAAAGAGACAGATTTAACATGGTTTAGACAATTTGGGCTACGTCCACCAAGAATCACTTGCTCATATTTTATTACAAGCCTCCACTCTCTCAATATAATACCCAGATCTGTTTGGAGCTATGCTCAACAAATTCTACAAACTTCACACCCGAATTCAAAATACATCTACAATGTTACATAATCCCTACCATATGCATAAAACCATATAAGTAGACAACTACTTAATCAGTTTTACAAAACCATGGGTATCAAAATGATGGGCCAAAACCATCCCATAAACCTATGGTTCAAAATCCCACCCATATGAGAAAATCACGTTTCTTGGTATATCGGGCACGTTTTAATCGAACCCCGATGAAACAACTATGGAAAGTTTATAGTACTCTTAGTGTACAGTCTTCAACACTTTCTCACATGAAAAAGTCTCTATGACCTCGACAATATCCCACTTGGAGACTAGTTTTCCTCTTAGCAAGCTTCTCAACCCTTCACTAGTTTCTATGAAGACCAACCAAAGCTGAACACAGCTTCATTTTTTCCCTTGTGACCACCTTGGTCATCATGTCTATAGGATTTTGACTAGTATGAATCTTCTCTAGCTTCAACTTCTCTTCCTCTAAATTTTTCTTGATGAAATGGTACCTTAATTATATATGCTTCATCCTAGAGTGGAAAGCAAAGTTCTTAGCTAGGTGTATAACACTCTAACTATCACTATGTAGCTTTCCTTCCTCCTACTTATGCCCCAACTCCTCAAGAAATTGATGTAACCAAATAATTTCTTTTCTTACCTCTGTGGAAACAACATACTCAGCCTCTATGGTTGACAAAGCCACCAACTTCTATAGTCGTGAAATCCAACTTACTATTGTCCCACCTACAGTGTAAACATAACCTGTCGTGCTCCTCCTACTTGTCTACATCTCCATCCATATCTAAATCTACATAACCACACAAAGTGGTGTCGATCCACTAACACAAAACTCTCCCCATGGTACCCCTCAAATACTGAAGGATCCACTTTATTGCCTACCATTGATCTCTACCTAGATCACTCATAAATCTACTCACCGCTCCCACTGCATGGGCAATATCAAGCCTGGTGCACACCATGGCATACATCAAACTACCAACCGCTGATGAGTAAGGTACCTTGGACATTTTTTTTCTCTTTGTTTGTCTTAGGACAATGCTCCTTTGATAACTTGAAATGGCCTACCAAAGGAGTCCCAACCGATTTAACATCTTGCATATTAAACCTCTCCAAGACTTTCTTAATGTACTCTTCCTGAGATAAAGTCATCTTCCTTTCCTTCCTATCTTGAGATATTTTCATACTAAGGATTTGTTTGGTTTCCCCCAAATCCTTCATAGACAAGGATTCACTTAGATGCTTCTTGAGTATTTTTATTTCCTACATGTTTTTACTTGTAATGAACATGTCATCCATATCTGATACAAAGGATAATATAACTCGCCATCCTCAAATTTCTTTATATATACACAATGGTCATAATGACATCTAATATAACCTTGCTCCATCATGAAGCTATCAAATTTAGTATACCATTGACAGGATCTTGTTTCAATCCATACAAGCTCTTCTTGATTTACACATCATCACCTCTTTACCTTTGACCTCATAGCCCTCTCGGTTGCTTTGCATATATAGTTCCTCCTCCAAATCACCATGGAGAAATGAATTCTTTACATCAAGCTATTCTAAGTGCAAGTCTTCTTCTGCAATTGTTCCTAGAAAAATTCTAATAGAAGTCATTTTTACTATAGGAGAAAAAATCTCATCAAAATCTATACCTTTTTTCTGTGCAAACCCCTTAACCACCAACCTAGCCTTGTATCTTTTCTTGCCTCCTTCTTCCTCTTTTACTCTGAACACCCACTTGTTTTGTAATGTTCTTTTTCCTTTGGGTAGCTTCACCAAATCCGTGTCTGGTTCTCCATGAGAACCTGATGCCCCTCATCCATGGCTTGCTCCCACTTCTTCCCGGCATCTACCTGCATTGCTTCATCAAATCTCTCTAGCTCTCCACTATCATTGAGTAATAAATAATAAAGAGAAGGAGAAAAAATGCAGGGTTCTCTTCTTACCCTAGAATACATCCTCAATATAGGAGTTTGGGGTTCCTATTGAGGAGGTTCCTAAACTAATTCATGTGTCACTTTCCCATCTGGAAGATCCTCTACTACTGCATATTCTTTCTTGGATTCTTCCTATTTTCCTACAACTTTTTCTTATACATGACTTTCTCATTAAAGACTACATCCCTAGATCGAATTATTTTCTTGTCCTTAATACTCCAACATTTATATCTAAAGTCATCACCACCATAACCAATGAAAGTACATTTTTGAAATTTATCCTCTAGTTTGGTCCTATCATCCTTGTCTATATGGACAATCACCTCACATCCAAAGACTCTAAGAAATGAATAATCAATGTTCATACCATACCAAGCCTCCTCAGGTATGCCTCCATCCAAGGAACTTGAGGGTCCTTTATTTATCAAGTACACAGTTGTGCTCACCGCTTCTGCCCAAAAAAATGAGTTATTCTTGCATGTAACCTCATGCTCCTAGAACTTTCCATTATTGTTTTTTTATCCTTTCGACACCCCATTCTGCTGCAAAGTTCCTGGAACCATATTTTTCCTACAGATTCCAATCTTAGAACAATAATCATCAAATTCATTGTTGCAATACTCCCCTCCATTATTTGACTGAGACATTTTAGCTTAAGACTGTTTCATTCTCAACCAAGGCTTTCCATTTAACAAAATGGTCAAATACATAAAATTTGTTTCTAATACAATAAACCCAAAATTTCCTTAATGCATCATCAATAAAAACAACATACTAACTTGAACCCCTAAGAGATGATACCTAAGCTTACACCCACACATCGACCGCCATCCCGGAGCCTTGAAGGTCACGAAAATAATATTCCATGTAGGGAATATTCCCAGGAGGATCATTACATTTAATGGAGCCCTTTGCAAGCTGGCATAAGCACTTGATCGATCATGGAAGACCACACTTCCACTTGGCATGCAATCTTCTCATGGGTGAACTATGGTGGTGGATCCAGATTCTATTTAAACGAATGATTGGGTCCAAAATAAAGGGAGTGAGGGAGAGAGTAAGAGTTGGGGAGGTAATGAAGTTCTGCAAGAATGTTGTTACTAGGCATATATGTATGCACTTAGGTTTGAACAAGGGTTGTAATAGGAAAGTGTTGCTAGAATATCTATTCAGAGTATTTTTGTAAGGTTGGAATGTTATTTCATGATGCTTATGGTCTGAGATGACCATTTTTATGTAATATGGCTACTATAAACAAATTTAATCAATATATGGAGCTTTTTTTATATATTTGTGTCTATGGACTAAACCCTAGTGTATTTTCATGTTATTCATGGTTCAGATCTATTTCCATTATGTTGTTTTAATGTTTATGTTTATCTTATGGAGCATTTATGCTTAGAACTAGATTCACTACATCTGTATTATATTAAATGCACGTGTTCTTTATATGTAAACCTTTCCTCCATTAATGGTGGGATATTCTCATAAGTTCACATAAAGGAGGGGCTCGATGCCCATGCATGCCTCAGGTAAGTGCCCAACACTTGGGTGATATGCCAATGCACTTGGGGTTAAAGAAGGATTATAAGATAGAGGTAAATAAGTCTACATATCTATAAGGTTCATGGAAGTGATTTAGGAAGATTTATGGAATATTTTGAGGTTTAGGGATAGACTGTGCAAAAGTAGGGTTTTCAAGTGTAAAGAATGTGGGATAAATTTTGGTACCTAAATTTCTTTAGAGGTTTATGGGAGCTTCATAGGGAGTTGGAAGGTATAAAAATAGGAATTAGAAATTTGAAGGAATTATATACATGGTGGTATCATCACATCTTTCACAAAACTTGAGTTTTTCTTAAGGAAGTTCAATCTTGATAGGAAGACCCTACCGTCCCAAGAAAAAAGAGCTAATTATTGGGGTTGAAAGTAAAATTAAAGTATGAAAATATTCCATTTTTCTTTAAATGGTATTGGGAGTCAAAATAATATAAAATTTCATATTAAAATACCATCTAGAGCTCTAGGAATTGTATCTCCAAATTCTCTTTTGTGCAAAGTACGCTTCTCATACTTTATGTCCTTATTTTCCCTTTACTAAGGGGATAGAGGGGACAAAAAAATGATTATTCACCTCATCCCTCCTCATTGATTCCCCATGTATCCTATCTCATCTCGATGGAGTGCTAATCAAGCTAAACTCATCTCTCTCCTTACACCGTGAAGTGACAAGTTTCATGATCTAGTTAAAGGTGAATTTATTATCCTTGTTGGTGAGAAAAATTGGGAGGACAAACTTGTGGATTTCTTGCCAATGATATGGGAATCTAAGTCCCTCTACTTAAACGGTCTAGCTTTCGTATATGCATGCGCATGAAAAGGTGGATTTCTGTGGTGGACTTTCGACCGGGGATCCAACGGGGACACTCCACTAACCATGTGGAAAATCTTGTAGGTACCTATAAGAGAAGACTTTATATGTAGAGAGGGAAAGGGGAGTGACAAATTATATAGGATAACTAATGTTAAAGGTAGAAAAGCATATTCCTCCACACACTAGTCAGAAATTTCAACACATGCATTCATGAGAAGAAACAACTCTGTAAATAAAAACAAGACCAAATAGAATTTATTGATCATAAAGTATCAAGAAAACCCTTAGTCAAATAAATCTAGAAACTCCTTATTCTTGTATTGATTGTTTAAACAAAAATTGTACATAGTATAAGAATGGAGGAAAAATAGAGAGTGGGGGAAAGGAAGAAAGTGGATATCTCCTTTGCTTTCTCTAGGTACAATACACTCTTGAGTTTACAAGATCAATTACCTATCCCTTAAAATGGGAATGGTATTACAATTTATATAATGAGAGGTGACTTATCATCTACCCCCCAATGGATATCCATATTTCCTTGTGCAACTTATAAATTTTCAACTTCCTAGGAGAATATTAAGTCCCTTTTTATAACATAAAGGTGACTTATTACATTAGGAACATTAGGACATATGAAAAAGTGCAACCCCAACGTGAAATTAGAATATTGGAAAGTGAGAGAAAGTTGGGGGAAGAGGAGAGAGAAAGAGAGAGAGAAGAAGAAGAGGACACGTCGTTCTCGATGAATTTCATTGGTCCTCATTGATAGAATGATCCAAATGTAGTGAAACTCTAAATCTTCCAACTCCTTGCACATTTTGAAACTCCTTCAAATCAGCTCACGAATACCCACCAAGTTGAGTGAACTATTCCATTGATGACCAAAACTCCTAGCCTACATATGATATACCTATGACCCAAACTATGTAGTGAGTGTCAAAAACATTGTCTAGTTCCCTAAGATGATCACCCCTCTATGTTTCATTATGCCAAAATTTCCCTTTGAGAATAACCTGATTTTAATGGTAAGTGTCCAGATGGAAGGCTTACTATTTTTATTGAGAGGTGATTTTTTCCTCTTCTCGACCATCGTGATGTGATGAACTCCCTCATTCGATCTTGTGCACATTGCCTTTGCTTTGACCACTTCTTGGGGTGACTTACTATTTTTAGTAAGCACATATATAAGGGACTTACTCTTTTTAGTAAGTGGTCATTTTCATTGTTTTCTTCTCCGGAAAATCATTTTGGCTTCCTCATGACCTTAGGTACACACTTCTTTTGCCACAACTACTTTTGTTGATGAATTTCCAAACATAGCAAGTTTGTATAAGAAAAATTACTATTTTTAGAAAGTGTGTTTCCATTGCTTGGTTTTTGACGGAACATATTTTTTTAGACTCATCTCATCATCATGAAAACATCCTTCAAATTTCACATAGTTTTACCCACTAGAATGTTGGGAAATAAAATTTAAAATTTTCACCTGGCAGTGGCTTTGAGCACGGAGCTGCCATGGCGGCCATTAATGGAGCTCGAAATTTATAGGTCTAGTTTTTTCTTCATTTGCAATGAAAATAACTCCATTGTGATAGGTTTTTCATTTGGAGCTCATGTGCAAGTTTTAGCTTGTTTCCATTGCTGGAATGATGGGAAATCCGACGAATGTGAGTCGGTGCACGAAGTGAGGATTTTTCTAGAACAAATAAATATGGGCACCATTTGACCTCTGGTTTATTACATCATAATTGTCTTGAAAATATGGAATTATATAGAATATTCCACCTCGATCCAAATCGTATCTTGTGAGATATGAAGATTTCTCGATCAGGTGACTTCACGGTTATCCGTTAAAAAAACCTTCATTTTCTTCTGTTCTTCATTTCTTCGATCCACTTTTCTCTGATATTGTTGTTTTTTCATGAATTAGAGTATTTTTGGTCATGGTAGAGCTAGGTTTGGATCAGAAATGGTGGACTAGGTGTCTGGATAAGCTTGAGCAAAGCCATGACATGGTGAGAAGTTGTGAAGGAGAAATGAGGGGGAAAAATGGCTAAGTGCTTCGGATTTGAATATTAAAAAATGTTCATGTAAGGGTGGGGTGAATTTTATCATGTCTTATGTCCCTAACCTTAGGGACGTGAGGGACATAAAATTCCATGGTGAGAAGGAGGATGACATGTGTCCTCGATCCGACGGCAGGGGATTTGCTTGAAAAAACTAGAAGCACTTGGGGCTAAAATTCGGTTGCGTGGATGACCAAAGAACTCCCCATAAGGTCTGGGTGAATTTTTCCATGTCTTCTATCCCTATCCTCAGGGATGTGAGGGACATCAAATTCCATGGTGGTCCTGGAGCTGACACGTGTCCTCGATCCGATGGCAAGGAATTTGAGCTCCAAAAATGCACCTAAGGGTTGAGTTGTCAAGTCTGAAGGCCACATGAGGGTCCTAGAGGTCACATGGGTGATGGAAAATTTTTTCAAAGGATTATTTACCTGATATTAGGGACTTCATGGACATAAAATCCTGCCAGGCCCCTGGTGCTAACACGTGTCCTCTCAAAATTTGGCTAAGTCTCGAACACGCTCCAAGAGGGCAACTTGGAATGATGATAACTTGAGCTCCCGGTGGAATTTATTGGTGAAATTTTATATGATCCTGACTGTAAATTGTCTTTTTAATCCAATGGTATGATTCTCATGTCTTTATTCATCAAATTGATCCTAAAAAATCGTAATTTGATTTTGTACTCCACTTGTTCCTAAGACAAACTGCCTGCAGACCTGATGCGCCAAAGTGTCGTGAAAAATATTATTTCACCATAATTTAGGGATTTGAATTATATTTCTAGAGATTTTTTTTTACTTAAACTCCATCATCAAGCTCTCTAGAATAATCTTCTTCAAGCTCAACATTTGTTTTAGGTTATTGTACTACTTAGGCTTGTGAACCATGCTTTTCATTTAGACTTCTTCAAGTATCTAAAAACTTACCCAAACCTTCCAAAATAATTTCCATGATGTTATAAGGACTTAAATTCACCTCCATGTTAAATTTTTCCCTTCTGTTCTACTCTAGGGGGTTGATCCAGTCCTGAGAAGGCCACCGATAGCCCTTCCCAATGCTGCCAGAAGATAACATCTTTTCAAAACTTCCTAAAATCATCTGGGGGATTAAATTGACTTTCCTAAATCAACTTGGGGACCTATTTGACATCAAATAGGTGTTGACCATACTGAAATATTTGACCTGGGTGCCTAGGAATGATAAAACAATAAAATTTTAGTACTGTGGTATAGTTGTCGTGCTCGGAAATTGCCAATTTCCTATTACACATTTTCACAAAAATAGCTAGCTCTAGCTTTGGGACATGGCATGGACTGAGCATAGCACATACATTACATGAGAATCTAGAATCTCAATTTTAGACCATATATTTTTTTGACCATTTCCTTA
Source organism: Taxus wallichiana var. yunnanensis (assembly GCA_018340775.1). NCBI lineage: Eukaryota > Viridiplantae > Streptophyta > Pinopsida > Cupressales > Taxaceae > Taxus > Taxus wallichiana. The sequence goes on from CM031238.1 coordinate 435,457,328, forward strand.
TCCATTAGGCCATGCAGAGTCATGTACAACTTACAATAAGAGAGAAAGAGAGAAGAAGGAAACACACACGCACACGGAAAGAAAACATCACACATAACAAGAAGGGAAACACATGTAATAGAAAGGGGAAAAAATCTAGAAATCACCTATGGTACAAGACGGGGGACAACCCGCTTTCACTGAAGCACTTTTCGTTCCTTAAAAGTTACCCATGAGTGGGGCAACACTGAGTGATGTTGTCCTCATAAATCCATTGACTGGTTCCAAAAAGTAACCTCCTTTCCTTAATTGTTTATGGAAGCCAAGTGCTTTCATGATTGTCCTTTTACTTTGTAGGAGTGATTCCATGTGATCTTCTTGATGTTCAGTATTTACTTGGAAATTCCATTTCCTTTATCCTCTTTGAAGTTGGTCTCATAGTGGAAGTTGCCTTCCATGTTTATCCACATAGTTGATTCTTCATTGAGCATATCATCGCTTCCCTAGGGCTGATTTTCATTCAAATTACTTGAACATTTTGGATTCTTTTCTTTCCCAATTCTATGCTCATTGACCTCTTTTCCATGAGAAACCTCAAACTTATCCTTTTCCTTTACTCCACTATGAGGTGCTTGAGTACTAATGGAAGGATTGGAAGCAACCTCATAATTGTATTGTATGGCCATGACACAAGTGAAGAGATCAAGAATCAGCTCGGGCTCTTCCGAAACTTATATTACATCCAATATTTCTTGCATGAAGTTATGCTTCATCATTTCTTACAGCTCCTCTTTGTACGCCTTTGAAGAATCTTTATTTTATAGCTCAAGGCAACTACCTAGAGGGATTACCTCATCATCTTGGGAATCACTGCACTCTACCGATCCTTCATCAAAAAGAGCTTCATCTTCAATGGCCTTGAAACTTCTTTCTTTAATTTGTTCATCATGGAAAGATTCTTCCTCTTCAAATGGGAAAGAAAATACCTCAATTTCATCATTATATCCACCAACCATTGGCTCGAGAGGGACATCATATTTCTCATCTAGATTTATTTCAACATATCCCATCTTCACACTTTGGTTGAGGTTTCCAAGTCATCTTCATGCTTGTCTTCCAAATTCATGGCTTGCATTAAAAGTTCAAGATTGATCTTAGGGTCTTTTGTTTCTTCCGCGGCTCTTAACAATCCTTGTATAACATTTCTTTCAAACCTTTCACGCACTCATCAAAATCTGATTTTGTATTTCCATAAATGGTCTGGATGAGGTCATATTCATCCCTAAATGGGAATGAGAATAACTCCTCATCATGGATAAGCACATAAGCTGATTTCTCTTCTTGAAAATGATCCAAAACCATTTCCTCTTCTTCATGGTTTGCATCATCTGGAAATTTAGGGCTGCCCTCTTGTAACTTGAATCTCCTCAATGCTTTTTCAAAATCCAAATCTCTCTGGTAATTCATGTATGTACCTATCAATACGGGGATATCATCTTCCTCCTTGGTTGTCACAAAGTGATTCATCTGCCTGCTACCTTTATACAAGATGTTAGATTCTTGGCTTCCAGAATTTAATATTGTGTACCTCATCTTCTTCCCGGGAAGCAATTTCTCCATGTCTCCCTTCACTTGTATGGTTTTAGATGACCAATTCATTTGAATTTTCCCTCCCAATTCTTGGCAGAAGCTTCTACTTAGCAACACTATAAAATGAGGCTGGGACATCTTCTACCAAAATCATCACTAAGACTTTCTTGTCTGGAAATATGGCGAGATCCGTCTACGCATCTTTGACCTTACCTACAAGTGGGACCTCTTTTGACTCTAAAGAGTAACAAGAGCCACCGGGTGGAGTCATGGTGAGTTTGAAAGCTTTGGAAACCTTCACGGGCATGACATTATCTGAGGCACCCAAAGCTATTATGCAATTGTTCAATACATATTCTCCAATAAGAAGGGAGACATAAAAGGTTCAACCTTATCAATCATTGATGCACTTAGAGAAATCATGTTTTGTGAGGGAGGTGTAGGTGGGTTTTGTAGTATTCTTTAGGATGAGGAGCTACATCATTGGGTGTTAGACTAACATTTCTTATGTATTGAACAAACCTCTTGAACTGTTCAGGATGGGTCTATAAATATTCAGTTTCGGTGATCTGCACTTTTTATCTTTGTTTGCATATTCTATGAAGTCAAAGGGAGAAGATGCAGATAAGGGGGTGAAGGGACTGATTTTGGAGTTTGGATAGGCTTAGGAGTAGGATTTAATGTTCGAGGAATGGACAATATTTTGAATGGCACACTAGGAGCTTTCAAGGTATTAGATTTTGTAGGAGAAAATTTAGATTTATAAATGGAAGAGGAATTGGAAAACTTACTTGGAATAGCAGGATTCTTCTTACTTGCTACATGGTCAAGATTTAACAATGCAGACTTCATGGAAGATGGAAGTGGGATCCTCAACTGATTTTTTTTTGCAGAGTCACCACAGGAGGATCATCAACCTTCTTTTCCTTTACAATAGTGGAGGGAGATGTTCTTCTCTTAGATTGAGAATGAGTGAATACCACACATGAGAAACCGGGTGCATCCTCTTTGTCTTATTCATCACCTATGGAATACACACAAAATCTGATTTTTCTATCGTTATCAAGTTCATTGATCTATATGAATTTACCACCTTCACTTTCTTGTTCAAGCTCTTCTTCACTTTCTTGAAATCTATAATTTACTTTCACGGGTGGGGCCTCTAAGGAAAGACTTTGGATTGATCCTACAATTTGATTTGTGTTGCTTCTTTGAGAAGAAACTCATTTAAATATTTACCTCCTCAATGAAGCCATTTCATTTTCCAAATTTCACAGTGATGGATTGTTTCTATAATCTCCAGGATGTTGGGCCTTTCCCTTTAATGGATTCTTGATCTTTCCAGAGAGGATGAGATCATCATCAAGTTCAATGGTCATCTTTTATGCTTCTATAATGTTCCTTGGTTGGGCTCTTCACAACAAAAATCTTACTTCTGATGATTGAGCATTGATGAATAATCTCTTGATATTGTTTTCAGATGGTGAATCTTCTTCTAGTATCTTGCAAGTAACCATTCAAAGCGAACCACGAAGTCTCTCATAGTTTCACTTTCTCCTTTCTTTATTTGAGCTAACTACACCAAGAGGTCATGATAGTCTTCAGTTGATTTAAATATTTCCTCGAAGGTAGTCTTGATGTCATTCCAACTAGTGATAGATCGGGTAGACAAGAGGTAAAACCATTCTATTGTTTTTTCTGTGAGGGACTCCACAAAAATTCTTACAGCAACATCTTCATGTTGGACACCAAGAATTCCACATGATGTCATGAAGGCTGATATATGCTCTTCAGGGAGTTGTGTGTTGTCTCCTTTGAACTTTTGAAAGTTCTTATCAGAAATTGTTGGTAGATCATGAAGAGGAGGTTCAAGAGCAAGCGGGACAATATTTATTCCCCATGGAACAATGGGTTGGGGTATTTCTACTTCATCTTCCACTGTCATTTTACTTATGCTTTAGCCCTTTCTTCTAAAAAATCTTACACTAAAAAAATTTTCAATAGGAATATGAAAAGTTACGTGTAAAAAATCAGTAGTGCATCTTTCAACAATGGATTTTCATGAACTCTTTTTTATGATTTTTTTTCAAAAATTTTGGACCATGCGGTCATATTTTCGGGTGCAGATGCTGTTAAATATGCCCCAAGGTGGGCACCAAAAATTGTTGGTGAGAGAATTTTTCTAGTGGACAAAATTGTGGATTTATTGCCAACACTCTGGAAATATAAGTCTCTCTACTTAACCGGTGCAGCTCCTGTATATGCATGCACATGAAAAGGTGGATTTATGTGGTGGCCTTTCACCAATGATCTAATAGGTACACTCCACTGATCCTATGGAAAATCTTACAAATGCCTACAAGAGAGGAATTTGTCTATAGAGATGGAAAGGGGAGTGAGAAATTAGATAGGAGAACTAATGTTGTAGGTAGAATATCATATTCCTACACACACTAGTCAAAAAATTCAACACATGCATTCATGAGAAGAAACAACTCTACAAATAACAAAAAGACCAAATAGAATTTATTGATCACAAATTATTAAGAAACCACTTATTCAAAGAAAGCTAGAAACTCCTTCTTCTTGTATTGATTGTTTAAAAAAACATTGTACATAGTATGAGAATGGAAGAAATATAGAGAGTGGGGGAAGGAAGAAAATGGCTATCTCCTTTACTTTCTCTAGGTACAATGCACTCTTGATTTTACAAGATCAATCGCCAACCCTTTGAAATGGGAATGGCGTTACAATTTATTGAGTGAGAGGTGACTTATCATCTACCCCTCAATGACTTTTCATATGTCCTTGTGAAAATTAAAAAAATTCAACTTCCTAGGAGAATATTAAGTCCCTTTTTCTAACATAAAGGTGACTTATTACATTAGGAACATTAGGCCACATGAAAAAGTGCAACCCCAACTCAAAATTAGAATATTGGAAAGTGAGAGAAAGTTTGGGGGAAGAGGAGAGAGAAAGATAGAGAGAAGAAGAAGAGGATATTTCATTCCCTATGAAGTTAGTTACTCCTTGTCGATGGAAAGCTCTAAATGCGGTGAAATTGTGAATCTTCAAACTCCTTGCACACTGTGAAACTCCTTCAAATTATCTCATGAAGGCCCACCAAGTTGAGTGAATTATTCTACTAATGACCTCAATTCCTAGCTTGCGTATGATATATCTGTGACCCAAACTATGTAGTGAGTGTCAAAAAGAATTGTCCAATTCCTTGAGATGATCACCTCTCTATGTCTCATTGTGCCAAACTTTCCCTTTAAGAACAACCTACTATTAATAGTAAGTGTCCAGATGGAAGGCTTACTATTTTTAGTGAGAGGTGATTTTTCCTCTTCTCAACCATCGTGATGTGATGAAATCCCTCATTCGATCTTGTGCACACTTTACTTTGACCACTTCATGGGGTGACTTTATATTTTTAGTAAGCACCTATATAAGGGACTTATTATTTTTAGTAAGTGGTCATTTTAACTATTTTCTGCTCCATGCAAATCATTCTAGCTTCCTAGTGACCTTGGGTACACACTACTTTTACCATAACTACTTTTGATGATGACTTTCCAAACATAGCAAGTATGTATAGGAAAACTTACTATTTTTAGAAAGTGCATTTCTAGTGCTCATTTTGATGGAACATATGTTTTTAAACTCGTCTCATTGTCATGACCACATCCTCCGAATTTCACATAATTTTTCCTACTAGAATGTCGGGAAATAAAATTTAAAATTTTCACCTAGCAGTGGCTTCGAGCACGGAGCTGCCATGGCAGTCATTAAAGGAGCTCAAAATTTGTATTTCTAGTTTTTGTCTCTATTTTCAATGAAAAAAAATCCATTGCAATAGGTTTTTCATTTGGAGCTTGTGTGTAATTTTTAGCTCATTTCCATTGTCAGAATGATGGGAAATCCGACGAATGTGAGTTAGTGCACAAAGTGAGGATTTTTTTAGAACAAATAATTCTAGGCACCATTTGACCTTTGTTTTATTGCATCATGATCATCTTGAAAAATTTGGAAGTCTGCAGAAGATGGCACCTTGATCTGACTTGTATCTTGTGAGATATGAATATTTCTCGATCGAGTGACTTCACAGTTATCCATCAAAAAACCTTCATTTTCTTCTCATTCTTCATTTATTCGATCCAATTTTCTCTGATATTGTTGTGTTTTCATGAAGTATATTATTTTTGGGTCATGGTGGAGCTGGTTTGGATCAGCAATGGCATACTGGGTGTCTGGATAAGCTTGAGCAAAGTCATGGCATGGTGAGAAGCTGTGAAGGAGAAATGAGGGGAAGAAATGGCTAAGTGATGATTTGAATATTAAAAAAATGATCATGCAGGGGTGGGGCACATTTTTTCATGTCTTTATGTCCCTAACCTCGGGGGACTTGAGGGACATAAAATTCCATGGTGAGTAAGAGGACGACACGTGTCCTCAATCCAAAGCGAGGGGGGATTTGCTTGAAAAAACAATAGAAACAACTGGGGCCGAAAAGTCGGTTGCATGGATGACCAAAGGAATCCCCATAGGGAATGGGTGAATTTTTCATGTCTTCTATCATGACCTTAGGGATGTGAGGAACATCAAATTACACGGGTGTCCTATAGGTGACACGTATCCTCGATCTAACGACAGGGAATTTGAGCTCCAAAAATGTACCTCGGGGTTGTGTTGTCAAGTTTGAAGGTCAAATGAGGGTCACAGAGGTCACATGGGGGTTGGGAAAATTTTTAAAGTATTATGTACCTGACCTCAGGGACATCAGGGACATAAAATTCCACTAGAATCCTGGTACTAACATGTGTCCTCTCAAAATTTGGCTAAGTCTCGAACACGCTCCAAGAGGGAAACTTGGAACGATGATAACTTGAGATCTCGGTGGAATTTATTGGTGAAATTTTATATCACCCTACTGTAAATTTCCTTTTAAATCCAATGGTGTGGGTATCATGTCTTGATTCATCCATTTCATCTCTAAAAAATCAGAATTTTTATTTGGTACTCCACATGTGCCTAATAAAAATTACACAAACCTTATGCGCCAAAGTGTTGTGAAAAATATGATTTCACCATCATTTAGGTATTGGAATTATATTTTTGGTGATGTTTTATTTAACTCATAACTCCATCCGGAGCTCCCAAATCTTCTTCTGAAGCTCAACAGATGTTTTAGGCCTGTGTACTACCTAGGCTTGCGAACGCTACTTTTCATTCAGACTGCTCCAAGTCTTTCAAAGCTTCCCAAAACCTTCAAAAATCATTTCCATGATGTTATAAGGACTTAAATTCACCTCCATGTGGAATTTTTCCCTTCCATTCCGCTCCAGGGAGGTTTATCCAGTCCTGGGAAGGCCAACGATAGCCCTTCCCAATACTACCAGAAGATAGCATCTTTTCAGAACTTCCTAAAATCACCTGGGGATTAAATTGAATTTCCTAAATCACCTAGGGGACCAATTTTACATCAAATATGTGGTGACCATAGTGACGTATTTGACCTAGGGTGCCTAGGAATGATAAAACATGAAACATTCAGTACAAGAGTATAGTTGTCGTGATCAGAAATTGTCAATTTCCATGTTACACATTTACACGACAAAAATACCCCTATAACTTTCCCCAAGTGGATATATGGGATGAAAAATTCACCCCATTCTAACCCCTCATCAGTTTCTCAATATGACCCACTTTTATCTCTTGTTGGCATGGTGTCCTAATAGGTGTTTTCATTTATGCAAAACCACATTAATGATAAAGTGAATGTTTTATGATGATGTCATCATGTTTTTCATGGTGCTAACATGTTGCTTCATATGTATATAATCTTATACAATGGGATTCAATGAGATGTGCTTGCTCTTGTAAGCATATACAAGTGCCTAGAATATGTAGCTTAGTAGTGTGAGCTTGAAATATCTCTTTTATACAAATTAGAACAATTGTAAATACATCCTCTGTCTCAAAATAATCTTCAAATATACTGAAATCATTAATGATCATCATCTTATATTCTAACTCAACTTGTAGAACAACATAGACTGTATCAACCATATTAATTCTGACCAAATATTAACTGAATATCTATCTCAGCATCATCTCCAAATAGATCTACTAATATCATTACTACAACTTCAAACACATCGTCTGAATCAAAGACATTTTCAAATTCATCAAAATGATCAATATTCAAAAACTTCAAACTTCCATTAATTCTGACAAGTACATGGACAGATTTAAACATTTTTGACTTACAAACATATATTCATAGACTCTGAAATCTTTCCTTTTGCTTCTCCAGATATATCTTTCTAATCCAGCATATATCGATCTAGTCCAGATCCAGTGTCTTCAATTTTAGTTCTAATCCAGTGTAGTGAGTGAATTGAGGATGCGCTATTAAATAGGCAACTCAAAGCTTTTCACCGGATACGGGAAGACCGGAAACCGGAGCAAGAGGTAATCGGTAAGATTCCTCAGTGAGTACAGCCCACTCACTAAAAGCAAGACACGACACCACCCAAAGGTACAAAGATGCCAATGGGTCCACCACGCACCTACAAAAGCTAACTACCGACAACAAGCCTGTCGGATAACTTTATTAAAAGCAGGATAAGAAGGAATCCTGAAAAGGGAAGATGATAACATGCCTATCATCATGACAGATAGTGCGAAGCGCACTCAATTATTCGAAGAGGACAGAGGGTCCAGGACGGTCAGGGTCATCATCGTCAGAAGATGATGTGGAATCATTTCTTGTTGGTGCCCCAGGAAGTAACCTTTCATGTTGCTCTAACCATATGCGGGACATCCGCGCGGTTCCATCTGTGTTTGGTCGGAGATGAGCCCTTGTAGGAAACAAATAGTGGTCCAGAATTCTGAGATCCTGGTCAGGGGCTGGAGGTCGTACGACCATGGTGTGATGCAGAAGAATTCTCCTCCAAAGAGTTGCATTTGGTCTTTCAACCAAATTTCTGTGATTAATTTTAATATAATAATGTGCTTTAACATACCATGGGATCTTACATTGAATAAGAACATTTCTGGCTATATCCGGATGCACATTAACAAGAGGAGAGTTAGATAACTTAGAAGGGAGAAATTTTGAAAGAAAGTACTTGAAGTGAGAAGAGATGTACTTCCTGTCTCCCGAGAAGGAGGTCGGTTCCATATGTCTGTCTGCAAAGGATGTTCTTCAGGCCACATCCTTGAAAATTCGAACCGCCATAATGTGTCCTTTCTCGGTATCAGCTGCCTGAGTCTGAGACCTTCGACAGGTAGGAAATCCGGTTGTTCGACTGCGTAGAGAGATCTCCATTGCCACTTTAGGCAACACTTGACCAAGGGTTCTTGTAGAGTATGAAACTCATGACCTGGTATGTCAGGATCATAAAGTTTACATTCAAGTTCAGACATGGCGAACTCTTGTGTGGTTATAAGATCTCTAGAGACCAGAAGCGTTTGAGCTTCTTGTGACATTCTGTTGTCACAGAGTACTAATGCATCAATTTGTTCTTTTGCATGTCGATGATCCCATACAGTGCCATGGGATTCATGGATAACCTGTGTGACATTAATGTTCTTTAGAAGTATTGAGTTCTCTGCTGACAAAATCTGCAAGAGCATTTTGTTTACCTGATATATGCTCTATTTGGAACTCAAAGTTGTCAAACCAAAGACCCCATCTTTGGAGTCTGTTGAAGGCTACCTTATTAGCTGGATCTCCGCCATCTAACCTTTTTCTGAAATCTTTGAGGTCAGATCTTAAAATAAATTCTTCATTTTGAACGAAGAACAAGAAAGCCTTGATGGCTTTTTTAGCAGCTAATAATTCCTTATGGGAAGAATGATAATTTAACTCAGAACCTTGAAAGCTCCTGAGGCAAATCTACATACCTTCTCTTTATCATTCTCGGCCTTTTCCTTGAGTACGGCTCCCCAAAATTGTTCGCTGGCGTCGCATTCAATGATCTTCTTGCCAGTCCTGTAATGACATTGCCTGGAGTTCTTGTACTTGTTTCTTAATCCTCTGTACTTGTACTGCTCTGGTCATGTCCTGATTCCATCCAGGAGCATTCTTCTTGAGTCTACTATTTAGCAGTACACGATCAGCTGCTATGTTCTGGTAAAAACCAGCAACATAGTTGATACATCCTAAGAAACGCTGCAATTGTTGTTTCTCTAGGATTTGGTCAGGAAAATTCTGTATGCTTGTGATCACATGCTGCTTTGCATAGAAATTGTTCCTGAACTGATTGTAATACCAAGGAAGTCTATTTCTTCCTTAAAGATTTCCATTTTAGTGGGAGACAAGCAGATCCCATTTTTATATACAGTCTCATAAAATTTTCTAAGTGAGTTAGATGCTCCTTTGGTGACTTAGAAAATATGAGAATGTCATCAATGTAAACAATTAGGAAATCAGACAACTCACCGAAGATTTTGTCCATGATCTTCTGGAATAATAGAAGGAGCTGTCTTGAGACCGAATGGAAGAACTTTCCATTCATATTGACCACCTGGTACGATGAAGGCGGTTTTATACATATCTTCATTGCGCAAGAACACTTGCCAAAATCCGCTCTTTAGATCAAACTTGCTGTAGACATGAGATCCTTTGATTCTTCTCAAGATGTCATCCTTGGCTGGAATGGGATGCTGTACAGCAGTTATGTATTTATTCAGTGGCTTATAATCCACTACGAGCCTTTTCTTTCCTCTGATTTGCTCAGATCTCTTGTTCACATAAAAGGCTGAACATGCCCATGGTGAATTGGATTCTTGTATGAGTCCGGCTTTAACCAGCTTCTGTATTTCACCCTGGCATTCTTTTCTCTCTGCAGGGGGCATGCCTTTATGATGTGCTTTGAACTTTGGTAGCACTTCATTGCCCTTGTCATCTTTGATCATCTGAAGATCCAAAGAACAATAATGCTTCTTTCTTTTGATGAAAGCATGTGGATCTTCACTGCAGACGTTCTTCTTTATCCTGAAACTATTTCTTCAATATTAATAGCATTGTTAGAAATAGATTTATGAATCCAGTATTATTAAGACAGTCTTTACCTTCTGAGGTAAAGGAACTATACTCTGAAAAGAGTATCTTCTGGGAATGGAGATAGGAGGCTCAAACAACATACTGTTCTGGGAGATGCTTTGAATGTATTACATTGCTGCAGAAAATCAACTCCTAGAAGACAGTCATAATTCTCCATATTATGTTGATAGAACTCTATATCAATAGAATGTCCTTCAACATCTAATTTTACTTTAGCCATTGATTTGCAGACTACCTCTCTTTTATCAAATTTGATTTTAGTGTGGGTTTTAACCCAACAAATCACTAGGGAGAGCATATCTTCTCGATGATAAGGCTAATCTCAGCACCCGTGTCAATCATGGCATCCAAAACATAAGGCTTTATATGTGGAATGCATATAGTGATTGCTATAAAGGGATTCTGGGTGCAACTTAATGTACATACCTTTGGCTGTGATGGCTGATCTTCTTGGGATGCCAAATTGTGGTATGTTTCTTCGAGATTCTCTGTGAATCTTCTTTGTCACCTTCTTCCTCAGCTATCAGCTTGCTATATTCTTCAGTTGCCTTAGCAAGCACTTTTCAAGTAATTCAATCCTGGATTTTCTCCAGGTCTTGTACATTGCCTTGAAGCTGGATTTTCTGAAGATTGTCCTGGCTCATAAGAGGAATAAACAGGAGGACTGATTCCTCTTCCTCTTCCACGCCATGCTCCAAACCTTCCCCTGGTGGGAATTTGTCTCTGCCTGACTCTCTGCTGGAATGGAGGCCGTATTGGAAATGCTTCAAAGGGCTCTTCAATTTCTGATTCAGCTTTGCTTTGTGCCTGGCTTTGCTCCAATTCATTCTGTCTTAGGTATCTGTCCTGCAGATTTCTAAGTTCTTTTTGAAGGGCTATCTTCCTTGTTGTGTCCCAAGGAGGACAACTGTCGTAGACTGACTGGAGGCTTTCAACTTGTCTTCTGAGCAAGTCTGCACTTGGTGGTATCATGGGATGAACAAAATCAGATACCATATTTATACTGAAATGAGTAAAGGAAGGAATTGAACTATACCCACTATCAGTACTATCTTCATCTGATGAAGCTTGCTGAATATTATTGCAATTTTCTCCTTCAATGGAGACATAAGATATATCAGATGATAAACTATCAGTGTCAGAAATAAAAGCATATTCTTCTTCTTCTATGCCTTTACTGGTTAAGGCATTTACCTTTGCCTTACCTTTCTCTGTATGTCTCTGTGGACACTGATTAGCATAATGAGCATCTTTACAAATATAACAGGTAGGTTTAAACCTGTTTGATTTACCCAAATGTTTATACTTACGAAATTTATATTTCGCTCTGGGTTTACCTTTCTGGAACTGCTCTTTATACTTTCCTTTTCTGAACTGCTCTCTGTATTTATGTTTCTTTTTCTTTTTCTGCCGCCACTCACCCCCTTTTGAAAAAAGACAATCTTTGCAAGAAGATTTCTTCTTGGAAGATTGGATTTCTAGTCAGGACATCCAAAGGGTTCTAAAGCATACTGATTGCAGAAAGTATTGCTGAGAGCTTTTTGGTGTTTGAACGCTTGCTTGCGTTCCCATTTTTCTTTGCATAGCTTGGCATTACACTGATCTATTATCTGGTTGATGTGCCCAAAACTTAATTCTGAAGTTTTCATTCCATGCATGGCCTTTCTATATTGTGTAGCAAAGAAAGGTGGAAATGACTCTATATAACGGAGACGCATAGTCTCATCGTTAATATTACCTGAACTGTAATATAGCTTCTGCATGAAGCATTGGTATTCCTTTATGCGAGTCATATCACATAAGCGAGCTCTGAGGAACATGGCAGTGTTCATCATCTTGTCATCATCTATATTACCGATGAATTCTCTGATAAGAGCTGCTGTGAGGCCAGTGAAACCTGAATCTAGGATTTCTGCTTTGTTGGGAAGTACATCCCACCATTCTTTAAGAATGCCTACAAAGCCATTGACTATAGTGGCAGCAATATTTTGAGGTGTTCTGCCATAGGTTTCTTTTTGGGTGTTGCCCCATCCTATCATTGCATGGATTATTTCTTTTATCTCAGCCACAGTCTTACATTCTACTCTGTAGAAATTTGGCTGAAGTGTTTGGACCTTTGTGGTTGACTGGAAACCTGGAGTACTGCTTTCACCCATATGTTCATCAAACAATGGTGGTGTGAATTCTGGATTCTCAATGTGAGATTCAGTACCCTCTATGCTAAGCATGTTTACCTCTTTGTCCTTAAAGAACAAAGGTTTATATTCTTCTAGAACTTCCTTGTATGACTTCTTTGGAGTAGGACTAGCTAGATTCTGGACTTCTGTCCATGAGACGGCTTGAGACCAATCACCTTCTTTCTAGGTGTTAACCTAGTATTCAACTCATTGATCTTTGGAAAGATCTTGGGAAGTTCTGGGTTAGACATTTTGGATATCATCTATCCTGCTGTGTGTCTTTTCATTTTCATCCTGAATTTGTGACAGACCTGATTCTAACAATTCATTGGTTTGTTGTGTTCTGGCTATAATTGTACTTTTCAAACCAACTGTATGATCAACCAAGGGTTGAACAATATCTGTGACTCTATGTGTGATTGCCTCTGGAAGGCTTGTGGAAAGACTTGTGTTGTGCTTTCTATTTTCTTAACAGATTCTTCCATTTTATCAAATCTAGAATTTAACAATCTCAAAGCACCAGCAGTGTCTCCTTTCTTTCTCAATTCTATAGCTTTAAGTGTTCTTTCCAAACTTGAAAGCTTTTCAGATTGAGAACATACCTCTTCATTCACAGATAGTAGTGCCTTGTTGGTCCAGTTGAGCATTTTAGAGCTTTCAGATGGCTCTATCTCTTTATTGACTGCTCTTTGATACCAGAATACGGCCTTTTGAGTCTCATCAGGTGAAATCAGCTCATGCTGATCTGTAGGAGGAAATGGAGTCCTCGTACTCGTTGAAGCCATGTTTATTGTAGGCCCATTGACAGGGGCGTACTTCTGACTGACTAACTTTTCGCAATCTGTGCACCATAAAAAGTCAGTAGAAGGATCATGGGTTAATGATCTATGGCTACATAAAAATATCTTTTCATCTTCTTTCTTAGCCTCTTGAGGCTTGGATGATTCACCAACTGAAAAATAAGAAGATGTAGAAGCTACTGAATTGCTTCTATTCAAGAATCTTTTTGATCTATCAATGTCAGATGCTTTACCAACATCTGAGTTTCTTCTAAACTGAGTGTCACATCATTTCTGCCTTCTGTTACTGCAGTTGCATTTTGAAGCTTTGGCTGAGATGTCTGCACAAACTTTTTTGCTAGTGTCCATTCCTTTGGAACTTTGATGTCTGACCATGAGATTAACTCAGGTTCAATCTTCTGAGTTTCTAAGTTAACGTGAGTCACCACGCTACTGCCTTTGGACGTGCCGTGTTTAACAGCTGGGTTCATGGTATTGACCAGACGGTAAATGATTTTATAATGGACGGCAAGAGGACAAGATCCTTTGCGCATATTCAAGCCTGTGGTTGCTAAGTGCAATTTTAAGACATCTTGCAGAAGGTCTTCTTTTGTTAAAGACACTGGGTAGTTTGGGTATACCTCAAAGGATACAGGGCCTGTATGAAGGCCAGTTTGGACTGCGGCTAACAAACTATCCTTAAAGTTATCAAAACGAAGATCTAAAAGACAACATAATATACTAGCATTCAAACCGCGGCGAAATAGAGGTGTGATTCCTATTTGTACACAAACCGATATGAGCAAATTTATATGTGGTTTGACGCTTAAGGGACTTGACATCAGCTTTATCAATTAAAGGGATATTATATTCACAACTATTACTCTGTGAAACTTGAATGACGGATTCCCTAGTCTTAAAAACTGTGGAAGCTAAAAGCTGAAACCTATTTAAATGAGAATAAACTTCATTATAAGCTTTTTAGGAAGTCGCCACTCAGGAGTGGGACTCGACTCATCAATAATATTAATTTCTTCATTAACTGAGAAAACATCAGACAAACTAATCAAAGATGTATCTTCGGAATCTACAGTAGAAGTTCGGGGAGACTGATCAGCCATTGTGGGACTTACAAGCAAAGAACCAAAAATCTGCGACACTCCTCGGGCAAAACTCGTCTTACTGTTGCGCCTGACAAACGGCGTCTTACGGTTGCGATGGCCACACCTGCAGATTATACTGGGGTATATAAACTTGCGTTTACACGAATGCTGACAGATCACTGAACTTACTTCTGAAGATACGATTCACAACTCTGAATATTGCTGACACTTCCGATTCTCTTTTGCTAGCTCTGATACCATTCTAAAACAAACATACTCCTCAAAACATTCTAAACCATATTAAAAGATCTCACTCTTAAACATGAATTACACAACACAAATTATTACACTCCACTCTCTACCAACCATATATGTGAATTATAGTTACACATAACTCCACGACGGATAATATCTCTTTTATACAACCTAAACAATTGTAAATACATCCTCTGTCTCAAAGTAATCTTCAAATATACTGAAATCATTAATGATCATCAACTTATATTCTAACTCAACTTGTAGAACAACATATACTGTATCAACCATATTAATTCTGACCAAATATTAATAAAATATCTATCTCTGCATCTTCACCAAACAGATCTACTAATATCATTACTACAACTTCAAACACATCATCTGAATCAAAGACATTTTCAAATTCATCAAAATGATCTATATTCAAAATTTCAAACTTCCATTAACTCTGACAAGTACATGGACAGATTTAAACATTTCTGACTTACAAACATATATTATAGACTCTGAATTCTGAAATCCTTCCTTTTTCTTCTCCGTATATATCTTCTAATCCAAAGATATATCGATCTAATCCAGATCTATTCAATTTTAGTTCTAATCCAGTGTAGTGAATGAAATGAGGATGCGCTATTAAATAGGCAACTCAAAGCTTTTCACCGGATACGGGAAGACCGGAAACCGGAGCAAGAGGTAATCGGTAAGATTCCTCAGTGAGTACAGCCCACTCACCAAAAGCAAGACACGACACCACCCAAAGGTACAAAGATGCCAATGGGTCCACCACGCACCTACAAAAGCTAACTACCGACAACAAGCCTGTCGGATAACTTTATTAAAAGCAGGATAAGAAGGAATCCTGGAAAGAGAAAGATGATAACATGCCTATCATCATGACAGATAGTGCGGAGCGCACTCAATTATTCGAAGAGGACAGAGGGTCCTGGACGGTCAGGGTCATCATCGTCAGAAGATGATGTGGAATCATTTCTTGTCGGTGCTCCAGGAAGTAACCTTTCATGTTGCTCCAGCCATATGCGAGATATCCGCGCTGTTCCATCTGTGTCAGGTCGAAGATGGCGCCGTGTAGGAAACAAATAGTGATCAAGGATTCTGAGATCTTGATCAGGAGCTGGTGGTCGCACGACCATGGTGTGATGCAGAAGAATTCTCCTCCAAAGAGTTGCATTTGGTCTTTCAACCAAATTCCTGTGATTAATTTTAATATAATAATGTGCCTTAACATACCATGGGATCTTACATTGAATAATAATATTTCTGGCTGTATCCGGATGCACATTTAACAGAGGAGAGTTAGATAACTTAGAAGGGAGAAATTTTGAAAGAAAGTACTTGAAGTGAGAAGAGATGTACTTCCTGTCTCCCAGAGAAGGAGGTCGGTTCCATATGTCTGATTGCAAAGGATGTTCTTCAGGCCACATCCTTGAAAATTCGAACCGCCATAATGTGTCCTTTCTTGGTATCAGCTGCCTGAGTCTGAGACCTTCGACAGGTAGGAAATCCGGTTGTTCGACTGCATAGAGAGATCTCCATTGCCATTTAAAGCAACATTTGACCAAGGGTTCTTGTAAAGTATGAAACTCATGACCTGGTATGTCAGGATCATAAAGTTTACATTCAAGTTCAGACATGCGAACTCTTGTGTGGTTATAAGATCTCTAGAGACCAGAAGCGTTTGAGCTTCATGTGACATCCTGTTGTCACAGAGTACTAATGCATCAATTTGTTCCTTTGCATGTCGATGATCCCATACAGTGCCATGGGATTCATGGATAACCTCGTGTGTACGCCGATATTCTTAGCAGTTGAGTTCTCTCACGACAAAATCTGCAAGAGCATTTTGTTTACCCCTCGATATGTGCTCTACTTGGAACTCAAAGTTGTCAAACCAAAGACCCCATCTTTGGAGTCTGTTGAAGGCTACCTTATTAGCTGGATCTCCGCCATCTAACCTTTTTCTGAAATCTTTGAGGTCAGATCTTAAAATAAATTCTTCATTTTGAACGAAGAACAAGAAAGCCTTGATGGCTTTTTTAGCAGCTAATAATTCCTTATGGGAAGAATGATAATTTAACTCAGAACCTTGAAAGCTCCTGAGGCAAATCTACATACCTTCTCTTTATCATTCTCGGCCTTTTCCTTGAGTACAGCTCCCCAAAATTGTTCGCTGGCGTCGCATTCAATGATCTTCTTGCCAGGTCCTGGTAATGACATTGCCGGGAGTTCTTGTACTTGTTTCTTAATCCTCTGTACTGCTCTGGTCATGTCCTGATTCCATCCAGGAGCATTCTTCTTGAGTCTACTATTTAGCAGTACACGATCAGCTGCTATGTTCTGGTAAAAACCAGCAACATAGTTGATACATCCTAAGAAACGCTGCAATTGTTGTTTCTCTAGGATTTGGTCAGGAAAATTCTGTATACTTGTGATCACATGCTGCTGCATAGAAATTGTTCCTGAACTGATTGTAATACCAAGGAAGTCTATTTCTTCCTTAAAGATTTCCATTTTAGTGGGAGACAAGCAGATCCCATTTTTATATACAGTCTCATAAAATTTTTCTAAGTGAGTTAAATGCTCCTTTGGTGACTTAGAAAATATGAGAATGTCATCAATGTAAACAATTAGGAAATCAGACAACTCACCGAAGATTTTGTCCATGATCTTCTGGAAAATAGAAGGAGCTGTCTTGAGACCGAATGGAAGAACTTTCCATTCATACTGACCACCTGGTACGATGAAGGCGGTTTTATACATATCTTCATTGCGCAAGAACACTTGCCAAAATCCGCTTCTTCGATCAAACTTGCTTTGTAGACATGAGATCCTTTGATTCTTCTCAAGATGTCATCCTTGGTGGAATGGGATGTCAGATGCGAGCTTATGAATTTATTCAGTGGCTTATAATCCACTACGAGCCTTTTCTTTCCTCTGATCTGTTCAGATCTCTTGTTCACATAAAAGGCTGAACATGCCCATGGTGAATTGGATTCTTGTATGAGTCCAGCTTGAATCAATTTCTGTATTTCACCCTGGCATTCTTTTCTCTCTGCAGGGGGCATGCCTTTATGATGTGCTTTGAACTTTGGTAGCACTTCATTGCCCTTGTCATCTTTGATCATCTGAAGATCCAAAGAACAATAATGCTTCTTTCTGCTGATGAAAGCATGTGGATCTTCACTGCAGACGTTCTTCTTAATCCTGGAAACTATTTCTTCAATATTAACAGCATTGTTAGAAATAGATTTATGAATCCAGGTATTATTGACAGTCTTTACCTTCTGAGGTAAAGGAACAATACTCTGAAAAGAGTATCTTCTGGGAATGGAGATAGGAGGCTCAAACAACTGAATACTGTTCTGGGAGATGCTGAATGTATTACATTGCTGCAGAAAATCAACTCCTAGAAGACAGTCATAATTCTCCATATTGTGTTGATAGAACTCTATGTCAATAGAATGTCCTTCAACATCTAATTTTACTTTAGCCATTGATTTGCAGACTACCTCTCTTTTATCAAATTTGATCTTAGTGTGGGTTTTAACCCAACAATCACTAGGGAGAGCATATTGTCTGATAAGGCTAATCTCAGCACCCGTGTCAATCATGGCATCCAAAACATAAGGCTTTATATGTGGAATGCATATAGTGATTGCTATAAAGGGATTCTGGGTGCAACTTAATGTACATACCTTTGGCTGTGATGGCTGATCTTCTTGAGATGCCAAATTGTGGTATGTTTCTTCAAGATTCTCTGTGGAATCTTCTTTCTCATTTTCTTCCTCAGCTACTAGCTTGCTATATTCTTCAGTTGCCTTTAGCAAGCACTTTCTCAAGTAATTCAATCCTCGGATCTTCTCCGTGTCTTGTACATTGCCTTGAAGCCGATTTTCTCGAAGATTGTCCTGCTCATAAGAGGAATAAACAGGAGGACTGATTCCTCTTCCTCTTCCACGCCATGCTCCAAACCTTCCCCTGGTGGGAATTTGTCTCTGCCGACTCTCTCTGTTGGAATGGAGGCCGTATTGGAAATGCTTCAAAGGGTTCTCTTCATTTCTCGATTCAGCTTTGCTTTGTGCAGGCTCGGCTTTGCTCCATTCATTCTCGCCTTAAGTATCTCTGTCTTGCAGATTTCTAGTTCTTTTTGAAGAGCTATCTTCCTTGTTGTATCCCAAGGGGGACAACTGTCATAGACTGACTGGAGACTTTCAACTTGTCTTCTGAGCAAGTCTGCACTTGGTGGTATCATGGGATGAACAAAGTCAGATACCATATTTATACTGAAATGAGTAAAGGAAGGAATTGAGCTATACCCACTATCGATCGATCTTCTTCATCCGATGAAGCATGCTGAATATTATTACAATTTTCTCCTTCAATGGAGACATAAGATATATCAGATGATAAACTATCAGTGTCAGAAATAAAAGCATATTCTTCTTCTTCTATGCCTTTACTGGTTAAGGCATTTACCTTTGCCTTACCTTTCTCTGTATGTCTCTGTGGACACTGATTAGCATAATGAGCATCTTTACAAATATAACAGGTAGGTTTAAACCTGTTTGATTTACCCAAATGTTTATACTTACGAAATTTATATTTCGCTCTGGGTTTACCTTTCTGAACTCGCTTTTTTATACTTTCCTTTTCGAATCGCTCTCTCGTATTTATGTTTTTTTTTTTTTCGCGCCACTCACCCCCTTTTGAAAAAAGACAATCTTTGCAAGAAGATTTCTTCTTGGAAGATTGGATTTCTAGTTCGGGGCATCCAAAGGGTTCTAAAGCATACTGATTGCAGAAAGTATTGCTGAGAGCTTTTTGGTGTTTGAACGCTTGCTTGCGTTCCCATTTTTCTTTGCATAGCTTGGCATTACACTGATCTATGATCTGGTTGATGTGCCCAAAACTTAATTCTGAAGTTTTCATTCCATGCATGGCCTTTCTATATTGTGTAGCAAAGAAAGGTGGAAATGACTCAATATAACGGAGACGCATGGTCTCATCGTTAATATTACCCGAATCAATATAGCTTCTGCATGAAGCATTGGTATTCTTTTATGCGAGTCATATCACATAAGCGAGCTCTGAGGAACATGGCTGTGTTCATCATCTTGTCATCATCTATATTACCGATGAATTCTCTGATAAGAGCTGCTGTGAGGCCAGTGAAACCTGTATCTAGGATTTGTGCTTTGTTGGGAAGTACATCCCACCATTCCTTGAGAATGCCTACAAAGCCATTGACTATAGTGGCAGCAATATTTTGAGGTGTTCTGCCATAGGTTTCTTTTTGGGTATTGCCCCATCCTATCATTGCATGGATTATTTCTTTTATCTCAGCCACGGTTTTGCATTCTACTCTGTAGAAATTTGGCTGAAGTGTTTGGACCTTTGTGGTTGACTGGAAACCTGGAGTACTGCTTTCACCCATATGTTCATCAAACAGTGGTGGTGTGAATTCTGGATTCTCAATGTGAGATTCAAGACTTCTCTGCTTAGCATGTTTACTTCTTTGTCCTTAAAGAACAAAGGTTTATATTCTTCTAAAACTTCCTTGTATGACTTTTTGTGAGTAGGATTGGCTAAGATTCTGGACTTCTGTCCAAGAGACAGCTTGAGACCAATCACTTTCTTTCTAGGTGTTAACCTAGTATTTAACTCATTGATCTTTGGAAAGATCTTGGGAAGTTCCTGGTTAGACATTTTTGGATATCATCTATCCTGCTATGTGTCTTTTCATTTTCATCCTGAATTTGTGACAGACCTGATTCTAACAATTCATTGGTTTGTTGTGTTCTGGCTATAATTGTACTTTTCAAACCAACTGTATGATCAACCAAGGGTTGAACTATATCTGTGACTCTATGTGTGACTGCCTCTGGTAGGCTTGTGGAAAGACTGTGTCTTGTGTGCTTTCTATTTTCTTAACAGATTCTTCCATTTTATCAAATCTAGAATTTAACAATCTTAAAGCACCAGCAGTGTCTCCTTTCTTTCTCAATTCTATAGCTTTAAGTGTTCTTTCCAAACTTGAAAGCTTTTCAGATTGAGAACATACCTCTTCATTCACAGATAAAAGTGCCTTGTTGGTCCAGTTGAGCATTTTAGAGCTTTCAGATGGCTCTATCTCCTTATTGACTGCTCTTTGATACCAGAATACGGCCTTTTGAGTCTCATCAGGTGAAATCAGCTCATGCTGATCTGTAGGAGGAAATTGAGTCCTCGTACTTGTTGAAGCCATGTTTATTGTAGGCCCGTTGACAGGGGCGTACTTCTGACTGACTAACTTTTCGCAATCTGAGCACCATAAAAAGTCAGTAGAAGGATCATGGGTTAATGATCTATGGCTACATAAAAATATCTTTTCATCTTCTTTACTAGCCTCTTGAGGCTTAGATGTTTCACCAACTGTAAAATAAGAAGATGTAGAAGCTACTGAATTGCTTCTATTCAAGATTCTTTTTGATCTATCAAGATCAGATGCTTTACCAACATCTGAGTTTCTTCTGAAACTGAGTGTCACATTATTTCTGCCTTCTGATACTGCAGTTGCATTTTCAAGCTTTGGCTGAGATGTCTGCACAAACTTTTTTGCAAGTGTCCATTCTTTTGGGACCTTGATGTCTGACCATGAAATTAACTCAGGTTCAATCTTCTGAGTTTCTAAATTAACGTGGGTCACCACGCTACTGCCTTTGGACGTGCCGTGCTTAACAGCTGGGTTCATGGTATTGACTAGACGGTAAATGATTTTATAATGGACGGCAAGAGGACAAGATCCTTTGCGCATATTCAAGCCTGTGGTTGCTAAGTGCAATTTTAAGACATCCTGCAGAAGGTCTTCTTTGGTTAAAGACACTGGGTAGTTAGGGTAACTTCAAAGGATACAGGGCCCGTATGAAGGCCAGTTTGGACTGCGGCTAACAAACTATCCTTAAAGTTATCAAATCTCAAATCTAAAAGACAACATAAAATACTAGCATTCAAACCGCGGCGAAATAAAGGTGTGATTCCTATTTGTACACAGCCGATATGAGCAAATTTATAAGTGGTTTGACGCTTAAGGGACTTGACATCAGCTTTATCAATTAAAGGGATATTATATTCACAACTATTACTCTGTGAAACCTGAATGACGGATTCCCTAGTCTTAAAACTGTGGAAGCTAAAAGCTGAAACCTATTTAAATGGGAATAAACTTCATTATAAGCTTTTCTAGGAAGTCTCCACTCAGGAGTGGGACTCGACTCATCTATCATATTAACTTCTTCATTGACTGAGAAAACATCAGACAAACTAACCAGAGATGTATCTTCGGAATCTACATTAGAAGTTCGGGAGACCGATCACCATCAGGGACTTACAAGCAAAGAACCAAAATCTGCGACACTCCTCGCAAAACTCGCTTCTTATCATTGCTACCGACAAACGGCGCCTTTGGTTGCGATGGCCACACCTGCAGATTATACTGGGGTATATGAACTTGCGTTACACAAATGCCGAAGATCACCGAACTTACTTCAAGATACGATTCACAACTCAATATTGCACTTCCGACACTTCCGATTCTCTTTACATTCTAGCTCGATACATTCTAAAACACATATAACAAAACATTCTAAAAACATATCAAATCATTCAAACAATCTACGAAAATCAAATTATACAACACACCGCCACTCTTATCTACCAACCATATATGTGAATATAGTCACATAACTCCACGGAGGATATGTCTCTTTAATACAACCTAATACGATTGTAAAAACATCATCTGTCTCAAAGTAATCTTCAAATATACTGAAATCATTAATGATCATCAACTTATATTCTAACTCACTTGAAGAAACACATAAACCGTATCAACCATCTTAATTCGACCAAATATCAAATAAATATCTAATTCTGCATCTTCTCCGAATAGATCTACTAATATCATTACTACAATATCAAACACGTCTTCTGAATCAAACACATTCTCAAATTCATCAAAATGATCTATATTTAATAATTTCAAACTTCCATTAACTCTGACAAGTACATGGACAGATTTAAACATTTCTGACTTACAAACATGTATGTATAGACTCTACTCAATTCTTCGAAATCTTTCTTTCTTCTACTCCGATATCTTCTTCTTCTTAATCCAAATATATCTCGATCTAATCCGATCCAGTCTTCAATTTTATCCCAAATCCAGTGTAGTGAATGAAATGAGGATGCCCTCTTAAATAGGCAACTCAAAGCTTTTCACCGGATACGGGAAGACCGGAAACCGAGCAAGAGGTAATCGGTAAGATTCCTCAAGTGAGTACAAATTTCACCACTCACCAAAAGCAAGACACGACACCACCCAAAGGTACAAAGATGCCAATGGGTCCACCACGCACCTACAAAGCTAACTACCGACAACAAGCCTCGCTTGATAACTTTATTAAAAGCAGGATAAGAAGGAATCCTGGAAAGAGAAGATGATAACATGCCTATCATCATGACAGATAAGTGCGGAGCGCACTCAATTATTCGAAGAGGACAGAGGGTCCTGGCAGGTCAGGATCATCATCATCGGAAGATGATGTGGAATCATTTCTTGTCGGTGCCCCAGAAGTAACCTTTCATGTTGCTCTCAACCATATGCGACATCCGCGCGTTCCATCTGTGTTTGGTCGAAATGAGCCCTCAGGAAACAAATAGTGATCAAGGATTCTGAGATCTTGATCAGGAGCTGGTGGTCGCACGACCATGGTGTGATGCAGAAGAATTCTCCTCCAAAGAGTAGCATTTGGTCTTTCAACCAAATTCCTGTGATTAATCTTAATATAATAATGTGCCTTAACATACCATGGGATCTTACATTGAATAATGATATTTCTGGCTGTATCCGGATGCACATTTAACAGAGGAGAGTTAGATAACTTAGAAGGGAGAAATTTTGAAAGAAAGTACTTGAAGTGAGAAGAGATGTACTTCCTGTCTCCCAGAGAAGGAGGTCGGTTCCATATGTCTGTTTGCAAAGGATGTTCTTCAGGCCACATCCTTGAAAATTCGAACCGCCATAATGTGTCCTTTCTCGGTATCAGCTGCCTGAGTCTGAGACCTTCGACAGGTAGGAAATCCGGTTGTTCGACTGCATAGAGAGATCTCCATTGCCATTTCAAGCAACATTTGACCAAGGGTTCTTGTAGAAGTATGAAACTCATGACCTCGGTATGTCGTGATCATAAAGTTTACATTCAAGTTCGTACATGGCGAACTCTTGTGGTTATAAGATCTCTAGAGACCTAGAAGCGTTTGAGCTTCTTGTGACATCCTGTTGTCACAGAGTACTAATGCATCAATTTGTTCTTTTGCATGTCGATGATCCCATACAGTGCCATGGGATTCATGGATAACCTGTGTAACGCTGATATTCTTTGAAGTGTTGAGTTCTCTGCTGACAAAATCTGCAAGAGCATTTTGTTTGCCTGATATGTGCTCTACTTGGAACTCAAAGTTGTCAAACCAAAGACCCCATCTTTGGAGTCTGTTGAAGGCTACCTTATTAGCTGGATCTCCGCCATCTAACCTTTTTCTGAAATCTTTGAGGTCAGATCTTAAAATAAATTCTTCATTTTGCACGAAGAACAAGAAAGCCTTGATGGCCTTTTTAGCAGCTAATAATTCCTTATGGGAAGAATGATAATTTAACTCAGAACCTTGAAAGCTCCTGAGGCAAACCTACATACCTTCTCTTTATCATTCTCGGCTTTTTCCTTGAGTACACTCTCCCAAAATTGTTTTTACAAGGCCGCATTCAATGATCTTTCTTGCCAGTCCTCGTAATGACATCACTGGAGTTCTCAGACTTGCTTCTTAATCCTCTCAGACGCTTCTCTGTCATGTCCTGATTCCATCCAGGAGCATTTTTCTTGAGTCTACTATTTAGCAGTACACGATCAGCTGCTATGTTCTGGTAAAAACCAGCAACATAGTTGATACATCCTAAGAAACGCTGCAATTGTTGTTTCTCTAGGATCTGGTCAGGAAAATTCTGAATATTTGTAATCACATGCTGCTGCATAGAAATTGTTCCTGAACTGATACGGATACCAAGGAAGTCTATTTCTTCTTTAAAGATTTCCATTTTAGTGGGAGACAAGCAGATCCCATTTTTATATACAGTCTCATAAAACTTTTCTAAGTGAGTTAAATGCTCCTTTGGTGACTTAGAAAATATGAGAATGTCATCAATGTAAACAATTAGGAAATCAGACAACTCACCGAAGATTTTGTCCATGATCTTCTGGAAAATAGAGAGGAGTCTGTTTTTGACCGAATGGAAGAACTTTCCATTCATATTGACCACCCGGTACGATGAAGGCGGTTTTATACATATCTTCATCATGCGCAAGAACACTTGCCAAAAATCCGCTTTTTCAATCAAACTTGCTTTGTCAGACATGAGATCCTTTGATTCTTCTCAAGATGTCATCCTTGGGTCGGAATGGGATGTCAGATGAAGCTTATGAACTTATTCAAAGGGCTTTTATAATCCACTACAAGCCTTTTCTTTCCTCCGATCTGCTCGCATCTCTTGTTCACATAAAAGGCCGAACATGCCCATGGTGAATTGGATTCTTGATGAATCCGCTTTGATCGAGCCAAGCTTCGTATTTCACCTCGGCATTCTTTTCTCTCTCGCAGGGGGCATGCCTTTATGATGTGCTTTGAACTTTGGTAGCACTTCATTGCCCTTGTCATCTTTGATCATCCAAGATCCAAAGAACAAGAATGCTTCTTTCTCACGATGAAAGCATGTGGATCTTCACCGCAGACGTTCTTCTTAATCCCGAAACTATTTCTTCAATATTAACAGCATTGTTAGAAATAGATTTATGAATCCAGGTATTATTAACAGTCTTTACCTTCTGAGGTAAAGGAACAATACTCTGAAAAGAGTATCTTCTGGGAATGGAGATAGGAGGCTCAAACAACTGTATACTGTTCTGGGAGATGCTGAATGTATTACATTGCTGCAGAAAATCAACTCCTAGAAGACAGTCATAATTCTCCATATTGTGTTGATAGAACTCTATGTCAATAGAATGTCCTTCAACATCTAATTTTACTTTAGCCATTGATTTGCAGACTACCTCTCTTTTATCAAATTTGATTTTAGTGTGGGTTTTAACCCAACAGTCACTAGGGAGAGCATACTGTCTGATAAGGCTAATCTCAGCACCCGTGTCAATCATGGCATCCAAAACATAAGGCTTTATATGTGGAATGCATATAGTGATTGCTATAAAGGGATTCTGGGTGCAGCTTAATGTACATACCTTTGGCTGTGATGGCTGATCTTCTCCTGTTGCCAAATTGTGGTATGTTTCTTCAAGATTCTCCTGAGAATCTTCTTTTCACCTTCTTCCTCAGCTATGAGCTTGCTATATTCTTCAGTTGCCTTAGCAAGCACCTTCTCAAGTAATTCAATCTCGGATCTTCTCCGTGTCTTGTACATCCGCCTCAAGCCGGATTTTCTCGATGATTGTCCTGCTCATAAGAGGAGTAAACAGAGGACTCGATTCCTCTTCCTCTTCCACGCCATGCTCCAAACCTTCCCCGGTGGGAATTTGTCTCTGCCTCGACTCTCTCACGAATGGAGGCCGTATTGGAAATGCTTCAAAGGGCTCTTCAATTCGATTCAGCTCGCTTTCAGTGCTCGGCTTTGCTCCAGTTCATTCTGTCTTAAGTATCTGTCTTGCAGATTTCTGAGTTCCTTCTGGAGGGCTATCTTCCTTGTTGTGTCCCAAGGAGGACAACTGTCGTAGACAGACTGAGACTTTCAACTTGTCTTCTGAGCAAGTCTGCACTTGGTGGTATCATGGGATGAACAAAGTCAGATACCATATTTATACTGAAATGAGTAAAGGAAGGAATTGAACTATACCCACTGTCAGTACTATCTTCATCTGATGAAGCATGCTGAATATTATTACAATTTTCTCCTTCAATGGAGACATAAGATATATCAGATGATAAACTATCAGTGTCAGAAATAAAAGCATATTCTTCTTCTTCTATGCCTTTACTGGTTAAGGCATTTACCTTTGCCTTACCTTTCTCTGTATGTCTCTGTGGACACTGATTAGCATAATGAGCATCTTTACAAATATAACAGGTAGGTTTAAACCTGTTTGATTTACCCAAATGTTTATACTTACGAAACTTATATTTCGCTCTGGGTTTACCTTTCTGGAACTGCTCTTTATATTTTCCTTTTCTGAATTGCTCTCTGTACTTATGTTTCTTTTTCTTTTTCTGCCGCCACTCACCCCCTTTTGAAAAAAGACAATCTTTGCAAGAAGATTTCTTCGAAGATTGGATTTCTAGTTCAGGGCATCCAAAGGGTTCTAAAGCATACCGATTGATGCAAAAGTATTGCCGAGAGCTTTTGGTGTTCAACGCTTGTCATGCTCCCATTTTTCTTCGCAGCTTGGCATTGCACCGATCTATTATCTCGATTGATGTGCCCAAAACTTAATTCTCAAGTTTTCATTCCATGCATGGCCTTTCTATATTGTGTAGCAAAGAAAGGTGGAAATGACTCATATAACGAGACGCATAGTCTCATCGAATATTACTCCGAATCAGAATATAGCTTCGCATGAAGCATTGTATTCTTTACGCGAGTCATATCACATAAGCGAGCTCGAGGAACATGGCCGTGTTCATCATCTTATCATCGCCTATATTACCGATGAATTCTCTCTCGATAAGAGCTGCCGAGGCCAAGAAACTCGAATCTAGGATTTTCTGCTTGTTGGGAAGTACATCCCACCATTCTTTAAGAATGCCTACAAAGCCATTACTATAGTGGCAGCAATATTTTGAGGTGTTCTCGCCATAGGTTTCTTTTTGGGTGTTGCCCCATCCTATCATCGCATGGATTATTTCTTTTATCTCAGCCACGTAGCTTACATTCTACTCTGTAGAAATTTGGCTGAAGTGTTTGACCTTTGTGGTTGATCGAAACCTCGAGTACGCTTTCACCCATATGTTCATCAAACAATGGTGGTGTGAATTCTGATTCTCAATGTGAGATTCAAGACTTCTATGCTTAGCATGTTTACTTCTTTGTCCTTAAAGAACAAAGGTTTATATTCTTCTAAAACTTCCTCAGTATGACTTTTTGGAGTAGGATCTGCTAGATTCTGACTTCGCCCATGAGACGGCTTGAGACCAATCACCTTCTTTCCTAGGTGTTAGCCTACTATTCAACTCATTGATCTTTGGAAAGATCTTGGGAAGTTCTTGGGTTAGACATTTTTGGATATCATCTATCCTGCTATGTGTCTTTTCATTTTCATCCTGAATTTGTGACAGACCTGATTCTAACAATTCATTGGTTTGTTGTGTTCTGGCTATGATTGTGCTTTTCAAACCAACTGTATGATCAACCAAGGGTTGAACTATATCTGTGACTCTATGTGTGACTCGCTCTCGTAGGCTTGTGGAAAGACTTGTGTGTCAGTGCTTTCTATTTCTTAATGTATTCTTCCATTTTATCAAATCTAGAATTTAACAATCTTAAAGCACCAAAGAAGTTGTCTCCTTTCTTTCTCAATTCTATAGCTTTAAGTGTTCTTTCCAAACTTGAAAGCTTTTCGCATTGAGAACATACCTCTTCATTCACAGATAAGAGTGCCTTGTTGGTCCAAATTGAGCATTTTAGAGCTTTCAGATGGCTCTATCTCCTTATTGATCGCTTCTTTGATACTGTATCACGCCTTTTTGAGTCTCATCAGTGAAATCAGCTCATGCTGATCTCAGTAGGAGGAAATGGAGTCCTCGTACTTGCTCAAGCCATGTTTATCAGAGGCCCGCTGACAGGGGCGTATTTCGATCGACTAACTTTTCGCAACTGAGCACCATAAAAAGTCAGTAGAAGGATCATGGGTTAATGATCTATGGCTACATAAAAATATCTTTTCATCTTCTTTTCTAATTTCTTGAGGTTTAGATGTTTCACCAACTGTAAAGTAAGAAGATGTAGAAGCTACTGAATTGCTTCTATTCAAGATTCTTTTTGATCTATCAATATCAGATGCTTTACCAACATCTGAGTTTCTTCTGAAACTAAGTGTCACATTATTTCGCTTCTCATATCGCAGCAGCTTGCATTTTCAAGCTTTGGCTGAGATGTCTGCACAAACTTTTTTGCAAGTGTCCATTCTTTTGGGACCTTGATGTCTGACCATGAAATTAACTCAGGTTCAATCTTCTGAGTTTCTAAATTAACGTGGGTCACCACGCTACTGCCTTTGGACGTGCCGTGCTTAACAGCTGGGTTCATGGTATTGACTAGACGGTAAATGATTTTATAATGGACGGCAAGAGGACAAGATCCTTTGCGCATATTTAAGCCTGTGGTTGCTAAGTGCAATTTTAAGACATCCCGCAAGGTCTTCTTTGTTAAAGACACCGGTAGTTAGGTAAACTTCAAAGGATACAGGCTCGATGAAGGCCATTGATCATGCAAGCAACAAACTATCCTTAAAGTTATCAAATCTCAAATCTAAAAGACAACATAAAATACTAGCATTCAAACCGCGAAATAAATAAAGGTGTGATTCCTATTTGTACACAAATGATATGAGCAAATTTATAAGTGGTTCGACGCTTAAGGGACTTGACATCAGCTTTATCAATTAAAGGGATATTATATTCACAACTATTACTCAGAAACTCCGAATAACAGATTCCCTAGTTTTAAACACTGTGGAAGCTAAAAGCTGGAACCTATTTAAATGGGAATAAACTTCATTATAAGCTTTTCTAGGAAGTCGCCACTCAGGAGTGGGACTCGACTCATCTACAACATTAATCTCTTCATTGACTGAGAAAACATCGACAAACTAATCAAAGATGTATCTTCGAATCTACAAGAGAAGTTCGGGAGACCGATCACCATCAGGGGACTTACAAGCAAAGAACCAAAAATCTGCGACACTCCTGCAAAACTCGCCTTTATCATTGCCGACAAACGGCGCCTTACGGCCATGATAGCCACACCTCGCAGATTATACTGGGTATATAAACTTGCGTTAACACGAATGCCGAAGATCACCGAACTTATTCAAGATACGATTCACAACTCTGAATATTGCTGACACTTCCGATTCTCTTTTGCTAGCTCTGATACCATTCTAAAACAAAACAACTTTCTAAACCTTCTAAAATTCTCCTGAACATTCTCAAACTAAATTAAAACCATTCTAAATCACTTAAACAATGAAACACAAGCATAAATCAAATTATTACTGCCACTCTTATCTACCAACCATATATGTGAACAATAGTCACATAACTCCAAGGAGGATATGTCTCTTTAATACAACCTAATACGATTGTAAAAACATCATCTGTCTCAAAGTAATCTTCAAATATACTGAAATCATTAATGATCATCAACTTATATTCTAACTCGACTTGTAGAACAACATAGACGGATCAACCATTCTAATTCTGACCAAATATTAAATAAATATCTATCTCTGCATCATCTCCAAATAGATCTACTAATATCATTACTACAACATCAAACACATCTTCTGAATCAAAGACGTTTTCAAATTCATCAAAATGATCTATATTCAAAAACTTCAAACTTCCATTAACTCTGACAAGTACATGGACAGATTTAAACATTTCTGACTTACAAACATATATTATAGACTCTGAATTCTGAAATCTTTCCTTTCTTCTACTCCGTATATATCTTCTAAATCCAGATATATCGATCTAATCCCAGATCTCAATGTCAGATCCAAAAATCCAAAGTAGTGAATGAAATGAGGATGCGCTATTAAATAGGCAACTCAAAGCTTTTCACCGGATACGGAAGACCGAAACCGGAGCAAGAGGTAATCGGTAAGATTCCCAAGTGAGTACAGCCCACTCACCAAAAGCAAGACACGACACCACCCAAAGGTACAAAGATGCCAATGGGTCCACCACGCACCTACAAAAGCTAACTACCGACAACAAGCCTGTCGGATAACTTTATTAAAAGCAGGATAAGAAGGAATCCTGAAAAGAGAAGATGATAACATGCCTATCATCATGACAGATAGTGCGGAGCGCACTCAATTATTCGAAGAGGACAGAGGGTCCTGGACGGTCAGGGTCATCATCATCAGAAGATGATGTGGAATCATTTCTTGTCGGTGCTCCAGGAAGTAACCTTTCATGTTGCTCCAGCCATATGCGAGATATCCGCGCTGTACCATCTGTGTGTCGTCGAAGATGAGCGCCTCAGTAGGAAACAAATAGTGATCAAGGATTCTCGAGATCTTGATCGGGGAGCCGGAGGTCGCATCGACCATGGTGTGATGCGTAAGAATTCTCCTCCAAAGAGTAGCATTTGGTCTTTCAACCAAATTCCCGTGATTAATCTTAATATAATAATGTGCCTTAACATACCATGGGATCTTACATCAATAATGATATTTCTAGCCGTATCCTGATGCACATTTAACAGAGGAGAGTTAGATAACTTAGAAGGGAGAAATTTTGAAAGAAAGTACTTGAAGTGAGAAGAGATGTACTTCCCGTGCCTCCCGAGAAGGAGGTCGGTTCCATATGTCCTGTCATCGCAAAGGATGTTCTTCAGTGCCACATCCTTGAAAATTCGAACCGCGCCATAATGTGTCCTTTCTCGTATCACCGCCCGAGTCCGAGACCTTCGACAGTAGGAAATCCGGTTGTTCGACCGCATAGAGATCTCCATCGCCACTTTAAACAACACTTGACCAAGGGTTCTCAGAGAGTATGAAACTCATGACCTCGGTATGTCGATCATAAAGTTTACATTCAAGTTCGTATATGGCGAACTCTTGTGTGGTTATAAGATCTCTGAGAGACTAGAAGCGCTTGAGCTTCAGTGACATTCTCGTCACACAAAGAGTACTAATGCATCAATTTGTTCTTTTCGCATGTCGATGATCCCATACAAAGGCCATGGGATTCATGGATAACCCGTGTGACGCCGATATTCTTAAGTGTTGAGTTCTCTCACGACAAAATCTGCAAGAGCATTTTGTTTGCCTGATATGTGCTCTACTTGGAACTCAAAGTTGTCAAACCAAAGACCCCATCTTTGGAGTCTCATTGAAGGCTACCTTATTAGCCGGATCTCCGCCATCTAACCTTTTTCTCAAATCTTTGAGGTCGATCTTAAAATAAATTCTTCATTTTGAACGAAGAACAAGAAAGCCTTGATGGCTTTTTTAAGCAGCTAATAATTCCTTATGGGAAGAATGATAATTTAACTCAGAACCTTGAAAAGCTCCTGAGGCAAACCTACATACCTTCTCTTTATCATTCTCGCCTTTTCCTTGAGTACACTCCCCAAAATTGTTCACCGCCGCATTCAATGATCTTTTGCCAGTCCTCGTAATGACATCACGGAGTTCTCAGACTTGCTTTTTAATCCTCTCAGATCGCTCGTCATGTCCTGATTCCATCCAGAGCATTTTTCTTGAGTCTACTATTTAGCAGTACACGATCAGCTGCTATGTTCTGGTAAAAACCAGCAACATAGTTTATACATCCTAAGAAACGCTGCAATTGTTGTTTCTCTAGATTTGGTCAGAAAATTCTCAATACTTTGTAATCACATGCCGCCGCATAGAAATTGTTCCCGAACCGATACCGGATACCAAGGAAGTCTATTTCTTCTTTAAAGATTTCCATTTTAGTGGGAGACAAGCAGATCCCATTTTTATATACAAATTTCCTCATAAAACTTTTCTAAGTGAGTTAAATGCTCCTTTGGTGACTTAGAAAATATGAGAATGTCATCAATGTAAACAATTAGGAAATCGATAACTCACCGAAGATTTTGTCCATGATCTTCTGAAAATAGAGGAGCTGTTTTGAGACCGAATGGAAGAACTTTCCATTCATACTGACCACCTGGTACAATGAAAGCGGTTTTATACATATCTTCATTGCGCAAGAACACTTGCCAAAATCCGCTTCTTCAAATCAAACTTGTCAGAGACATGAGATCCTTTGATTCTTCTCAAGATGTCATCCTTGGTCGAATGGGATGTCAGATGCCAGCTTATGAATTTATTCAAAGGGCTTATAATCCACTACAAGCCTTTTCTTTCCTCCGATCTGCTCGATCTCTTGTTCACATAAAAGGCCGTAACATGCCCATGGTGAATTGGATTCTCGATGAATCCGCTTTGATCAGCTTTCGTATTTCACCCCGCATTCTTTTCTCTCTCGCAGGGGCATGCCTTTATGATGTGCTTTGAACTTTGGTAGCACTTCATCGCTCTTGTCATCTTTGATCATCCAAGATCCAAAGAACAAGAATGCTTCTTTCACCGATGAAAGCATGTGGATCTTCACCGCAGACGTTTTCTTGATCCTCGAAACTATTTCTTCAATATTAACAAAGATTGTTAGAAATAGATTTATGAATCCAGTATTATTATTGCTTTACCTTCTGAGGTAAAGGAACTATACTCAAAAGAGTATCTTCTCGGGAATGGAGATAGAGGCTCAAACAATCGTATACCGCTCGGGAGATGCCAATGTATTACATTGCACGCAGAAAAATCAACTCCTGAAGACAAATATAATTTCCATATTGTGTTGATAGAATTCTATTTCAACAGAATTTCCTTCAACATCAAATTTTACCTTTAGCCATTGATTTACAGACAACTTCCCTCTTTATCAAATCTTATTTTAGTATGGGTATTAACCCAACAATCACTAGGGATAGCGTATCGTCTCGATAAGGCTAATCTCAAAGACCAGTGTCAATCATGGCATCCAAAACATAAGGCTTTATATGTGGAATGCATATAGTGATTGCTATAAAGGGATTCTCAAGCAAATTAATGTACATACCTTTGGGTCGATGGCTGGCCGATCTTCTCCTGCCAAATTATGGTATGTTTCTCAAGATTCTCCCGAGAATCTTCTTTTCACCTTCTTCTTCTCAGCCTATGAGCTTGCTATATTCTTCAGCTGCTTTAGCAAGCACTTTCTCAAGTAATTCAACTCGGATTTTCTCCAGTGTCTTGTACATCCGCCTCAAGCCGATTTTCTCGATGATTGTCCTCGCTCATAAGAGGAGTAAACAGAGGACTCGATTCCTCTTCCTCTTCCACGCCATGCTCCAAACCTTCCCCGGTGGGAATTTGTCTCTGCCTCGATTCTCTCGCTGAATGGAGGCCGTATTGGAAATGCTTCAAAGGGCTCTTCACTTCTGATTCAGCCTTTGCTTTGTGCTCGCTCTCGCTCCAATTCATTCTGCCTTAAGTATCTGTCTTGCAGATTTCTGAGCTCTTTCTGGAGAGCTATCTTCCTTGTTGTATCCCAAGGGGGACAACTGTTGTAGACAGATTCTAGACTTTCAACTTGTCTTCTGAGCAAGTCTGCACTTGGTGGTATCATGGGATGGACAAAGTCAGATACCATATTGATACTGAAATGAGTAAAGGAAGGAATTGAACTATACCCACTATCAGTACTATCTTCATCTGTTGAAGCTTGCTGAATATTATTGCAATTTTCTCCTTCAATGGAGACATATGATATATCAGATGATAAACTATCAGTGTCAGAAATAAAAGCATATTCTTCTTCTTCTATGCCTTTACTGGTTAAGGCATTTACCTTTGCCTTACCTTTCTCTGTATGTCTCTGTGGACACCGATTAGCATAATGAGCATCTTTACAAATATAACAGTAGGTTTAAACCTCGTTTGATTTACCCAAATGTTTATACTTACGAAATTTATATTTCGCTCGGGTTTACCTTTCTCGAACCGCTTTTTATACTTTCCTTTTCTCGAATCGCTCTCTCGTATTTTGTTTCTTTTTCTTTTTCGCCCACTCACCCTTTTGAAAAAGACAATCTTTGCAAGAAGATTTCTTCTTGAAGATTGATTTCTAGTTCGTGGCATCCAAAGGGTTCTAAAGCATACCGATTGCGTAAAGTATCACCGAGAGCTTTTGGTGTCAACGCTTGCTTGCTGCCCCATTTTTCTTCGCACATCTTGGCATTACACCGATCTATTATCCGATTGATGTGCCCAAAACTTAACTCAAGTTTTCATTCCATGCATGGCCTTTCTATATTGTGTAGCAAAAAGAAAGGTGGAAATGACTCTATATAACGGAGACGCATAGTCTCATCGCAATATTACTCGAATCAGAATATAGCTTCGCATGAAGCATTGGTATTCTTTATGCGAGTCATGTCACATAAGCGAGCTCTGAGGAACATGGCTGTGTTCATCATCTTGTCATCGTCTATATTACCGATGAATTCTCTAATAAGAGCTGCCGTGAGGCCAATGAAACCTGTATCTAATATTTCTGCTTTGTTGGGAAGGACATCCCACCATTCTTTAAGAATGCCTACAAAGCCATTAACTATAGTGGCAGCAATATTTTGAGGTGTTCTCGCCATAGGTTTCTTTTTGGTGTTGCCCCATCCTATCATCACGCATGGATTATTTCTTTTATCTCAGCCACAGTATTCTTACATTCTACTCTCAGTAGAAATTTGGCTGAAGTGTTTGGACCTTTGTGGTTGACTGAAAACCTGGAGTACTGCTTTCACCCATATGTTCATCAAACAATGGTGGTGTGAATTCTGGATTCTCAATGTGAGATTCAAGACTTCTATGCTAGCATGTTTACTTCTTTGTCCTTAAAGAACAAAGGTTTATATTCTTCTAAAACTTCCTCAGATGACTTCTTTGAGTAGATTAGCTAGATTCTGACTTCGTCCAAGAGACGGCTTTGAGACCAATCACCTTCTTTCTAGGTGTTAGCCTACTATTCAACTCATTGATCTTTGGAAAGATCTTGGAAGTTCTCGGGTTAGACACTTTTGATATCATCTATCCCGCTATGTGTCTTTCATTTTCATCCCGAATTTGTGATGAGATGACTGATTCTAACAATTCATTGGTTTGTGTGTTTCTCGCTATGATTACACTTTTTAAACCAATCGTATGATCAACCAAGGGTCAACAACTATATCTCGTGACTCTATGTGTGATCGCCTCTCGTAGGCTTGTGGAAAGACTATGTGTGTCATGTGCTTTCTATTTTCTTAATGTATTCTTCCATTTTATCAAATCTAGAATTT
Organism: Taxus wallichiana var. yunnanensis; assembly: GCA_018340775.1. Classification (NCBI taxonomy): domain Eukaryota; kingdom Viridiplantae; phylum Streptophyta; class Pinopsida; order Cupressales; family Taxaceae; genus Taxus; species Taxus wallichiana. Next base: position 435,493,477 of record CM031238.1, read on the forward strand.
AACAATTTTAAAGCACCAAAGAAGTTGTCTCCTTTCTTTCTCAATTCTATAGCTTTAAGTGTTCTTTCCAAACTTGAAAGCTTTTCGATTGAGAACATACCTCTTCATTCACAGATAAGAGTGCCTTGTTGGTCCAAATTGAGCATTTTAGAGCTTTCTGATGGCTCTATCTCTTTATTGATCGCTTCTTTGATACTGTATCACGCCTTCGAGTCTCATCAGTGAAATCAGCTCATGCCGATCTCAGGAGGAAATGGAGTCCTCGTACTTGCTCAAGCCATATTTATCAGTAGGCCCGCTGACAGGGGCGATTTCCGACCGACTAACTTTTCGCAACTGAGCACCATAAAAAGTCAAGAGAAGGATCATGGGTTAATGATCTATGGCTACATAAAAATATCTTTTCATCTTCTTTTAGCCTCTCGAGGCTTAGATGATTCACCAACCGTAAAATAAGAAGATGTAGAAGCTACAATTGCTTCTATTCAAGATTTTTTTTGATCTATCAATGTCGATGCTTTACCAACATCCGAGTTCTTCTCAAACCGAGTGTCACATTATTTCTCGCTTCTCATCAAGCAGCTTGCATTTTCAAGCTTTGGCCGAGATGTCTCAGACAAACTTTTTTCAAGGTCCATTCTTTTCGGGAACTTTGATGTCCGACTATGAAATTAACTCAGTTCAATCTTCTCGAGTTTCTAAATTAACGTGGTCACCACGCCATCGCTTTGACGTGCCGTGTTTAACAATGGGTTCATGGTATTGACTTAGACGGAAATGATTTTATAATGGACGGCAAGAGGACAAGATCCTTTGCGCATATTTAAGCCTCGTGGTCGCTAAGTGCAATTTTAAGACATCCCGCGTAAGGTCTTCTTTGTTAAAGACACTCGGGTAGTTAGGGTAAACCAAAGGATACAGTACAGGCCCGTATGAAGGCCATTGATCACAAGCAACAAACTATCCTTAAAATTATCAAAACGTAAATCTAAAAGACAAACATAAAATACTAGCATTCAAACCGCGCGAAGTAACTAAGGTAATTTGTACACAATGCCGATATGAGCAAATTCACAGGTGTGATTCCTATTTGTACACAATCTCTTCAAAGATTCCGAACAAAGTGAGCAAATTTATAAGTGGTTCGACGCTAAGGGACTTGACATCAGCTTTATCAATTAAAGGGATATTATATTCACAACTAGTACTCGTGAAACTGGAATGACGGATTCCCTAGTCTTAAAGATCCGTGAAGCTAAAAGTCTTTGATATTTAAATGGAATAAACTTCATTATAAGAAATTATTATTAGATGAGTCGAGTCCCACTCATCAGTGGCGACTTCTTCTAAAAAAACATCTATAATGAAGTTTATTCTTCATTTAAATAGAAAACATCAGACTTTTAGCTTCCATCCTGCTTTTAAGACTAGGGAATCATCATTCAAGTTTCACAGAGTAATAGTTGGAATATAATATCCCTTTAATTGATAAAGCTGATGTCAAGTCCCTTAAGCGCCAAACCACATATAAATTTGCTCATATCGGCCGTGGTACAAATAGGAATCACACCTTATTTCGCCGCGGTTTGAATGCTAATGCTAGATTTATGTTGTCTTTTAGATTTACGTTTTGATAATTTTAAGGATAGTTTGTTAGCCGCAAATTCAAACCGGCTTCATACCCCCCGTATCCTTTGAGGTTTACCCTAACTACCCAAAGTCTTTAACCAAAGAAGACCTTCTCAGATGTCTTAAAATTGCACTTAAGAACCACAAAGCTTAATATGCGCAAAGGATCTTGTCCTCTCGCCCATTATAAAATCATTTACCGTCTAGTCAATACCATGAACTCAAAAGCTAAGCACGGCACGTCCAAAGGCAAGAGCGTGCAGTGACTCACGTGAATTTAGAAACTCGTAAGATCAACCCGAGTTAATTCATGGTCGACATCAAGGTCCCAAAGAATGGACCCTTGCAAAAAGTTTGTGCAGCAGATATCTCACCAAAGCTTGAAAATGCAACCGCAAAGAATGTATGCGTAAAATGATGTGACACTCAGTTTCAGAAGAAACTCAGATGTTGGTAAAGCATCTGACAGTGATAGATCCAAAAGAATACTAAATAGAAGCAATTCTGTAGCTTCTACATCTTCTTATTTTTCAGTTGGAGAATCATCTAAGCCTCAAGAGGATAAGAAAGAAGATGAAAAGATATTTTTATGTAGCCATAGATCATTAACCCATGATCCTTCTACTGACTTTTTATGGTGCCTGACATAAAAGTTAGTCACCAAGTACGCCCGTCAACGGGCCTACAATAAATATGGCTTCAACAAGTACGAGGACTCCATTTCTCCTACAGATCAAAGATGAGCTGATTTCACCCGATGAGACCTCAAAGTCCGTATTCTGGTATCAAAGAGCAGTCAACAAAGAGATAGAGCCATCTGAAAGCTCTAAAATGCTCAACTGGACCAACAAGGCACTACTTATCTGTGAATGAAGAGGTATGTTCTCAATCTGAAAAGCTTTCAAGTTTGGAAAGAACACTTAAAGCTATAGAATTGAGAAAGAAAGGAGACACTGCTGGTGCTTTAAAATTGTTAAATTCTAGATTTGATAAAATGGAAGAATCTGTTAAGAAGATAGAAAGCACAGCACATAGTCTTTCCACAAGCCTACCAGAGGCAGTCACACAAAGAGTCACAGATATAGTTCAACCCTTGGTTGATCATACAGTTGGTTTAAAAGTACAATCATAGCCAGAACTACACAAACCAATGAATTGTTAGAATCAGGTCTGTCACAAATTCAGGATGAAAATGAGAAGACACACAGCAGGATAGATGATATCCAAAAGTGTCTAACCCAAGAACTTCCCAAGATCTTTCCAAAGATCAATGAGTTGAATAGTAGGTTAACACCTAGAAAAGAAGGTGATTGGTCTCAAGCCGTCTCATGGACAGAAGTCCAGAATTTAGCCAATCCAACTCCCAAGAAGTCATACAAGGAAGTTCTAGAAGAATATAAACCTTTGTTCTTTAAGGACAAAGAGGTAAACATGCTCAGCATAGAGGGTACTGAATCTCACATTGAGAACCCAGAATTCACACCACCACCGTTTGATGAACATATGGGTGAAAGCAAGACTCTGTGCTTCAAATAACCACAAAGGTCCAAACACTTCACCAAATTTCTACAGAGTAGAATGCAAGTCCGTGGCTGAAATAAAAGAAATAATCCATGCAATGATAGGATGGGGCAACACTCAAAAAGAAACCTATGGCAGTAACACCTCAAAATATTGCTGCCACCATAGTCAATGGCTTTAGGCATTCTTAAAGAATGGTGGGATGTACTTCCCAACAAAGCAAGCAAATCTTAGATTCAGTTTCACTGCCTCACAAAGAGCTCTTATCGAGAATTCATCGGTAATATAGACGATGACAAGATGATGAACACAAATGATGTTCCTCGTGAGCTCGCTTATGTGATATGACTCGCATAAAGAATACCAATGCTTCATGCAGTAAGCTTATATTACGCTTCTGTAATATTAACGATGAGACTATGCGTCTCGCTATATATGAGTCATTTCCACCTTTCTTTGCTACACAATACGTAGAAGGCTATGCATGGAATGAAAACTTCGTAGTTAAGTTTTGGGCACATCAACCGATAATAGATCGCTGCAATGCCAAGATGTGCAAAGAAAATGGGAACGCAAAGCAAGCGCTCAAACACCAAAAAGCTCTCAAAGAATACTTTCTTCGCAATCAAGATGCTTTAGAACCCTTTGGATGCCCTGAACTAGAAATCCAATCTTCCAAGAAGAAATCTTCTTGCAAAGATTGTCTTTTTTCAAAAGGGGGTGAGTGGCGGCAGAAAAAGAAAAAGAAACATAAATACAGAGAGCAGTTCAGAAAAGGAAAGTATAAAGAGCAGTTCCAGAAAGGTAAACCCAGAACGAAATATAAATTTCGTAAGTATAAACATTTGGGTAAATCAAACAGGTTTAAACCTACCTGTTATATTTGTAAAGATGCTCATTATGCTAATCAGTGTCCACAGAGACATACAGAAAAAGGTAAGGCAAAGGTAAATGCCTTAACCAGTAAAGGCATAGAAGAAGAAGAATATGCTTTTATTTCTGACACTGATAGTTTATCATCTGATATATCATATGTCTCCATCAAGGAGAAAATTGCAATAATATTCAAAGATGCTTCATCGATGAAGATAGTACGATAAAGGGGTATAGCTCAATTCCTTCCTTTACTCATTTCAATATAAATATGGTATCTGACTTTGTTCATCCCATGATACCACCAAGTGCAGACTTGCTCAGAAGACAAGTCGAAAGTCTCCAATCTGCCTACGACAGCTTGTCCTGTCCCCTCGGGATACAACAAGGAAGATAGCTCTTCAAAAGAGCTCGAAATCTGCAAGACAAATACTTAAGACAGTAATGAATCGAGCAGAACCAAGCACAAAGCAAAGCTGAATCGTAAATAAGAGCCTCAAGCATTTCCAATACGGCCTCCATTCCAAAGCAGAGAACGACAGAGACAAATTCCCACCAGGGGAAGGTTTGAGCATGGCGTGGAAGAGGAAGAGGAAGAGGAATCACCCTCCGCTTTATTCCTCTTATGAGCCAGACAATCATCGAAAATCCACTTCAAGGCAGATGTACAAGACCCGGAGAAGATCCAGATTGAATTACTTGAGAAAGTGCTTGCTAAAGCAATCAAGAATATAAAGCAAGCTCATAAATGAGGAAGAAGGTGAAAAAGAAGATTCTCAGAGAATCTTGAGAAACATACCATAATTTGGCAACAGAGAAGATCCACCATCACAAATGCCAAAGGTATGTACATTAAGCCGCACCTGTAATCCCTTTATAGCAATCACTATATGCATTCCACATATAAAGCCTTATGTTTTGATGCCATGATCGACACGGTGCCGAGATTAGCCTTATCGACAAAGACGCTCTCCCTAGTGATCATGTGGGTTAAAACCCACACTAAGATCAAATTTGATAAAAGAGAGGTAGTCTCGCAAATCAATGGCTAAGGTAAAATTAGATGTTGAAGGACATTCTATTGACATAGAGTTCTATCAACACAATATGGAGAATTATGACTGCCTTCTAGAGTTGATTTTCTCGCAAAGAATGTAATACATTCAAGATCTCCCGCAATGATACAGCTTGTTTGAGCCTCCCGTCTCCATTCCTGTAAGATACTCTTTCCGTAGTATAGTTCCTTTACCTCGTAAGGTAAAGATCACAATAACACTGATTCATAAATCTATTTCTAACAATGTCATAATATTGAAGAAATAGTTTCAGATCAAGAAGAACGCCTCAGTGAAGATCCACATGCTTTCATCAAAGCAGAAAAGAAGCATTACCGTTTTTCGATCTTCGATGATCAAAGATGACAAGGGCAATGAAGTGCTACCAAAGTTCAAAGCACATCATAAAGGCATGCCCTCAGAGAGAAAAAGAATGCCAGGTGAAATACGTAAATCGATCAAAGCCGATTCATCCAAGAATCCAATTCACCATGGGCATGTTCACCTTTTTATGTGAACAAGAGATCTCGAATGATCGTAGAGGAAAGAAAAGGCTCAGTAGGGGATTATAAGCCACCGAATAAATTCATAATCGCAGACAAAGATCCCATTCCAAATAAGGATGACATCTTGAGAAGAATCAAAGGATCTCATGTCTACAAAGAAGTTTGATTTGAAGAGCGGATTTTGGCAAGTGTTCTCGCAATGAAGATATGTATAAAACCGCTTTCATCGTACTGTGTGGTCAATATGAATGGAAAGTTCTTCCATTCGGTCTCAAGACAGCTCCTTCTATTTTCCGTAAGATCATGGACAAAATCTTCTGAGTTGTCCGATTTCCTAATTGTTTACATTGATGACATTCTCATATTTTCTAAGTCACCAAAGGAGCATTTAACTCACTTAGAAAAGTTTTATGAGATCGTATATAAAAATGGGATCTCGCTTGTCTCCCACTAAAATGGAAATCTTTAAAGAAGAAATAGACTTCCTTGGTATCCGTAATCAGCCAGAACAATTTCTATGCAAAGAAGATGTGATTACAAATATACGTAATTTTCCGACTCACTGCAATCCTAGAGAAACAACAATCGCAGCTGCTTTCTTAGATGTATCAACTATGTTGCTGGTTTTTACCAGAATATAGCTGCTGATCGTGTACTGCTAAATAGTAGACTCAAGAAGAATGCTCCTGGATGGAATCAGACATGACCAGAGCAATACAGAATTAAGAAACAAGTACAAGAACTCCCAAAGAATGTCATTACTGTGACCTCGGCAAGAAGATCATTGAATGCGACCGCCAAATAACAATTTTGGGAGCCGACTCAAGGAAAAGGCTGAGAATGATAAAGAAAAGGTATGTAGGTTTGCTTCAGGAGCATTTCAAGGTTCTGAAATAAATTACCATTCTTCACATAAGGAATTATTAGTCGCTAAAAAGGCCATCAAGGCTTTCCTGCTTTTCGCAAAATGAAGAATTTATTTTAAGATCTGACCTCAAAGATTTCAGAAAAAGGTTAGATGGCGGAGATCCAGCTAATAAGGTAGCCTTCAATAGACTCCAAAGATGGGGTCTTTGGTTTGACAACTTTGAGTTCCAAGTAGAGCATATATCAGGCAAACAAAATGCTCTTGCAGATTTTGTCACAGGGAACTCAACACTTCTAAGAACATTAATGTCACAGAAGTTATCCATGAATCCCATGGCACTGTATGGGATCATCGACATGCAAAAGAACAAATTGATGCATTAGTCCTTGTGACAACAGAATGTCACAAGAAGCTCAAACGCTTCTAGTCTCTAGAGATCTTATAACCACACAAGAGTTCGCAATGTCTGAACTTGAATGTAAACTTTATGATCCTGACATACCAGGTCATGAGTTTCATACTTTACAAGAACCCTTGGTCAAGTGTTGCTTAAAGTGGCAATGGCGATCTCTCTATGCAGTCGAACAACCGGATTTCCTACCTGTCGAAGGTCTCAGACTCAGGCAGCTGATACCGAGAAAGGACACATTATGGCGGTTCGAGTTTTCAAGGATGTGGCCTGAAGAACATCCTCTACAATCAGATATATGGAACCGACCTCCTTCTCTGGGAGACAGGAAGTACATCTCTTCTCACTTCAAGTACTTTCTTTCAAAATTTCTCCCTTCTAAGTTATCTAACTCTCCTCTGTTAAATGTGCATCCTGATACAAATTTAAATATCATTATTCAATGTAAGATCCCATGGTATGTTAAGGCACATTATTATATTAAGATTAATCACAGAATTTGGTCAAAGACCAAATGCTACTCTTTTGAGGAGAATTCTTCTCGATCACACCATGGTCGTGCGACCACCAGCCCCCGATCAAGATCTCGAATCTTGATCACTATTTGTTTCCTACAAGGCCATCTTCGACCAAACACAGATGGAACAAAGCATGATGTCTCGCATATGGTTAGAGCAACATGAAAGGTTACTTCCTGAGCACCGACAAGAAATGATTCCACATCATCTTCTCGACGATGATGATCCCCGACTGCCAGACCCTCTCGTCCTCTTCGAATAATTGAGTGCGCTCCGCACTATCTCGCATGATGATAGGCATGTTATCATCTTCTTTTTCGTGATTCCTTCTTATCCTCGCTTTTAATAAAGTTATCCGACAGTGCTTGTTGTTTAGTTAGCTTTTGTAGAGTGCGTGGTGGACCCATTGGCATCTTTGTACCTTTGGGTGGTGTCGTGTCTTGCTTTTGGTGAGTGGGTCAGACTCACCGAGGAATCTTACCGACACCTCGCGCTCTCCGGCTTTCCGGCCTTCCCGTATCCGGTGAAAAGCTTTGAGTTGCTCTATTTAATAGCGCATCCTCATTTCATTCACTACACTCGGATTTGGATCTAGATCCAATAACACGCTGGATTTAGAGAGATATATCCGAGTAGAAGAAAGGAAGAGATTTCAATTCGAGTCTATAAATATATGTCTCGTAAGTTAAAATGTTTAAATCTGCTCATGTACTTGCGCCGAGTTAATGGAAGTTTGAAGTTATTGAATATAGATCATTTTGATGAATTTGAGAAACGCTTTGATTCGTATTTGATGTGTTTGAAGTCAGTAGTAATGATATTAGTAGATTTGTTTGGAGATGATGCAGAGATAGATATTCATTTAATATTTGGTCAGAATTAAGAATGGTTGATACAGTTTATGTTGTGCTACAAGTCGAGTTAGAATATAAGTTAATGATCATAGAAGATTTCAGTATATTTGAAGATTACTTTGAACAAGATGTTTTTACAATCGTCCTTAGGTCAGTATAAAAGAAGTATATCCACCATGGAGTTATGTTACTATCATTCACATATATGGTCAGATAAGAGTGGCAAGATGATTGTAATCGTGATTATCGAGCTTGTGTTTTATTTAGAATGTTCGTTTAGCCATTTTTGTAATGGTTCGTTTGCTTTAGAATGGTTTGTTTTTGTTTTTTTTGTTTAATGGTATCGTAGCTAGCAAAAGAGAATCGGAAGTGTCAAAGAATATTCGTAGTTGTGAATCGTATCTTCAGTAAGTTCAAGATCTATCAAAGATTCGTAAACGCAAGTTTATATACCCCAAGATAATCTGCAGTGTGGCTATCGCAACCGTAAGACGCCGTGTGTCAGGCGCAACAGTAAGACGAGTTTTTGCCCGAGGAGTGTCGTAGATCTTTGGTTCTTTGCTTGTAAGTCCCACAATGGCCGATCGCCTCCCGAACTTCTACCGTAGATTCCAAGATACATCTCTCGATTAGTTTGTCTCGATGTTTTCTCCAATGAAGATATTAATATGATGATGAGTCTAGTCCCACTCCTGAGTGGCGACTTCCTAGGAAAGCTTATAATGAAGTTTATTCCCATTTAAATAGGTTTCAGCTTTTAGCTTCCACAGTGTTTAAGACTAGGGAATCTGTTATTCAGGTTTCACAGAGTTCTAGTTGTGAATATAATATCCCTTTAATTGATAAAGCTGATGTCAAGTCCCTTAAGCGTCAAACCACTTATAAATTTGCTCATATCGGCTGTGTACAAATAGGAATCACACCTTTATTTCGCCGCGGTTTGAATGCTAGTATTCTATGTTGTCTTTTAGATTTACGATTTGATAATTTTAAGGATAGTTTGTTAGCCGCAGTCCAAACTGGCCTTCATACAGGCCCTGTATCCTTTGAAGTTTACCCTAACTACCCAGTGTCTTTAACCAAAGAAGACCTTCTGCAGGATGTCTTAAAATTGCACTTAAGCAACCACAGCTTGAATATGCGCAAAGGATCTTGTCCTCTCACGTCCATTATAAAATCATTTACCGTCTGTCAATACCATGAACCCAAATTGCTAAGCACGGCACGTCCAAAGGCAAGTAGCGTGGTGACCACGTTAACTTAGAAACTCGTAAGATCAACCCGAGTTAATTTCATGGTCGACATCAAGGTTCCAAAGAATGGACCTTGCAAAAAGTTTGTGCAGACATCTCAGCCAAAGCTTGAAAATGCAACCACAAAGAATGTATGCGTAAATGATGTGACACTTAGTTTCAGAAGAACTCGATGTTGGTAAAGCATCTGAAAATGACAAATCTAAGAGAATATCGAATAGAAGCAATTCTGTAGCTTCTACATCTTCTTATTTTACAGTTGGTGAATCATCTAAGCCTCAAGAGGCTAGTAAAGAAGATGAAAAGATATTTTTATGTAGCCATAGATCATTAACCCATGATCCTTCTACTGACTTTTTATGGTGCCTGGGATTACATAAAAGTTAGTCAGTCAGAAGTACGCCCCTGTCAACGGGCCTACAATAAATATGGCTTCAACAAGTACGAGGACTCCATTTCCTCCTACAGATCAGCATGAGCTGATTTCACCTGATGAGACCCAAAAGCCGTATTCTGGTATCAAAGAGCAGTCAACAAGAGATAGAGCCATCCAAAGCTCTAAAATGCTCAACTGACCAACAAGGCACTACTTATCTCGTGAATGAAGAGGTATGTTCTCAATCTGAAAAGCTTTCAAGTTTGGAAAGAACACTTAAAGCTATAGAATTGAGAAAGAAAGGAGACACTGCTGGTGCTTTAAGATTGTTAAATTCTAGATTTGATAAAATGGAAGAATCTGTTAAGAAGATAGAAAGCACAACGCACAGAGTCTTGCTACAAGCCTTCCAGAGGCAGTCACACATAGAGTCACAGATATTGTTCAACCCTTGGTTGATCATACAGTTGGTTTAAAAGTACAATCATAGCCAGAACACAACAAACAAATGAATTGTTAGAATCAGGCCTGTCACAAATTCAGGATGAAAATGAAAAGACACACAGTAGGATAGATGATATCCAAAAGTGTCTAACTCAAGAACTTCCCAAGATCTTTCCAAAGATCAATGAGTTGAATAGTAGGCTAACACCTAGAAAAGAAGGTGATTGGTCTCAAGCCGTCTCATGGACAGAAGTCCAAAATCTAGCCAATCCAACTCCAAAGAAGTCATACAAGGAAGTTCTAGAAGAATATAAACCTTTGTTCTTTAAGGACAAGAGGTAAACATGCTAAGCATAGAGGGTACTGAATCTCACATTGAGAATCCGTAGACCACACCACCATTGTTTGATGAACATATGGGTGAAAGCAAGACTCTGTTTTCAAATAACCACAAAGGTCCAAACACTTCAGCCAAATTTCTACAGAGTAGAATGTAAGTCTGTGGCTGAAATAAAAGAAATAATCCATGCCATGATAGGATGGGGCAACACTCAAAAAGAAACCTATGGCAGAACACCTCAAAATATTGCTGCCACTATAGTTAATGGCTTTGTAGGCATTCTTAAAGAATGGTGGGATGTACTTCCCAACAAAGCAGCAATCTTAGATTCAGGTTTCACTGGCCTCACAGCAGCTCTTATCAGAGAATTCATCGGTAATATAGACGATGACAAGATGATGAACACAGCTATGTTCCTCAGAGCTCGCTTATGTGATATGACTCGCATTAAGGAATACCAATGCTTCATGCGCAAGCTATATTACCTTCGTAATATTAACGATGAGACTACGCGCCTCCGTTATATAGAGTCATTTCCACCTTTCTTTGCTACACAATACGTAAAGGCCATGCATGGAATGAAAACTTCGAGTTAAGTTTTGGGCACATCAACCGATATCATAGATCGCTGCAATGCCAAGATGCAAAGAAAATGGGAACGCAAGCAAGCGCTCAAACACCAAAAGCTCTCAAGAATACTTTCTCGCAATCGATGCTTTAGAACCTTTTGGCTGTCCCGAACTAGAAATCCAATCTTCCAAGAAGAAATCTTCTTGCAAAGATTGTCTTTTTTCAAAAGGGGGTGAGTGGCGGCAGAAAAAGAAAAAGAAACATAAGTACAGAGAGCAATTCAGAAAAGGAAAATATAAAGAGCAGTTCCAGAAAGGTAAACCCAGAGCGAAATACAAGTTTCGTAAGTATAAACATTTGGGTAAATCAAACAGGTTTAAACCTACCTGTTATATTTGTAAAGATGCTCATTATGCTAATCAGTGTCCACAGAGACATACAGAGAAAGGTAAGGCAAAGGTAAACGCCTTAACCAGTAAAGGCATAGAAGAAGAAGAATATGCTTTTATTTCTGACACTGATAGTTTATCATCTGATATATCATATGTCTCCATCAAGGAGAAAATCGCAATAATATTCAAAGATGCTTCATCGATGAAGATAAGTACGATAAAGGGGTATAGCTCAATTCCTTCCTTTACTCATTTCAGTATAAATATGGTATCTGACTTTGTTCATCCCATGATACCACCAAGTGCAGACTTGCTCAAAAGACAGGTCGAGAGTCTCCAGTCAGTCTATGACAGCTGTCCCCCTTGGGATACAACAAGGAAGATAGCTCTCCAGAAAGAGCTCAGAAATCTGCAAGACAGATACTTAAGACAGAATGAATTGGAGCAGAGCCAGGCACAAAGCAAAGCTGAATCAGAAATAGAAGAGCCCTTTGAAGCATTTCCAATACGGCCTCCATTCCAGCAGAGAGTCAGGCAAAGACAAATTCCCACCAGGGGAAGGTTTGGAGCATGGCGTGGAAGAGGAAGAGGAATCAGTCCTCCTGTTTATTCCTCTTATGAGCCAGGACAATCATCAGAAAATCCAGCTTCAAGGCAGATGTACAAGACCCTCGGAGAAGATCCAGATTGAATTACTTTGAGAAAGGTGCTTGCTAAAGGCAATCAAGAATATAAAGCAAGCTCATAGGCTGAGGAAGAAGGTGAAAAGAAGATTCCACAGAGAATCTTGAAGAAACATACCATAATCTGGCAACAGGATGACCCAGCCATCACACCCAAGGGTATGTACATTAAGCCGCACCTGTAATCCCTTTATAGCAATCACTATATGCATTCCACATATAAAGCCTTATGTTTTGATGCCATGATTGACACGGGTGCTGAGATTAGCCTTATCGACAAAGACGCTCTCCCTAGTGATTGTTGGGTTAAAACCCACACTAAGATCAAATTTGATAAGAGAGAGGTTGTCTGCAAATCAATGGCTAAAGTAAAATTAGATGTTGAAGGACATTCTATCGACATAGAGTTCTATCAACACAATATGGAGAATTATGACTGCCTTCTAGAGTTGATTTTCTGCAGAATGTAATACATTCAAAGATCTCCCGCACAATACATTCTGCTTGTTTGAGCCTCCTATCTCCATTCCCAGAAGATACTCTTTCCAGAGTATAGTTCCTTTACCTCAGAAGGTAAAGACTGTCAATAATACTTGGATTCATAAATCTATTTCTAACAATGCTGTTAATATTGAAGAAATAGTTTCCAGGATCAAGAAGAACGTCTCAGTAAGATCCACATGCTTTCATCAGCAGAAAGAAGCATTACTGTTCTTTGGATCTTCAGATGATCAAAGATGATAAGGGCAATGAAGTGCTACCAAAGTTCAAAGCACATCACAAAGGCATGCCCCCTGCAGAGAGAAAAGAATGCCAGGGTGAAATACAGAAACTGATCAAAGCAGGATTCATCCAAGAATCCAATTCACCATGGGCATGTTCAGCCTTTTATGTGAACAAGAGATCTGAGCAGATCAGAGGAAAGAAAAGGCTAGTAGTGGATTATAAGCCACTGAATAAGTTCATAACTGCTGTACAGCATCCCATTCCAGCCAAGGATGATATCTTGAGAAGAATCAAAGGATCTCATGTCTACAGCAAGTTTGATCTGAAGAGCGGATTTTGGCAAGTGTTCTCGCAAATGAAGATATGTATAAAACCGCTTTCATCGTACTGTGGGTCAATATGAATGGAAAGTTCTTCCATTCGGTCTCAAGACAGCTCTTCTATTTTCCGTAAGATCATGGACAAAATCTTCGGTGAGTTGTCCGATTTCCTAATTGTTTACATCGATGACATTCTCATATTTTCTAAGTCACACTTGCAAAGCATTTAACTCACTTAGAAAAGTTTTAAAACTGCATATAAAAATGGATCTCGCTTGTCTCCCAAAAATGGACACTTTAAAAGAAATCGATGTTGGTAAAGCATCCGATAATGAAGATCAAAAGAATCAAATTTCGAATAGAAGCAATCCAGTAGAATTCACATCTTCTTATTTATCAACTATGTTGCTTGGTTTTTAAACATCTAAGCCTCAAGAAGCTAAAAGAAGATGAAAAGATATTTTTATGTAGCCATAGATCAAAGAATTAACACATGATCCTTCTACCGACTTTTTATGGTGCCTGATTACTGCAAAGTTAGTCACTGTCAAGTACGCCCTGTCAACGGGCCTACAATAAATATGGCTTCAACAGAGAAGGAGGACTCCATTTCCTCCTGAGCTTTCAGCATGAGCTGATTTCACTTGAGACCCAAAAGTCCGTATTCGTATCAAAGAAGCAATAACAAGGAGATAGAGCCGTCTGAAAGCTCTAAAATGCTCAACTGGACCAACAAGGCACTCTTATCTGTGAATGAAGAGGTATGTTCTCAATCTGAAAAGCTTTCAAGTTTGGAAAGAACACTTAAAGCTATAGAATTGAGAAAGAAAGGAGACACTGCTGGTGCTTTAAGATTATTAAATTCTAGATTTGATAAAATGGAAGAATCTGTTAAGAGAATAGAAAGCACAGTACAAAGTCTTTCTACAAGCCTACCAGAGGCAGTCACACATAGAGTCACAGATATATTTCAACCTTTGGTTGATCATACAGTTGGTTTCAAAAGTACAATCATAGCCAGAACACACACAAACAAATGAATTGTTAGAATCAGGTCTGTCACAAATTCAGGATGAAAATGAAAAGACACACAGCAGGATAGATGATATCCAAAAGTGTCTAACTCAAGAACTTCCTAAGATCTTTCCAAAGATCAATGAGTTAATACACCAGGTTAACACCTAGGAAAGAAGGCGATTGGTCTCAAGCTGTCTCTTGGACAGAAGTCCAGAATTTAGCCAATCCCACTCACAAGAAGTCATACAAGGAAGTTCTAGAAGAATATAAACCTTTGTTCTTTAAGGACAAAGAGGTAAACATGCTTAAGATAGAGGGTACCGAATCTCACATTGAGAATCCAGAATTCACCCACCACTTGTTTGATGAACATATGGGTGAAAGCATCTAGACTCTGTCTTTCAAATGTGCATCAACCACAAAGGTCCAAACACTTCACCAAATTTCTACAGAGTAGAATGTAAGAGGGCTGAAATAAAAGAAATAATCCATGCCATGATAGGATGGGGCAACACTCAAAAAGAAACCTATGGCAGAACACCTCAAAATATTGCATGCCACTATAGTCAATGGCTTTGTAGGCATTCTCAAGGAATGGTGGGATGTACTTCCCAACAAAGCAAAATATTTAGATTCAGTTTCACTGCCTCACAAAGAGCTCTTATCGAGAAATTCATCGGCAATATAGACGATGACAAGATGATGAACACAGCTATGTTCCTCAGAGCTCGCTTATGTGATATGACTCGCATTAAAGAATACCAATGCTTCATGCAGAAGCTATATTACAGTTCAGGTAATATTAACGATGAGACCATGCGTCTCCGTTATATAGAGTCATTTCCGCCTTTCTTTGCTACACAATATAGAAAGGCCATGCATGGAATGAAAACTTCAGAGTTAAGTTTTGGGCACATTAATCAGATCATAGATCAATGTAATGCCAAGTTGTGCAAGGAAAAATGGGAACGCAAACAAGCGTTCAAACACCAAAAAGCTCTCAGCAATACTTTCTGCAATCAGTATGCTTTAGAACCCTTTGGATGCCCTGAACTAGAAATCCAATCTTCCAAGAAGAAATCTTCTTGCAAAGATTGTCTTTTTTCAAAAGGGGGTGAGTGGCGGCAGAAAAAGAAAAAGAAACATAAATACAGAGAGCAATTCAGAAAAGGAAAATATAAAGAGCAGCCTCGAAAGGTAAACCCAGAACGAAATATAAATTTCGTAAGTATAAACATTTGGGTAAATCAAACAGGTTTAAACCTACCTGTTATATTTGTAAAGATGCTCATTATGCTAATCAAAGTCCACAAATGAGACATACGACAGAAAGGTAAGGCAAAGGTAAATGCCTTAACCAGTAAAGGCATAGAAGAAGAAGAATATGCTTTTATTTCTGACACTGATAGTTTATCATCTGATATATCATATGTCTCCATCGAAGGAGAAAATTGCAATAATATTCAGCAAGCTTCAACAGATGAAGATAGTACTGACAGTGGGTATAGTTCAATTCCTTCCTTTACTCATTTCAGTATCAATATGGTATCTAACTTTGTTCATCCCATGATACCACCAAGTGCAGACTTGCTCAGAAGACAAGTCAAAGTCTCCAATCTGTCACATATGACAGTTGTCCCCCTTGGGATACAACAAGGAAGATAGCTCTTCAAAAGAGCTCAGAAATCTGCAAGACAGATACTTAAGGCAGAATGAATTGGAGCAAAGCCAGGCACAAAGCAGAGCTGAATCAGAAATTGAAGAGTCCTTTGAAGCATTTCCAATACGGCCTCCATTCCAGCAGAGAGTCAGACAAAGACAAATTCCCACCAGGGGAAGGTTTGGAGCATGGCGTGGAAGAGGAAGAGGAATCAGTCCTCCTGTTTACTCCTCTTATGAGCCAGGACAATCTTCAGAAAATCCAGCTTCAAGGCAGATGTACAAAACCTGGAGAAGATCCAGGATTGAATTACTTGAGAAAGTGCTTGCTAAAGGCAATCAAGAATATAAAGCAAGCTCATAGCGAGGAAGAAGGTGAAAAGAAGATTCTCACAGAGAATCTTGAAGAAACATACCATAATTTGGCAACAGAGAAGATGACCACCATCACAAACAAAGGTATGTACATTAAGCCGCACCTTAATCCCTTTATAGCAATCACTATATGCATTCCACATATAAAGCCTTATGTTTTGATGCCATGATTGACACGGGTGCCGAGATTAGCCTTATCGACAAAGACGCTCTCCCTAGTGATCGCTGGGTTAAAACCCACACTAAGATCAAATTTGATAAGAGAGAGGTAGTCTGCAAATCAATGGCTAAGGTAAAATTAGATGTTGAAGGACATTCTATTGACATAGAGTTCTATCAACACAATATGGAGAATTATGACTGTCTTCTAGGAGTTGATTTTCTAGCAGCAATGTAATACATTCAAAGATCTCCTGCAATGTAGATATCATTGTTTGAGCCTCCTGTCTCCATTCCCAGAAGATACTCTTTCCAGAGTATAGTTCCTTTACCTCAGAAGGTAAAGACTGTCAATAATACCTGGATTCATAAATCTATTTCTAACAATGCTGTTAATATTGAAGAAATAGTTTCCAGGATTAAGAAGAACGTCTGCAGTGAAGATCCACATGCTTTCATCAGCAGAAAGAAGCATTACTGTTCTTTGGATCTTCAGATGATCAAAGATGACAAGGGCAATGAAGTGCTACCAAAGTTCAAAGCACATCATAAAGGCATGCCCCCTGCAGAGAGAAAAGAATGCCAGGGTGAAATACAGAAACTGATCAAAGCAGGATTCATCCAAGAATCCAATTCACCATGGGCATGTTCAGCCTTTTATGTGAACAAGAGATCTGAGCAGATCAGAGGAAAGAAAAGGCTCGTAGTGGATTATAAGCCACTAAATAAATTCATAACTGCTGTACAGCATCCCATTCCAGCCAAGGATGATATCTTGAGAAGAATCAAAGGATCTCATGTCTACAGCAAGTTTGATTTGAAGAGCGGGTTTTGGCAAGTGTTTTTGCAAAAGGAAGATATGTATAAAACCGCTTTCATTGTACCAGGTGGTCAGTATGAATGGAAAGTTCTTCCATTCGGTCTCAAGACAGCTCCTTCTATTTTCCAGAAGATCATGGACAAAATCTTCGGTGAGTTGTCTGATTTCCTAATTGTTTACATTGATGACATTCTCATATTTTCTAAGTCACCAAAGGAGCATTTAACTCACTTAGAAAAGTTTTATGAGACTGTATATAAAAATGGGATCTGCTTGTCTCCCACTAAAATGGAAATCTTTAAAGAAGAAATAGACTTCCTTGTATCACAATCGCCTCAGAACAATTTCTATGCAAAGCAGATGTGATTACAAATATTCAATTTTCTCGACTGCAAATCCTAGAGAAACAACAATCGCAGCGCTTTCTTAGATGTATCAACTATGTTGCTTGGTTTTTACCGTAACATAAAGCAGCTGATCGTGTCGCTAAATAGTAGACTCAAGAAAATGCCCCTGGATGGAACCAGGACATGACCAGAGCAGTACAAAGAATTAAGAAACAAGTACAGAACTCCCAGCAATGTCATTACCAGGACCTGGCAAGAAGATCATTGAATGCGACGCCAGCTGAGCAATTTTGGGGAGCAGTACTCAAGGAAAAGGCCGAGAATGATAAAGAGAAGGTATGTAGGTTTGCCTCAGGAGCTTTTCAAGGTTCTGAGTTAAATTATCATTCTTCCCATAAGGAATTATTAGCTGCTAAAAAGGCCATCAAGGCTTTCCTGTTCTTCGTTCAAAATGAAGAATTCATTTTAAGATCTGACCTCAAAGATTTCGTAAAAGGTTAGATGGCGGAGATCCAAATAATAAGGTAGCCTTCAATAGACTCCAAAGATGGGGTCTTTGGTTTGACAACTTTGAGTTCCAAGTAGAGCACATATCGTGCAAACAAAATGCTCTTGCAGAGATTTGTCACAGAGAACTCAACACTTCAAAGAATATCAGCGTAACACAGGTTATCCATGAATCCCATGGCACTGTATGGGATCATCGACATGCAAAGGAACAAATTGATGCATTAGTCCTTTGTGACAACAGAATGTCACAAGAAGCTCAAACGCTTCTAGTCTCTAGAGATCTTATAACTACACAAGAGTTCGCAATGTCTGAACTTGAATGTAAACTTTATGATCCTGACATACCAGGTCATGAGTTTCATACTTTACAAGAACCCTTGGTCAAGTGTTGTTTAAAGTGGCAATGGAGATCTCTCTACGCAGTCGAACAACCGGATTTCCTACCTGTCGAAGGTCTCAGACTCAGGCAGCTGATACCGAGAAAGGACACATTGTGGCGGTTCGAATTTTCAAGGATGTGGCCTGAAGAACATCCTTTGCAGACAGATATATGGAACCGACCTCCTTCTCTGGGAGACAGGAAGTACATCTCTTCTCACTTCAAGTACTTTCTTTCAAAATTTCTCCCTTCTAAGTTATCTAACTCTCCTCTGTTAAATGTGCATCCGGATACAGCCAGAAATATCATTATTCAATGTAAAATCCCATGGTATGTTAAGGCACATTATTATATTAAGATTAACCACAGAATTTGGTTGAAAGACCAAATGCAACTCTTTGGAGGAGAATTCTTCTGCATCACACCATGGTCGTGCGACCTCCAGCTCCTGATCAGGATCTCAGACTTCTGGATCACTATTTGTTTCCTACAAGAGCTCATCTTCGACCAAACACAGATGGAACAAGGAATTTCTAGACGGTTATCCCGCATATGGTTAGAAAGCAACATGAAAGGTTACTTCTGGAGCACCGACAAGAAATGATTCCACATCACTTCCGATGATGATGATCCGACACTGCCAGACCCTCTCTCGTCCTCTTCGAATAATTTAGTGCGCTCCGCACTATCTCGCTCATGATGATAGGCATGTTATCATCTTCTCTTTTCGTGATTCCTTCTTATCCCGCTTTTAATAAAGTTATCCGGCAAAAGTGCTTGTTGTCGTAGTTTGCTTTAGTAGGTGCGTGGTGGACCCATTGGCATCTTTGTACCTTTGGGTGTGGTCGTGTCTTGCTTTTTTGAGTGGGTGGGCAGTACTCACTTGAGAATCTTACCGATTACCTCTTGCCCGGTTTCCCGGTCTTCCCGTATCCGGTGAAAAGCTTTGAGTTGCCTATTTAATAGCGCATCCTCATTTCATTCACTACACTGGATTTGGACTAGATGCTTCAGATTTTGAATACTGATTAAGGATGAGAAGATATCTCGGAGTAAGAAGAAATCTCGGAAGGATTTCAGAAAAGTAAGGATTCGAGTCTATAAATATATGTTTTCATATCTCGTAAGTTAAATGTTTCAATCTGCTCATGTACTTGTCGAGTTAATGGAAGTTTGAAGTTATTGAATATAGATCATTTTGATGAATTTGAGAATGTCTTTGATTCAGATGATGTGTTTGATGTTGTAGTAATGATATTAGTAGATCTGTTCGGAGAAGATGCAGAGATAGATATTCAATTAATATTTGGTCAAGCATTAAGAATGGTAGATACAGTCTTTGTTGTTCTACAAGTCGAGTTAGAATATAAGTTGATGATCATTAATGATTTCAGTATATTTGAAGATTACTTTGAGACAGAAGATGTATTTACAATCGTCTTAGGTTGTATAAAAGAAGTATATCCACCGTGGAGTTATGTTACTATCATTCACATATATGGTTGGTAGATAAGAGTGGCAAGTGTGTATCTCATGTTTGTTTTAGAATGAGGCTTTTTGATCGAATGGTTTATTGAATGTTTCTACACTTTGATTTTGTGATTTAATGTTTGTTTGTTTAAGGTACGAGCTAGAAAAGATTCCACATCATCTTTGCTGATAGTTTATCCCTACGATGATGATATCCGACTGCCAGGACCCTCTCGTATCTTCAATAATTTAGATGCGCTTTCACTATGCAAAGCAAGTTTATATAGGCCCTTAATCATCTTCTCTTTCCAACGTAAGACCTTCTTATCCTGCTTTTAATAAAGAAGTTTATCCGGCATTATCGCAGATTTGCCCACTTGTAGTTAGCAATGGCTTAGCTAACATCGTGGTGGACCCAAGATACATCTTTGATTAGTTTGTCCGTGTTTTCTCTTGGTGAGTGGGTCAGAGACACCGAAGAGATTATCTTATCGATGAGTCTTGCTCCTCCCCTCCAGTGGAGACTTCCTATCCGGAAAAGCTTTAAAAAGTTTATTCTATTTAAATAGGTTCATTTCAGCTTCACTACACTGGATTTTGGGAAACAAAGAATCTGAGATTTTGGGAAACAACACACAATTCTAGTTTGGGAAACATATTCCTTTAATTGATAAAGCTGATGTCAACCCTAGATCCAAAACACTAAGAATTTGATATATCTTCAGCGTAAAAAGGAACACCTTTATTTCGCCGAGTCTTTGAAGATAGATATTTATATTTCAGTCTTTATGATTTAATCTGTTTGATAACTTTAAGTTAATGGATAGTTTGTTAATTATATCAATATAGATCATTCCATATGAATTTGAGAACGCTTTTGATCCTTTGATGTGTTTATGTTGTAGTTATGATATTAGTAGATTTATCGAGAAGATGCTCTCATAGATATCTTATTAATATTTACACCAAAGATTAAAATATGGTAGATCATCTTGTCCTCTTCACATTATAAAATCATTTATCCTGATGATCATTAATGATTTCATGATACTTTGAAGATTACTTTGAGATAGAAGATGTTTTCATGATTCGCTTTTAGGTTGTATTAAAGAACTCGTAAGATCCACCCGAGGAGTTATGTTCGAGCTATCATTCACATATATGGTTGGTAGATAAAGTGTATTTCGTGTGTCTTGGTTTATATTTTAGAATGATTTCGAAGTATTGAGCTAATTGGTGTGTTTGTTTTAGAATGGTATCGTGAGCTAGCAAAAGAGAATCGGAAGTGTCAAAAATATTCGTAGTTGTGAATCGTATCTTCGTAAGAAGTTCTTCGATGATTTTGATCAAGATTCAAGTGTAAACGCAAGTTTATATACCCCAAAGATAATCTGCAGTGTGGCTATCGCAACCGTAAGACGCCGTTTGTCAAAGTTCAATAAGAAGACGAAGCTTTTGCCCGAGGAGTGTCGCAGATTTTTGGTTCTTTGCTTGTAAGTCCCACAATGGCTGATCAGTCTCCCCGAACTTCTACTGTAGATTCCGAAGATACATCTTTGATTAGTTTGTCTGATGTTTTCTCAGTCAATGAAGAGATTAATATTGTTGATGAGTCGAGTCCCACTCCTGAGTGGCGACTTCCTAAAAAGCTTATAATGAAGTTTATTCCCATTTAAATAGGTTTCAGCTTTTAGCTTCCACAGTGTTTAAGACTAGGGAATCCTGTTATCCAAGTTTCACAGAGTTCTAGTTGTGAATATAATATCCCTTTAATTGATAAAGCTGATGTCAAGTCCCTTAAGCGTCAAACCACATATAAATTTGCTCATATCGGCTGTGTACAAATAGGAATCACACCTTTATTTCGCCGCGGTTTGAATGCTAGTATTTTATGTTGTCTTTTAGATTTACGTTTTGATAATTTTAAGGATAGTTTGTTAGCCGCAAATTCAAAATCGGCCTCTTCATACAGCCCCGTATCCTTTCCTTGAGGTTTACCCTAACTACCCAAAGTTGTCTTTAACCAAAGAAGACCTTCTCAGATGTCTTAAAATTGCACTTAGCAACCACAGAGTTTAAATATGCGCAAAGGATCTTGTCCTCTTCACTGTCCATTATAAAATCATTTACCGTCTGTAATACCATGAACCCAAATTGCAAGCACGCAGCACGTCCAAAGGCAGTAGCGTGGTGACTCACGTTAACTTAGAAACTCAGAAGATTGAACCTGAGTTAATTTCATGGTCAGACATCAAGGTCCCAAAGAATGGACACTTGCAAAAAAGTTTGTGCAGACATCTCAGCCAAAGCTTCAAAATGCAACTCACAGAGAATGTATGCGTAAATAATGTGACACTTAGTTTCAGAAGAAACTCAGATGTTGGTAAAGCATCTGATAATGATAGATCAAAAAGAATCTTGAATAGAAGCAATTCTGTAGCTTCTACATCTTCTTATTTTTCAGTTGGTGAATCATCCAAGCCTCAAGAGGCTAAGAAAGAAGATGAAAAGATATTTTTATGTAGCCATAGATCATTAACCCATGATCCTTCTACTGACTTTTTATGGTGCACAGATTGCGAAAAGTTAGTCAGTCAGAAGTACGCCCCTGTCAACGGGCCTACAATAAATATGGCTTCAACAAGTACGAGGACTCCATTTCCTCCTACAGATCAGCATGAGCTGATTTCACCTGATGAGACCCAAAAGGCCGTATTCTGGTATCAAAGAGCAGTCAACAAAGAGATAGAGCCATCTGAAAGCTCTAAAATGCTCAACTGGACCAACAAGGCACTCTTATCTGTGAATGAAGAGGTATGTTCTCAATCTGAAAAGCTTTCAAGTTTGGAAAGAACACTTAAAGCTATAGAATTGAGAAAGAAAGGAGACACTGCTGGTGCTTTAAGATTGTTAAATTCTAGATTTGATAAAATGGAAGAATCAAAAAAAGATAGAAAGCACAAAGACACAGTCTTTTCCACAAGCCTACCGTAGGCAAATACACAAGAGAGTCACAGATATAGTTCAACCCTTGGTTGATCATACACAAATTGTTTAAAAAGTACAATCATAGCCGTTAACTACACAAACCAATGAATTGTTAGAATCAGTCCACACAAATTCAGATGAAAATGAAAAGACACACAAAGCAGATAGATGATATCCAAAAGTGTCTAACCCAAGAACTTCCCAAGATCTTTCCAAAGATCAATGAGTTAAATACTAGGTTAACACCTAGAAAAGAAGGTGATTGGTCTCAAGTCGCCTCATGGACAAGTCCAAAATTTAGCCAATCCCAACTCCAAAGAAGTCATACAAGGAAGTTCTAGAAGAATATAAACCTTTGTTCTTTAAGGACAAAGAAGTAAACATGCTCAGCATTGAGGGTACTGAATCTCACATTGAGAATCCAGAATTCACACCACCATTGTTTGATGAACATATGGGTGAAAGCAAGACTCCGTGCTTTCAAAATCAACCACAAAGGTCCAAACACTTCACCAAATTTCTACAGAGTAGAATGCAAGTCTCAATGGCTGAAATAAAAGAAATAATCCATGCCATGATAGGATGGGGCAACACTCAAAAAGAAACCTATGGCAGAACACCTCAAAATATTGCTGCCACTATAGTCAATGGCTTTGTAGGCATTCTTAAGGAATGGTGGGATGTTCTTCCCAACAAAGCAGCAATCTTAGATTCAGGTTTCACTGGCCTCACAGCAGCTCTTATTAGAGAATTCATCGGTAATATAGACGATGACAAGATGATGAACACAGCTATGTTCCTCAGAGCTCGCTTATGTGACATGACTCGAATTAAAGAATACCAATGCTTCATGCAGAAGCTTTATTACAGCTCAGGTAATATTAACGATGAGACTATGCGTCTCCGTTATATAGAGTCATTTCCACCTTTCTTTGCTACACAATACGTAGAAGGCCATGCATGGAATGAAAACTTCAGAGTTAAGTTTTGGGCACATCAATCGATAATAGATCAAAGGTAATGCCAAGTCATGCAAGAAAAATGGGAACGCAAGCAAGCGCTCAAACACCAAAAAGCTCTCAAAGAATACTTTCTGCAATCAGTATGCTTTAGAACCCTTTGGCTGTCCCGAACTAGAAATCCAATCTTCCAAGAAGAAATCTTCTTGCAAAGATTGTCTTTTTTCAAAAGGGGGTGAGTGGCGGGAAAAAAGAAAAGAAAAAGAAAAAAATACAGAGAGCAGCTTCGAAAAGGAAAGTATAAAGAGCAGCCTAAAAGGTAAACCCGAGAACGAAATACAAATTTCGTAAGTATAAACATTTGGGTAAATCAAACAGGTTTAAACCTACCTGTTATATTTGTAAAGATGCTCATTATGCTAATCAGTGTCCACAACGACATACAGAGAAAGGTAAGGCAAAGGTAAATGCCTTAACCAAGAAAGGCATAAAGAAGAAGAATATGCTTTTATTTCGACACCGATCGATAGTTTATCATCTCGATATATCTTATGTCTCCATCAAGGAGAAAATTGCAATAATATTCAAAGATGCTTCATCGTATGAAGATAGTACTCGATAAAGGGGTATAGTTCAATTCCTTCCTTTACTCATTTCAATATAAATATGGTATCTGACTTTGTTCATCCCATGATACCACCAAGTGCAGACTTGCTCAGAAGACAAGTTGAAAGTCTCCAATCTGTCTACAACAGTTGTCCTCCTTGGGATACAACAAGGAAGATAGCTCTCCAGAAAGAGCTCAGAAATCTGCAAGACAGATACTTAAGACAGAATGAATTGGAGCAAAGCCAGGCACAGAGCAGAGCTGAATCAGAAATAGAAGAGCCCTTTGAAGCATTTCCAATACGGCCTCCATTCCAGCAGAGAGACAGACAAAGACAAATTCCCACCAGGGGAAGGTTTGGAGCATGGCGTGGAAGAGGAAGAGGAATCAGTCCTCCTGTTTACTCCTCTTATGAGCCAGGACAATCTTCAGAAAATCCAGCTTCAAGGCAGATGTACAAGACCTGGAGAAGATCCAGGATTGAATTACTTGAGAAAGTGCTTGCTAAGGCAACTGAAGAATATAGCAAGCTAGTAGCTGAGGAAGAAAATGAAAAGAAGATTCCACAGAGAATCTTGAAGAAACATACCACAATTTGGCAACTCAAGACCAGCCATCACAGCCAAAGGTATGTACATTAAGCTGCACCTGTAATCCCTTCATAAAGCAATCACTATATGCATTCCACATATAAAGCCTTATGTTTTGATGCCATGATTGACACGGGTGCCGAGATTAGCCTTATCGACAAAGACGCTCTCCCTAGTGACTGTTGGGTTAAAACCCATACTAAAATCAAATTTGATAAGAGAGAGGTAGTCTGCAAATCAATGGCTAAGGTAAAATTAGATGTTGAAGGACATTCTATTGACATAGAGTTCTATCAACACAATATGGAGAATTATGACTGCCTTCTTCTAGAGTTGATTTTCTGCAACAATGTAATACATTCAAGATCTCCTGCAATGATACATGCTTGTTTGAGCCTCCTATCTCCATTCCCGTAAGATACTCTTTCCAGTAGTATTGTTCCTTTACCTCGTAAGGTAAAGACTCACAATAATACTGATTCATAAATCTATTTCTAACAATGTCAAGTAATATTGAAGAAATAGTTTCCAGATCAAGAAGAACGTCTCAAAATAAGATCCACATGCTTTCATCACCAGAAAGAAGCATTACCGTTTTTTGATCTTCGATGATCAAAGATGACAAGGGCAATGAAGTGCTACCAAAGTTCAAAGCACATCATAAAGGCATGCCCCCTGCAGAGAGAAAAGAATGCCAGGGTGAAATACAGAAATTGATCAAAGCAGGATTCATCCAAGAATCCAATTCACCATGGGCATGTTCAGCCTTTTATGTGAACAAGAGATCTGAACAGATCAGAGGAAAGAAAAGGCTTGTAGTGGATTATAAGCCACTGAATAAATTCATAACTGCTGTACAGCATCCCATTCCAGCCAAGGATGATATCTTGAGAAGAATCAAAGGATCTCATGTCTACAGCAAGTTTGATTTGAAGAGCGGATTTTGGCAAGTGTTCTTGCGCAATGAAGATATGTATAAAACCGCTTTCATCGTACCAGGTGGTCAGTATGAATGGAAAGTTCTTCCATTCGGTCTCAAGACAGCTCCTTCTATTTTCCAGAAGATCATGGACAAATCTTCTGAGTTGTCCGATTTCCTAATTGTTTACATTGATGACATTCTCATATTTTCTAAGTCACCAAAGGAGCATTTAACTCACTTAGAAAAGTTTTATGAGACTGTATATAAAAATGGGATCTGCTTGTCTCCCACTAAAATGGAAATCTTTAAAGAAGAAATAGACTTCCTTGGTATCCAATCGCCAGAACAATTTCTATGCAACAAAGATGTGATTACAAATATACAGTAATTTTCCCACTGCATCCTAGAGAAACAACAATCGCAGCTGCTTTCTTAGATGTATCAACTATGTTGCTGGTTTTTACCGTAATACATAGCAGATCGATCGTACTCGCTAAATAGTAGACTCAAGAAAATGCTCCCGGATGGAATCAGACATGACCAGAGCAAGACAGAATTAAGAAGCAAGTACAAGAACTCCCAAAGATGTCATTACCAGACCTCGGCAAGAAGATCATTGAATGCGACGCCAGCGAGCAATTTTGGGGAGTCAGACTCAAGGAAAAGGCCGAGAATGATAAAGAGAAGGTATGTAGGTTTGCCTCAGAGCTTTTCAAGGCTCGAGTTAAATTATCATTCTTCCCATAAGGAATTATTAGTCAAAAAAGGCCATCAAGGCTTTCCCCGCTTCTTCGTGCAAAATGAAGAATTCATTTTAAGATCTCGACCTCAAAGATTTCGTAAAAGGTTAGATGGCGGAGATCCAAATAATAAGGTAGCCTTCAATGACTCCAAAGATGGGGTCTTTGGTTTGACAACTTTGAGTTCCAAGTAGAGCACATATCGTGCAAACAAAATGCTCTGCAGATTTTGTCAAAGAGGAACTCAACACTTCAAAGAATATCAACACAATACGGTTATCCATGAATCCCATGGCACTATATGGGATCATCGACATGCAAAGGCACAAATTGATGCATTAGTCCTTTGTGACAACAGGATGTCACAAGAAGCTCAAACGCTTCTGGTTTCTAGAGATCTCATAACTACACAAGAGTTCGCAATGTCTGAACTTGAATGTAAACTTTATGATCCTGACATACCAGGTCATGAGTTTCATACTTTGCAAGAACCCTTGGTCAAATGTTGCTTAAAATGGCAATGGAGATCTCTCTACGCAGTCGAACAACCGGATTTCCTACCTGTCGAAGGTCTCAGACTCAGGCAGCTGATACCGAGAAAGGACACATTGTGGCGGTTCGAATTTTCAAGGATGTGGCCTGAAGAACATCCTTTCGCAGATGACATATGGAACCGACCTCCTTCTCTCGGGGAGACAGAAGTACATCTCTTCTCACTTCAAGTACTTTCTTTCAAAATTTCTCCCTTCTAAGTTATCTAACTCTCCTCTCGTTAAATGTGCATCCTGATACAAATTTTAAATATCATTATTCAATGTAAGATCCCATGGTATGTTAAGGCACATTATTATATTAAGATTAATCACAGAATTTGGTCAAAGACCAAATGCAACTCTTTGGAGGAGAATTCTTCTGCATCACACCATGGTCGTGCGACCTCCAGCCCCTGACCAGGATCTCAGAATTCTTGATCACTATTTGTTTCCTACAAGGGCTCATCTTCGACCAAACACAGATGGAACCGCGCGGTTATCCCGCATATGGTTAGAGCAACATGAAAGGTTACTTCCTGGAGCACCGACAAGAAATGATTCCACATCATCTTCCGATGATGATGATCCTGACCTGCCAGGACCCTCTGTCCTCTTCGAATAATTGAGTGCGCTCCGCACTATCTGTCATGATGATAGGCATGTTATCATCTTCTCTTTTCAGGATTCCTTCTTATCCTGCTTTTAATAAAGTTATCCGACAGGCTTGTTGTCGGTAGTTAGCTTTTGTAGGTGCGTGGTGGACCCATTGGCATCTTTGTACCTTTGGGTGGTGTCGTGTCTTGCTTTTGGTGAGTGGGTCAGACTCACTGAGGAATCTTACCGACACCTCTTGCCCGGCTTCCTGGCCTTCCCGTATCCGGTGAAAAGCTTTGAGTTGCCTATTTAATAGCGCATCCTCATTTCATTCACTACACTGGATCTGGACTAGATCTGAATACGCTGGATTAAGAAGATATCTGGAGAAGAAAGGAAGGATTTCAGAATTCAGAGTCTATAGATATAGATCTTCATATTTGTAAGTAATGGTTCAGTCTGTTCATGTACTCGCCAGAGTTAATGGAAGTTTGAAATTATTAAATATAGATCATTTCATGAGTTTGAGAATGTCTTTGATTCAGATGATGTGTTTGATGTTGTAGTAATGATATTAGTAGATTTGTTCGGAGAAGATGCAGAGATAGATATTTTATTAATATTTGGTCAAGATTAAGTATGGTAGATACAGTTTATGTTGTTTTACAAGTCGAGTTAGAATATAAGTTGATGATCATTAATGATTTCAGTATATTTGAAGATTACTTTGAGACAGAAGATGTTTTCACAATCGTTTTAGGTTGTATAAAAGAAGTATATCCACCGTGGAGTTATGTTACTATCATTCACATATATGGTTGGTAGATAAGAGTGGCAAGTGAGATGTTTTTGTGATGTTTTAGATGATTTGTTGTTTAGAATGATTTTATGCAGATGTTTTTGGTTAGAATGGTTTCAGTGTTTATGTTTTAGAATGGTATGTTTTGTATCTGAAGTTTTCTGGGTATCGAGCTAAAAAAGAGAATCGGAAGTGTCAAAGAATATTCGTAGTCATTGTGAATCGTATCTTCAAGCAAGTTCGTGATCTTTCAAAGATTCGTGTAAACGCAAGTTCATATACCCCAGTATAATCTGCAGGTGTGGCTATCGCAACCGTAAGACGCCGTTTGTCAGGCGCAACAGTAAGACGAGTTTTGCCCGAGGAGTGTCGCAGATTTTTGGTTCTTTGCTTGTAAGTCCCACAATGGCTGATCAGTCTCCCCGAACTTCTACTGTAGATTCCGAAGATACATCTCTGATTAGTTTGTCTGATGTTTTCTCAGTCAATGAAGAAATTAATATTGTTGATGAGTCGAGTCCCACTCCTGAGTGGCGACTTCCTAGGAAAGCTTATAATGAAGTTTATTCCCATTTAAATAGGTTTCAGCTTTTAGCTTCCACAGTTTTTAAGACTAGGGAATCTGTTATTCAGGTTTCACAGAGTAATAGTTGTGAATATAATATCCCTTTAATTGATAAAGCTGATGTCAAGTCCCTTAAGCGTCAAACCACTTATAAATTTGCTCATATCGGCTGTGTACAAATAGGAATCACACCTTTATTTCGCCGCGGTTTGAATGCTAGTATTTTATGTTGTCTTTAGATTTACGTTTTGATAATTTTAAGGATAGTTTGTTAGCCGCAGTCCAAACTGGCCTTCATACAGGCCCTGTATCCTTTGAGGTTTACCCTAACTACCCAGTGTCTTTAACCAAAGAAGACCTTCTGCAGGATGTCTTAAAATTGCACTTAGCAACCACAGGCTTAAATATGCGCAAAGGATCTTGTCCTCTTGCCGTCCATTATAAAATCATTTACCGTCTAGTCAATACCATGAACCCAGCTGTTAAGCACGGCACGTCCAAAGGCAGTAGCGTGGTGACCCACGTTAACTTAGAAACTCAGAAGATTGAACCTGAGTTAATTTCATGGTCAGACATCAAGGTCCCAAAAGAATGGACCTTGCAAAAAAGTTTGTGCAGACATCTCAGCCAAAGCTTCAAAATGCAACCGCAAAGAATGTATGCGTAAATAATGTGACACTTAGTTTCGCTTTAAGAAACTCGATGTTGGTAAAGCATCCAACAATGATAGATCTTAAAGAATTCTAAATAGAAGCAATTCTAGCTTCTACATCTTCTTATTTTTCAGTTGGTGAATCATCCAAGCCTCAAGAGGCTAAGAAAGAAGATGAAAAGATATTTTTATGTAGCCATAGATCATTAACCCATGATCCTTCTACTGACTTTTTATGGTGCCTGGATTATGTAAAAGTTAGTCGGGCCGTAAGTACGCCCACACAACGGGCCTACAATAAATATGGCTTCAACAAGTACGAGGACTCCATTTCCTCCTACAGATCAGCATGAGCTGATTTCACCTGATGAGACCCAGAAAGCTGTATTCTGGTATCAAAGAGCAGTCAACAAGGAGATAGAGCCGTCTGAAAGCTCTAAAATGCTCAACTGGACCAACAAGGCACTCTTATCTGTGAATGAAGAGGTATGTTCTCAATCTGAAAAGCTTTCAAGTTTGGAAAGAACACTTAAAGCTATAGAATTGAGAAAGAAAGGAGACACTGCTGGTGCTTTAAGATTGTTAAATTCTAGATTTGATAAAATGGAAGAATCAAAAAGATAGAAAGCACAAAGACACAGTTTTCTACAAGCCTACCGTAGAGGCAAACACACAGAGAGTCACAGATATCATCCAGCCTTTGGTTGATCATACAGTTGGTCTCAAAAGTACAATCATAGCCAGAACCACACAAACCAATGAGCTAATAGAGTCTGGTTTGTCACAAGTTCAGGATGAAAATGAAAAGACACACAGCAGATAGATGATATCCAAAAGTGTCTAACCCAAGAACTTCCCAGGATCTTTCCAAAGATCAATGAGTTGAATAGTAGGCTAACACCTAGGAAAGAAGGTGATTGGTCTCAAGCCGTCTCATGGACAGAAGTCCAAAATCTTGCCAATCCAACTCCAAAGAAGTCATACAAGGAAGTTCTAGAAGAATATAAACCTTTGTTCTTTAAGGACAAAGAGGTAAACATGCTAAGCATAGAGGGTACTGAATCTCACATTGAGAATCCAGAATTCACACCACCACTGTTTGATGAACATATGGGTGAAAGCAAGACTCTGTGTTTCCACCAACCACAAAGGTCCAAACACTTCACCCAAATTTCTACAGAGTAGAATGCAAGTCTCGTGGCTGAAATAAAAGAATAATCCATGCCATGATAGGATGGGGCAACACTCAAAAAGAAACCTATGGCAGAACACCTCAAAATATTGCTGCCACTATAGTCAATGGCTTTGTAGGCATTCTTAAAGAATGGTGGGATGTACTTCCCAACAAAGCAGCAATCTTAGATTCAGTTTCACTGCCTCACAAAGAGCTTTATCGTAGAAATTCATCGGAATATAGACGATGACAAGATGATGAACACAAATGTTCCTCGTGAGCTCGCTTATGTGATATGACTCGCATTAAAGAATACCAATGCTTCATGCAGAAGCTATATTACAGTTCTGGTAATATTAATGATGAGACTATGCGTCTCCGTTATATAGAGTCATTTCCACCTTTCTTTGCTACACAATACGTAAAGGCCATGCATGGAATGAAAACTTCGAGTTAAGTTTTGGGCACATCAATCGATAATAGATCAAAGGCAATGCCAAGTCATGTGCAAAGATAAATGGGAGCGCAAGCAAGCGCTCAAACACCAAAAAGCTCTCAAAGAATACTTTCTCGCAATCAAGCATGCTTTAGAACCCTTTGGTTGCCCCGAACTAGAAATCCAATCTTCCAAGAAGAAATCTTCAGAAAGATTGTCTTTTCAAAAGGGGGTGAGTGGCGTGCAAAAAAAAAAAAGAAAATAAATACAGAGAGCAATTCGTAAAAGGAAAGTATAAAGAGCAGCCTCCAAAGGTAAACCCAGAGCAAGAATATAAATTTCGTAAGTATAAACATTTGGGTAAATCAAACAGTTTAAACCTACCGTTATATTTGTAAAGATGCTCATTATGCTAATCAAAGTCCACAAATGACATACAGAGAAAGGTAAGGCAAAGGTAAATGCCTTAACCAAGAAAGGCATAAAGAAGAAGAATATGCTTTTATTTCGACACCGATAGTTTATCATCTCGATATATCTTATGTCTCCATCAAGGAGAAAATTGTAATAATATTCAAAGATGCTTCATCGATGAAGATAGTACCGATAAAGGGGTATAGCTCAATTCCTTCCTTTACTCATTTCAGTATAAATATGGTATCTGACTTTGTCCATCCCATGATACCACCAAGTGCAGACTTGCTCAGAAGACAAGTTGAAAGTCTCCAATCTGTCTACAACAGTTGTCCCCCTTGGGACACAACAAGGAAGATAGCTCTTCAAAAAGAGCTCAGAAATCTGCAAGACAGATACTTAAGACAGAATGAATTGGAGCAAAGCCAAGCACTAAGCAGAGCTGAATCAGAAATAAGAGCCCTTTGAAGCATTTCCAATACGGCCTCCATTCCAACAGAGAGTCAGACAGAGACAAATTCCCACCAGGGGAAGGTTTGGAGCATGGCGTGGAAGAGGAAGAGGAATCAGTCCTCCTGTTTACTCCTCTTATGAGCCAGGACAATCTTCAGAAAATCCAGCTTCAAGGCAGATGTACAAGACCTGGAGAAGATCCAGGATTGAATTACTTGAGAAAGTGCTTGCTAAGGCAACTGAAGAATATAGCAAGCTCATAGCTGAGGAAGAAGGTGAAAAAGAAGATTCCACAGAGAATCTTGAAGAAACATACCACAATTTGGCAACTCAAGAAGATCAGCCATCACAGCCAAAGGTATGTACATTAAGCTGCACCCAGAATCCCTTCATAGCAATCACTATATGCATTCCACATATAAAGCCTTATGTTTTGGATGCCATGATTGACACGGGTGCCGAGATTAGCCTTATCGACAAAGACGCTCTCCTAGTGACTCGTGGGTTAAAACCCACACTAAAATCAAATTTGATAAAAGAGAGGTAGTCTCAAATCAATGGCTAAGGTAAAATTAGATGTTGAAGGACATTCTATTGACATAGAGTTCTATCAACACAATATGGAGAATTATGACTGCCTTCTAGAGTTGATTTTCTCAAACAATGTAATACATTCAAAGATCTCCTGCAATGTAAGATACAAATTGTTTGAGCCTCCTATCTCCATTCCCGTAAGATACTCTTTTCGTAGTATAGTTCCTTTACCTCGTAAGGTAAAGACTCACAATAATACTGATTCATAAATCTATTTCTAACAATGCATTAATATTGAAGAAATAGTTTCCGTGATCAAGAAGAACGCTCGCAGTAAGATCCACATGCTTTCATCACCAGAAAAGAAGCATTACCGTTTTTTGATCTTCGATGATCAAAGATGACAAGGGCAATGAAGTGCTACCAAAGTTCAAAGCACATCATAAAGGCATGCCCCCGCAGAGAGAAAAGAATGCCAGGTGAAATACGTAAATCCGATCAAAGCAGATTCATCCAAGAATCCAATTCACCATGGGCATGTTCACCTTTTTATGTGAACAAGAGATCTCGAATGTGATCGTAGGAAAGAAAAGGCTCAGTAGTGGATTATAAGCCACTGAATAAATTCATAACTGCTGTACAGCATCCCATTCCAGCCAAGGATGATATCTTGAGAAGAATCAAAGGATCTCATGTCTACAGCAAGTTTGATTTGAAGAGCGGATTTTGGCAAGTGTTTTTGCAAAAGGAAGATATGTATAAAACCGCTTTCATCGTACCAGGTGGTCAGTATGAATGGAAAGTTCTTCCATTCGGTCTCAAGACAGCTCCTTCTATTTTCCAGAAGATCATGGACAAAATCTTCGGTGAGTTGTCTGATTTCCTAATTGTTTACATTGATGACATTCTCATATTTTCTAAGTCACCAAAGGAGCATTTAACTCACTTAGAAAAGTTTTATGAGATTGTATATAAAAATGGGATCTGCTTGTCTCCCACTAAAATGGAAATCTTTAAAGAAGAAATAGACTTCCTTGTATCCAATCGCCAGAACAATTTCTATGCAACAAAGATGTGATTACAAATATACAGAATTTTCCCCGACTGCATCCTAGAGAAACAACAATCAACGCTTTCTTAGATGTATCAACTATGTTGCTGGTTTTTACCGTAACATAAGCAAATGATCGTGGTAATCGCTAAATAGTAGACTCAAGAAAAATGCCCCTGGATGGAACCAGGACATGACCAGAGCAGTACAGAGGATTAAGAAGCAAGTACAAGAACTCCCAAAGCAATGTCATTACCAGACCTCGGCAAGAAGATCATCAATGCGACGCCAAATAACAATTTTGGGAGTCAGACTCAAGGAAAAGGCCGAGAATGATAAAGAGAAGGTATGTAGGTTTGCCTCAGGAGCTTTCCAAGGCTCTGAGTTAAATTATCATTCTTCCCATAAGGAATTATTAGCTGCTAAAAAGGCCATCAAGGCTTTCCTGTTCTTCGTGCAAAATGAAGAATTTATTTTAAGATCTCGACCTCAAAGATTTCGTAAAAGGTTAGATGGCGGAGATCCAAATAATAAGGTAGCCTTCAATGTACTCCAAAGATGGGGTCTTTGGTTTGACAACTTTGAGTTCCAAGTAGAGCACATATCGTGCAAACAAAATGCTCTTTGCAGATTTTGTCACAACAGGAACTCAACACTTCTAAGAATATCAACAGAATACAAAGTTTATCCATGAATCCCATGGCACCGTATGGGATCATCGACATGCAAAGAACAAATTGATGCATTAGTCCTCAGTGACAACAGATGTCTCAAGAAGCTCAAACGCTTCTAGTCTCAAGAGATCTTATATCTACACAAGAGTTCGCAATGTCTCGAACTTGAATGTAAACTTTATGATCCCGACATACCAGTGTGTCATGAGTTTCATACTTTACAAGAACCCTTGGTCAAGTGTTGTTTAAAGTGGCAATGGAGATCTCTACGCAAATGAACAACCGGATTTCCTACCGTCGAAGGTCTCGTGACTCAGCAAATGATACCGAGAAAGGACACATTATGGCGGTTCGAATTTTCAAGGATGTGGCCTCAAGAACATCCTTTCGCAGATGCATATGGAACCGACCTCCTTCTCTCGGGAGACAGAAGTACATCTCTTCTCACTTCAAGTACTTTCTTTCAAAATTTCTCCTTCTAAGTTATCTAACTCTCCTCTCGTTAAATGTGCATCCTGATACACCTTAAATATCATTATTCAATGTAAGATCCCATGGTATGTTAAGGCACATTATTATATTAAGATTAATCACAGAATTTGGTCAAAGACCAAATGCAACTCTCGAGGAGAATTCTTCTGCATCACACCATGGTCGTGCGACCTCCAGCCCCTGACCAGGATCTCAGAATTCTGGATCACTATTTGTTTCCTACAAGGGCTCATCTTCGACCAAACACAGATGGAACCGCGCGGTTATCCCGCATATGGTTAGAGCAACATGAAAGGTTACTTCCCGAGCACCGACAAGAAATGATTCCACATCATCTTCTCGATGATGATGATCTCGACTGCCAGACCTCTCGTCCTCTTCGAATAATTTAGTGCGCTCCGCACTATCTGTCATGATGATAGGCATGTTATCATCTCTCCTTTTCAGGATTCCTTCTTATCCTGCTTTTAATAAAGTTATCCGACAGCTTGTCATTTGTCGGTAGTTAGCTTTAGTAGGTGCGTGGTGGACCCATTGGCATCTTTGTACCTTTGGGTGGTGTCGTGTCTTGCTTTTGGTGAGTGGGTCAGACTCACTGGAATCTTACCGATTACCTCTTGCTCCGGCTTCCTGGCCTTCCCGTATCCGGAAAAGCTTTGAGTTGCCTATTTAATAGCGCATCCTCATTTCATTCACTACACCGGATTTTGGGAAACAACACACGGAAAACAACACACTCGATCTCGGACTAGATCTCAATAATACGCTGGATTAAGAAGATATATCTCGAGAAGAAGAAAGAAGGATTTCAGTAATTCGTAGTCTATAGATATAGATCTTCATTTGTAAGTTATGGTTCAAATCTGCTCATGTACTTGCCAGAGTTAATGGAAGTTTGAAATTATTGAATATAGATCATTTCAATGAGTTTGAGAACGTCTTTGATTCAGACGATGTGTTTGATGTCGTAGTAATGATATTAGTAGATTTGTTCGGAGAAGATGCAGAGATAGATATTTTATTAATATTTGGTCAAGATTAAGAATGGTAGATACAGTCTTTGTTGTTCTACAAGTCGAGTTAGAATATAAGTTGATGATCATTAATGATTTCAGTATATTTGAAGATTACTTTGAGATGAAGATGTTTTCACGATCGTTTTAGGTCAGTATAAAGAAGTATATCCACCGTGGAGTTATGTTACTATCATTCACATATATGTAAGATTGCTAAATTCTAGATTTGATAAAATGGAAGAATCTGTTAAAAGGATAGAAAGCACAGCACAGAGTCTTGCTACAAGCCTTCCAGAGGCAGTCACACATAGAGTCACAGATATAGTTCAACCCTTGGTTGATCATACAGTTGGTTTGAAAAGCACAATAATAGCCAGAACTACACAAACAAATGAATTGTTAGAATCAGGTCTGTCACAAATTCAGGATGAAAATGAAAAGACACACAGCAGGATAGATGATATCCAAAAGTGTCTAACCCAAGAACTTCCCAAGATCTTTCCAAAGATCAATGAGTTGAATAGTAGGCTCACACCTAGAAAAGAAGGTGATTGGTCTCAAGTCGCTTTCTGGACAAGTCCGAAATTAGCTACCCAACTCCTAAGAAGTCATACAAGGAAGTTCTAGAAGAATACAAACCTTTGTTCTTTAAGGACAAAGAGGTAAATATGCTCAGCATAGAGGGTACTGAATCTCACATTGAGAATCCAGAATTCACCCCACCATTGTTTGATGAACAGATGGGTGAAAGCAAGACTCAGAAGTTTCAACAAATCGACCACAAAGGTCCAAACACTTCAGCCAAATTTCTACAGAGTAGAATGTAAGTCTGTGGCTGAAATAAAAGAGATAATCCATGCCATGATAGGATGGGGCAACACTCAAAAAGAAACCTATGGTAGAACACCCCAGAATATTGCTGCCACTATAGTTAATGGCTTTGTCGGCATTCTTAAAGAATGGTGGGATGTACTTCCCAACAAAGCAGCAATCTTAGATTCAGGTTTCACTGGCCTCACAGCAGCTCTTATCAGAGAATTCATCGGAAACATAGACGATGACAAGATGATGAATACAGCTATGTTCCTCAGAGCTCGCTTATGTGATATGACTCGCATAAAGGAATACCAATGCTTCATGCAGAAGCTATATTACAGTTCAGGTAATATTAACGATGAGACTATGCGTCTCCGTTATATAGAGTCATTTCCTCCTTTCTTTGCTACACAATATAGAAAGGCCATGCATGGAATGAAAACTTCAGAGTTAAGTTTTGGGCACATTAATCAGATAATAGATCAGTGCAATGCCAAGTTGTGCAAGGAAAAATGGGAACGCAAACAAGCGTTCAAGCACCAAAAAGCTCTCAGCAATACTTTCTGCAATCAGTATGCTTTAGAACCCTTTGGATGCCCTGAACTAGAAATCCAATCTTCCAAGAAGAAATCTTCTTGCAAAGATTGTCTTTTTTCAAAAGGGGGTGAGTGGCGGCAGAAAAAGAAGAAAAAGAAAAAATACAGAGAGCAGTTCAGAAAAGGAAAGTATAAAGAGCAGTTCCAGAAAGGTAAACCCAGAGCGAAATATAAATTTCGTAAGTATAAACATTTGGGTAAATCAAACAGTTTAAACCTACCTCGTTATATTTGTAAAGATGCTCATTATGCTAATCAAAGTGTCCACAATGGCGACATACAGAGAAAGGTAAGGCAAAGTAAATGCCTTAACCAAGAAAGGCATAAGAAGAAGAATATGCTTTTATTTCTCGACACTCGATAGTTTATCCTCTCGATATATCTTATGTCTCCATCAAGGAGAAAATTGCAATAATATTCAGCAAGCTTCATCAGATGAAGATAGTACTGACAGTGGGTATAGTTCAATTCCTTCCTTTACTCATTTCAGTATCAATATGGTATCTGACTTTGTCCATCCCATGATACCACCAAGTGCAGACTTGCTCAGAAGACAAGTTGAAAGTCTAGAGTCTGTCTACAACAGTTGTCCTCCTTGGGATACAACAAGGAAAATAGCTTTACAAAAAGAGCTCAGAAATTTGCAGGACAAATACTTAAGACAGAATGAATTGGAGCAAAGCCAGGCACAAAGCAGAGCTGAATCAGAAATAGAAGAGTCCTTTGAAGCATTTCCAATACGGCCTCCATTCCAGCAGAGAACCAGACAGAGACAAATTCCCACCAGGGGAAGGTTTGGAGCATGGCGTGGAAGAGGAAGAGGAATCAGTCCTCCTGTTTACTCCTCTTATGAGCCAGGACAATCTTCAGAAAATCCAGCTTCAAGGCAGATGTACAAGACCTGGAGAAGATCCAGGATTGAATTACTTGAGAAAGTGCTTGCTAAAGCAACTGAAGAATATAGCAAGCTCATTGCTGAGGAAGAAGGTGAAAAAGAAGATTCGCAGGAGAATCTAGAAGAAACATACCACAATTTGGCAACTGGAGAAGATCAGCCATCACAGCCAAAGGTATGTACATTAAGCTGCACCCAGAATCCCTTCATAACAATCACTATATGCATTCCACATATAAAGCCTTATGTTTTGGATGCCATGATTGACACGGGTGCTGAGATTAGCCTTATCAGACAGTACGCTCTCCCTAGTGACTGTTGGGTTAAAACCCATACTAAAATCAAATTTGATAAAAGAGAGGTAGTCTGCAAATCAATGGCTAAGGTAAAATTAGATGTTGAAGGACATTCACTCCCAATTGTTGAAGCATATGGTACTCGTGTCATGTATTTGACCTCCTCATGTGATGAAGGACACTAATATTTGCTAAATTTGAAGTGTCCAGCCATAGGTGTACTTACACGTTTTGAATCTTACACGTTAAACCTTTCTAACACCTTGTAGATATAATTCTCCTAAGACAAATACAATTTCTTGTTCTTCATGTCTCTGTGTATTTGCAAGCCAAGGATTATTTTTACAGCTCCTAAATCCTTCATAGAAAATGTGTGAGCTAACTTTCCTTTAAGCTCACCAATGTCATGCATACTAGACCTACTGCAATAAGCATATTATCCACATACAATAACAAAATAATATAGCTCTCATTTTCAAGCTTCTTGAAATAAACACAATGATCAAATTCACATCTTAAGTAACCATGCTCATGCATTAAACTATCAAACCTAATGTATCATTGCCTTGGAGCTTGTTTGAGCCCATATAGGCTCTTTTTCAACATGCACACTAATTTCTCCTTACCCTTGACTTCATACCCAAGCGGTTGTTGCATATAAATATCTTCATCCAAATCACCATGAAGGAAAGTCATCTTCACATCTAGTTGCTCTAAATGCAAATCATCTACTGCAACTATACTCAATACAATACGAATAGAAGTCATTTTAACAATAGGAAAAAATATTTCACCAAAGTCAATACCTACTTTCTGTAAATCCCTTTACTACAAGTCTTTCCTTGTACCTTTTTTGTCTACCCTCTTCTTCCTTGATCTTGTAAACCCACTTGTTCTGTAATGTCCTCTTACCTACTGACAACTTAACCAAATCCCAAGTCTGATTTTGTTCCAAGGAGTCCATCTCCTCATCCATGTCATGCTTCCACTAAACGTGGGTCTCATCCTCCATTGCTTCTTCAAAAATTTCAGGTTCACCATTATCAGTCAATAATAAATAAGATAAAGGTGTAAATATTTCTAGAGGTTTACTTACCCTTTGTGACCTTCTCACAGAAGTTTAGGGTACTAGAGGCTCATTCTGACCTCCTGGACATTTGTTTCCAATTCTTACAGTAACTAATGCTGGTCACATGTAACCAATGTCAGTTTTGATAACCAATGACAGTTTGGCTCTTCTATAACCGATACCGATTCAGTTGACCGATGTCATTCAGGGGTCAACCGACATCTATTACTGTGTAACCCTATAGGTATGACTTTTAAATCCAGAATTCATTTTCATTCACAAACTTCTCAATCGATTCATCCTTGGGTACCAAAATTTGATCCATGTAAACTCTCTTTTCATTTTATTCAGTGTCATGACTCCCAATAATTTTAGAATTCTCTAAATCCCAAAAATGGAATCCAAAATCACTAGATCCATAACCAATAAAAATTCATCTCTTGGATTTTGCATCCAACTTTTTTCTATTTTCCTTATCAATATACACAAAAGCTTCTAAACCAAAAAATTTAAGAAAATAAAGATCTACCTCTTTTCCACCAAGCTTACTCGGTATTCCTCCATCTAGTGAGCTTGAAGGCCCATGATTAATCAAATAAATCGTTGTATCAAAGTTACTTTTTCCTAAAACTGCAAGGACAATCCAACATGTATCCTCATACTTCTAGTACGTTCCATAATTTTCATGTCCATTATTTATGCAACACCATTCTCTTGTGGTGTTCTTGGAACTGCCCTTTCTCTATGTATTCCATTCATTGAACAATAATCATTGAAAGCCTTGCTACATAAGATTCACCACCATTGTCGAATCTAAGAAAGTTTAACTTTGAATTTGATTCATTCTCAACAAGTCTCAAAAACATCATATTTGTGTTTAATATAATAAACCCATACCTTTCTTGTAGCATCATTAATGAAAGTAACATAATATCGGGATACCCCATGAGAAGCTACCCGGGCTGGTCCCCACACATCTGAGTGTACAAGATCCAATTTATGCTCCTTCTTAGTTGCCCCAACTTTGAGAAATCTCACTCTCTTTTACTTTCCAAAGACATAATGCTCACAGAAATCAAAATCCAAATCTTTCAAATCGTATAAATTACCCTTAGCATTTAAGATTTTTATTCCTTTTTGACTCATATGGCCCAACTGATTATGCCACATGCATGCATATGAATTTGAAGTAGATAACACAAAAAAGGAATCAATAACACAGGTAGATAAATATAGCGTTCCTACCTTCTTACCTCTTACCACAAAAAATGAATCCTTGGTGACTTTCCAAGAGTTTGATGTGAATGTAACCAAGCAACCAGCTTCACCTAGTTACTCTGTAGAAATAAGATTCCTCTTGAGGCTTGGCACTTGCCTCACATCTTTAAATACCCATGTATTTATATTCTACAATTTTAGATGAACTTCCCCTTTACCAATAATACTACAAGGTTCATCATCACCCAAATAAACATGCTCAAAATTTCCCTGGACATAATTTCTGAAATAACCCTTATTAGGGGTTACATGGAAAGAAGCTCTTGAATCTAAAACCCATGATTATATTCTATTATCCAAAGAAAGAATAAGAGCATCTTGCATTACCTTTGTTGCAATATTTGTCTCTTTATTTGGTTTGTTACCTTTGTCTGGGTGTTGGTTCTCTTTATCCTTTGACCAAAAAAATTTCTTTGCGTGTCCTTTCTTTCCACAATTCCAAAAGGTAATTCCCTTACCTCTGGATTTAGATCTACCATTCCTTGACTGTGATTTCCCATTATTCTTACTCTTGGATCTCTCCTTCTACCTACCTCTGCTTTCTACATTTAAATCATTCCCAAATGATGATTCCTCTGTACTTTTCCTATAAATTTCTTCATTCAAGGTTATACTAACCACATCATCAAACTTCAAAATATTATTAGCAAATGTTGTATTACTAACAGCCATTACCAAGTTATCTCAACTATTAGGCAAAGAACATAAGAATAAGAGTGCTTTCACTTCATCATCAAACGAAATATCAACCAATTTTAACTAATTTACAATAGATCGGAAATTATTCAAATGACTAGATGCAATCCACCTTCATGCATCTTAGAACTAAATAGTTTCTTCATGAAATAAAATTTATTTGAAGCACTAGGGTTTTCATATAAATTAGCAAGAGATTTCATTAACTCTATCGTAGAAGTCACTTTTGTAATATTGGAAGCCATGGATGTTGTTAGGCTCAATCTTATAGATCCTAAATCCTTTCTGTCAAGAATCTTCCATTCTTCATCAGTCATCTTTGTAGGTCTAGACTTTTCATCCAACGGTAAGCACAAATCTCTTTGATACAAATAATCCTCAATATGCATCTTCCATAATTGATAATTTTAGTCGTCAAACTTCTCTACCTTGTATTTGTTTTCTTCGGCCATTGTTGTAGCTCCCACTCAATCAGAAAACCCTCAGATGTACAATACTTTCTTTCTCTCAAGCTTCTCCTTCTTCTCCAAGGATTCTCTCTCACAATTATTTTCACAATAATCATTAACTCTCATTGTCATTCTTTCTAAACCCTAGCTTTCATGCTTATATAGGCATATACAAACTTAGGGAACTTAGCCATGTAATTACAAACAATAGATTTGCTTTAATACTAAAATTAGATCTAATTCATGTGAGTTAAATAAAACACTCACACACAGGTAACCGACGCTGATTAGCCCTAAATGATGTTGGTTCCCACTTGCCTGACCGATGCCGGTCATAGGTGACCGATGTTGGTCCCATCATAACCGATGTCGGTTACTATGTTTTCCTGCAAGTTTAATATAGCATGCTAAATTGGAGTAATTGAGCTCCATAACTTAACACAATTGCTAGATCATTAATAACATGCTCTTCTTAGAAGTTGAGATTAGTAACAAGAGAGAGCAGGTAAAAAATATCACTATCGGGGGTAATCGGAATATGTTGGAGAGATTTTTCAAAGGATGATAGATAGGTAGGATCATTCTTAAAATATTCATAAAATAAAATAGTGGGAGTCATGACAACCCTATTAATCATATCAAACCTAAGAATTCAAAAAATATTGAAACCCTAAAGTAGGTAGGGTTAGAAACATGATGTTCGATAAGAGAGAGTCGGGTTCACCACATGATTTCACTTTTTTTGTGAAATTCCTATTTCATTCCCTTATAAAATTTAAGTGTGTTTTTAATTAACATACATAAAAATGATGAAATAATACAACAAGATGATACTCTGATTTAATTAACTTCCAATATTATTTTCCCAAATTAAAATAATGATTTACAATGTGACTTTTATTCTAGAAACTATCAAAACACAAAGGTGAGATTACATTTAATTGATTCTATATGGAACTAGGAGTTTCTGAGTGATCTAATGCAAGAACATGTTTATCTAGGACTTGAAGTGCTTCATTGTTGAAATTGGCACTTGAAACTGTACATAGTAAAAAACGTACAACTAGGTCAAAACCATATGTATGGTGATGACCCTTTTGTATGGTCTTGTGTGTGTTTAGATTATAGGTATAACTCTTTTTGTGTTTCAATCTTTTTCGCTCTCCTTCAAAATGGATCTTTAACTCTGGTCAAACCCTCATAGTGCAAGATAGATTTCTTGCAAAACAAAGTTAAGAGC
Source organism: Taxus wallichiana var. yunnanensis (assembly GCA_018340775.1). NCBI lineage: Eukaryota > Viridiplantae > Streptophyta > Pinopsida > Cupressales > Taxaceae > Taxus > Taxus wallichiana. The sequence goes on from CM031238.1 coordinate 435,537,078, forward strand.
ATTATGGGCACCCTTGTGCACCGCCAACGTCGTCATTACTTTGAAGAGGGATCAAACTACACTTTGTTCTCGTAGCACATGATTTCTTCCATAGTGTAATAAAATTTGACAATACCTTGCTTGAGTTTCACAATTGATCAAATACTTGGGAAGGGTCACTTTGCTTGCTTGTGGAGATAAGATGGAGACTCTTGGACCTAGTAAGTGACTTCAAACCTATAGAGAGTATTGTCCTAATGGATGTGCATGATTTATTTCACAAATTTGGGAGTTTGGAGCACTTTTGTGCTTTCTTTTACGTGAAGATCTCTTGAAAGTGCCAAGAACCCTAAATGAGGTGTACTTGACTTGCTTATATATGCTTATGATGGTTATCATGTCATGCAAGGCCGATAAAGAGGGAACATTAGTCCATATGAAGATGATGCAATTGAAATTTTTAGTGCACAATGTGTTAGTCCAAAACCATACACCAGGGCCGAGTTGTATATTTTGATAAACCGACCAAAGCTGACGTTTTCAACCTGAGAGGAAAAAGTTAACTTTGAGTTCATGGAGTTGGGGATAGATGTTTCTAGGTATGTTTTATACAATTAAACATCATAAAATGATGACATAAAGCTATGCAAAGATAAACAAGTGACATAAGAGCTACTAGGGTGTGCTAAGCAAGAGTGGGGAGGGTGTATTTGTGCATGCAAGTGTGCAATGACAAGACAAACAATGTTAAAGTATAGATTTCCAAATTTGAGTATCTAAAATAATGTAAATCAGCTATTGGGTCTAGAGTTAAAATGTAATCAAGAAAGGAGTGTTAATCAAGTTTGTTAATAATCCATGTGTTTTAAATAATGTGTATAATATGCAATATGTATCATAAGAAATATGTTTAGTAAACAATGTATATCAAAAGTAATTTATGTCATAAACAATGTGTGTTAAAAGCAATATGTGCCGTAGGCAATATGTGTCTAACAACAATAACTCAAGTAAGATAAGCAATATGTCGTAGTATATTTGTTCTTATCTAAAGATGCAACGAGTAAATGTTTCATGTTATATTTTTCTGATCTAAATATATAATAAGTAACGTATTCAAGAAACAAGAGGGGTGATAAACACATGATGTTAGAGAAAAAACCAAGCAAGCAATGAAATATCACATAGAATAAGGATTGCATATTATAAAATAGAGCAAAGATCATACAAGTTCATAAAGAAAACAAAGAAGAAAGCGTACAACTACATAGAGAAAATAGAGCATAGAGCATACAAGTGCATAAAGTAAACACAATGTAGTCCATACAAGTTCATAAAGAAAACAAAGAAGAGAGCATACAACTACATAGAGAAAATAGAGCATAGAGCATACAAGTGCATAAAGTAAACACAAATGTAGACCATACAAGTGCATAGAGAAAACACAATGTAGAGCATAAAAGTACATGGGGAAAACACAACATAAAGCATACAAATCCATAGAGTAGTTAAATATTTCATATTATTTGAAGCATACAATTACAAAAGTACCTAGAACAATCAGAATAGTCAAGATCACATAGTAGTCAAAGCACATAATTGTAGTCACTAAATCACACACTTACTATGTATATATAGCCTCTAAATATCCCATTTATATGCATGATTCCTAAGCAAGATAATTAGTCATTAACACCCCTTTACTTTGCTTTGACATTGCTTTTATCATTTTCATCTTTATTGTTTGTTGTTTTTGGTCTACAACTTACAATTTCGCATACCGGCCAACATCTTACTTAGCTTTGATTTCAAGTTTTATCCTTTTGACTTTCTCGTACATGACTGTCCATTAAGAACAAAAGCACCTAGTCTCTATTATCCCCTCTGGGCCTCTGTGTCTTCTTTACCTTTTTTTCTATCTTTCGAATGTTACTTCTTTCTTGTATTCTTTTATCACTCTTGTTGGCATTTTTCTTGTTAATGATGAAACTTAAGCAAGGGAATCATATATATACATGTCTTATTTAACCTCATTAGGGGGAAAGCATTCAAGAGACACATACATCTACAAGGAGATAATATTTTCTATCTACTACGTCAAGGACTGCATACTTCACTGCATAGGAGGGTTTATTCTGAATTCCATACCAAAATTTTTCATTTGGGAAAAATTAGTTGTAGTTTGTTATCTCTCTATGCGACTGGTACTAGGGCATCCTAGCTCAAGAGACATTATTTCAATCACACACAAGAATTACATAGAGTCTGCAATTTAGAGCAACACTCTGTGACAATCACATTGGGGTGACTGCCGAGTTCAGTCTGACTCAAGAATTTGCATTATTTAAGTCATCTAATGTGTGCTTGAATACTATGCATATATCTAGGGTTTATTTTGTAGGTTACATGTGTGACACGATGAATCTAATGCGACAAACAATGAACAAGGTGTAGACACCAAATTTGGGTCACATTCCATTAACTCCCGTTAATTAAATAAATTCATATTATACCCACTCATGTCCCTAGTGCACACATGTTAATTAATTTTATTGCAATAATAAAATTAATTAATTACCTCACCTACAACCAACTCACCTAATCATCTCACTCAAAGACACATTCACAGTCTATTAATTAATTAGGACTAATTCCATTTTAATCCTAACTAGCTAGGACTTAGTCTAAACCTAGCATTAACTCCCACTACCTCTCCTATAAGAACTCATACTTATCTGGTGGACTCTATCACTTGATACCCTGGATTAAGGATATCAATCACGCCAAAGATAGCAAATATCAGGATATTTTTGGAAAACCTAGACTTATCTGCCTTAGCCGATGTCGGTTAATCCTCAACTGACGGCGGTCACCTAACCGCCATCGGTTACTTTATATATAACTTGGCAACCTTTTACCTAGGTTGGTCATTTTTAGTTTTAGGGAGAACTATTGCATTCAAGCGTGAATCTTCAAGCCCTCTTACATCCAGACGATGAACACACATAACCATAGTGCAAGACAAGGATTTGGTTCTCCTTCTAGAGCGTTGGAATACTCATGGGAGCACACAAGTTATACTGCCACGGAACTGGACTCAAGCACCTCTTCTCTCGATCAACCACCAACCACTTCCACTCACAAGATTTGCAAGACTTCAAGTAAATATTGTGACTCTAATCATTATCCCAATGTGTATCTCTTGCTTCATTCAGTATTTTATTTCTCATGTTACCCGTACATCACCTTCTTCCCACCAACCCACTATTCAATGACCCAATCATTTTTACCATTCTAAACCTCCTTCTTAGTATCCCTAAGTCTTCTCAGTCATATTACAACCCAAACCATACTACCCTCACTCTCTGTGCAATCACAGAGAGCTCCAAAACCCGTTTTTAATAATTTACTACCTATTGCCCCTACCGACGCGTCGGTTCCTCGGCCGTCAATCAATTTAGTCCCTATACCACCATCGATCGCCAGACTTATATCGGTCTCTGTGTCATTTCACATTCTTAGACCAAAATCTTCCCACTCACCCAAAATCAACCCAGAACTTCAACCAATCAGCCCTAGACCCTTACTGGACCTTTGATAGACCTGTCTAGCCTAAACAAACCCCATTTCTAATTAGATTTAGTGTTATTTTAATATCTAGCATAAAAATATAGTCTATTGTGTGTATGAGAAAACCTAAATCATTACATTGCAATAGGACCTATTTATTTCAGTTTCTTATTCACATTGAATTGTATTAAAAAAGGATTGATAGCCATTCGAGGAAGCATCACGCTTCTCGGATATAGCGTTATTAGGCAATCCTCTGACTCTTATACTATTTGGTGGTCTTGTTGTGTTTCTTAAATAAGTCGTTCCTCTTAGCCAAAGGGAAGCTCTTCACGATTAGCTTGGATAAAAATTCAGTAATGCACACATTTAACCTTCGACCTACATACCACAAGTATTCCTCCCAACCTATTTCCTATTCCGTTTTAACCAAATCAAATAAAAAATTAAGTGAAACACAAGGAGTGACACTAAGCGACACAAATGGAACCAAATTATGAGAACTTCTACGAGACACCATCACCTGAATGAGATGCTAGTACTGGCAGGCCCTATCCCCTTCCGGTGCTCTTGTCCCGAGAGATCGTCATACTCCGCCAGAATTAGAGCTTACACATTCCAAAATACGCTCCTCTAGATCGGTCTCTAGTCCAGAATCAGTCCATATCTTTGGTTACAAGTTGAGTCATTCTCCAAACCCTATATATCACTCTTGATTGTATTTTCTTTCCCTGATCTCGCTTATTTATTGTTTTATCTATTTAATCAATAGTGTCCTTATCTTAGATTTAATTTCATTAAATCAATAATTACATTAGTATCTAGAGTTGTTGGATCATACAACTTTGTAAAGTAATGATCTAGTATATATCACAAACATTTCTAGAGTATTCAAATCAAAAAATACATAGAAGCATACAATAAATAGAGGTATTCATTGAGATTAATAGTGTAAGTAACACTAAGGTACCCAAAATAATAGCCAAACGCCAATAGTAGTGAACTTGTATAACCACGTATGCAATAAAGAAACATGAAATATAACTAATAAATGTAAGTATACACTAGCAATCACACGTGAGGTGTGCGATGTTAACGCCAAAATCGAAATATTATTAAGGTGGAAAAGTAATTGAAAAACACATCAAAGTAATATGATATTTCTAGGTATTAAATGAAAAACAAAATGAAGGAGTAAAAAGTGGAGAAGTAGGAAAGATTCAAGTCCAGAAGAAGTGGCGTAGTTTGAAAGGGAAGGTCCACCGTTGAATAAGAGGGGATTGTTAAGGATAGGGAACGAAGATAGGATTCCTCTTATAAGCGTGATTGCAAAATTGCTGCTGAGAAAATGTGACATAACAAGTGAGTGGAAAAAGGGGCGAGATCTGATAGGTAGACAAGGTGGGAACAATCGATATAGTTGTGAAGGAAAGTCATTGTGTTTCCATGCCCCCAATTTCAATAGTGGTTCTCTTCAAAGTAAAGCCTTGAGTTTTTTGGATTGAAAACAATCAAGCCAATTTAACAAGTAATTGCATTTGGCGAACATTTAACAATATAGGTGAGTTATGGTTAAATGTGGGGGGAACATTTTCCTCTCATCCTGTCACCTCCAACACCTCTAGTTTTCAAGGGGTACACGTCCCCACATAACATTGCTTTACGAAATATTTTTCCATGCATGCATTTAAAGTTCTCTTTAGACAAGTTAGGGAATATATTTGATGGAACTCTAGCATGTGTAGAGGTCTTGGGGGTTTGGTGATATTCCATCATTCGTAGGCAATTCAAAGTAGCACATATGGTGACCCCACTAAAGAATTACAACTCCAACAAACTTAACATTGTTATCATCTCTGGCGTAATTTGCAACTCATATGCAATTGCTAGCATATATAAAAACAAGAGGCAGATATAATTATTTCAAACTTTTATTAAAAGGCAATTATGAATTTATTCTATATTTATTGTTTCCAATTTTTCTCAAATTTATATGTCATTTCACATCAATCCCGAATAAATGTTTTTTCCTTGCAAATGATAATTCTGAAAAATAAAAACTTTAATTTTAAATAGCGATGTTAACGCTGAAACGGAAAATATTGGTGAGTGGAAAAGGAAATTGAAACGAAGAAAAAAGCATCATGTTTGGATCGAAGTTAACGACGAGGAAGCATGACTTTGTGGTTGACACCGAGAAAAAGTGCAATGTTGTAATTCATCTGTAAG